>CM060430.1:36362693-37005693 GCA_030545235.1 Helianthus tuberosus
TTTGACTCTTTTCATTTTCTTGTTCCTTTCATCATGTGGTAATAGATTGAGTTCGCAATTTCGATCCGTTTACTTATGGGTTGATTTCGATTATGCTTTATGTCAAACATGTTGTATTAAAGAAGTTAGCTAAAAGTTAAACGGGTTAAATTGGGGGAACGGGCTGAAAGTCACCCTAGGTATAAGTTATAATACAACCTTCTAGCTTTGTTTATTAATAGACTCATATTATTGTTATTTTTAACGGGCCAAGTATATGGATAAGTTAACAAAAATATTTTTTACCTGGATTATGTTTTTTTCTTAATCAAAGATGACAAAATTAAAAAAGTTAGCTAAAAGTCAAACGAGTCAATTTGGGGGAGCGGGTTGAAAGTCACCCAAGGTATAGGTATAATACAACCTTCTAAATTTGTTTATTATTATTATTTAATGCGCCAATTATATTTATAAAGCTAACAAAAATGTGTTTTACTTGGATTATGTTTCATATCAAACATGACAAATAAAAAAAGTTAGCTAAAAGTCAAACGGGTCAAATGGAGGGAACGGGTTGAAAGTTAGCCAAGGTATAAATTATAATACAATCTTCAAACTCGGTTTACTAAAAGATTTAGATTATCATTTACAAATGTTGACTGAATTGTATTCTCGCAGTCTTTCCTGATTGTTTCTGATCCCAACATTGCAAAGCACATATTGAAAGACAATGCAAGGGCGTATTCAAAAGTAAGCATTTGTGTTTCTCTTTTTGTTTCTTGATTTGTTTTTGGCATATGTCACTATATCTTGTTAATAAAACGAAAAATATAAGTTTTTAAATATTAACATTTTCAAAGTTGATATTTGATGTTTAGGGGATATTAGCTGAAATTCTAGAATTTGTAATGGGAACGGGACTAATTCCAGCTGATGGGGAGGTCTGGCGAGTTAGACGACGGGTTATAGTCCCCGCATTACATCTTAAGGTATTACCATCTCATATCTTATAACCATTATTTTTTATATTTATTTATTCTTGGCAAAACTGGTGAGACATAGGTGGGTTGATTTCCCAACATCTTTGTCTCTTCTTTTTTAATTTTTACAATAGAGTGCTACATTAAATACGATTACAAATAATAATATTAAACAACTGTCCTTGTTTTAATATATTAATTTTGGAGGCTGCAAACCCTTGATTATGTCGTACGTGTCTTTTACTTTTTTAACCTGTTTGATCCCTTTCCTCTTAAACATTTTTTTGTTTTAACTTTTACCTATTTGACCCTTTGGCAATGAATTTAACCGAAATTCATTCATTTTTATATAAATGGTGATGTGGCAACTTCAAAAGGGAACGCCTATATTTTAAAACTTAACTAAGAAGTGATCTAGTCAAACAGGTCGACTGAGTGTAAACGGGTTAAAAAACACTCAAAAGTGTTCTCAAACACTTGAAACCTCCTAAAAACACTTTAGTAAAAAAAACATGTTTTTATATTAGCAATAATGTTTTTCTTTCTTAAAATCATTAATAAAAAGTTTAATGTGTTTTTGAGGTAATCGATGGTATTCATTTAATCTTTGAGTGAATTTCAAGTGTAGTATGTAGCAGCAATGATTGGGTTGTTTGGGGAAGCAACTGATCGCCTATGCAAGAAACTTGACGATGCTGCGTATAACGGCGAAGACGTAGAAATGGAATCACTTTTTTCACGTTTGACATTAGACATCATCGGGAAATCAGTATTTAATTATGATTTTGATTCCTTGACAACGGATAATGGGATTGTGGAGGTATGTTAAAGTTTCACTTTGGTAAATACGCCTAATATATTCTTACATTTTTTTTATTTTTGCTCATGTTTTATGATCGATCATCTTAGACCAGGCAGTATACACCGTTTTGCGAGAAGCAGAGGACCGAAGCGTCTCACCTATTCCAACTTGGGAGATTCCGATATGGAAAGATATCTCCCCGAGACAGAAGAAGGTTAATGAAGCTCTTAAGCTAATCAACACAACGTTGGATGATTTAATTGCAATATGCAAGGTAAAGCTTGTAATATGCTTTATTATATAGGTGGGAAATTTGGTGGGTCGGGTGGGTTGGGTAATGGGTCAAAACTGATAATAATATATAGGGGGAATTTCAAATTTTCCCTTCTAAACTTGCAAAATTACATATTTGCCCCTTTTATATGGTTCGGATTGGATTGGGCTGACTCACGAAAACTTCTTTTGTTAATTCTTTTTAATTTATATATTTACAATAACATGATTAGAACAATTATTACATTTTTAGGTACTTTTTTTGGTGGGTCATATACCACTTGACTACACTCGGGACACTATTAAATGTTCTCACATGTTTTCCTTTTAGCTAATTTTTTAATTTTAATTTGACACTTGATAAGTTAAATATATAACCTAAGTTGAGCCAGTTTTACATAAGTGTTTTCAAATTGATATGCTAGTTTATTGACCCTTAATACGTAATACATAACCCAAGTTGACCCACTTTTGACCGGATAGGACCATAAAAAAGATATGCTAGTTTAAAAAATTCAATCTGTAGTTGAAAATTAAGTAATTAACCGCCTTTGACTCGTGTTGAAGTTGACTTTGTAATTTGAAAACCATGCCGTTTATACGCAGAGGATGGTTGACGAAGAAGACGTACAGTTCAATGAGGAATACTTAAACGAAAATGATCCAAGCATTCTCCATTTCTTGTTGGCATCAGGAGACAATGTATGAGCGTTGTTTTTGTTCTCTTCTCTACAGCATTATTTTTTACATAAAATTCTGTATTGACGCATTAGAAATAAATCAAATAATACATAACTTGAATCAACTGGTTCGTGTATTTGTGACGTGTAGGTGTCGAGCAAGCAACTAAGGGATGATCTGATGACGATGCTTATTGCAGGACATGAGACAACTGCTGCAGTGTTGACATGGACCTTTTATCTTCTTTCCAAGGTACTTCACTACTATGATTTAGAAGAAATTTGTCGAAATAGTAATCTTTTGATCTACTTTGTCATTTGCTTAGTTCAAATTACGAAGGCTACTCTTTTAGTAATCTTTAAAACATTAAAGGTTAATCTAGGAGCATCAGATATGTGTTAATGTTAATATCTGGAAATAAGACTCTATTTTATGTTGCAGGAACCCGAGATCATGTCCAAGCTTCAAAACGAGGTTAGTTAAAAAAAGTTGAGGGGAAGAGGGGGGGGGGGGGGGGGGGGGGGGGATGGGTCAAATTGTGTTTTTTTGCATGGGTCGCGATTGCTTGAAAAACCTTTTCCCCAAACTAGTTATGTATTGTAAAATGAATAACTAATTGGTATCTATCATATATTTTATCTGATAAAATGAATTAAGAGGTTGTATGTGTTATAACACAAACCGAATTAGACATGTACAAATCGTTTTTTTGTTGTTGATAAAAGGTCGGTTTTTAAACCGGTTTGAACGCCTTAAGATCCGAATTGATACGGATCGGTTTGGATTGGGCTTCAACCCGGCTTAAAAAACCGGTTTTGTGTATATTTATATATTTTTTTAAGTTAAAACAAACAATTAACTAAAAATTTTACTTAAAAACTAAAAAAAACGTTCTTTATAACTGTAAAAAAATTGTTTTTTAATCATTTTCCGAACAGGTTTTCGATGCGACCGGTAAACAAACCGGTGGTTCTTGCCAGGTGGAAACCGGTTTATATAAAATCTTTCTAATGGAATCAGGTTTTTTTTCCGTTTTTTTCCCAAACCGATTTTTATGCCCACCTCTAACCCGAATCCACCCATTCATTAAGTAATGGCCTATACAAATATAGACGTCTAACTAATTGTTGAACACAATAATGACAATATATGCAATATTATATATTCTAAAATGATATGCTTGTTAGGTTGATGCGGTTCTAGGTGATAGGTTTCCAACCATGGAAGACATGAAGAAACTTAAATATACAACTCGAGTCATTAACGAGGTAATAAAAACGTTTTTATTTCTTCAGGCCTGAATGTGTATAAATCAATGTTATTATTCCTTTACATTTCATTATATGTATTGCAGTCCTTGAGGCTCTACCCACAACCACCTGTTTTGATACGCCGTTCGATTGAAGATGATGTCCTTGACAAGTATCCAATTAAGAGGTTATAATTACAAATCATTTAAAATTTGGGATTTTAAATAATTTCACTAAGTCCGATTCGAGCCGGGGGTCTCGTCTCACTGGAAGCAGCCTCTCTATTCCTACGGGGTAGAGGTATGGTTGTCTACATCTTACCCTCCTCAGACTCTACCTTAGCTTTGCTATTGGTGGGATTTACCGAGTATGATGATGATGATGATGTTATTTGAATAATCAAAACCAGAACTGCAGGAGATAATGGCCCGATGCTCTTCTTATGTTTTAAGTTGTAGTACTCATATACTAGTTGTCTGGACTCTGAATATCCGAGAATTCCGATTATTTAAGAAATTTATACATAAAATGACCAAATATGACATTCTTGCAAATCTGGTTATAAGAAGGGGTAATTAGGTACTTTTATTTCACCCTTGGATATTCGGTTCATATGCAGCTAGTATGAAACTGATTATTGAAGTTGTTATTAATTTGTTGATAGGGGTGAAGACTTGTTCATCTCTGTTTGGAATCTTCATCGCTCTCCTACTCATTGGGTAGATGCAGATAAGTTTAACCCCGAAAGATGGCCTTTAGATGGACCAAATCCCAATGAAAGCAACCAAAACTTCAGGTACTATAACCTCGTCTTCGGATATATATCTATAATTAATTTTTTGAGTTGATGTTTACTTTTTGGAAGACGATGAATAAAATGATCACTGACGTTGTTTCTTTAACAAATTACGAACCAAACATTGTCAACTAAATACATCACACGCACTTTATTGCATGCTTAAAATGCCGACACAATGTAGTCATTGGCTCATTGCATGTCATTTACGGTTGCAGTTACTTACCTTTTGGTGGTGGGCCAAGAAAATGCGTCGGTGACATGTTTGCTTCATTTGAGGTACTCATTTTACATACAATAATAAGTTTAACAAAGTAGCCATGTCGCATAACTAATAGTTATATTCTAAACATTCCGAGAAGGTAAACAAAATCTATGTTTTTTATATAAACTTGTACCTACAGGCAATAGTTGCAGTCGCGATGCTTGTTCGTAGGTTCAACTTTCAAATGGCACTAGGTGCACCACCAGTAAGTCATTTTTCTTATACCTACCTAATTAAGTTTTATTGCATCATAGTTAATAGGGATGATATTGGGCGGGTTCTGCTAATCTAGTCCCCTACCGGTCATGTATCTGTTGTTCATTACCCATCAGATTTACGGGTTCGGTTAGGTATACCCGTTTATAAACTTATGTGGCTAAAATTTACCAGTTGTGATTCTCATGAAAATTTTAGGCTGAACCACTAACTACTGGTTGGGTTGGCTAGACCCTATTTTTACAGTTTCATCATCATCATCATCATCATACTCAGTAAATCCCACCAATAGCAAAGCAAAGGTAGGGTCTGAGGAGGGTAAGATGTAGACAGCCTTACCTCTACCCCGTAGGAATAGAGAGGCTGCTTCCAGTGAGACCCCCAGCTCGATAGTAGTTTTGCATCAAGCCTTGGACATAAGGCACATAACACTCGGCAATCGGGACAAAGACCGATTAGTGCATGTACCCTTTTGTCTTTCAGCTATCAACGCCACCACATGATGCATGATTAACCGTCCTCCACTTTTAACGTTATTTTCACGAAATTAGTAAAATAACGTTAAAATTAGTGCACCTTTACTTTTGCCCCCCTATTTTTACAGTTTAAACAGTTTTTATTAAGTTGTCAGTTTATAGAACTTTTAAAATCATGAATATTACACATATCCACAGCTACATATTCCCGAAAGAAAATAATAATAATAATAATAATAATAATAATAATAATAATAATAATAATAATAATAATAATAATAATAAAGTTTAAACGGACGGTTACAAGTTTAGAACTGTTTCTTGGACCGTTAAACCGCCAAAACCGAACCGTATGAAACTCATACTGGCCAGCTTGCTTTGGATTGGTTTCTGAACAGCATTAAATTCGTAACATAAATTTAAGACCTTACAAAAACATGAAACCGTTCTTTTTTCAGGTGAAAATGACGACTGGGGCAACAATTCACACAACCGAAGGTTTGAACATGACAGTAACACGAAGAATGAAGCCGCCAATCGTTCCTACCTTAGAAACACAAAATCTGGGATCTTCTGCGAACATTCCGGAAGGCGATCCAGTAGTTACTTAGAAAGATGATGCACCTTCAGTCTCATTCTTTCCATCTACGCTATATGATACAAAATAGGAAGAACAAAAAAAAAAAAAAAAAAAAAAAAAAAAAAACAGAACAGTTTTAGTTTCATAGCGCCACGAGAATGAAGCGTGTCGAGTACATGTCGCAGTAGAATCGTTTACGGGTGAATGTGGATTTGGTTTTATAGTTTATATATGTAACATGATATCTATAATCATTCATCTGCGGATTTATTTAATACTTTGTGTGTTGTTTGCATGATCATTGACAATGTTTTTACAGCGTGGCTACGGTTGAAAAAACAGTTTTAACAATCAACCAAAGCAAGTATGCAGGTTTGAGATCCAAATGATTCAGTTTTCATGGTTTGGTGGTTTAACAGTTCGGTCTGGTTTGGAACTTGGAGCTAGCCATGTAAACCAAACATGTCATTTAACTTTTGTTATTTATATCTTTTTTTTTTTTCATATTTAACAAATGTAGTTAAGGTGTATGTTTTATAACGTTTTAAACTTTATAGTACAAACTAATTAAATTGGAAAAAAAAATCAGTTCAAACCACCTAAACCAAATTCTAGGAGTGTGGTGTGGCGTGGCCAGCCATGTGTATTTTTTTTTTTTTTTTTGGCAACGGCTACCCCAAGGGCTAGATCGAACCAACCAACCAAAGCCAACCATGTCACTCAGCCCACCCACCCTACGCCAAAGGGGCAACGCCATGCCCAACGCTTGCCCGGGGTGGAGCAGCCGGCGTTTAATGCAAACCGCCGCCCCAACCCACGTCCCACACCCCACAGTCTAAGACTAAAAAAAATTTGTGGTCAAAAGTAAAAATAGAAAAAGTAACTGTAGTTTTTGTGATGTTATTTAATATATATTATAACTAGGATTCTCCTACCGCGCGTTGTGACGGGGAATCCGCACATGAACCAAATATATCATTATGAAGCTGCAAATAGAAATGTGTAAAACAACCAAAAAACGAAATAAAATGTAACAATTAGAAGAAAAATGATGAAGTAATACCTCTATGACGTGGTGTTGCGACCCAACATACCGAAGATTACCAACCGGCAACAGCCATCGCCGCGGCCACTCGGGGTTGTGGCCAGCGAGAGGGCGGCTGGTTTTTAACAATTTTTAAATGGAAGCGTATTTGTTATTGTAAAAAATAATAAATTTTATCGGTGGGTGCTGATCGTTCTGTTCACTTTTCGAGAAAAAAAATTGAGTGTTTATTTTTTGTTGCAAAATAACTAACGAACGAAAACTATAAGAGAAAAATAAACTATTGGATTAAAAAAGTATATTATTTATAATGTAAAGAGTTAATTTAAAACTTGAAAAATATATATATATTATTTACATTCCTTTGGAATGCTATATTCTATTACTACATGATAACCAAAGTATATTATTTCCATTCCACCTATTCTTTCGTACCAAACGCTATCTTAGTTTTTTTCGGTTTTTTGGACTCTGTATGTGACTTGGAATAATGTTGAAGTCGCAGATTAGTACAGAGTACAGACCACAAGTCATGCCAAAGGCTGGCTCAAAAAATAGTCTACTTGGTACAATCTCGGTTAGTACCAAGAGATTCACAGTCCTAGGGAGACCTGCCGATAAAATGCGATTTAGGTTAGTAATAAACAGTCGGATCAGATGAAATGCTTTTCACTATTTTATACATGACAATCATGTGCCCATCCTTGGCCAAATATCCATAAATTTCTGAGATTTCCCAGCATCAATATCCTTTCTGACGAATGTGGAAACACAACTACAACAAAATAATGCATCACAAAACCAAAAATACTAGAGTTCATATCAAATTTGCCATTCTAAATAAGCTTGTTTTGAAGATCATTTTAGCAACACATTACACTTGTGACGGAAAAAGTCTTCTACAAGGATATAAATGAGGCGATTCTCCCCGTACACTCCGAACGAGTAAACCATTGGTATTAAAAACACTTTCGATAAACCACCTGCACTTTCACGCGAACATATTTGGTAGCGGTCTGACTGCCATGAATGCATCAACCATCTGCAAAAAAAACATTGTAATATATAAATTCTTACATACTATTCCCATCCATGTAACTAAGGGGCTGTTTGGCAACATCTAAATGGTTAAGTGCTGAACCAGTAAGAGGTCTGAACCAATAAACCAATAAGTGCTGAACCAGTAAGAGAGGTCTGAACCATTAAGAGCCTGTATAATGCTTAACTGTTCAGAGGCAAATGTCTGACCAATTCAGATTAGAGGTCTTAACCATTCAGACTCTCTATAAATCATAACCATTCAGAGGCAAATGTCTGAACCGTTCAGACGTCTGCTCGTGAAACAAACAATCTGAAACATTAAGTGTTGAACCAGTAAGATGTCTGAACCATTAAGAGCCTCATTAAGAGGTAAACAAACAGCCCCTAAGAGTGTAAACGAATCGAGCTCTAGGCTTGGCTCATTTCATTTTGCGGGAGCAAGAGCTTGGTTTGCTAATTATTTTTCATGCTTGAGATCGGCTTAACCTCAACCTCTGATTATTTAATATAGTTATATATATAATTATTTTTATATGTACTTACGACTGTTACTTTTCTATATATATATATCTTTAGTTATTTGTACCATAACTTCATTTATACTAATATTTATTATACACATATTATAAAAATAATTACTATATTAATACAAATAATAGCCTCGCCTAGGTTCACGAGCCTAGGCAAGCTTGTTTGTTAAACGAACTCGGATTTAGACTCGAGATTGTTTAAGTGCGGCTCGTTTCAAGCTTCAAGCGAGCAATCTCAAGTAGCTCATTTAAATCTATATTTTATTTCTTTTTCCGGAGTTCAAGTACTCATACCTCATCAGTCACAGCTGTCCTTGCTGCGCGGTGTCTTTCCACAATTTCGGTTAAAACCTCAATTAATCTCTTTTTCACTTCACCTGTAAGCATACGCCCCGAACCATATTCCTGAAATGAATTTTTTTTAAAAAAAGAGCATTATACTTTGGTTGGTAATGAATGAACAAACACCGCATTATCATATCACGATTTAAAGGCGCTGATAGACTGTCATCTTACCTTCCTAATATGTTCAAGTTCTTCATCGTCTTCCAAGAAGAAGCTAAGATATTTGAAAGGTATATCCACCTACACAACGTCATACTCAACAAATAAAACATGTTCGGATGCATATAATCTTATAGCATCATTTTATTCAGAAAATATGATGTTATCGTAATGATATAGTTCAAATTCTAGGCCGAGCTACCAACTATGGTTTCAAAAAACAGAAAAAAAAACTGGCAGGGATAAGTAGGTCAGTCGTACAGGCCGGTTTGGTTTTGGCTGCTTGTCATTTGGACCGATTTTTAATATTTTTTTCCGGAATAGTTAGTTCGTACCAAGAAACTTTAAAATGATTAAGATAGTTCATGAATGTAATACATACACATAATTGCATATATCATAATGGGAAAAAATATATATAAAAATATAGGTTGCATATCCCGTTTCTAGTTCCAAATCATTAAACCGCCAAAACCAAACCATATTAGTCTCAAACCGACAACTTGCTTCAGTTCAGGCGGTCGGTCAGTTTGGGGGTTTACGAACACCCCTAATGCCAATGAAATTGCAATCTTACTAAAACTTTTAGGAAAAAAAATGTTTGACTATCAGTCAAATGTTTTGTATATGCTTCAATAACGATAGGAAATAAAGTGTTTGACTATCAGTCAAATGTTTTGTATAGCCTTCAATAAAGACAAGAAAAATATTACTATTACAAAAAAAAAAAAAAAAAAAAAAAAAAAAAAACAACACATTAGTATGGTCAATATTTATTCAAAGTGACTTTTTTCAATTCAAGGAATCGACACAAGTTTATGCTAGAAATCATTAACATACCTCAAGATTCGCTCCATACTTCCTATGATTTTCAATAGAATCTTGCCCTCCCGAGAAAGCATATTTGTTTACCTATATAAAATTATATAATCACCTTACCACCATCAGCAAGTGAAAGAATCAATAAAAGAATTAACATATGCATGTTATTAGAGATATATAGATGCAAACGGTTAAAAAGCCATTTGCACATTAATATTCCATAATATAAAAACTAAGTAAACTTATAACTAAATATACGATAGGGAACATAGAAGGGAGGTTCAAATGAGAACCATCGAATAATTATGAATCAAATGAACCACTTTTTAGCCCTTGGATCATATTTCAATGGAAAGTTGAGACCTCCCCCCGTTATGTCTCTTTCACTCTATGAATCGCAACCGTTCCAAACTTTTGTATGTTCCATGAACAAAGGCTAAAAAAATTATCTTTAGCTCCTAATTACTCTGTGGTTCTTATTTGGACGCGCCCCCAAAACATAGAAAATCAAATACCTTCTCCTTAATAGCCTTTTGAGAGTCGGTCACATATATTGCAGAATTCGCATCACTGGCTGACATTTTGCCTGTTTGCCCCTGAAACATTTAGCAAACTAGATAAATATATCATAAACAATACATACATACATATATGTGTGTGTGTAAATTGTAAACATAAAACTATAATATTAGGCAAATATACCTGAAGGGCTGGAAAAAATAGTGACTCAATTAATGCAGGCTTATTGTAACCCAGCCGAGGAGCAACATCACGTGTCATCCTGAAATAAGGATCCTGAAGCAATACAAATATCCAATAATGATTATTTAATTGATGGTAAAAATCCATCCCTAAAATCATTTTCTACTCAGTTCATTCTCAATTTACTAATCAAATAAAGTATCACAAGAGTTTGATGATTAACAATAGCCAGCTTGTTTATAGCTAACTACACCAGGTATTTCTTCATAATCAATTAGATGTGACAATTTTTCTCCATTCAGTTATTAATCGGTCGGTTTGTGTTGTGTACAAGAAAAACCAACCTGATCAATTGCACAAGGAATCAAGCAGCGAAGTTTATCCTTGCCAGAAAACAAGTGTGGAAATGAACTCGGGAACGATGGAACAGCCTGCAAAAAAAGCATGTTCATAAGTATTTCTAAAAGTGTAATATAATACTAAGATTTTGTAACAAAATTGTTAGAAGTCTCAAGCATAGTTGTTAATGGAAAAGAGCGATAAGGTACCTAACTACCTATATGCTACATAGCAAATAACGATAAATAGTGATACACTAGAAAAAGAAATTATATGTATATTATATCAACATACCCTAGTATATATGCTATTTTACATATATATAACAAAAATCTAAAATCGAGCTATTTTTAGCTATATTTAATCGCTATTTATATTTAAAAAATAAACTAAATTTCGGCTACTTATGGCTACATACCCTGTAGCCTTCAGCCTATACGCTATGCTATTCGCTATAGCTAGCATAGCGACCGCTATTGACAACTATGGTCTCAAGTCCAACAAAGCATAAAATGATTGGTTGTGATTTAATATTTTAAAAAATCATGTTCCAATTTCCTCCGGAGTCAAAAAGCCTTGTTCTAAAAATATAACTTGCAACTGTAACCATCTTTTTCTTCTCTTTTGTGAACGTAGAATACGTGTAGCAATGTTCGGTTACTAACTTCTCTTAATGGTAGAAGTTTCCAAATATGAATTTAATAAAGTACAAAACTATGTGCAAATATTTGGAAAATGCTGACCTGGACTGGCGGAAAACTGATCTTTCCAATGTGATCTTCACCAGAGAAACCAAATATACCAACGACCTGCATAATTTCAGTAAAGAAAACTTTTAGAATAAAAACACAAATGAAAATTTTGTAACTTTTGTCACTACTAATTCTGACCTTATTGTATGTGACGCATTTTGCAACCTTAACCATGTTCTCATAAAAGGCACTGCAAGTGAGATTCTATCATTAGATAATTCAGTATACACAACAAGCCAGTGGATAATATAGAAAAGCTCAGAAACAAAACTAATTTTTTTTGTTTGTTTGTTGAGTTATACACGACCTGTATACAGTAAGTTTTGATCCTACAACGGTTGTACCAGTTGGATTATAGACCACTGGTAAAACCCTCTACAAGTTTAACAAGTGGCAATTCGACCCATTCACTTAGGAGATGGGTCAAGGTATTTTTAAAACATAAAACCTTCTAAATCATTTTAGTAAAAAATATAGATTATTACTAAAATAATATAAGTTTTCCCTGATATTTAAGACTAAATATTATTTTCGAAACGAACAACAACACGTCAACTTCAGCCAGACCTGTTTTATATACCAAAGAGTTACCAGTCACCAAACCCACCCAACCCAACCATTATACAACCTCTAATTAGTTCCTATACACATTCTACTAAATTGATTTTTGAGGCATATATAATTTAAAAATTATTATATCTTGGTACTTATAAGTTTTCATTACGAAGAAAGTTACCTATAAGTTTTCATTAATACTTACTTACCCACCAACATAATCAAAGTCTGAGAAGATAAAGGTCCTTGAGACGTCAAATCCACAAGCAATTATATCTTTGGCATTCTCACGAGCAAGTCTCTTGCTCTCTTCTACTGTAAGGTTCTTCCACATGCATTTTTCATCATCGGTTAGTTGAATGACTAGAGGAACCTTGAAAGCCTCCTGCAAATATCTGCAACTCAGTCAGTGTTAGAGCATGTATGTATGTTCTTGAAAAAGTTATATCTACTGGAATGGAATGGAATATAAATATATATATCAGTCTTACTTGGTGAACATAAAAGGCACAAGATGCCCCAAATGCAAAGCTTCAGAAGAAGGCCCTCTGCCTGTGTAGAGATAGAACTTCTCACCGCGTTCATAAGCATCCAAAATCTCATTCAAGTCCCTATTTCATAAACCTAAATAGCTTCAGAATTCACATTTTATAGTTTAAATGAGAAAATGAAGTAACCTGTGAGCGAAAAAGACGTTGCGGCGGAGAAAAATATGAGGAATGCGATTGGTGAGACGATGAACTCGATCAACGAAGGATTGGTCGAGCCTTTGACAACCAAATTGGTCGATGAGTTTGTCGTAATCGATTTTGCCTTTAGCGGACACTTCCCATGGATTGATGACTTGCGTTTGTTCTTCTTCGTCTGCTTTCGTCTCCTTCTCCATCCCCTCCCTTTGACGGCTATACTAGGCTGTTCAGTTGTAACAAATAAAAACCCTTGTTTCAAAGTTATTAAAACTATAAAAATAAAAAAAGAGTAAATGGCAATTTTACCCCCTGTATTTAGTGGCCGCTGACACTCTTGCCCCCTGTATTAAAAAAAAATTGCTGTCTTATCTGCCCCCTCAGCAGAAGCTACTGTTAGTTACAAATGGAGGTTGATCATCTACGGTGACACTGACAGATAAAGATGAGTGCTGACAGGGAGACCGCCGTTGCTTGCCGGAAAGCCGCTAGGATTACCTATACGACGTCGTGCCGCAGGTGGCTAAAATAGCCGTAGGATCCTATCCGCTCAAAGAAGAAGCTTCGCCTAAATCTCGCCGGTGATGATGGTGGCGTAGTATTTGGTTGACGGGGAGAGAAAGAGCGGAGAGTTAATATAGAGAGGGGGGGGGGGGGGTATATTTGTTATGATGGTGATGACTGATGAGTCAATTTTTACGATGCGAATGGTTTTGGGTTAAGAGTAAAGTGAAGGTTAAAAGGAGGGTGGTGGGTGGCGAAGGGTTGGGGGTACAGAGGTGAATTGCAGATATTGGTGTGGTTTTGAGGTTTTTAACATGGTTAAACAAGTGGGTATGTGATTATATCTTACAAAGTGACAATTATTTTATTTTATTTTTTTAATGACAAAGGGCGTCGTGGCTAAGGTACTTGACCGCCGCCAGCCCCTTAGCTCTCCTAGATGCGTAGAAACCCGACCTCCACCCGCCCGAAGGCACGACAGTGAAATAATCTGTAAAACATCGCCTCTCATCCAAGACGAACCGGCGTCACCCGTATTTGCCCTTCAACTGAATGCCGCAGACAAAGATAGAGAGAGTAAGAGTCGAACCTGGATCAAAAGAAACACCAACTGTCCAACTCTTTCCCCAACAACTTCACTACTACCTCATTAAAACAAAAAATAATAACTTCAAATTTATTTATTTCATAGAGTATAACTCTTGAAGATTTAGGTGGGTTTGTTTTTTGGCCAGAAGTGCTTCTGGCCACTTATGTCTACGTCGTACAGACGCGCGCAGACGTTTGATGTCCGCAGCTTGTTTGTTTTCCGGAAGCACTTCTCACCAAAAAGGTCTTCCCCACCTCTTCCCCAAGCAGACATGTACAGACCTGCATTCATCATCATCAACATCGATCTGCTCCACCCCTGCTCCGCCACCACCTCCACCTCCGACACCATCTGCTCCACCTCCACTCCGCCACCACCTCCGCCGCTCCAGCCCTGCTCCGCCACTCCAGCCCTGCTCCGCCACCACCTCCAAATCGACCTGCATTCATCGCAAACAAAACCCCCAAATCGAAAACCCTCATCTTCAAAACAGACCTGCATTCATCGCAAACAAAACCCCCATCTTCAAAACAGGCCTGCATCTTCGAAAACCCTCATCTTCAAAACAGACCTGCATCTTCGAAAACCCTAAATCGGCGGTGGGTTTTGATGGCGGTGGTGGAACGAAGAGAGAGAGACTGTAGAGAGAGGGGGCGGCAGGAGAGAGAGAGGGAAATAAGAGAGAGAGAGATCGGCGGTGGTGGTGGGTTTTGATGGCGGTGGTGGTGGCCGACGTGGTGGTGGCGGATGGTTGTGGTGGTGGTGGTAGATGGCAGAGAGAGAGAAGATAGAGGAGAAGGTTTGTGGTTGTGGTGGTGTGAAGAGGTTTTTTTGTAAAAAAAAAACAAACCCTCTTCTCCTTGCAGACTGCAGACATTTGGTCCACCTCTTCTCCTGCAGATGCCTGCAGATGTGGTCCGCAGACTGCAGACCTTTTCCCGCAGAAAAAACAAACAGCACTTTAGTAGGTTTGACTTAGAAATTATTATTTTGGTAAGAGATGTATGTGATTATATTTTACAAAGTGATAATCTACTACTTCTAATAATCTTAGGCCACGTGGCAATTGATAGTTTCCCCAAATTTTCCTTTGAGCGGCAAATCTGAATACACTCGCTTCTTTTATTCCCAATTTCTTTCGGCCGTGCATTCACAAACCCTAATTTCAATTGAAACTTTGATTCTATCTTCATCGCTACATCATCTTCATCGCTCTCTTCTTTTTTGATTTGATACCCAATTATTTTTGCCACCTGTCTTTGCCTACTCCGTATCCGTATGAAACCCCATCTCTTTTTCTTATTCTTCCTGAATCCCAATCATATTCAAACCAACCTAACCCTAGAAATCCTCCTGCTCAACAATTTGCGTCACAACATTCTTCCATCTCTAATCTCAAAGGCAAGTTTTTTTTTTTATATCGTTCGTCTTTGATATATGTGTAAATCCAGATTTTAAATTCCTTTCTTCATGGATTAGGGTTTAAATTCTGAAGTTCAACTCGTTTGAGTTTATCTTTATTTGATTAACCATGTGTACAATCGGATTTGCGTTTATTGTACTTAGTCAGCTCTAAATTATAATCTTTACAATTCTAATGGTTACTCATATGGTTTTCATAATGATGTGTTCCAATTTGTTCTATTGATTTTTTGAATTGGGTTTGATTTATGGGTTCTGTATATCTTAATAATTAGGGTTATTTTTTGGATGATTTTGATATGTGTAACAGAGATGTTTAAAGAAGATGCAAATAGTGGAGAAGTGTCGTCTGATGTACCTACTGCACTCAAATAATTGAATGAAAACGTTGATGATCTGACTTTAGCAGATTCTTCAGGTTATTTTCGATTTGTATGGTATGTTTTTATGTGTTAAGAAGATGATTATGTGTTTAAATTAAAAGAGAAAGGAGTGATATAATTGAATTAGTTTGATCTGGAATTTGAGGAGAGGTTTGTAAGAATTTATTAGGAATGAGATGCTATTAGTTCTTTTTTTTGGTGAAACTTGCTTACTCAAATGGATGGTTAAGTTATGATCGGTAAGGATTTCTAATGTAGGTTTCCCATTCAGAAGATGAATCACCATTTACACATTTAATCACTTAATTATCTTTCTACATAAAAGGACTCTAGAATAAATCATCTTATTTGTTTCCATTATTTGATTTTGTGGTCAAATATGTGTAGTTCGGGTATTTCCATTAAGTATGCCACTTAACAGTTGGTAATAATTTTGATCACCAAATATATTTATTACTTACTGTAACATTGCAATTAGTTTCCTAAACTAAATGTTGTGATATCTATTCTCCATGTTGATTAACTCTTATTAACGATCGGGACGTCAAAGCATAGTTGATTCCACCAAGGGATATTTGCGACTAACAACCAATCAATTTTGATATTGGCCTTTTGTTTCGACCTCGAAAACTTTTTATTTTTTATATCTTTCACATGTGTATAAAGGTGAAAGTGAAAGTGCACTAATTTTAACACCCCGCTTGCGGTATGAGCATATGATGTATATATGTGTGAGCCATCGGGGGCAAAAGTGCACTAATTTTAACGTTATTTTACTAATTTCGTGAAAATAACGTTAAAAGCTGAGGACGGTTAATCATGCATCATGTGGTGGCGTTGATAGCTGAAAGACAGAAGGGTACATGCACTAATCGGTCTTTGTCCCTATTGCTGAGTGTTATGTGCCTTATGTTCAAGGCTTGATGCAAAACTACTATCGAGCAGGGGGTCTCACTGGAAGCTGCCTCTCTATTCCTACGAGGTAGAGGTAAGGTTGTCTACATCTTACCCTCCTCAGACCCTACTTTTGCTTTGCTATTGGTGGGATTTATTGTGTATGATGATGATGATGATGATGATGATGATGATGATGATGATGATGATGATTTGTATAAAGGTCCAATAAAGCTTAAACCTTGAAACCAAACCGGAACCAAACCGTTAGTAACAGTTTGATTTGGTTCGGTTTTAATGTTCAAATGCATACAAGGAAATATTATAGATTTATGAATTTATTATAGCTACATTTGTCAGTTCTAATTGTAATCCGTATTGGTTATATAATGTTATATTTAATTTTATTGATAAAAATGTATTGTATATTTATTATTTAGTTGAGCTTGGTGTCATAATTATACAATTTAAATTTTGGTTGAATGAAATATTATACATCTGCTAACAATAAATTACATTTCTTTCATATAAAAAATAACTCGTGTAGCACACGGGTATTTAAACTATAAAGAAATATTTAAGGACCTCTGATTTTTTCGTATTCATTTTTTAGTTCATTGTAATTTAATATTTACATAAGTAGTGGAACGTGTCTTTCATTTTAAATTTTATGTCATCATTAAATATTATATTATATAATTTACTTTGAGAATTTTATGTCAACATTAAATATTATATAATGAGTTAACTGCCATTTTCGTCCCTGTGGTTTGGTCACTTTGGCCATTTCAGTCCATTTTTAAAAAAATGCGCCATTTTCCTCCCCGACGTTCTGGAAAGGTGCCATTTCAGTCCAAAAATCATAACCCAGTTAAGTCAGTTTGTAAATAAGGACTGATTGTGTAAATTTGTTAATAAAAGTACCATTTAAGTAAAATGTATATATAAATAAAATAATTAAAAAATTCAAATAATCATTTAAAACAAGTAGGCCCCAGCCGCCCCACTTATATATATATACATTTAAAATTAAAAACTTATCCCCCACCCCACTTATATCTTCTCCGGTGATTCTTTAACACCGGTCACCACCGCCACGTTTTTTCCGGCCATGCCCGCGACCACAAACACCTTCACCACCGTTTAAACACAACCTGTCACCTTCTCACCACCGCAAACAACCAATCACATCCGACACACGTCACCGCCTTCCATTACCTTCACCTCTGCAATAAAAAACCTCAAATCACTCTCCCCTTTCACCTCCGACACACCTCACCACCCGACCACCGAAAGCCCCCACCTTTTTACCACCTTCATGAGGATCATTATGTTACATAAACCGACTTCATCTTATCAATTCCCCTAACAACGTTACATGGCACAGAGAATTATCTTAACAAGGTTACCAACTGTAACACCCCGAAAATATAAAACTTTATATTGTAACTATAAAGTATAAATAGACGAGAAATTATTAACTAGGAACTTTTAACCTAGTTAATTACAAGACTAGAAATAGCCTATAATAGGGTTAAAAACTACTAAATAATATGTTGAAGAAAGTTGAGGGACCTTAGTTGTTAAATGTGTAACTAAAATAGATAAAATAATAATAATAAACCAAACACCCCATTTGAGGAGTGCTGGTCGACCAAGAAGGAGCAGGGGGCGACACCCCCATATTCAAAACCCTAAAACTTCCTAAAATCTGCAAATTGAAGTCTCAATTCAAGTTGAAATCGGAATTTGAACCTAGAATTGTGATCCTCATTGCAAGAGGATTCTAAGGTATGTAAAATTTGATGAAATCTCTTTACTTGAATTTCTCATGATTTTGGAAAATCTGAAGATTTATGTTGCATGTGTGTTATGTGGTTAGATTAGAATTGATATGGTGATTAAAAGTAAAACCTAGCCAATTTCATGTGAAATCATGACCAAATTCAGGAAATTTCCATGAACACCTTGAAGGTGGGTTGTGGGTTTTACATGATGATGATGATGAACACTAGGGTTAGAGTGATTATTCTAATGCAATTCGATTTTAGAAGGTGATTTCAAAAAAAAAGTATGATGTTTAAATGCTATATGATGACTTTATTGAAGTTAAGTTAACTAATTAGCAAACTATAAACATGAATATTAATGATGTAGAAATTATGCCCTCATAGTGTTTGTAGAAATGCCTCAAAGAAGGCTTAAAAATAGAAATTCAGAGCTTTAACGCATAAGTATGATGTTTCGGTATATTATGCAAAATGAGGTCTAAAGAGAGTTCTAAACATGTCTTGAATTGAACTCTATAGGACAAGATACCGGAACGTCGAGTGGACAAGCCTGTGGTGATTCGCGGTTGAAGGGCGTGCGTTAAGGTATGTAACTTGACCCGTTACATTTGGTAGATTGGAGGTTTATATAATGTGTACTTGAATTTTTATATGAGAGTTGTTTTGAATTAAGCGATGAAGTCGCTACATTGAATGATTGATAAAACTTGGTTTGAACTCGTTGGTAGTTGTCATATAGGAGGATTCCTTAGACGAGCCAAACGGGTCGGATAACCAAGTAAAGTATGGTTAATGCTTCGGAATATGGTTGATTGTTCTTTGATATTGGTTAATATATAACATGTTTGAACTACTAGAATTTGATGTAGTGGCTTGCTAGAAAAGTAAATTCCAAGAGTTGGGTTTGAGTGAAATATACAAAACAAACAAGACATGGATTTCCAGGTATTAGCGTAAATTACGGTAGTACCGTAATTTACGGTAAAGGTCAGATATGTTACGGCGTGGATCTCCTGGTTTACGGTGACCAAACATTTCCAGGACTCACCGTAAATTACGGTGATACCGTAATTTACGGTGGATCCAGAATAGCTTTTATATTTTTGTTATTCCCAATGTGATGTTAAACCTTGTGATTATATTATATAACAACGTCAAAACTAATGTTTTTAACGGTTTTGATCATAGGTAAATTTGTGGATCTTACGGGTGGCGATCAAGTGATTAATGAAGAACCGAACACTACATTTTGAAGCTTCCGCAAATGTTTTTATCATCCTTAGATTTTGTTCATGGATTGTAAACAATTAATTAAACAAATGTTGAAATTTCCAACCTAGTCATTAGATGACTAAGGTTTATGTCACTTATTAAACTTATGTTAATCTATTATCTTTTGGTATAAATTAGTGATTAATTCAAGTATAAAATTAAGGGTGTTACACCAACACTAAGAATCATTCTTATTTATAAACATCATCCTAACAATATCACAAACATGCATGACCAGGTTGTACATTCAAATGAAAACACAACATCCTACTATCACATGGTTCTATCATTAATCAAAACATGAACAGAAGCATTTATGTGCACAGGACAACTCCAAATATCATTTCATCACAACCATGGCATCATACTATCACATTAGTGGATTATTTAAGTAAATAGATTATTGTTTTTAAATCACTCTCTTGTTCAACTCACATTGCCAAGACATCGACATGAATCATTATTACCATTAAAACTAGTTTTCTGGAATCATCAACAACATCACGACATCATTCAACATCACTTGGAATCGCAGTGTTTTAGGGTTCTTACTAACCTGAAGAGTGATGGTTTAAGATGTGAGAGAGGTTGATCCAATTGTGTACCAACGATGATTCCAATTCAGCAAAGGAAAAGCATGGTGGACGAAAGCCTTGTTCATACAAGGAATTCATGGCCTGTAAACCACCAATATATAATGGAGAGGTTGATCCAATTGTGTACCAACGATGGCTAAGTGATATCGAAGGAGTATTCGAG
Organism: Helianthus tuberosus; assembly: GCA_030545235.1. Classification (NCBI taxonomy): domain Eukaryota; kingdom Viridiplantae; phylum Streptophyta; class Magnoliopsida; order Asterales; family Asteraceae; genus Helianthus; species Helianthus tuberosus. The sequence goes on from CM060430.1 coordinate 36,383,581, forward strand.
AGAACTCAATGTGATGAAAACGACTACGTAGCTTATGGTACGGGTCAATTAAGAGGTCAAGCGAAAGACTGGTGGGATAACAAAAAGAAGGAGATTGGAAGTGAAGCGGCTAAGGCCATGACATGGGAGGAGTTTAAGACGCCGTTTCTTAAACACCATAGTCCCAAAGCGGTCATAAATAGAATCAAGGAAGAGTTCATGCAACTCGGACACAAGGGTGAATCCATAGACAAGATCACGGGGATGTTTATGGACAAGATAACGTTCTGTGATGATTTGGTGACAAACGAAGAACAAAAGGTCTATTACTACCATAACATGCTAAGTGCGGAGTATAGAGAGTTCATAACCCCTTCAAAATACGAGACCCTTACCGAGATTGTCAATGCTGCTCGGGAAAAGGAGATCGAATTGAAAAAGAGCATAGAACGGGGTGAACGAAGGGCACAAGATGTGAATCCAAGCCCTACTAAGAAGGCACGAACAAACGAAAGCGCAAAGAAATCTGATACGAAAGGCGGGTCGCCAAGTTGCAAAATCTGCGGGAAGGGTCATAAAGGCGAATGCCGTTACAAGGATAAGCCTTGTCCCATATGCAAGAAAACGGGACATATGGCTATATCATGCCCGGAGAAAGTGACGGTTTGTTACAATTGTTATCGAACGGGTCACAAGAAGTCGGAATGCCCGGAACTGGTTGGAAAGAAGGATGGGCAGGAACCGAAAGGTGAAGCCCCGAAAGCAAAGGCAAGATCTTTTCAACTAACCGCCGCAGAAGCAAAGGTTGAACCTGACGTGGTCTCAGGTATATTTGCTGTAAATTCAATTCCCGCACACGTGTTATTTGATACGGGTGCGAATAAATCCTTTGTTTCATATGGACTTATTCGACATCCTTCATTTATTCTAACAAAATTACCTGTGCCTTTAGAAGTAGAGATAGGTAATAACAAAAGCTTTATTGTTTGTGATGTATGTGAAAATTGTAAACTGAGCATCGACGATGAAGAATATTTGATAAATCTAATCCCGATGTCGATGGGAGAATTTCAAGTAGTCGTTGGGATGGATTGGCTATCTCGACACCATGCAAAGGTCGTGTGCTTCCGTAAAGAGATAAAACTAACATCTCCGAGCGGGAACACGTCACCATTTATGGCGAAAAAGGAGGCAACCCCATAGTATGCTCAATGTTGAAAGCTCACAAGCTAATGAAGCGAGGATGCAAGGCATTCATAATATACGCTAATGGGCCCGAGAAAGAATCACGAAAGATTGGAGATGTACCGGTAGTACGAGATTATGAAGATGTTTTTCCGAAAGATTTACCGGGGATACCGCCTGAACGGGAAGTAGAGTTCGGGATCGAATTGATTCCGGGCGCGAAACCCGTAGCAAAAGCCCCGTACCGACTTGCACCGTCGGAATTACAAGAGTTGATGTCCCAAATCCAAGACCTGCTTGACAAGGGATTCATAAGGCCGAGTGTGTCTCCTTGGGGCGCACCGGTATTGTTCGTGAGAAAGAAAGACGGGAGCATGCGCATGTGTATTGATTACCGGGAGTTAAACAAACTCACGGTAAAGAACCGATACCCGCTCCCAAGGATAGATGATTTATTCGACCAACTACAAGGTGCGAACTGGTTTCCAAAATTGACCTTAGATCGGGGTATCACCAACTAAAGGTCAAAGAAGAAGATGTGCCGAAGACGGCTTTCCGCACGAGATACGGACATTACGAATTCCTCGTGATGTCATTTGGGCTAACAAACGCACCCGCGGCTTTCATGGACCTCATGAACCGGGTTTGCAAGCCAATGTTGGATAAGTCGGTCATCGTGTTTATCGATGATATATTGGTGTATTCGAAAAGTGAAGCTGAACACGCACATCACTTACAAGAAGTGTTAGAGACCCTTAGACGAGAGAAGCTATACGCAAAATTCTCTAAATGTGCCTTTTGCTTACGAGAGGTACAATTTCTTGGCCATGTCATAAGTGCCGACGGAGTATTGGTGGATCCGTCAAAGATAGAGGCTGTGTCAAAATGGAATCCTCCAAAGAACCCTTCTGAAATTAGAAGCTTTTTGGGACTTGCGGGATACTATAGGAGATTCATCCAAGATTTCTCCAAAATTGCGTCACCGCTAACAAAGCTAACCCAAAAGAAAGCAAAGTTTATTTGGGGAATCGATCAAGAAAAAGCGTTTCAAACGCTAAAAGAAAAGCTAACTCAAGCTCCGGTACTGACATTGCCGGACGGAGTCGAAGACATGGAGGTTTATTCGGATGCTTCACTATCGGGACTCGGTTGCGTGCTGATGCAACGGGGCAAGGTAATAGCCTATGCCTCGAGACAATTGAAGATACACGAGAAGAAATATCCCACACACGATCTCGAGTTGGCGGCGGTAGTGTTTGCATTAAAAATATGGAGGCACTACTTGTATGGGGTAAAGTGCACTATATTCACCGACCACAAGAGTTTAAAATACTTCTTCGATCAAAAGGAGTTAAATATGCGACAAAGGCGATGGCTGGAAACGGTGAAAGACTACGATTGCGAAATTCGTTATCACCCAGGAAAGGCTAATGCGGTGGCGGATGCTTTGAGCAGAAAAACGGATTATGTCCCGATACGAGTAAGATCGATGCAACTCGTGGTAACCTCGGGTATACTTGAACGTATTCGAGAGGCGCAATTAGAAGCAGTAAAAGAAGAGAATTGGAAGAAAGAAAGAATAATTGGTCAGTTGAAAGATTTGTCGGATGGGAATCACGGGTTAAAGACTCGATCAGGAAGGATATGGGTCCCACATACCTGTGGAGTTAAGGCGCTTCTACTTAATGAAGCTCATAAATCCCGTTATTCAATTCACCCGGGTGCGACCAAGATGTACAATGATTTGAAACAAAATTATTGGTGGCCCGGAATGAAGAGAGATGTGGCGAAGTACGTGGAAAAATGCTTGACATGTTTACAAGTCAAGGCAGAGCATCAGAAACCATATGGCAAACTCCAACCGTTAGAAATTCCGGTTTGGAAATGGGAACATATCACAATGGACCTACTAACCAAGTTGCCTAAAACGAGTCGTGGTTTCGATGCCATATGGGTAGTGGTAGATAGATTGACGAAAAGTGCTCACTTCATTCCGATACGTGAGACTTATACGTCAGAAAAGATGTCAGAGGTTTACACGAATGAAATAATAGCACGTCATGGGGTGCCGGTGTCTATCGTGTCTGATAGGGATACCCGGTTTACTTCGAATTTCTGGAGAGATTTCCAAGAGCAAATGGGGACCAAATTGTTCATTAGCACTGCGTACCATCCTCAAACGGATGGACAAAGTGAAAGAACGATACAAACATTGGGGGACATGCTACGGGCGTGTATAATCAACTTTGGAGGCAGTTGGGATGTTCACTTACCGTTAGTCGAGTTTTCGTATAACAACAGTTACCAATCTAGTATTAAGATGGCACCATACGAAATGCTTTACGGTAGGAAGTGTCGAACCCCGATATGTTGGGGTGAAGTGGGTCCACGTGAACTCGCCCACCAAGATATAGTACGAGCCACGAATGAAAAGATCGATAAAGTTCGGGCACACTTGAAAGCGGCTCAAGACAGGCAAAAGGCGTATGCTGATAAAAGGAAAAGGCCGATTGAATTCCAAGTTGGTGACATGGTCATGCTAAAAGTCTCCCCATGGAAAGGTGTTATTAGATTCAGAAAAAGGGGGAAGCTAAGCCCAAGGTTTATTGGACCATTTAAAATTATCGGGAGAGTTGGCAAGGTAGCTTACCGCCTTGAATTACCGGAGGAGCTAAGTGGAATCCATGGCACGTTCCACGTGTCGCAATTAAGAAAGTGCCTAGCAGACGAAACGGCCTATATCCATTACGATGATATCGAAGTGGATAATAGTCTGAATTATGCGGTAAGACCGGTGAAGATTTTAGACAGAAAGGTCAAACATTTACGAAATAAACAAATTGACCAAGTCAAAGTCAAATGGGAGCATAGGAAAGGTTCGGACACTACATGGGAGTCCGAAGAGGAGATGCGACGTCTTCACCCTACATTATTTGGTACGTACTTCGGTTTCGGGGACGAAACCCTTTTTAAGGGGGGTGGACTTGTAACACCCAAAATATAAAACTTTATATTGTAACTATAAAGTATAAATAGACGAGAAATTATTAACTAGGAACTTTTAACCTAGTTAATTACAAGACTAGAAATAGCCTATAATAGGGTTAAAAACTACTAAATAATATGTTGAAGAAAGTTGAGGGACCTTAGTTGTTAAATGTGTAACTAAAATAGATAAAAAAAATAATAAACCAAACACCCCATTTGAGGAGTGCTGGTCGACCAAGAAGGAGCAGGGGGCGACACCCCCATATTCAAAACCCTAAAACTTCCTAAAATCTGCAAATTGAAGTCTCAATTCAAGTTGAAATCGGAATTTGAACCTAGAATTGTGATCCTCATTGCAAGAGGATTCTAAGGTATGTAAAATTTGATGAAATCTCTTTACTTGAATTTCTCATGATTTTGGAAAATCTGAAGATTTATGTTGCATGTGTGTTATGTGGTTAGATTAGAATTGATATGGTGATTAAAAGTAAAACCTAGCCAATTTCATGTGAAATCATGACCAAATTCAGGAAATTTCCATGAACACCTTGAAGGTGGGTTGTGGGTTTTACATGATGATGATGATGAACACTAGGGTTAGAGTGATTATTCTAATGCAATTCGATTTTAGAAGGTGATTTCAAAAAAAAAGTATGATGTTTAAATGCTATATGATGACTTTATTGAAGTTAAGTTAACTAATTAGCAAACTATAAACATGAATATTAATGATGTAGAAATTATGCCCTCATAGTGTTTGTAGAAATGCCTCAAAGAAGGCTTAAAAATAGAAATTCAGAGCTTTAACGCATAAGTATGATGTTTCGGTATATTATGCAAAATGAGGTCTAAAGAGAGTTCTAAACATGTCTTGAATTGAACTCTATAGGACAAGATACCGGAACGTCGAGTGGACAAGCCTGTGGTGATTCGCGGTTGAAGGGCGTGCGTTAAGGTATGTAACTTGACCCGTTACATTTGGTAGATTGGAGGTTTATATAATGTGTACTTGAATTTTTATATGAGAGTTGTTTTGAATTAAGCGATGAAGTCGCTACATTGAATGATTGATAAAACTTGGTTTGAACTCGTTGGTAGTTGTCATATAGGAGGATTCCTTAGACGAGCCAAACGGGTCGGATAACCAAGTAAAGTATGGTTAATGCTTCGGAATATGGTTGATTGTTCTTTGATATTGGTTAATATATAACATGTTTGAACTACTAGAATTTGATGTAGTGGCTTGCTAGAAAAGTAAATTCCAAGAGTTGGGTTTGAGTGAAATATACAAAACAAACAAGACATGGATTTCCAGGTATTAGCGTAAATTACGGTAGTACCGTAATTTACGGTAAAGGTCAGATATGTTACGGCGTGGATCTCCTGGTTTACGGTGACCAAACATTTCCAGGACTCACCGTAAATTACGGTGATACCGTAATTTACGGTGGATCCAGAATAGCTTTTATATTTTTGTTATTCCCAATGTGATGTTAAACCTTGTGATTATATTATATAACAACGTCAAAACTAATGTTTTTAACGGTTTTGATCATAGGTAAATTTGTGGATCTTACGGGTGGCGATCAAGTGATTAATGAAGAACCGAACACTACATTTTGAAGCTTCCGCAAATGTTTTTATCATCCTTAGATTTTGTTCATGGATTGTAAACAATTAATTAAACAAATGTTGAAATTTCCAACCTAGTCATTAGATGACTAAGGTTTATGTCACTTATTAAACTTATGTTAATCTATTATCTTTTGGTATAAATTAGTGATTAATTCAAGTATAAAATTAAGGGTGTTACACCAACACTAAGAATCATTCTTATTTATAAACATCATCCTAACAATATCACAAACATGCATGACCAGGTTGTACATTCAAATGAAAACACAACATCCTACTATCACATGGTTCTATCATTAATCAAAACATGAACATAAGCATTTATGTGCACAGGACAACTCCAAATATCATTTCATCACAACCATGGCATCATACTATCACATTAGTGGATTATTTAAGTAAATAGATTATTGTTTTTAAATCACTCTCTTGTTCAACTCACATTGCCAAGACATCGACATGAATCATTATTACCATTAAAACTAGTTTTCTGGAATCATCAACAACATCACGACATCATTCAACATCACTTGGAATCGCAGTGTTTTAGGGTTCTTACTAACCTGAAGAGTGATGGTTTAAGATGTGAGAAGATGGGAGGAAAGATCTTCGAGAACGGCGAGCGGAAAGATAAGAATGAAGGTTACCGTAGACTTTTCCGGTGTACGAGTGATGTTAAGCAGAGAAAGAGAAATGGTTCATAGGCCGTTAACGAGCTTAACGGGAGCTATCGGAGAGGAGCGGAGGTCGCCGGAGATTGGTCGGCTGAGGTGAGGTTTTTGTGTTGCATGTTTAATGGAAGAAGAGAGAGTTTTAAGGAAGAAGAAGAAGTTTTAGAGGAAAATGGGGTATAGGGATTGCTGCACCCTTGTTAAGATTATAATTATATAAATATTTATACATTTTACTTAAATGGTCCTTTTATTAACAAATTTACACAATCAGTCCTTATTTACAAACTGACTTAACTGGGTTATGATTTTTGGACTGAAATGGCACCTTTCCAGAACGTCGGGGAGGAAAATTGCGCATTTTTGAAAAATGGACTGAAATGGCCAAAGTGACCAAACCACAGGGACGAAAATGGCAGTTAACTCTTATATAATTTACTTTGAGTAACCATTGTGCCACCTCTAACCTCTCATAACGTAATTAATAATTGTATTGTTGTACAGGCCTGACTTACAAATCCTTTTAGAAGATCCAAAGTTCATGGTGTAGAAAAGGATATTGTTGAAGATGTACTTCACTTTTGGATAAGATGTAGTGCAACATCTCCCACATCTCATGATGTTGCCGATGGTATATTATTTTTTATGTTCCATAAAATAATTAGACAACAAAAGAGAATTAGAAATAGATACTCAACTCCACCAAATTCTTTTTTTAAACTTTTTTGTACCTGATTCTATAATCCGAGAAGCATACATCAAAGTTTCATAGGCTGATAATAGTGAAAAATATTAATTAGAGTTGATATGAGATGTGGGTGTTTTTTTTTTTTTTTGAACGGCAAATGTTACCGTACTCTATTTTACATCAATAATACTAAAATTCTCCCTTTGCTCAGGTTCAAGCCTAAGACCTCCCCTCTAAAAGACATGTGCCTCTACCAAGTGAGCTAGCCCCACATTGGCATGCAGGTGTATGTAGTTGGTCAAAGTAGGTTCAGTTTGAAATGGGTCAATTTAGTGTTGTTGGTTGAAACTTAAAGTTGGCCTGAGAGAGTTTGATCTTTTTGGATTAATGAAGTCTCCAACCCATTTAATAACAGTGATCACACGCTCTTTATGATAGGTATCTTCTATGTATGAACATTCTTGCAACCGCATGTCTTTTAGTTTTATGATAAGTTATGTTAAAGTAATTTTTGTACAATTAGATTTCATATTTTGTGTATGAAAACACTTACCATTCAACTAAGAGCTGGTTATATGAGGTTGTGACAGAACTAATTCGGCTAAATGTTTCCTTATGATTATAGGAGGCCAAACAAAGTAAGAGGTACTGAGGTAGACATATTGTCGCCAAATTGAGAAGAGTTAAAAGGTGAGTTCTATTGATTTTGCCCTTTTACTTTTTTGGTTGGAATACATTACCATCGATGGGTATGCCGTTCGAACCTCAATTTCACACACCATTCTGAGCCACAACCGACCACCGCTCATCTTGGAAAGGGTCGATGCAATGGACTACTACATGATATATCTGTAGTTAGTTAGTTTACCAAATTCAGTTAGTTTGTGGACTTTAGGAATATGTTTTTTCACTGTTAGATTACATGTCTTAGATCATGGACATTTTGTTAAATATCTTTCCCGATAATTAACTTAATATTATAAATTCACTATATCAAGAATATGCAGGTGCTGGAACTGTGTGTATATGGAACAAAATAGCTATTCCCAAAGTGAATTATTTTGCTTGACAGGCGATAAGTGGGAAATCCCAATGGCAGATGCATTGGTAGCCATAGGTGTCCCAAACATTAATACAACTTTCCCTTAAGAAAACCATAAATCTCTACCAGACAAACTCTCATCATCCAGGTATGTTTCATCCGATCTTTGATATATAATCCTAAAATCATTTGATTTTTTTGCTATAAACAAAGGATTTGATGATGATTATAAACGTTTCAATCTCCTTCGTATAATTTGTTTAACTTGAAACTAACCTGGTGCTTTTGAATATTTTATACACCTAATTCCATTGGAGTTAATATATTAATTTTCTTATGTTAAATTTTGTTACCATCTGTTTAATTTTTAGATTAGGGTTCATAGGGTTGTTGTTAATACATCAACATTGGCTAACTTTAACTTTTAATATCACACACTACTGCTTCAAAAATCTAGGCCTATTAGTTATACATTGAACTTACAGGCTTACCAATTAAGATTGAACCTAATGCTATTCTTTTAAGTGTTGCAAGTCTAACACAGAGGTATATATCATCATCATACTTAATCATATTTTCACTCTTTTCATAAGTTTGGTAAGATTATTACATGCCAAGTCTGTATCGTTCTTGAACTAAAAAATCTGTTTAAGATTTTAATTAAATGGGATGTGGATTTCCATGTTAAAGTTTAAAGAATATGAATTTAAGTTTTTAGCAAGAACATTGTTCGCGTTTCAATTTTTTTAGCTTTCTTAACTTTTGTTTCATTTTTTAAACGATAGTTGTTTTACTCGATCATCCAAAGTTACTGTGGTTGGGAAAATAGGGTTTAAAATTAGTAGATTATGGTGTTAAATATCATAGTGAGTACCTTTGGTTAAACAAATTCTAACTTCAGTAACATTCTTTTGAAGCAAGATAGGCGACAGGTCTTATATCGGTCCTTTTAAAGATAAAGGATGTTTTTTTTGTGATTTGCTCCAGTGTCTTAGTTTGTAGGTAGCATACCCGGCAAATGAAATTACCTGAACCAAATAACCCATAGTTTAGTCGTTATACCCTAATAAGCATATGGAGTGTCAGTCCAAGTAGTTATAGTTAGTTGAATTGAAACTACTTTTATTTTGACCTGTTGCTTCAATTTGTTGTTTTGGACATGTTAACATATAAAAAATTGTGTTTTGTTGCAGTGAGCTTATTGGGCCGTTGTAACACATTTTTAGGAGCTTCTACAAGCCATGTTGCGGTGTCCTAGCTATGAAGTTAAATATACAACGTGTCGGAGTGGGTTCGAACCCCCCGGTCCGTTTGATGTGGTACAGTATTGCGGTGTACAGTAGAAACTCGATAAACTAATACTCGATTATTTAATAAACTCTCTAAGATAATATTTTTTGCTGGTCCCGACTCGGGGATAGGGTGCTAAATTAATAATTCGCTAAAATTATAAGATAATACATTTTTGATAATTTCTTTAGACCCCATATAAAATATAAATTAATAATTCCTTATATATAGCATATTACATGAATGATTTATGAAGGTTTCTTGAAAAATGACTCAATTGTTGTGTGTATGATTTGTTTGTGTTAACCTATTTTGATCTTGTATTTATATAGAAAATATTTTTAATGTCCATAAAGTGATACATTGAACACAAGAAGCATAATAAGGTGGGAGATTGAAGGTTTCTTTTAAATTGGGCCGTTCATTTGAAATACATGCATTGTATACAATAATGGAGTGGAAGCTTGAAAGGTGTTTGTAAACTAAGTATTCTACTATAAATTAATAAAATATTAATTAATAATTATTAATTTATCGATTAATTAATAACTCTTTTAATTAATAAATTTTGGTGGTCCCAAGTGTATTATTTTATAGAATTTCTACTGTATATGTATTTCGTGTCATTTTTTAAATGGGTGATTTTCGAGTGTTATGTGCCTTATGTCCAAGGCTTGATGCAAAACTACTATCGAGTCGGGGGTCTCACTGGAAGCAGCCTCTCTATTTCTACGTGGTAGAGGTAACACTGTCTACATCTTACCCTCCTCAGACCCTACATTTGCTTTGCTATTGGAGAGATTTACCGAGTATGATGATGATGATGATTTAAATGGGTGATTTTCCAAAAGGGTGTTGTGGGAAAAAAAATTATTAAAATGGGTGATTTGAAAATATTTACCAAAATAGGTATTTTTATTATCAAAATAGATATTTTAATTTATTAAAATAGGTGTTTTGAAAATATTTTTTGTTTTAATAGTATTTCGTTGTCCTGTAAAAAAAAGGAAGATAACTTTGCTTCAAGAAGTGGGCCAAGTTCTGGATGCAAAGATTGACTAGAATGCATTGGCCAAACAAAAACAAGGGAATACTATATGTTGTGGCGCCATTTGGAAAACGACGGCAAACCTACTAATAAAACGACAAGTGTAGTTTATAAAGAAGTATACAGTGATTTGTGATTTTCATGTACTCATTTATCTATAATTTTTTATTTCAGTATCATTTTTATACGTTGTAATAATGTTCTTATTATTCCATCTAAGACTACATCTTCACAGTGTAATAATGTTCTTATTATTTATCTATTTATGGGTCAACTCGGGTCGATTGGTAGGTTTGTCCCAATGCAAAAGATGCCAAATTTCGATCTATGTCATGTAGTTATCGGTGACCTAAAATGGATAAAGGTTATCAGTACTTATCATGCAATTATCTTTTTTTAACTCGAGTCGTTACGTTACAAGGAAGGGAAAATTTACTTGATTCGAACTATGTTTATTCTTTATAAAAAATGGTATTTTGAATTTCATTTTTTTTCTATTGGCAGTGATCTCACTTTATCATGTTATTTTAAAGTGTGTGTTACTCTCTTTCTGATGTCAGGAAACAAAGAAGGTCACGTATGTTGATAACTCTGTTTTTGATTCTTCGGTGACTGATTGGAAGCTTGATGTGGAGAAAAAAAAAAACAATCGAGGTATCATTATTAAACTTAAAATATTTATAAGAATAATTTTACCATGAGGTTTTATCTATGTTGGCACCCCTTACTAGATATGTGGGATTAAGACACTTTTCAAAAATGTTAGATTTATGTCAAGTATAAGTTATGTCTTATTTTTACTAAATATGATAAAATTTGATCATTTGTTGAATTATTGTTTTAGTAGCTAAAATGAATGACCTAGAATGTTGTTATAGAGAGCCCAAATGAGAAAGTAGACAAGGATGTTTTCCGTTCTAGGGACCTGAGATGGTTTTTAAAGAACGGAAACAGATTTTGAGACATTCTTTTGTTCAAAAAGATTGTTAATTTGATTGATATAATTCAGATGTAATTTCACATTGGACATTCTTTTGTAGAGTAGGTAGTTAATCTGTTTAATGTAATGTTGCACATGACACCCCCGCTTTTTTAATAATGTTTTACTTGAAAATTATGTTTTTGTAGTTGGTTTGTAAATGGTTTAAATTTTTTATTCCAAATTGGGATCATTAAAGGTAAAGGACCCTTCATCTATGTTTATAGTTCAATGGTTGTCATTGTCATTATGAAAGGTCCATCTCCTTATCCATGATTAGGGGTAGGATCACAAGCATTTAATGGGTGCTTCATTTATAAGTTACGGTGGAAAGGTAAATGAAAGTCATTCACTCATGAATTATAATTAATAAATGAAACTCATAACTCAAGCATGATTATTTGATTTCAGAGCTTATGTTGAAATTGTCTTTGAGAACCCATCCGATATTGTTCTCAGTTATCACATTGATGGCTACCCGTTCTTTGTTGTCGGGTCAATACATGTTATTGTGTTTTTAAGTAGCAGATAATCGATTGTTTGATTTAGTTTAATGTGATTTTATTTATGTAATACATAATATGTGGCGGACAATGGACTCAAGCTAGCAAGAACGGTTACAACCTCCGAGACGGTGTTTTGGTACTCAACTCATATTACTTACATTTTTAATTTGTAATATTTGTATATCACCATTCTTCTCATAACGATTCTATAGGCCGAGGTTGAAAAAGATCTTACAGCTGAAGAAACCAATGAACAAAAGAAGCACAAGCTTGCCAAAATCGGAACATCAATGCTCGAGAATCCTGAAGGCAATATTAAACACTTAAAAGAAATGCTGCAAATTTGCAAGAATGGAGATCGTTACATGTTAGATCTTGGTCTAAAGTCTATACTAGCTGTTTTCAAGGATATCATCCCTGGGTATATTATATTAATATTTACTCATGTAAATACTATTTTCATACATTTATGTTATTTAACTGTATATTGTTTGTCGTTACGAGAACAACACCATGATATATAGTTTTGATATCTATTTTCTTTCCTTGAATTTAAATGTTTTCAAGGATATCATCCCTTGGTATATTAATATGAATTTAAATAAGAATTTAGATATTGAAGTTTATATAAACTTGATGTCAATCAAAAGATGAAAACAATGACCTTTCGTTACTCTATTAAAGGTTCGCTGGTATGTAACAGGTTTTTGGATAGGGAAGTGATCACTCTGTTCGGTTTTGGGTTTGTACCAGTTAGGGTCATGTATTGTCTGTTTAGGACCTGTTTCAACCCTTAGATGTGATGCCTAAGTTTGGAAAGGCCTAGAACAAAAATGATGATCTACATGGGCTTCAATGCAGTAGATATTATATGTTTGTGTTAAGCCACCCGCGAAACTCGCGGGATCTTAGGCTAGTTATTAATTTTAAAGAGACTTACAACATTTACTCCATGGGTACACGTTTTAAAGAGTTAATAACCATGGTGTCACACCCCAACCGATGGCGAAAACATCGGGGCATGGCACTGAGCGAAACAGATTGTCCAGAAGTTTCCATAACAACCATAATTACCAATTATTTAAAGCAACACGTCCCATACCATGTCATAAAAGATAATACAATTATTACAGAAAAGATCTAGTCAAATTGTTCTGTTCCGACATCTCAGATTTTTATTACAAACAATTGTTTATTGTTGACCTAGGTCTTTCCTAGCCTCGATTTCATAGCAAAGTAAGCAAATAAGCATCCTAAGCACCTGTCACATACGTTAAAGTAAAAGTCAATACACATAGTGTAAAGGTGAGCATACAAGTTTAATAGATATAATAGAGTTCGATATCGATTACGCATAACCAGCAGGAACACAGTGTAAAATGAGGCATGTTAGTTATCGACATAAACCTATCGATACCAATGACTGCGGGTTGACTGCTCAAGGCAGTTCGCGATACACACTCACCACTGTGAGCCATGTAACTAATTGTCCTTAACAACCCCTGAGTGAAAAGGTGCTGAGTCCAAACTATAGTACTATCATTGCTAAGGTAGGTGTAGGTCCCTCGGAGGTTGAGGTTAAACCTTATCCTTGTTATGTTTAACACACTAGCAAGTGCGGAATCCAAGCTAGAATGCAAACCGGTAGTTTATATGAGAACACAAGCTACAAAGAGAAAGGTAGACACACGAGATATCAAAGTTTTCTCTTGTATTTCAGTGGACACGGTTACAGCCCTTGACCAAACTGAAAATACGCTCTCTACAAGACTAAGTTCACTCACATTCTGAAGTGAACACATGACATGAGTATATATATCCATCACAGGTCGTCTGGTCGAAGGATCAGATAGTCAGATCGAAAGATCATCTATCGAACTGAAAGCTATCGAAGGATCCACATGTACCTCGAAGGATGATATCCTTCGAGGTCCATCTATATCCATCGAAGGTTTATCCTTCGAGCTCATCGAAGGATATAAACAATCCTTCGATGACTCATCCTTCGACCCAGACAACTTACAACCATGTTCTAACTGTTTGGTCAAAGTCAAACCAGGAGGATGGTTGACTTTGTCAAACTTACATCAAAACATCTATTAACAAACATAAGACGTATACAAGACTAACAAAAGACATCGTTTTATATCATAACAAAATACAGACAAAGTACAGACACAAGTGCACCAACAAACTCCCCCTTGGCTGTAGCTTTGTCTCGATCTTCGTGTATTCAAGTCTCTGACGTCCTTTCAACCGTTAAGTGATGCGTTGACCATGCACTTCCCGCATTCACAAGTAGGTTGAAGCAATACAAGGCCATCTTCTGAAACTTCATTGCTTGTGCACGATCTCTAACTAAATAGTTAATCTCGTGATCCTTAAGAATAATAATATCCGACCTGGACATGTTAGTAATCCACATTGGATCTATCATTCGAAAGTTCTCCTGACTGTCTCGGAATAAGATCACCGCTTCTCCAGTATCTGCATCATAAACCCAGCAACGAAAGTTACCCAGAAAATCTGTCTTCATTTTCAACAACGGTATTCTATTCATCAACTTCGGAGGATCATAAACCAATCGATAACGAGCAGTATTTGTCTCTGGATCAAGCGTGAACCTGATCTGCTCGTATCGAGGAAACTGCGGCTTGTATAGCGGATCCTTCCAACCTCTTCTTCGTTCCAACCTGATCTTCTTGGCGAACAAATCCACCATCTTGTCTTCGACTCGATTAATAACCTCCAGCTGAGCCAAAACCGCAACATCATAATAAGGAAGTGAAAGAATGCTGAGAAGAGTCCTGAAGTACTGAAGGCCGCATTCTCGCTTCACAACCATGCAGTGAAGCTCCTTGATGAACATCCAGCTGATAATACGACCCCTAGCCTGATTCCTTTCCAGAATCATGTAATTGGCCTGATCCAACGGAGGGAGCGGAGGAGGATTCCTTGCTAGGAAATCCGCTCGCCATTCGTTCACGGTCTTCTCACGGCTTTCTTGAGCTGTAGGAGAATCTGAAGAAGGATTAGTAAATTCTGCTGTCTTTGCCGCCACAAACTCATCATTAAGCGTATTAAACTCCACATTATCTTGACCAACATAAACAGGACGTTCCGGATCCGAACCGATGAAGATTTCTTCAATCGTAGAGAAATCGGTTTCATCCGGAACTAACGGAGTAGCATCGATCGTTGTCAAGTCAACCTCATCCAATTTCTTCAGAGCTAATACACGTTCATCAGACATCTCTGTAACGTATTCTCCCTCTTCTAATAGTTCACCCGTGAGTGGATGATACTGTTGAACAATTGAGGATTCAGGGAGATCGGTAAACGCTTCCGGTTCAAGACTAATATGTTCAAATCCTGCCGAAGCTTCCAATGTTTCAGCCTGCTCAGATGGACCAGTAGTAGCTGTTGGAGGAGCAGTAGGAGCATCTTGAGATGTACCAGACCCACCTGCAGCACCGGATGCAGTTGCACCGGAACCTGTGGCAGCTGGTTGATCAGGATTTGCTGCATCATCGTCCTTGTCATCTCCACGCTTTGAGGGAACGATGCCCAATGCTTTGCACCTTTCATTCCAAAGCGTAACTACTTTGTGATCAAATTTCTTGAAGTTTGATTGAATAGGCTTGAAGGCTTCTATTAATCGATCATCACGATTTTTATAGCGATCCGACAGCTCTGTATGCTTCTGCTTTAACGCTTTTGCCTCATTCTCTAACACAGTACTATGCCCCTTCATTATCTCAACTTCTCTATCACGAGCCTTGTTTGCTTCTTTCAGTCTTTCAATCTCTTGAGCTTGTTCTCTTATCTTGAGATTCTGTGCACTAACAAGTGAGACCAGCTTGTTGTGTGCCTCAGCATCCTGTGTTCGCTGTACACGGTATTCTTCAATCTTTCTAGTATTCCGACCGACTAAGGTACCCAATTCACTGACTTGTTCGATCAGGAAGTGAATTTTCTCAGCATCAGACAACCCAGACAATGTTTCTGCTAAAGTCGGCCGTGAGGGCTCAGGTCCTGAGAAACCAGACTGGCCAGATGGACCAGAAGTACCTGTTGGACCAGAAATAACAAGAGGAGGACGTGTGTGTGTACCTGAGACAGGGGTTGCAGGCGGCTGTTGATCAACAGTCGCCGTGCGTGCTCCAGAGGACGTCTGTGGAGATGAGACCAGCTCCAGCATCTCTGATGTAGTTAACTGATCACTGACAGGAGGCAGCTGATGCTCCGGAGGCGTTGAATGCTGGATCGGATCAGGTATAGTGACATCACCAGCAGTTTCACCTGTTGACCTTAATCCGCCCTTTGATTTCTTTGAAGTACGAGTACCCTCTCTTCTTGCTTGCCTTTTCTTTCTGACTAAACCAGGAGCAGCAGGAATATAATCATCATCTTTGTCAGATTCTGCGGCACTAACCGGTTTATCAATACGTTCAAAACCACGAAAATTCCCGCGCTGATCATAAGCCTTTCGCATCCCTGGTGGAGGAGGATTATCATCCTCAGAAGACGAATCATCATTACCAGAACCTCCTTCAACATCAGAAGACGAACTGCTTTCATCCCCCAACCTCCTCGGCTCGTCCACCTTACTTTTACCTTTGTCTGTCGCGTCATCGCCTGACCGACTTGCAGGACCAACAACATTACCACGGACATCTGATTCGATGAACACTCCTTGAACTTCTTCTGCAGCAACATTTACATCAACTTCAACATGTGCTGCAACACTGGAACTGCCAGCAGACTTCTTGCTCGATGCTTTAATTCCGTGCTTAGCCCCGAGTTGTGTGTTGGCCAACGCGATTAATCTGGGCTCTTCGTCATCAGAATCACTTCCATCTCGACGCCACTTGTGGTTCTGTGGTGCCTCGTAGGCTAGATCATCGAGGTGACCAATAAGCTTTCTGACTGGATCGGATTCCTTATACTTAGACATAGATTTGAAGATCAGCAATGTACGCTCGTTCATCGGATTGACTGGAAGGACATCTGCTTCAACCTTGGGAAGATTCAGAATCTGATCATCTATCATCATTTGCAAGAATCTTGGATATAACCAAAACTTGGTTGACGTCCGTTGATTTGCTGACGGAAGTGGCCTGCGGGCATTCTCTTTCAGATTGTCAAAGATGTAACGAGATATGTTGAACGGCTTGTTCAGAATTAAAGCCGTAAACAATCCCGTCAACTCAATAGGTGACAAATCGTATCCAGACCGTTTGTTGCTCAAACAATGAATAAGAATATGCAACAAAAACTTGTATCGTAACGGCATGAACCCCTTGCTTATCTGATTTGCTAGCACATTATCGCTGTAACGTAGCCTCATCAATAAACCACGCTGACACTGTAAATCAATGGAAGTCGGATCTTCTGGTTGATCTCCCAATTGCAAACGCGCTCTGATGGTGTTCTCGGTGATCACCACGGGTTTCTCAGTGACGAATCCTCTAACCACTTCTTGGTTATTCACTGTTTCAACCACAGCAGAATTCCAGAATTCCTTGATCTGGAACTGATAAGCGGTGTGTTGTGTAGTAATGGCATAGTTGATTCGTGTCCGATGAAGATACTGCATTATTCCATCGAATTCCGGACTAACTTTGTCTTCCGGTTGCAGATACGCGGCCATGTTGTGTCTTGGCTCCGACATAGATTCAACCTCTGACTTTTCTTTCTTAGTTGGTTTTGCCCGTTCTTTCTTCTCTTTCGGTGCCATTTCTGTTCATGAAAACAAAGACACGTACTAAGAAACAGTCAACAGTCAACAAGGATTTCACACTTAGAAAGATTTCAGTTTCTTGAAAAATTTCTAAGTGTTGTGTCCTCGAAAGATGAAGGGCCTTATCGAAGGATCAACTTACGAAAGATCATAAATTTTGAAAGATATTTTGATCAGTCGAAAGATCTGATCATCCGAAGGATGATCCTTCGAAAGGCTTAGTATCCTTCGAGTCTCAGTTCGAAGGATATTTTGCAGTCCGTCCTTCGAGGTTAAGAAACATCATCTTTCGAGATCGAAGGATGTTTTCCAGTGACACTGTTCAACGGCGTTTTTCCGGTGACTGTTTTAAGTGTGTTTTAAGTGGTTTCAAAACATTTAGAAACATCAAACAACAAACCATTTAAAAACATTAACATTAAAACCATTTAAGAACATCAATCATCACAACCAACCCGGACACTAATCCTAACCCGGATACTAACACAGACACATGTACCGATTAACCCAAGAACACACAAAAAACTTTAAGACCATTAAAATCCAACACAAACTCTGTAATACAAACATCAGACAAGATAAAACTTATGATCATCAAAACCTACCACTAACATACATACAACACATTCACATTACATAAAATCACATGATCAGATAAGGTGTTTATGTTGTTGTTTGTTAAGTGAATGAGGATTATCCTACCGAGATTGTTGTTAAAATCCTGGTAGCCTAAATTTTTGTTTCAATTTTGGCAGAGTTTCGGTAGGATCAGAGGTTTTTGAAATAGTGAAGTTTGAACTGTTATGTTGAAATGAAGAAGAAGACCCCTTTTATACCATGACCTCGAAATACGAACCGCCTCGAAGGATCATTATCCTTTCGAAAGATGGAAAGGTGCTTCGAAAGATGGGACTTTGGGTCGAAGGATCCAGATCTGGATCGAAAGATGCCAGATATTTGTGGAACCCTCAACAACCTCGAAAGACGATCCTCGAAGGATATCTTTCGACCTGATCCATCTTTCGAAAAGTCTGATCAGCTCGAAGGATCCAATTGGTCAAATCTTTCGTTGACCAATTCATCTTTCGAGCATCAAGATTGACTTTCATTGACCGTCTGATCTTTCGAGAGCCAATGCTTCCTCGAAGAATCAGATTTTCACCAACACTTTGGATTTTGGGAATTTGCAATTCAAACCCTTCAAATTCTTAAGAGTTTTCAGAAACGACCGTTTTGAAAAATTGTCCGTTATGAAGTTCTGCAAAGGTCAGTTTTATGAAGTATCTCGGCTTGCCAGGTATCTGATCGAGTACCAACATCGGTTAATCAAAAATAAGATTAAATTGAAAATGTTTTTGGATTTTGATAAAATAAAAGACAACAATTTTAATATCCTTTGAATGTTATCAAACGACATCACCGCTAATGTCGTGCTGATATGCACCAAACGACAAAACTGTTTAAAAAGACAATAAAAGTTAAGCAGGAAAATAAATATGTACACACACAACAATATTTTTGCGAGTTTCTGGCGAAGAGAATCATATCAGTTTGCGGTCTTTTGTCAAAACACATTTCCTTTTAATATTCTTTTACAGAAGTGGATAAGTATTCTACCACAATTACCGATATTGTTATCCACTTAAACTCAGCGATCAAGTGTAATCATAATACATTGAGATACATTTAAGGTATGATTTATACTTACCGACCGGTGTTCATCCACTCACGACACATTCCCGTATCAAGGTATGCACGAGAGTTCATCTTACTGGGGAGTATACCATTTATCATCCGTTTTTAACGTATATAAGATGTGAACAAGTCACTTATTTGATTTGAAAACAAGCCCTATGTGATAGAATCACTTATTGATGAGGAACTTGATTTTCATATGCATGAGGGCACAGGAGCAAGTCCGTGAACAGGTCAGTACTTTCGTACAGCAGAGAGACGAACTTGACTCCCGGATAAATGTGATATTTTATCACTTATTTGATTGGACATGTGATTGTTTATCACTTATTGAGGTCGAATGCAGTATGTACACGTATGTATAGTATCATGGAAGATCTAGACTTGCGTCCCCGTTATTATTTTTTTCAGTAAAAGATACAACCATGATACCCAGATGATAAACAGCATAAACCCCGAATATCTCAGAACCTCGGCAATCTATCAAACGAAATTTCGGTACCAAGACCATATGCCAATGAGCGGTTCCCACGCGGTTTTCAGTTCGTTATGTTTATATCTCCTGCATACTTTAAAATGATCGTGAGTCTACCGGTACATCATTAGTAGAGCTACTTATCTTTTTCTTTTCTTTTGATTTCTAGAAACATGTTTCGACCGACCTCTGATGTAATATCATTTTCTCTTATATTACCAAGAAACTCATTTTTGTTTTTCTATTGTTTTTGTGTTTTTCTGAATTTTCTCCCCCTTAAATGCAGAAAGTAAATAAAGTAAAGACATATTTTTGTATTTTTGCGGTTTTTCAATGTTTTTGTATTTTCCTTGAAACTTTCTCCCCCTAAAATTCAAAAATAAAATAAAGTATAAACATATATATTTTTTTTTTTTAGAAAAATATTTACAAAAACGATTTTCCGATGTCGGTTACTCTTGCTTCACCTTTATGCCGTTTACCAAAAGTAAATAATCGAATCTTGATTTATCAAATGCTTTGGTAAAAAGGTCGGCACGTTGGTGATCGGTATGAATGTGAACCACATCGATAAGTCTCTTTTCAAAGCAATCACGTATGAAGTGATATTTAATATCGATGTGCTTCGTTTTTGAGTGTTGTACATGATTTCTAGTGATCTGTAAAGCAGCTTCATTATCAACATAAATAGGAGTAGTTAGGAATTCAAAACCGTAGTCCCGCATCTGTTGTTGGATCCATAGAACCTGGGAGCAGCAACTAGACGCAGCAATGTATTCCGCTTCACATGTAGACGTAGCCACACATGTCTGCTTCTTGCACTGCCAAGTGACTAGGCGATTGCCTAAGAACTGACATCCTGCTGTAGTTGATTTGCCATCTTTCTTGCAGCCGCCGAAATCAGAATCACTGTAAGCCTTGAGATCGAAGTTATCATCCTTAGGGTACCATAACCCGGTGTCAGGGCAACCCTTCAGATAACGAAAAATCCTTTTGACAGCAGCATAGTGAGAGACCTTCGGATTCGCTTGGTATCTGGCGAGAAGGCACGTTGGATACATAATGTCGGGTCTTGATGCGGTGAGATACATTAAAGATCCAATCATAGCACGATAAAGTGAAGAGTCCACAGCTTCCCCTTTTTCATCCGGAGTAATCCCGTGATTCTGCGGAAGAGGAGTAGAAATTGGCTTCGAATCGGACATCTGGAACCGGCTCAAGATGTCTCCGACGTACTTGGTTTGATGGATAAAAATTCCAGATTCGGACTGATTAACTTGCAAACCCAAGAAGAACGTCATTTCACCCATCGCACTCATCTCGAATCGATCTTGCATCACCTTCTCAAATTCCTTGCATAAATTATCATCGGTAGAACCAAAGATAATGTCATCGACGTATACCTGTACCAACAGAAGATCTTCACCTTTTTCTTTGATGAAGAGGGTACAATCGATCAAACCCCGTCTAAAACCGTTGTTCAGCAGGTAGGTAGACAGTGTCTCATACCAGGCTCGAGGTGCTTGATGAAGACCATATAACGCTTTGTTAAGTAGTAAAACTCTGTCAGGATGTAATGGATCTTCAAACCCCGGTGGTTGCTCGACATATACTTCCTCTTCGACTACTCCATGTAGAAATGCACTCTTAACATCCATCTGGTACACCTTGAATTTCTTGAAGGATGCGTAGGCTAGAAAGATTCTAATAGCCTCCAAACGTGCAACAGGAGCATACACTTCATTGTAGTCAATACCTTCTATCTGACTGAAGCCTTGAACAACTAACCTTGCTTTGTTTCGGACAACAATTCCACGGTCGTCCTTCTTGCACTTAAACACCCAACGAGTTCCGATCTTCTTGTAGTTGTCGGGCCTATCAACCAATTTCCATACGCCCAACTTCTCGAACTGCTGAAGTTCTTCTTGCATGGCTTCCACCCAGGAATCATCTTTCAATGCCTCCTTCCAAGATCTAGGCTCTTCTTGGCTAACATAGCAGGCGAAAGACCAATCATTTTGTTGTCCCGATTCTCGTATCTCAGCATACAAGCCAACATTTTCATTATTTCTAATTTGATTTCTTGTCCTAACACCACTGAGAACATCACCTATAATATTCTGCTGAGGATGAATGTTATGAATTCGGGTTTCAGGAACTAGAGGAATTTCAACATTGTTCCTCAAGTTATTGATATTTAAATTCCCGATATCATTCTGAAGCTGTTGAGTTGTAGAAGATGATGCATTTTCTTCTTGGACAATTGGCGCAGACACTGGATCCGTTGCTTCTGAACTACCTTGAACCGGACCCCGTGCTTCACCATCATTTGCATCAACATACTCCTCATCTTCCGATGACAAATTGTAGTCGACATCATCATTAAACACCTCATTTGAAACGAGATTGTTGACAGAAGAAGATGCTTGTGAGTCAACAATGATTGGGCGAGCTAACTGAGAGCCAGTCACATTCTCGCTTTCAGACAACATTTGAGCAATTGCATTGTCATCATCAAATGTCGGCAGATTGAATGAGTCGAAAAGACCATCATAATCGAACATCCATGGATCTCCAGAAGGCTTCGGTGGATTAGAATATCTTTGAACTCTTACTTCACCCCACTCTTCAATCTTCTTGGTAGTCAGGTTCCATACTCGCAGATTAGGAGTAGCATACCCAAGGAAGTAACCTTCGATAGCTTTGGCACCAAACTTCCCGTCAGGCTCAATCATGGTACATGGTGCACCAAAAGGTTCTAGATATTCTAAGTCAGGAGTCTTCTTGTGTAGAAGTTCAAAGCACGTTTTGCCATGTCTTTTCACTGTGAGAACCCTGTTTAACGTGTAGCAAACCGAGGCAACAGCTTCAGTCCAGAATCGAACTGGAAGCTGAGACTCAACCAACATGGTTCTTGCAGTCTCAATTAAGGTTCTGTTCTTTCTTTCAGCGACTCCGTTTTGTTGTGGCGTGTACCGAGAGCTGTATTCATGAAGGATTCCTTTTGCAGTGCAAAATTCATCCATAACCCTGTTTTTGAACTCGGTTCCGTTGTCGCTTCGAATTCGCCTCACCTTTAGATTATAAAGATTTTCCAACAAGGTGATCAAATTCTTTAGAATTTCTGGAGTTTCGCTCTTGTGGACCATGAAATCAACCCATGAAAATCTTGAATAGTCATCAGTGACTACCAAGCAGAAAACTTCCCCGTGCACACTCTTGTGTTTGACTGGGCCGAAAAGGTCCATATGCAGACGTTCGAGTGGCATGTTTACAGTGTTAACCTTCTTCAATGGATGTGATTTCTTGATCTGCTTCCCTTTCTGACACGGCACACAGACATCTTGAAGTTGAAAATTCTTCACATTGACACCTCTCACCAGATTGTTTTTGACAAGGTGATTCATTTTTCTGAGGTGAATATGACCCATCCGTCTGTGCCAAGAGATCGTCTCCTTTTCAGTGGCTTTTGAAATAAAGCAAGTAACTTGTTTGGACTTGGTTATTGCTTGGCTCATATCGAGGACATACAAATCATTAACTCTTGGTGCTGATAAGAGAATCCATTCTTCGGGAATCTTGAATCCTGGCTTCAGCACGTAACAACCGGCATCATCAAAATGCACGGTGAACTTCTTGTCGCAGATCTGAGAAACACTCAGGAGATTGTGATCCAGCTGTTGCACATAATTGATTTTGTCGAAACTCACAACTCCATTTGAGATCATTCCCTCGCCGGTGATATACCCTCCTTTGTCTCCAGCAAACGCAACATATCCTCCTCTTATACTTCGCACATCAAAAAGAAGACGATAGTCGCCCGTCATGTGCCTGGAAGCCCCACTATCAACAATCCAATGACTATTAATAGTTCCTCCTGGAGCCGCCTGCACATGCAATTAACTTATCAGTTTGAGAGGGGGACCCAAGCCTTTGTGGACTTGGGTCGTCCTTAATCATCAAGGAAAGTGATTTCAATCACTTGATGATTAGGAAAAAGAACCTGTGGTGCTCCCCCTGATTGAATTACCTGCTTTTGCTTCCAAGCTGTTTGTCCTTTACCAGTATTTGAGTTTATTGTTTTAGCATTTACTGGTTTTACAGTTTCAGATTTTGCTTGTACAGGTTTTTCTTCTTTGACCTCTGATTTTAAGGCCTTTTCAATTACCTTTTGATTCTTTTGCTTTAACTTCTTTTCCCTTTCTTTCAAGACACGTGGGTCTTGTTTCGGGGAAACTGATCGTTTTCGGTAATCGATTTCTTGGGGAGCACTTGTTTTTGACTTCAGCTTTTGCACGTGTGGGCAATATCTTACAATATGCCCAACTGTCCCACATTCAAAACATGTTCTCCGCTCTACAAACTTCGGAGAAACATGTTGATGACCAGACGGAGAACCAGACAATGAACTTTGTGATCTAGACGTGCTTGGACCTAAATCACACCCGTTGGTGTGTTGGGTGTAATTATTCTGATCATCTCGTTTTAAAATTCTAAATTGTTTTATAAACTCAATGTTAGATTTATCCTGAAATGTTTCAAGTTTGTCTGAACCCGTGGATCCAACAAAGTTCATTTTCGGTCCTCGTTTCTTAACAGGAGCTCTTTTGTTTTGCACCTTTTGTTGTTGAACCTTAGGTTGCTCAACCTTTGATTGTTGAATTTTAGGTTGTGCAGCCTTAGGTTGAGTAGCCTTAGACTGTTCAACTTTAGGTTGTTGAACCTTTGGTTGTTCAGTATTAGGCTGCTGAACTTTAGGTGCTTGAACATTCTTGTTCTGAGCCTTCTTTCCCTGTACCTTACCCTTTCCGGAGTTGACTTGTTGTTTTCGCTCAATTGGTAGTTTTTGGTTTCCGTATTGTTTTCTAATTTGTTCACACGGAATTGGATCACATTGAGTGACGGTAACTTTGCCACTTTTGTTCCCCAAAAACTTATCAGTGCATCCTTCAAAAATTTGCTCAATTAAATCTTGATTTACATTTTTAAGTGGAAAATCTTTGTTAGAGTAGATTTTGCTATCTCCTTTGAGCGTGTACAACAAGTTATTCTCTTCACGGCTAGATAAAAGGGACTCCATTGCTTTTGACATTTCAGTCTTACTCGGTTTCACTGGTGGATCACACAGGATGTGATTCTCGATTGGAATATCTGTTGTAACCGAGTTAGACTGTTGTTTCACAATTTCTTCAGATTCATCATCCGAAGAATCAGCATCCTCAACAATGGGAGGACTCTGTTCCTTAACACACGATGAATCTGTCACACTCTCAGATTCTGATTGACCCGAGGATGATGTACCAGTTGTGAACCCGAGGCCTACTGCAAAGTCATCTAGGTCGAGTGGCACATTAGGTTCAAAACGGGGCATATCCTCGTCATCAGGCAATTTGGAGTAATTGTGATTCATTGGGGGAGGGCATGATTTGAATCCAATACATATTTTATCCCCCTTTTTCTTTTGAACGTCAATGATGTGATCCAATACATAGCGGGAATTGGAATAGCTTTCCAGTTTCTGCTTAATTGTCTCACATTCACATCGAGCCGTTGCCAACTCTACCATTTGCTTTTCAATTGTGTCAATAAGATTATTGTTAGCATGTTGTTTTCGCAAAACAGCCTTTTGTAATTCTGAAACATCATGTCTTAATGACGCAATTGTTGCTTTAAATTCCTTTTCATTTCTGGTTAAAAACAAGTTAGCTTCAGTTGCTTTAGAAAGATCTACAATCAATTCTTGATTGTGTTTGTATGTGATTTCAAACTGACTTTCCTTTTGAGCATATTTAACATTTAAGCTATCACAATTTTCACAACTGACTACAGTGGGTTCATCGACACATACCTGACTTGATGAACTGTCGACATTAGCCATAAAGGCTGAATGGAAAGAAAAAGATCCATCTTCAGAAGAACTGAGCAAGCTTCTCGGAAGTTCCAGCAGATTTCTGGCAAAGAATAGATCTCCTCTTGCATAATGCTTCAGCTTCAGCCAAAAGCTCATCAACTTCCAAATCTAAAGCATCACTTGATAAATCACCAGCATCAAGTGATTCCCCATCCATGCTCCCACTATAACCCGAACTATCTTCATCTTCTGAAGATTCACCAGCAGACATGGGTTCTACTACCTTCTCAATCACTTTAGCATAACATGCTGTTCCACCATTTCCTCCTTCTCCAAGCTGAAGGTTCCAATTGTAGATTTCATCAGCTTGAACAACCAATCCTCTGTGGGGATTAGTGTTTGTGGATCCAGATGCATTTCCTCCAACGGAAACTATTGATCTGTCAGAATTGTTGTTCGGTTGCTGTTGTGGCTGTCCTTGATTCCTGAAGGGATTCTGATTTCCTTGCTTAGGTGGCTTCTGACACTCCCACTTGAAGTGACCCTTTTCACCACAATTGAAGCAAGTGACAGCATTCTTATCAAAACCATACTTGGTGTTGTTGTTGCTATTCAAGTTGGTTCTCCCCGTCCTTTCCATAAATTCCTTTGCTCTTCGAATTGCACTAGCAAGAGCCCATTTGATATCCATCATTTCAAACTCTTCTCTATCCACTTGCTGATAATCTTCATTGGTTAGATTGATATTCCCAATCTGACCTGCGACCAATCCACAATAAGCACTAACCAAGGTGTTCAACATCTCCATATGCTCCTTGGCTATTTCGACACTGACTTTGGAAAAGTTGGAAGTGTCTAATCTGACTGTGTTCGGATTGGAAGTGGCTTGAAAGTTTGAAGAGCTTCCATAAAACCCTTGCTGTTGCGGTTGTTGCTGCTGAGCTCTGCTTGGGTCTAAGAAAGGTGGTGGTGTGAATTGCTGAGCTGTCGGTTGCACATCCTGTTGTAGAGAAGAAGAATCTGGTCTTGAAAACATCGTGTATGCTGAAGGATCAAACTGATTTGTTGTGGAAGGCACGGTGTTTGAGATGAAGGCTGTTTGAAGCTTCGCATGTTGAGAGACTGGTTTTTCTCCACTGATACCTCCTGCAATCCCATAGTACATCTCTGGATTTTGAGGAGTTAGTGTTCTTTTTGCCTTAAGCTTTTCTTCTACATCCTTGTTCTCCAATTTTTGAATTAACTCATAAACGGTGATTGTGTCTAGAACACCATTTTCTTTGAGAATTTCAAGATAACTGCTCCACTTTGCTGGTAAGCTATCAGCGAATCTCTTCACCATTTCTTGTGGAGTGGCAGTAACTCTAAAAGCAAACATCTCGCTCAACAAGTGATGGAACCTTGTAGATAACTCTGCCAAAGTCTCATTCTCCATACACGTGAATCCTTTAAATTCTTTCTTCAGTAATTCTTGCTTGATCTTTCTAGATTAAGCATTTCCTTCACATCGTAACGTGAGCATATCCCACAAGCTTTTAGTAGTCGTGCAGTAAACAAACTGGTGGTAAATATCTCTGTGAAGAGCTTGTGTGAGAATCATGAATGCTTTCTTTTCTAACTCAAATTTCTTCTTATCATCATCAGACATAGTGCTGTAAGTTTCTGGATTAGATCCTGCAACTTCCAAATCATTGTCAAATGCCGTGAAGAAGCACATCCATAGATCTTGACCTTGGCCCTGAACATAAGTTCTCAGCCTTTCCTTCCACCATCCCCAATCATTGATGTGATTTAGCTTTGGTGGTTTTGTGCTTGTACCAGTTTCACTGTCGTTCTGCATCATTGCTTGAATGCTGCTGCTTTGATTTGTGACCAATGCCCATTGATTTGCAGTTATCATTGCAGCTTGAGGTGGGGCAATAGCCTGCATCCATGCAGTTTTGTTGAATTCTGACGCAGATTGCGTAGCTGATGATTGCGTAGCTGATGATTGTGGAGTCAAAGTTGTTTGAGTCCACGCAGTTGGATCCCACTGACCGTTTGTTCCCATTTTGTAAAGATAATTAATATATTAAGTGAAAATTGATTTAAAATTTGAAAAACAAGTTTTCCTTTTTTTTAAAAAATATAATTTTCACAAACTATGTTAATATCTCGAATGATAACAACCAGTCGAAGGATCCTTGATTGAAAGACCTGAAAAACACAAACTTGTTAAACTTAAACAGACTAGAATCGAAGGAACAGAACTTGTTCGAAGGATCAACAGTGTTCGAAAGATCACTGTTGAGTTTCGAACAATGATTTCGAAAGACTCTCCAACCGAAGGATCCTTGTCTTTCGAAAAAGACCTGTAGATCGACAGATATATCCTTCGAAAAGATTCCTTGGATCGAAGGATAAGTCACAAACTTCGAAGGATGTTCGAAGGATGATTATCTATCGAACCTCCTTTGATCGAAAGAAGATCTTTCGACTTCGAAGGATATCCTTCGATCTGCACTGACACAGTTGACAAAAGTTGACAGGTTGGTGAAAAGGTGATTGGTTGGTAGAAAGCTTTCTGCAGAAGGTATGTTCAGACCATACTTTCTGCCAACCCAGATTTGACCAATAAAATATTGCCTAAAAAGAAGGTTCTTATCCAGAAACCGGTCACCGGAGTAAGCCGGAATTTGGCCGGAAATTACCAAACTTCTTAAAAACAAGTTTTTAAGTTACCCAACCCGTCCTTTAACACACCCGGTTAGTTTAGAACACGTTTTTACGTCTAGAAAAGTGAGAAAAACACTAAAAACAGATGCTAAACCATGTGAGTTTTTGTCCAAACACTCCAAAGTCTTGTATAAACTCGGTTTTTTAACAAGGAAAAGAGCCACGGCTCTGATACCACTTGTAGGTCCCTCGGAGGTTGAGGTTAAACCTTATCCTTGTTATGTTTAACACACTAGCAAGTGCGGAATCCAAGCTAGAATGCAAACCGGTAGTTTATATGAGAACACAAGCTACAAAGAGAAAGGTAGACACACGAGATATCAAAGTTTTCTCTTGTATTTCAGTGGACACGGTTACAGCCCTTGACCAAACTGAAAATACGCTCTCTACAAGACTAAGTTCACTCATATTCTGAAGTGAACACATGACATGAGTATATATATCCATCACAGGTCGTCTGGTCGAAGGATCAGATAGTCAGATCGAAAGATCATCTATCGAACTGAAAGCTATCGAAGGATCCACATGTACCTCGAAGGATGATATCCTTCGAGGTCCATCTATATCCATCGAAGGTTTATCCTTCAAGCTCATCGAAGGATATAAACAATCCTTCGATGACTCATCCTTCGACCCAGACAACTTACAACCATGTTCTAACTGTTTGGTCAAAGTCAAACCAGGAGGATGGTTGACTTTGTCAAACTTACATCAAAACACCTATTAACAAACATAAGACGTATAAAAGACTAACAAAAGACATCATTTTATATCATAACAAAATACAGACAAAGTACAGACACAAGTGCACCAACAGTAGGTAGACATCATTCCATGTGTAAACATAACAAACAAGCATTCTTTAAGTCACGTATAACATGCGGTAATTGGTTAGCGATTAAAGTATTGCGTAGTGTGTTTGATGTGATTTAAAATAAGTAACGTATGTAACACCCAAAAGTGCGTAAAGCAAAAAGGGATCGAGTATACTCATAGCGATTGGTGGATTAAAGGGAGCGCTAGAGAGTAGGGTTAGCCTGGACAGATTGATAGCATAACGATAAGCGATGCGTAAAATAAAACAAGTGACAGTGGGTTGAACATCAGTTCGATCGGATGGTAGTCCGATCGGACAGCCGGTCGTTCGAGTATCAGTCCGCTCGGAAGGTCATCCGATCGGGTGACCTTTCGAGTGGATTGTTTCTTCCTTTGTGAAGGATGTGTTTGTATATGATGGTTTGACTTTTGAAGTTTTCGTTGTAGCATTTTGAGAACTTAGAAGTATCTCTACCTTTCAGGTCGATCGACCGAACGACCGTTCGATCGGACGACAAACCGATTGGTTAGACACTCTAGTGTGAACAAGTTCACGGCAGGTTGTCACTCGATCAGACGGTTGTTCGATCGGGTGGCAACACATGTGCATTGAACATGTTGAAAATTGGTTTAAGTATTGAAGTTCCAAATCATCACATAGTCGAATGGTCGGTCGATCGGGTGGTAACTCGATCGGACGGCTATCCGTTCGGTGTTCCAAAACTTCTTGAACTTTGATTTGGAATCTAAACGTGGGGCCAAGGTGCAAGTCGATCGGGTGACAACCCGATCGGATGACAGTCCGATCGGATGGCATTCCGTCCTGGTCATTCCGTTTCTTCTTACACTTGGTTGTTTTGATTGTTTGTCGATTTATCGAGATGTTTTGATAACGTGTTAAGCAACGAAAACCTCGTCAATAATTGGTACTTCTTATCGAACAGGAATCACCCACATTCGGCCAGTTAACTGTTCGCGACGGTGTTCCATGTTTAACTCGAAATCTGTAGTCTCGTGGATAGAATCCATATCTTGAACCAACACAACCACAAGAATGGGTAGATGGTTAGAACAAGCTCCGATTCCATCGGTTTTGAGTGCATTGAATGTAAAAGAGTTGAAAGAGAGTTGGAAAACCATCTTTCCATCCCTTTTCACCGTGAATATGTTTAGATCTATGAAACATCTTTGTTTGTTTATGTGAAAATCGGCTAGTTCTAAGTTGTTCTCGGTGGATTAAGGCCAAAACATGAAGTTCCCAAGAACACCATGATGACATCATCCTAGAACACCTCAAATCTTGTGATTTATCGGTTAGAAGTTAAGATTTAAAAGATAGAAAGGTGTAGAATCAAGTGTAGATCAAGGAAGTACAAGATTTAGGTTGAAATCTTACCGGAATCGTGAGAAATCGAAGGAAAAGTGAGATTGGAGCACAGGTCGGACAGGATAGTGCCAAAAGTGGTAAGTTTGATGGTGACATGGGGGTATTTATAGGGTTTCCCAAAGTGGAAAATGTGGATCGATCGAGTGGCAGCCTGGTCGACTGGCTGATCGATCGAGCAGTAGCTCGATCGAACGGCTGGTCGATCGGCCGGTCACTTGGTCGATTAGCCAGTTGGTTCGAGTGTTCGGTGCGACGAGTTTTGCCATTTCGATTGCGATTGCGGGTGCTGCGATGCGATGGAGTTTCCTATTCAAATTACTTTTAATCCCAACTACTATATCAACATACAATCATCCTTATTTCGTATTCGTTTAGCGTTTGCGATTCGATTGCGATTCGAGTTTCGATTGCGTTTCGATTATCTACCAAAACATAACATAAATAAACATGCACAAGTATCGCATAAGGCACACACACACATAAAACAATATCCAGAACGCGTAATTCGAGTTGCGAGTGCGATTGCGATAGCGAATGCGATAAAACATGCGATAAATATCGAATAAACCTCGATTATTAATAAGTACTCCACATAATACAACCAACTTAATGCATAAAATAGACTAACTACAAGTCAGAGAAGTCAAAATAGGAATTGAGCAAGGAGTGACAGATCGCAATTAGCAATCTTGTCTTCCTTTGACTTCAATCTTGACTTTGACTTTCGAAACACGGGGTGTTACAGCCTCCCCTAGTTGAGGGAATTTCGTCCCGAAATTAGGCTGAAGCCGTAACAAACAACTGCGGGTACTTCGCCTTCATGTCGCTTTCGAGTTCCCAAGTGAACTTTGCGCCTCGTTTGCCTTCCCATCGGACTTTCACAGTAGGAATGCGCGAGCGTCTGAGCTGCTTGGTTTGGCAGTCCATGATTTCGACAGGCTTCTCCACGAAGTGTAGTGTTTCGTTTATTTGGAGATCGTCAAGAGGCACAATTAAATCATGCTCAGCCAGGCACTTTC
This sequence comes from Helianthus tuberosus, assembly GCA_030545235.1. Taxonomy (NCBI): domain Eukaryota; kingdom Viridiplantae; phylum Streptophyta; class Magnoliopsida; order Asterales; family Asteraceae; genus Helianthus; species Helianthus tuberosus. The sequence continues at coordinate 36,415,293 of CM060430.1, forward strand.
GGAGTTTCGAAATATGGAAAGTTGGGTGAACGTTACTAAGTTCCTCCGGTAGTTCGAGTCTGTAGGTGACTTTTCCGATCATTTCCAGAATCTTAAAAGGTCCAACATATCAAGGCGCTAGTTTCCCTTTCTTGCCGAATCTGACCACACCCTTCCAAGGTGATACCTTTAGGAGTACGTAGTTGCCAACGTCAAATTCAAGGGGCTTGCGTCGTCTATCGACGTAACTTTTCTGTCGACTCCGAGCTTTTAGCAGATTGTCTCGAATTTGGAGGACTTTTTCAGTCGTTTCTTGCAATAGCTCAGGACCGGTTAATTGCGAGTGATCGATCTCGTGCCAAACAATAGGCGATCGACATTTTCTTCCGTATAAAGCCTCGAATGGTGCCATTTGTATGCTGGAGTGATAACTGTTATTATACGAGAATTCGACTAACGGCAGGTAAGCATCCCAATTACCACCAAAATACATGACACACGAACGGAGCATGTCTTCAAGAGTACGGATCGTTCTCTCAGTCTGACCGTCGGTTTGAGGGTGGAATGCGGTACTTAGATTAACCGTAGTACCGAGAGCCGCTTGAAATGTTTCCCACAGTCGCGAGGTAAACCGAGCATCACGGTCAGAGATGATGTCGCGAGGCATCCCATGTCGATAAATGATCTCATTGGTGTAGTTTCGGGCTAATCGTTCTACCTTGTAGTCTTCCCGTATTGGCAAAAAGTGAGCTGATTTGGTCAAACGGTCAACAACGACCCAGATGCTGTCGTGACCTGATGGCGTGCGCGGGAGCTTTGTTATGAAGTCCATAGCTATACTCTCCCACTTCCACATAGGGATCAGGGGTTGTTCGAGTAAGCCAGAGGGTCTTTGATGTTCAGCCTTGACCTTCGAGCAAGTCAGGCACATCCCAACGTAGAGAGCGATATCCCTCTTCATGCCCGGCCACCAGTACTTGTAGCGAAGGTCCTGGTACATTTTATCGGCACCGGGATGAATACAATACCGGGATTTGTGGGCTTCGTCCATCAATATCTATCGCAAATTGGTCCGTTTAGGGATCCAAATTTGGTCCAGAAAGTGGAATATCCCATTCGACTTATTCACAAGCTAGGCTCCATCATGATAGATTCTTTCCTTCTTCAAGGTGCGTTCATTAAGACATGTATGCTGGGCTTCGCGGATGAGGGTTTCGAGATCGTATTGGGCTTGGACATCACGAATGCTGAGCAGATAGCTCCGTCTGCTGAAGGCGTCGGCAACGATTTTTTGCTTTGCCTGGGTGATAACGAATCTCACAGTTGTAATCGTTGAGAAGTTCTACCCATCGGCGTTGACGCGTATTAAGTTCCTTCTGGTCAAAGATATGTTGTAGGCTCCTATGATCGGTGAAGATCGTACACTTGGTACCATACAGGTAGTGTCGCCAAATCTTTAACGCAAAAACAACTGCGCCTAGCTCGAGATCATGGGTTGTATAGTTCTTCTCGTGGATTTTGAGCTGACGAGATGCGTATGCAATGACCTTGTCTCGTTGTATGAGGACACAACCAAGACCAAGGTTCGAAGCATCACAATAGACAATGAAGTCGTCGTTTCCGTCGGGTAAAGTGAAAACAGGAGCATTGCAGAGCATGTGCTTGAGGGTTTGGAAAGCAGACTCTTGTTCAGTTCCCCAAACAAAAGGCTTGTCTTTATGAGTGAGGGCGGTAAGCGGCACAACGATTTTTGAGAATCCTTCGATAAATCGTAGATAATAGCCCGCTAGTCCGAGAAAAGAACGGACTTCCGACAGGTTCTTAGGTGTAATCCAACTCTTAACTGCTTCAATCTTCACCGGATCGACGTGAATACCTTGGCTATTGACAATGTGACCGAGGAATTGAACCTCCTCCAGCCAAAATTCGCACTTGGAGAACTTGGCATAGAGTCGATTCCCTTGGAGTAGCTCGAGAACCAAACGTAGATGTTGCGTGTGTTCGTCTTTCGACTTGGAATATATCAAGACATCATCGATGAACACGATGACGAAGCGATCGAGATAAGGTTTACACACGCGATTCATCAGATCCATGAAAACTGCGGGTGCGTTGGTCAAACCAAAAGGCATAACAACGAACTCATAGTGGTCTTATCGAGTGCGAAAAGCGGTTTAGGGTATATCTTCCTCTTGAATGCATAACTGGTGATAGCCTGAGCGTAGATCGATCTTGGAAAAACATGTAGCACCTTGTAGTTGATCAAACAATTCGTCGATGCGAGGCAGGGGATAGCGATTCTTGATTGTCAACTTATTCAACTCCCGATAGTCGATGCACATCCTGAACGACCTATCCTTCTTTTTGACGAAAAGGACTGGTGCGCCCCATGGAGAGGTGCTCGGGAGAATGAAGCCTTTATCAAGTAGTTCCTGGAGCTGACTAGAGAGTTCACGCATTTCAATGGAGCGAGTCGATAAGGAGCTCTAGCAATAGGGTTTTCTCCAGAAATGAGGTCGATACGGAAGTCGATATCACGACTTGGCGGTAATCCGGGAAGATCATCAGGAAACACATGAGGAAATTCACTAACCACAGGAACATCTTTCACTTCTGTCCTTCCTTTCTTTTCCTTCTCCGCTACTACAATGTTAGCCAAGAAAACTCTGTATTCCTTGCGGAGATACTTGCTAGCTTGGACAGATGACATGAGCATGAGACCTTTCGAAGCAGTTTCGCCATAAACACACAATACATCACCATTCGCGAGTGAGAATCGAATCATCTTATCAAAGCATACAACTTCATCATGGTTTTCACGAAGAAAGTCCATGCCTACTATGATGTCAAAACTTCCGAGTTGCATAGGGATAAGGTCGATTGGGAAGATGTGATTGTTGAGCTCAAGAGTACAATCACGAAGAACAGAATTAACGGCGACAGTTCTTCTGGTGGCAACTTCGACATCAAATGTCGAGGGGAGTTGGAGCGCTTACGACTAAGGAGCTTCTCCAATTCGAACCACACAAAACAGCTATCGGCTCCAGTATCAAACAAACACGAAGCATAAATACCATTCACAAGGAATGTACCATTGACCACGTTGTTGTCAACCTGGGCTTGGCGTACATTGATGTTGAAAGTTCTGGCGTGGGCGGCTTGTTGCTGTTGCTGTTGAGGCTGTTGCTGCTGCTGCTGCTGCTGAGGCTGCTGCTGCTGGGGCTCTTGTTTCACAACCCTGTTCGGGCACATGTTCGTAAAGTGGTTGGGATCACCACATGCGAAGCAGACTCGGGCGTTGACCGCGGGTGCCTGAGCCGCTTGTTGGCCTTGTGGGGCTGGGAGCAGAGCTTGATGAGCAGTGTCTTGAGTTGGTGCTTGACGGGGACCAGTACAACAGTTAGCAGTGAAGTGGCCGTACATATTGCAGTGCTTGGAAAAACGGTAGGCGAGATCCACCGGGTGATGACAAGTGCATGTCGGGCAGGCAGGGTGGGGACAAGTATATGCACGCTTTGCAGGCGGTGCATAGATGACTGGTGCTGGTTGATGCTGAGTTTGCTGCTGAGCCTGTACGGCTTGAAGTGGAGCAGTAGTGGTAGTGACAGCACCGTTCTTGTTGCTGGAGCTGCTGTTGTTGTTCTTCTTCTTGCGGCGAGAGGCTTTCGATGATTGAGCGGCGGCGGTTTCAGTGGGTGGTACGGCGGTGGCTTGATGCAGATTCTTCGAAGCGTTATCCCAGTAACCAGCTTTTATTCGCTTGTCATTGATTTCAGCGGTAAGCAAGTAAGTTTCTTCGATCGTTGCTGGTTTTGCGGCATGCACAAAATATGCAACACAGTCTAGTAGAGCTCAGATGTACTTCTTGATTGTCATGTCGGTAGTCTTCACTTGATCAGGACAGATGATACTGAGCTGCTTAAAGTGGGCAGTCATAGCTGCGTTCTCTCCATCCATCTGCTTGATATGCCAGAATTCGTCCTCCAGCATTTGGCGTTCATGGGGAGGGCAGAATTCATCCATCATAATAGCCTTCAGCTCTTCCCACGTAAGCTCATAGGCTGCGTCATTTCCGCGTTTGTTTCTCTCGGCCGTCCACCAGTCTAGTGCGCGGGACTGGAAGACGCCGCTAGCGTTTAGAGTACGGAGATTTTCAGGACATCCACTCTGGCGCAGAGTGACTTCGACGGAATCAAACCATTGAAACATAGCCGTTGGGCTATCTTCGCCAGTAAATTCCTTTGGACCACAAGCTTTGAACTGCTTGAAGCTGAAAGCAGTCTTGGGAGCAGCTTTAGGAGCTTCGGTTCTGGACTCCTCGGATGATTTGCTCACATTCTTGTATATTTCACTCACGATCTGAGGAACTACCTTTGCCACTTGCTTAGCGACGAGAGCAGCAAGGCCTTTGTCTCTCGGTTCTTGGCGAGTGATTCGTGGGTGACGGGGCCCAGATGATGGTCCAGTCGACATTGTCTGCAACATACATCGCCACAGGACTCAACACAACATAATCGATTCTCACCTCACACGTCTAATACTACTAAAGCTCATGAATACGATCATGTAAACACGTATGCACATATCCACAGATTCACATAAGCACAGAAGCACATAAGCACGTAAGGCACAGAAGCACAAAAGCACAGAAGCATATAAACACGTAATTCACCTAGAAGCACACGGGAGCAGTCAGAATACAGAAACCTATTATTCAAAGTTCGCGAGCGTTCGAAAATAGCGATCGCGATTATCATGGCGAGTAGTATAGCATGCGTATAATCCCCAATATTGTTGATTTGTTAGTGTGTTGAGATAGATGTGTAGTGCGAGTCGTGTGTGTCGATTGAGAAGCGAATGTCGAAAATCGAATAAATCTCCAAAAATTAAAACACATAAGCAGGTAAATACACATACAAACACATAAAATCGACGAACATCAGAGTCAGCAGTTGCGGGCTCATAATCGGAAGAAATAAAAATCGAGAAATGGATCGTCTGCGGCTATTTAGACATCGACTACCCAAAGTGATTCGACTATTCACAAGGACCTGTTGTACACACTTTGACTTTCAGGACTGTGCTTTTGCCTTGAATCTTGGGCTCGACAAGCATCCTTCTAGTCATATCGTGACTTCAAGTCGTTGGAGTCCGTCGAGACTTTGGTGAGAGTTTTGTAAAACCAAGTAAAGGTCGGAATCAAGTCGTCAAGGTTCGGGTTTCACCCCTGTCTTAACAACTTTGTTCCTGTTTCGATGAAACAAAAGAGAATTATGCATCAAAGTATGGATTTCACTCCTGATTCAACACAATTTCTTGTGTTTATAGATGAAAATACGAGGCGAACAAGCAAATTTGGTCGAGAGTTTGCGGTTTTCACACCTAATCTCGGCCTACTCGCTCGTCCATTCTTTGAAAACTAAAGTGCAATGATAGTGTAGCATGGGCGAGGATAGTGCGAAATAGCAGTAAGCTCGTACATAAATCCCTACCGGATATGCACAAGTCGGTCTGTTGGTTCCTAACTATAGACTAGGTCATTTCTAAGACATCGGCCCGGACTAGGTCGTGTCTTGCCTAATTCCCTATAGTTATGGATCTGATACCAATCTGTCACACCCAACCGATGGCGGAAACATCGAGGTATGGCACTGAGCGAAACAGATTGTCCAGAAGTTTCCATACCAACCATAATTACCAATTATTTAAAGCAACACGTCCCATACCATGTCATAAAAGATAATACAATTATTACAGAAAAGATCTAGTCAAATTGTTTTGTTCCAACAACTCAGATTTTTATTATAGACAATTGTTTATTGTTGACCTAGGTCTTTCCTAGCCTCGATTTCACAGCAAAGTAAGCAAATAAGCACCCTAAGCACCTGTCATATACGTTAAAGTAAAAGTCAATACACATAGTGTAAAGGTGAGCATACAAGTTTAATAGATATAATAGAGTTCGAAATCGATTACGTATAACCAGCACGTACACAGTGTAAAATGAGGCATGTTAGTTATCGACATGAACCTATCGATACCAATGACTGCGGGTTGACTGCCCAAGGCAGTTCGCGATACACACTCACCACTGTGAGCCATGTAACTAATTGTCCTTAACAACCCCTGAGTGAACAGGTGCTGAGTCCAAACTATAGTACTATCGTTGCTAAGGCAGGTAGACAGCATTTCATGTGTAAACATAACAAACAAGCATTCATTAAGTCACGTATAACATGCGGTAATTGGTTAGCGATTAAAGTATTGCGTAGTGTGTTTGATGTGATTTAGAATAAGTAACGTATGTAACACCCAAAAGTGCATAAAGCAAAAAGGGATCGAGTATACTCACAGTGATTGGTGGATTGATGGGAGCGCTAGAGAGTAGGGTTAGCCTGAACAGATTAACAGGATAACGATAAGCGATGCGTAAAATGAAACAAGTGACAGTGGGTCGAACAACAGTTCGATCGGATGGTAGTCCGATCGGACAGCCGGTCGTTCGAGTATCAGTCCGCTCGGAAGGTCATCCGATCGGGTGACCTTTCGAGTGGATTGTTTCTTCCTTTGTGAAGGATGAGTTTGTGTATGATGGTTTGACTTTTGAAGTTTTCGTTGTAGCAATTTGAGAACTTAGAAGTATCTCTACCTTTCAGGTCGATCGACCGAACGACCGTTCGACCAGACGACAAACCGATTGGTTAGACACTCTAGCGTGAACAAGTTCGCAGCAGGTTGTCACTCGATCGGACGGTTGTTCGATCGGGTGGCAACACATGTGCATTGAACATGTTGAAAATTTGTTTAAGTATTGAAGTTCCAAAACATCGCATAGTCGAATGGTCGGTCGATCGGGTGGTAACTCGATCGGACGGCTATCCGTTCGGTGTTCTAAAACTTCTTGAAGTTTGATTTGGAATCTAAACGTGGGGCTAAGGTGCAAGTCGATCGGGTGACAACCCGATCGGATGACAGTCCGATCGGACGGTAGTCCGATTGGACGACATTCCGTCCTGGTCGTTCTGTTTCTTCTTACACTTGGTTGTTTTGATTGTTTGTCGATTTATCGAGATGTTTTGATAACGTGTAAAGCAACAGAAACCTCGTCAATACTTGGTACTCCTGATCGGACATGAATCACCCACATCCGGCCAGTTAACTGTTCGTGACGGTGTTCCATGTTTAACCCGAAATCTGTAGTCTCGTGGATAGAATCCAGATCTTGAACCAACACAACCACAAGAATGGGTAGATGGTTAGAACAAGCTCCGATTCCATCGGTTTTGAGTGCATTGAATGTAAAAGAGTTGAAAGAGAGTTGGAAAACCATCTTTCCATCCCTTTTCACCGTGAATATGTTTAGATCTATGAAACATCTTTGTTTGTTTATGTGAAAATCGGTTAGTTCTAAGTTGTTCTCGGTGGATTAAGGCCAAAACATGAAGTTCCCAAGAACACCATGATGACATCATCCTAGAACACCTCAAATCTTGTGATTTATCGGTTAGAAGTTAAGATTTAAAAGATAGAAAGGTGTAGAATCAAGTGTAGATCAAGGAAGTACAAGATTTAGGTTGAAATCTTACCGGAATCGTGAGAAATCGAAGGAAAAGTGAGATTGGAGCACAGGTCGGACAGGATAGTGCCAAAAGTGGTAAGTTTGATGGTGACATGGGGGTATTTATAGGGTTTCCCAAAGTGGAAAATGTGGATCGATCGAGTGGCAGCCTGGTCGACTGGCTGATCGATTGAGCAGTAGCTCGATCGAACGGCTGGTCGATCGGCCGGTCACTTGGTCGATTAGCCAGTTGGTTCGAGTGTTCGGTGCGACGAGTTTTGCCATTTCGATTGCGATTGCGGGTGCTGCGATGCGATGGAGTTTCCTATTCAAATTACTTTTAATCCCAACTACTATATCAACATACAATCATCCTTATTTCGTATTCGTTTAGCGTTTGCGATTCGATTGCGATTTGAGTTTCGATTGCGTTTCGATTATCTACCACAACATAACATAAATAAACATGCACAAGTAACGCATAAGGCACACACACACACATAAAACAATATCCAGAACGCGTAATTCGAGTTGCGAGTGCGATTGCGATAGCGAATGCGATAAAACATGCGATAAATATCGAATAAACCTCGATTATTAATAAGTACTCCACATAATACAACTAACGTAACACATAAAATAGACTAACTACAAGTCAGAGAAGTCAAAACAGGAATTGAGGAAGGAGTAACAGATCGCAATTAGCAATCTTGTCTTCCTTTGACTTCAATCTTGACTTTGACTTGGACTTTCGAAACACGGGGTGTTACACATGGTTCCCAAATGCACGAATTTAAATAGATATTCTCTCTTATATAATTTGCTTAGGTCCGTATTTTTACTTGAGTAAATTACAAGTTTTGTCCTTTACGTTAACATCATTTTTCAGGCGCTGTCTTTTGACGTAAAAGTTGACGAGTTTTGTACTTTATGTTTTAAAATCTTGCACGGTATGTCATTTAGCCCTAACTCAGTTAGATTTTTTTTATTAAATATGGTCATGTGCAAATCACATGAGGGCATTCTTATTTATCTTTCTCTATTTGTTTCTTCAATTGTTTAAATATAAGATTTACGAAAATGCTCTTGGATTATTTTGAGCCATTGATCTTGAAAGATCAATGGCTCAAATACTCACATATTGTCTTGTATAGAAGCCAACTTCCTAAAATCAAATAATGTTATTTGGTTTTATTTATTGAAAAAAAAAAAACTAAAAAAAACGCATAACAATATATGATATTAAATGGTTAATGTAACCCCTTTTCAGTAGTAGTTGCAATAGCAGTGCTATTAGCTAACAATATATGATGTTAGATAATTAATGTATCATCCGAAGTATGGGTGTTCAAAACTACCCGTATCCGAAAATCTGATCCGAATTATTTGATATCCGAATCCGAAATATCCTAAAATTTGGATATCCGAAATTTCTAATATCCGAATTTTTCGGATTCGAATAATGATTTTAAAAATATTCGAACAGTATCCGAAAATTTATATTCGGATATCTGAAACTATCCTAAATATCCGGTTCTGAATATAAAAATAATAATAAAAAAATAAAAATTAAATAAAAATCGGATATTCGGAAATCCGATTCACTATCCGATCGGACATCCGAAATTTTGGATACGGATTCGGATTTGGATAGTGAAATATGGTATCTGAAAATTTCGGATATCCTGCAGTAGCCACCTTGGTAACATGGTGCTCTTGTGACTCCGAATCCTTAACCTTAACTGCTTCCTCCGACCTTAGATCTTCTTATTGCTGCGAAGCCGTTTGTCAAGATATACAAGATAAAAATTCAAGTAGGTTATCTGTAGAGATCCGTAGCCTACGGCCTTCTCGTGCACGTATTTATGTCATGCACCAATCGTTATGCTTTTTTTACACAATGTTAGGTTAATCATGTTGTTGTCATGTTACCTTTTTTCCGATGATAAAACTTTATTTATTTATTTAGTTATCGAAATCCGCATGAGAGTTAACTCGATTGGAAAATACAAATGGGTCTATGTTTCGATACAATATTAGGAAATAAAGGTGCTTTCTAAGTAATCTAGTGTGCTGACGAGAATTCACTCGACAACATTTTCGCTTGTTACGGTATTCAATGAGGAAACCTAAAAAGATAAAGTGGCGGTATACTCAAAAGAATATCGACACATGTTTCATATCGATTGAAAACCACAAAAACAAATTGCGGTATCTGATGTGCTTAGAGTGGTCAATAAAAACTAACTAATTTCAACCCTAAACTAAAAACTCAAGTTTTAAATTTATAAACTAAGACTCTCTAAAACCTAGACCACACAACCGACAAGTGTACCGATCGGTGTAGTAAAACTTAAGTAAGTCCAAGTATCGAACCCATGAGACTCTACTAGTTACGTTTACTAGAGTCGATTACTATTACTAAACTGACTCGACTAATTTGTTATGTTGTTGAGGGGTGGTTTAATAAACTACTAGAATTAACAATTAACTAGAACTGACTAGACATGTGAACTAAGCTGGAAATGTGAGTAGATGATGGAAAACACACTACCTAGGCCTGAATCCTACACTTGCAAGACACGTTCTATCGGTTTTGGAACTAATGTGAAAACTGGGGTCTTAAGATTTTAACATATAGATTAACCGAACAAGACCCTCAACCCTTCTCGAGAAGACACCCGTGGCAACCTAATAAGCTATTCAACTACTGGTTTATTGGACTCACTCACAGTCTATCCTACTGTGGTAATAAAGCACCCTTAAACACTCTACCTCATAGCGCGAAAGTCTAGGGAAACTAAGGTTTATGATCTAACTCACCTAGCACACATAGACCGTGAACTAGGGGATCTTCTCACGAAGAATCTAACCTACAAACCTAATCACTAGAGACTAACCAATAAACTCTCACCTCACAGCTATTGAGATTAGAATACTCATTTCTATTCAAACCCTAATCATAGTTTCTACGGAAATCGTATATTATTAACCGTAAACTAGCCACTACATTCCATGACCTAACAATCATTCATACATAGAAGACATCCACAAGAACGCAAGTGAAACATATGATAAAGATTCAATTAAGCTTAAGCATGCATATACATTAGAGCATTGAAATCAAAGTTGTATACTTTATAAATTAAATCCACATAATCAGTCCAAAACCAAAGAATAATAATAAAACAAGTGTAATCATTGTATGACCTAGGTAGTGTCAAGAAATTTAGCCTAACATAGTTATGAAAACTAGAACAATCATCTTCAAGAGTTTAGCAAACAAGGTAAAAAAATATAAACGAACGAACTGATTAATAAGATGCTTAACACCTGAAAGATTCGATCCCATGCTTCAATTCTTCACTCTCAAGCTCTGTTGATCTTCAAAATCTCTGTTTTCAGCTTCTTGGTTTGTCTAGGGTTGTCTCCATTGTCATTAGGGTTAATTGTAGGCTTAAATAGACTTTAAACTAAAGATTTCATCCTGATCAGGCCTATCCTTGCGTCGCGCGACATTCACAGGTCTTGTCGTCACGCGGCGCGACAAGCATCTGTATGCAGAAAACCGTTTTCGTCATAACTTCTTCATTTCAACTTCGTTTTCTTCACCGTTTTCGCCTACGTCTTCGTAATTCAATAATCTATCATCTCATATTCTTAAATATCCGTTTCCATTATATGAGAATCCTTCGGTAAGCACAAACATTCTCCTGTGTGCTAGTTTCTCTAATGTTTTAGCTCGTTTTTACTTCCGGAACCTTGCAAAACACACATGACAAAATAATATATCAAACAATGGTAAAACGAAACAAAACAACTCGAATTATTATACAAACTATACATGGAAATATATGTAATTTACATTGCATTCGTTGCTGTTTAATTTGTTTGTATACCGACACTCGTATAGCTTACACTACAAAAAACCTCTAATTTAAATACAATTTCAATGCAAAAAAATGTACACCAGAATGTAGAGAAAAAAAATTAAGTACCGTATTAAGGTTTTAGAAAGTTAACAACGTCATGTTATTACAGTTATTAGTGAAAAATCAAATTACTAAAACATTTAAAGAAATAAAAAAAATGTTTTTGTTCACCGTACTCATTAACCAACTTGTCATTTTACTGGTTATATTGAATTTTGAGAGATTGTCTGTTCATTTTTCTCTGCACTCCCCGGGTCGGCCCTGGGGTGGGTTACAATCTAGTGCTTGGTTCTCCGAGGGCCGATGTTTCTAAAAATTTACACACACACACACACACACACACACACACACACACACACACACACATATATATATATATATATATAGTGAGAGAATCATGAAAAAACTACATATAAATGAGAAAACTAAAAAACTAACTAAAAAAACCTAAAAAACATACCAAATTTTATTTTTTTTTACAAATTTTTATAAAAAATCGCTAGTTTTTATATATAAAAAAATTAAAAATAAAATTTGTTGTACTGCACATGTGCATTATATGTGTATTACATATATGCACTATATCCGTAACAGTGCACATATGCAATATAACAATTTTTTTTTAAATCTGTGATTTTTTTATAAAAATAAAAAAAAAAAAAATTTGGTATGTTTTTTAGGCTTTTTTAGTTAGTTTTTTTGTTTTCTCATTTAAACTAGTTTTCTTATGATCCATCCCCTATATATATATATATATATATATATATATATATATATATATATATATTATAAACACATATATTTATTTTTAACTTGGTCCAATCATTTTTAATACTTGAAGTTTAAACCATTTTAAAAGGACCAAATTTTAAACCCTAATTAATGGCCCACTCATTTTTAAATGCTTGAAGTTAATTCATTTTAAAGGGCCCAAATTTCAAATCTAAATTAAAAAAATACGATTTTTTAAGTAAGTTCGATTATTTGCTACACTATATTTGTTTTGTTATTTTATAATAATTATCTTTGTATTATGATTTTTCTATATATGCTGAAGAGTCCATATTATAGGGCGGGGAACTAGTTTTTTATATCTCGCCTAGGGCCCAAAGTTTGTTTAACATTCTCAGGAAGGGCCATGTGTGATGCAGGAGAATCTAAATGGAAAAGATCGAGATTATCTTTTAAGTGGGGAAGATCAAGTTTATCTTTTATTTAATATTTGAATTATCTTTACCATGTTTATCTTTTAATTATTTAGTATAAGTATGGTTTATTGTTTAGTCAGTTTTTGGTTTATTATTGAATAGAAAGAACTATGTTCTTGAACCTTTTGGTTCTTTTATCGTCTTTGATTAACTAATTGTTCTTAAGCCATTTGATTGCACGCGAAACTGCATGAGGTGGTATCAGAGCTTTGGTTTTCAAATGGCTCTATGTGAAGGCGAATGTTTTCTTGTTTGAAGAGTCGCCGACCGAGGCATTGACAAGAACATTGGCGATTCATGTGTTTGTGGAGATCAATTAAACTATGACCGTAGATCCGCCGACCACGGCAACGAGATCAGAAACCGTGATCCATGGGATATTATTAAGATCGAACAACTCCGACAGCGAGTCCGAGATCTTGAGGAGATCAAACGGCTCCGACAACGGGTCCAAGATCTTGAAGAGATCAATCGACGGCGTCAACGAGTCCGGGATCTTGAATAACAACGGGATATGCGCAACGTAGAAACCAAGTCGGTTGCCCTCGTCTGGGGCGAAGGCGACGATGAGGAGGAGAATCCGTTCCGCCATCCCCAACCCTGTTTCTCTGAACCAATCTATCACCACCCCGATGATGAGCTTATTTATGCATCCCCACCCATATACGACTAGTATGAGGGTGAATACAATGAACATGTTGTTTCATCTAGCCCAAAGGTGTCACAACAAGTTTCTATTTTGGTTTTTGTCCCAACTGTATCACAAGAGCAACCAATTTTCGAATCGGAATCCAAGTCTCATGCTCATGGGTTTTTAATGTCCCCATCGAATGAGCAGTCTATACTAGCCTTACAAAATGTAGAGGGTTTTTTGTCAGGTTCTGATCGCCGTGGATCGACGAGAACAACGGGGTTAGATGGAAAAGCTTTGGTTCCATAGATGAATGAATCATGTGCGGAATGGTCTGTCGGTATCATTGATGTATTTCTAAGACATAATATGGTTGCCGAAGGTGGTGCTATGGTGGCCGTCGTTGTTAATTCGGTTGCTACTGATAGTGATGGGTCGACTAAGAGTGGTGTTCAGTGTAACACCCCGAAAATATAAAACTTTATATTAGAATTATAAAGTATAAATAAACAAGAATTTACTAACTAGGAATTTTAACCTAGTTAACTACAAGTTTAGAAATAACTTGAAATAGGGTTAAAATGACCAAAACTTTTAGATAAACAAAAGTGGAGGGACCTAAGTTGTAGAACTTGAAACTAGAATTTATTAAAACAAAATAAATAAAAACCAAACACACAAATTAGTGTGTCTGGTCGATCAAGAACGCAGGGGAGCGACCAGGACTCCTCACCAAACCCTAACTCCACAAAATCGATCAATTGAAGGTCCAAATCTGATCAAAAACGAAAATCAAGCATAGATTACTGATCCTCATCACAAGAGGATTACAAGGTATGTAAAATTAGATGAAAACTCTCAACTTGAAATTCTCTTGAAATTGGGAAAATCTAATATTTATGGTTGCATGTCTGTTTTACGATGGTTTAGGAACAATATAGAGTCTAGGGACAAACCCTAGACAAATACAAGTTGAGATCATGTGAAATTTTAGTGAAACCTATGAACACCATTGTAGGTGATTAGTGGGTTTTGTATAATTTGATGAACACTAGGAATTTGGGTGTTGTTCTAGTGTAAATTGACAATTGTGAAGTAACTTCAGAATTATAGAAGCTAACAATTATGTAAAATAGTTGATTGGTGTGAAATTAGGTCTAAGTGATAAGCTAGAGACTTGATATTTAATCATGTAAAAATACGCCCTTAAAGTGTTTGTGAAAATGCCTCGAAGAAGGCTTAAAACTGAAATTCAAAGTTTAAACGCATAATTATGATGTTTCGGTGTATTATGCGAATTATGATTTAAAGAGAGTTCTAAATATGTCATAAATGAACTCTATAGGAAAGGACGCAGGAGAGTCAAGTGGACATGCGGGTGGCGAATCATGTTTGAAAGGCCTACTTTCAAGGTATGTAACTTGACCCGTTACATTCAATGAATTGTTATTAATTATGTACGGTTACATTGTAGAATAAAGTTGTGTTGATTGTAGCGACCATGCTCGTTACTTAAATCCGTAGGTTAAAGATTTGTTCGTAGTCGTTTGGTAGTCATCAAAATGGAGGATTCCGTAGATGAGCCAAACGGGTCGAATAATGGTGTACATAGTAGTGTTAATATTTTAAGTAAAAAGCGATGGCGAGAATGGTCACAAGAGCATGAAGCCATAGGTTTGGTAGTGAAATGCCGGTGATAATAAGCCTCGGAAGTTGGGGTAATAAGCGCCTTAGGTTTACTAGTTAAATAGTAGAAAATTAAGTAAAGTTGAATGGGTTGAATAAATATATAATGACATATAGTCTTTCGGTCCGTAAATTAAATTTTCGGTATGATAATGGTAATAGGCACGTCGGTAATGAATTTACAGACGTATAGGAAAAAGAATCACCTAAAACGGACTTACGAGTCAAAAGATATGCTCATTTGAAGTTAAAATCTGAGTTTTCCGGAGCTGGTAGAAAATGCAGCTCACCAAAAACAATCTGCTGGGAAACCGTCTCCCCCGTGCCACGCGGAGGGACGACTTGAAACCGTCGCGACACGTGAGGAGTCCTCGCGCCACGCGAACACCTGTCGCGCCACGCGACAGATGGAAATCCGAAATTTTATTTTATTTTTGATGGTTTGATACTAGAACTTGTTTACATGTCTTATAATCATGTCAATACTAACTTTTAAAGTGGTTTTGACCCTAGGTGACAAAGGGGATCTTACGGATGGCGGTCAAGCTACTTTTTGAAGAACCGAACATGACTTTTGAAGCTTCCGCTACATTCAAACCTTTAATAGACTATGTTTATGGGATGTAAACAAATTGTTAAACAACTTTTGAATGTTTTAACTTAGTCGTTAGTTGACTAAGTTTTTGTTACTTATGAAATCTATGTTATAACTAGACATCTTTTATCTAAAATGGTATGAATTATTATTAATTCAAGTAAAATTAGACGGGTGTTACAAGTTGGTAATCAGAGCTTAAGGTTGTCAACAAAGTGTTCGGTTCAAGCTTGATCGATCGTCCGGTAAGAATTAACTTATTATTTAATAGATTATAATTATGTAAGAAATGAGAAATGAATTGATGTGCATGGGAAGAGCGTGTTAACATACTCAAACCCGGAAAGTGCACTAAATGTGAACGGTTAAAGCAAGTTAGGAACTTGGCTAAACCGAAACAAATGAAGCAATGTTATAAGTGAAATGTTTAACGTTTAAATGTAAACATTTCAGTTTCAAGATGTTTGATGGAAACGATGATAATCCGTGCAAACAAGCACCGAACAAATGAAAGAGATAATTGCCGAAGAAGTAGGGAAGGCAATTGAAGGTAGTCTATCCTGGTTTATAGACAAAATTCAAAGCACGGTGTTGTCGCTTGTCGAAGAGCGAGTTAAAAGGTTGGAGGATAGTGTCAACCTTATTAAAGATTAAACGGGAGAACGTAAAGGGTGCTCATATAAAGAATTTATGGCGTGCAAACTGCCAATCTATAACGGGGAAGTTGACCCGATAATCTGCCAAAGATGGATAAGTGACATCGAAGGAGTGTTTGAACGAACCCACAGCGACGTAGGTGACTTTGTTGCTTACGGAACGGGTCAATTGAGAAATCAAGCCAAGGATTGGTGGGACAATAAAAAGAAAGAAATGGGAGCCGAAGCGGCAAGGGTCATGACTTGGGATGAGTTTAAGGTGCCGTTCCTTAAACACCATAGTCCCAAAGCAGTTATCAACAGGATCAAAGAGGAATTTATCCAGTTAAGACAAAAGGGAGAATCAATTGATAAGATCACGGGCATCTTCATGGATAAGCTGAGATTTTGTGACGAGTTAGTCACCACTGAAGAGCAGAAGATATACTACTATTACAACATGCTGAGTGCTGAATACCGGGAGTTTATGACTCCCTCAAAATATGAAACTCTCACAGAAATCATCAACACCGCCCGGGAGCGGGAAATCGAGTTAAAGAAACAAGTTGAAAGGGGTGAGCGAAGGGCACAGGATGTGAATCCAAACCCTACAAAGAAAGCTAGAACTGCTGAATCGGGGAAGAAAGTGGAGGCTAAAGGCGGGTCGCCAAGTTGCAAAGTATGTTGAAAGGGGCACAAAGGTGAGTGCCGCTTCAAAGACAAGCCGTGTCCGGTATGTGGGAAGACGAGGCACACAACATCGCTATGTCCCGGAAAAGTTTCCGTTTGTTACAAATGTTATCAACCTGGCCACAAAAAGTCTGAATGTCCCGAGTTGGTTGGAAAGAGAGACACAAAAGAGTCTCCAGCAGAAGCTCCCAAAGCGAAGGCTAGGTCCTTCCAACTTACCGCGACTGAAGCAAAAACAGAACCCGATGTGGTTTCAGGTATATTCACAATAAACTCAATTCCAGCACGTGTATTGTTTGATACGGGTGCGAATAAATCCTTCATTTCGCATGGATTTATTCGACATCCTTCATTTGTATTGACGAAGTTATCTGTGCCCTTAGAAGTAGAAATAGGGGACAACAAAAGTTTTATAGTTTGTGACGTTTGTCGAAGCTGCAAATTAAGCATAGACGATGAGGAATACTTGATAGATCTAATCCCGATGTCAATGGGGGAATTTCAAGTAGTCGTTGGGATGGATTGGCTATCTCAGCACCACGCGAAGGTCGTGTGTTTTCGTAAGGAGATAAAGTTAATATCTCCGAGCGGGAAACACGTTACTATCTATGGCGAAAAAGGAGGAAACCCCATAGTAAGCTCAATGTTGAAAGCTCACAAGCTTATGAAGTGAGGATGCAAGGCATTCATGATATACGCAAATGAGCCCGAGAAAGAATCACCGAAGATTGAAGATGTACCGGTAGTACGAGACTATAAAGATGTGTTTCCGGAGGATTTACCGGGGATACCGCCTGAACGGGAAGTAGAGTTCGGGATCGAATTGATTCCGGGCGCAAAACCTATATCTAAAGCACCGTACCGACTCGCACCGTCGGAGTTACAAGAGTTGATGTCCCAAATTCAAGACCTGCTGGACAAGGGATTCATAAGGCCGAGTGTGTCTCCTTGGGGCGCACCGGTACTGTTCGTGAAAAAGAAAGACGGGAGCATGCGCATGTGTATCGATTACCGGGAGTTAAACAAACTCACGGTAAAGAATCGATACCCGCTTCCGAGGATAGATGATTTATTCGACCAATTACAAGGTGCGAACTGGTTTTCAAAAATTGACGTTAGATCGGGGTATCACCAACTAAAGGTCAAGGAGGAAGATGTGCCGAAGACGGCTTTCCGCATGCGATACGGACATTATGAATTCCTCGTGAGGTCATTTGGGCTAACAAATGCACCCGCTGCTTTCATGGACTTCATGAACCGGGTTTGGAAGCCAATGTTGGATAAGTCAGTCATCGTGTTTATCGATGATATTTTAGTGTACTAAAAAAGTGAAGCTGAACATGCACACCACTTACAAGAGGTGTTAGAGACACTTAGACGAGAAAGGTTGTATGTGAAATTCTCTAAGTGTGCCTTTTGGTTACGAAAGGTGCAATTTCTTGGCCACATCATAAGTGCCGATGGAGTATTAGTAGACCCGTCAAAGATCGAGGCCGTGTCAAAATGGAATCCCCCGAAGAACCCTTCGGAAATTAGAAGCTTTTTAGGGCTTGCGGGATACTATAGGAGATTCATTCAAGATTTCTCCAAGATTGCGTCACCGCTAACAAAACTAACCCGGAAGGAAGAAAAGTTCATTTGGGGTGTTGATCAAGAAAGAGCGTTTCAAACGCTAAAAGAGAAGTTAACTCAAGCTCCGGTACTGACATTGCCGGACGGGGTCGAAGACTTGGTGGTTTATTCAGATGCTTCACTATCGGGACTCGGATGCGTTTTGATGCAACAGGGCAAAGTTATAGCTTATGCCTCGAGGCAATTGAAGATACACGAGAAGAAATATCCCACGCACGATCTCGAGTTGGCTGCGGTGGTATTTGCATTAAAAATATGGAGGCACTACTTATATGGGGTAAAGTGCACTATATTCACCGATCACAAGAGCTTGAAATACTTCTTCGATCAGAAGGAGTTAAATATGCGACAAAGGCGATGGTTAGAAATGGTGAAAGATTTCGACTGTGAAATACACTATCACACCGGAAGGGCAAACGTGGTGGCGGATGCTCTAAGCAGAAAGACAGATTATGCCCCGATACGAGTACGATCATTGCAACTCATTGTGACCTCGGGCTTACTTGAACGTATCCGAGAGGCACAAGATGAAGCAGTAAAGACGGAAAACTGGAAAAAGGAAAGGATTGTTGGCCAAGTTAAAGATCTCGAAGAAGACACTCACGGTTTGAAAACACGTTTCAATAGAATTTGGGTTCCTAACACATGTGAAGTTAAAAAGCTACTACTAGATGAAGCTCACAAGTCTCGTTATTCCATCCATTCGGGAGCGACCAAGATGTATAATGATTTAAAAAAAACTATTGGTGGCCCGGGATGAAAAGAGATATTGTGAAATATGTGGAGAAGTGTTTGACCTGCTTGCAAGTCAAAGCGGAGCATCAGAAACCATATGGTAAATTGCAACCATTGGACATCCCAGTTTGGAAATGTGAACAAATCACCATGGATTTGTTGACCAAATTGCCCAAAACTAACCGCGGGGTTGATGCTATATGGGTAGTCGTGGATAGATTGACGAAAAGTGCTCACTTCATTCCGATTCGTGAGACTTATACATCCGAGAAGATGTCGGAGGTGTACACCAATGAAATCATAGCACGTCATGGGGTACCGATATCCATTGTGTCAGACAGAGATACTCGGTTTACTTCAAATTTTTGGCGTGAATTCCAAGAACAAATGGGAACTAAATTGTTCATTAGCACCGCTTACCATCCACAAACGGATGGGCAGAGTGAAAGAACAATACAAACGTTGGGTGATATGCTGCGGGCTTGCATTATTGACTTCGGGGGTAGTTGGGATGTCTATCTACCCTTGGTCGAATTTTCGTATAACAATAGCTATCACGCGAGCATTAAAATGGCCCCGTATGAAATGTTATATGGAAGAAAGTGCCGAACCCCGGTATGTTGGGGAGAAGTGGGTCCACGAGGACTAGCACATACTGATATAATCCGAACTACGAATGAAAAGATCGACATGGTCCGAACGCACCTAAAAACGGCTCAGGATCGACAAAAGTCGTACGCGGATAAACGAAAGAAGCCGATTGAATTTCAAGTGGGCGATAAAGTAATGCTGAAAGTATCGCCATGGAAAGGAATAATACGGTTCAGAAAAAGAGGAAAGTTGAGCCCAGGATTTATTGGGCCATTCAGAATCACCGAGCGGGTTGGCAAAGTAGCATATCGTCTCGAACTACCCGAGGAGTTGAGTGGGATACATAGCACATTCCACGTGTCACATCTTCGAAAATGTTTAGCAGACGAAACTGCTCGTATCCACTACAATGATATCGAGGTGGATAACAGCCTCAATTATGCAGTAAAACCAATTGCGATTTTAGATTGTAAAGAGAAGAGTTTGAGGAACAAAGTGATTAAGCAAGTCAAGGTCAAATGGGAGCATAGGAAAGGTTCGGACACTACGTGGGAGTCCGAAGAGGAGATGCGACGTCTCCACCCTACATTATTTGGTACGTACTTTGGTTTCGGGGACGAAACCCTTTTTAAGGGGGGTGGACTTGTAACACCCCGAAAATATAAAACTTTATATTAGAATTATAAAGTATAAATAAACAAGAATTTACTAACTAGGAATTTTAACCTAGTTAACTACAAGTTTAGAAATAACTTGAAATAGGGTTAAAATAACCAAAACTTTTAGATAAACAAAAGTGGAGGGACCTAAGTTGTAGAACTTGAAACTAGAATTTATTAAAACAAAATAAATAAAAACCAAACACACAAATTAGTGTGTCTGGTCGATCAAGAACGCAGGGGAGCGACCAGGACTCCTCACCAAACCCTAACTCCACAAAATCGATTAATTGAAGGTCCAAATCTGATCAAAAACGAAAATCAAGCATAGATTACTGATCCTCATCACAAGAGGATTACAAGGTATGTAAAATTAGATGAAAACTCTCAACTTGAAATTCTATTGAAATTGGGAAAATCTAATATTTATGGTTGCATGTCTGTTTTACGATGGATTAGGAACAATATAGAGTCTAGGGACAAACCCTAGACAAATACAAGTTGAGATCATGTGAAATTTTAGTGAAACCTATGAACACCATTGTAGGTGATTAGTGGGTTTTGTATAATTTGATGAATACTAGGAATTTGGGTGTTGTTCTAGTGTAAATTGACAATTGTGAAGTAACTTCAGAATTATAGAAGCTAACAATTATGTAAAATGGTTGATTGATGTGAAATTAGGTCTAAGTGATAAGCTAGAGACTTGATATTTGATCATGTAAAAATCTGCCCCTAAAGTGTTTGTGAAAATGCCTCAAAGAAGGCTTAAAACTGAAATTCAAAGTTTAAACGCATAATTATGATGTTTCGGTGTATTATGCGAATTATGATTTAAAGAGAGTTCTAAATATGTCATAAATGAACTCTATAGGAAAGAACGCAGGAGCGTCAAGCGGACAAGCGGGTGGCGAATCACGTTTGAAAGGCCTACTTTGAAAGTATGTAACTTGACCCGTTACATTCAATGAATTATTATTAATTATGTACGGTTACATTGTAGAATAAAGTTGTGTTGATTGTAGCGACCATGCTCGTTACTTAAATCCGTAGGTTAAAGATTTGTTCGTAGTCGTTTGGTAGTCATCAAAATGGAGGATTCCGTAGATGAGCCAAACGGGTCGAATAATGGTGTACATAGTAGTGTTAATATTTTAAGTAAAAAGCCATGGCGAGAATGGTCACAAGAGCATGAAGCTATAGGTTTGGTAGTGAAATGCCGGTGATAATAAGCCTCGGAAGTTGGGGTAATAAGCGCCTTAGGTTTACTAGTTAAATAGTAGAAAATTAAGTAAAGTTGAATGGGTTGAATAAATATATAATGACATATAGTCTTTCGGTCCGTAAATTAAATTTTCGGTATGATAATGGTAATAGGCACGTCGGTAATGAATTTACAGACGCACAGGAAAAAGAATCACCTAAAACGGACTTACGAGTCAAAAGATATGCTCATTTGAAGTTAAAATCTGAGTTTTCCGAAGCTGGTAGAAAATGCAGCTCACCAAAAACAATCTGCTGGAAAACCGTCTCCCCCGCGCCACGCGGAGGGACGACTTGAAACTGTCGCGACACGCGAGGAGTCCTCGCGCCACGCGAACACCTGTCGCGCCACGCGACAGATGGAAATCCGAAATTTTATTTTATTTTTGATGGTTTGATACTAGAACTTGTTTACATGTCTTATAATCATGTCAATACTAACTTTTAAAGTGGTTTTGACCCTAGGTGACAAAGGGGATCTTACGGATGGCGGTCAAGCTACTTTTTGAAGAACCGAACACGACTTTTGAAGCTTCCGCTACATTTAAACCTTTAATAGACTATGTTTATGGGATGTAAACAAATTGTTAAACAACTTTTGAATTTTTTAACTTAGTCGTTAGTTGACTAAGTTTTTGTTACTTATGAAATCTATGTTATAACTAGACATCTTTTATCTAAAATGGTATGAATTATTATTAATTCAAGTAAAATTAGACGGGTGTTACAGTCAGGTGGCTATGGAAATCCCACATATTAAGCCGAAAATCATGGGATAGTTGGATGATTATTCGCTAAACAAGCAACCTGCTGGTTATATGAAAATTCAAAATAAGGTGATTTGGGAGGTTACCAAACTTGCGGATATGTTTTCCGCTAATAAAGAAAATAATGTTTTCTTTCCAAACAAGAGTGTGATTCATGAAAATGACATTAATATGGTGGGCCCCAATGTGAAAGATTGCATGAATTTGACGATTGAGGTCATGACTTCTTTGCCGGGAAAGATTCTACGTGGGCCTTCAATTAATAACAATAGAGTAGTGGATTGTGGTGGCCCAACAACAATGAAAGATCCATACAAGGCGGACAACATTGTTGTTTTTTCTACATGTCCGAATGCAATAGCAAAGGCCCAAGTCTTGCAAATTAAATCTAAAATGTTCCCCGATTTGGGTTCTAAAATACAATCCGGTACGATTCCTCATGTCCATGGTTTACAACTACGTGATCATCTAGTTAGAGCGGATCTATTTAAGCTGGTCAAATTAAATATGAACGAGGTACGACTTGATGTTCCTTTTGATCCGGGTGGCTTTGGTTCGAAGACAAAACTCGAGGACGAGTTTTTTTTCGAAGACGGAGAGTATGATGCAGGAGAATCTAAATGGAAAAGATCGGGATTATCTTTTAAGTGGGGAAGATCAAGTTTATCTTTTATTTAATATTTGAATTATCTTTACCATGTTTATCTTTTAATTATTTAGTATAAGTAGAGCATCTATGGTTTATTGTTTAGTCAGTTTTTGGTTTATTATTGAATAGAAAGAACTATGTTCTTGAACCTTTGGGTTCTTTTATCATCTTTGATTAACTAATTGTTCTTAAGCCATTTGATTGCACGCGAAACTGCATCAATGTGCACTCCCTTAATCTACCCTATAATTCTCATGATCTGGTTTTCTTATTCACTACCATGGAAGGGTTGAAATCTTTGATATATATGTTGGGTCAGGCCCCAATCACACGCACAAAGTTCACAAAAAGAAGAAGCCTGTGTATTGCTTTGACTCGTTCTATTAATTGAGAACAAAAAGGCACACATACTCCAACAGATTCAAATAGGAAAATAAGTACTTGTAGCTAGGGACAAAGTATAGTAGTGGTCTGGGGTGTCCCGACCCCCACTATTTTTTGCTCGTAGTGTTAATTTTACTAGAAATTTCTGAAAAAAAATTGTAGCGTAAAGTATTGAATTTTTTAAGAGTTCGGCCGACACTGATTTAGATTTTGAGAGTCCGGCCCCACGGATCTTTCGTTCAAGCTCCGCCAGTGCTAGTTGCTCCCAAATAAAAGGCAACTAACCTACTACTTCCTAAAGACTCTCGAACAACCAAGGGGGTGTTCAAAGAAGCCTTTAAACATGCAGACTAATTTAAACGTACATGTGCATGTGCCCAAATTAATCACACATGACAATCAATTTCTTGACCCCTAAAATGCAAACCAAATATAATTTCATGACCCAACTTTGACCCGACCCATTAAGATTGACCAATAATATTGGCATATTGTCATGATGGATATTTCTTGTTTGGTATGTAGATCAGTAGATCCATAGATATCTCTATTTGTACACAAACAAATAATGAATGATTTTATTATGGATACAAATAAGAATGAATGATGATCAAATGACATTTTACAAATTAAATTTTCTACTTCATGTTGAAGCTCTGGATATGTTTTTGGAGTGACCCTTGTAAGTATACTTTATATTCATCGCTTATCATACTCTCGTGTCTAGGTGTTTTCGTTTTAAGAATGGCATCTTGATGATTTTCCAATTTGAGTGATATTGAACTTAGTTTTGTAACAGCGTGTATTGGTTTTTGATGCTGATTTTTTTCTTGCTTCTTTAACAATGCATCCATGCTTGAATTATAGCTTTCTAAACTTGGTTTTACAAAGATGGTGGGAGATTGTTCTTGATGATGATTAAGTATTTCAACTTGAAAATTCCCTTCCAATATTCTCAAGACCTGCAAACACCATATTTTTGTTAAACTCAAGTATCAATAAGAAATAGCAGATTACAGATTTTTTCATTTCAATATGTAGTAATTAGCTTTTGACTCTGGTTATTTTAGATTGTTTAATCAATTCCAAAACTATTATCTGAAAACATATGTATATAATTTATATATGTTATGAATGAAGGATTCACCTTAGACATTCTTGGCCTTTGTTCAGGGTCAGGTGATATACATAAACTGGCTGCATACATCATGTACTCCACTTCTTTCACATCATACTTGTTTGCTAACCTAGGATCAATCATTTCTACACATGCCTTTCCCTCCAAAAGTACACGTCGACCCTGAAAAGTGAAACAATGCAACTCAGTTAATCGGCATAATTTAGTAAACATATGTGTTTTCTGCTTTTGTGGAAGTAGGTCGTTTAAGAACGCGACTGGTACTTATAGGTGTTTTTTGGAATTTTCTTTGGAGGCAAGAAAACTCCATAGAGTTTGGTGAAAAACTCTACAATTCCAAAAATTTCCAAAAAAATGCCTAGAATTATCGGTCTTGTTAATAAATCATCCATAAAACATTTTTTTGCATAAATATTGTGAATACACTCATTAATAAAGATTCTTACCCATTCAGAAAAGTACTGCTTCCTAGAGGTTCTTGAGAATTCAATAGCCTTGATGCCAGTTAAAATCTCCAAAAGGACAACCCCAAATGCATATACATCAGCTTTCTCGGTTATTAAACCAGTCTGTGTATACTCAGGAGCCAAGTAACTGTAAAAGATTAAAACAATGTTTCTTTAAATCATCTAATGAATTAACATGTTATGTTAACATTAACATATTGTGAACGCGTAGATAGATCAATACCCGAATGCGCCAACAACTCGCGTTTCTTCCTCTAGTTGTCCATCTGGTTGACATCTAGCCAGACCAAAGTCTCCTACCTATGTTTAGAATGTACCAATTTCCAAAGAAGGTTAGAACAAAATATCAACAAGAGAAAGAGAGAGAAGAGACTTATGATCACTGACCATTGGTTCAAAATCATGTGTTAAAAGTATATTGTTAGGCCGAAAATCTCTATGTATTATGCAACCACCACGACAATCTTCATGAAGATATCTTAAGGCTCTTGCTGCACCACATGCAACCTTCATTCTATTCTCCCAAGTCATCACCTCACCTTCCTTTGTTGCTGTACACATCAAATAGTTTTATTACAATATATGAATTTTCATGAGGGTATGCAATACATTGGCAAAATTGTTCAAGGATGTACTCAAGTTACCATATAAGTGTTTGTCTAAAGACCCATAACAAGCAAACTCATATACAAGTAGCCACTCCTTCTCAATGCAGTAACCAATCAACATGACCAGATTCTTGTGTTGTGCACATTTCAACACTTCAACTTCAGAACAAAACTCAGCTGCACCTTGTGCACTAACCGTCTTACGTTTTTTGACCGCAACAACTTGTCCATCGCTCAAAACGCCTCTATATACTTTACCATATCCACCTTCCGCCAAGAAGTTGCTTGTTGAAAATCCAGCGGTTGCTTTCTCCATCTCTTCATGGCTGAACCTTCGTGGTGATCTACCGAAAACTGGAACACTATGCTTGCAGATGGAACAAAGAGGGGGTGGTGTAGGTGGCTCTTTTAGTGATAGAGACATTTCCCTTCTTATGCTTGATGTCCTGTCTATAAGTGAAGTATTTGTTTGACTAAAAGATGCCCTTCTTGTAGTTTGTTGTCTATACTCTTTTTGATTCCTCTCTCTTTGGTCTAATCTTGAAGCATATGGTATTGTTTCAGTTTCTTTCTTCATATCTAAATTTCTTGCCATATCTGTTCAAGATACAATAAAAGGATTATGATTAGTTATCTTATTCACCAGAATATATCTAACATAGATTTGTTTTAACAAAAAATGACAAGTGTTTCTAGGAGGTTTGACATGGCAAACAAACTACTCGAAAACTTTGACATGGCAAAACTCAAAAATAACTAGACTGCACTTTTGACTAGCGTACTCCCAAGAAACCAAAACAAGTGCAAAAACCTCCTAAACGCTTTTGATTTTTCTAGACCACTTAGAAATAAAAATTCATCTAACATAATGAGGCATCAATCAAACGGTTAGTTATCTCACCATCTTTAACTCTTAAACGATTGCCATTTTGGTCTGTTCTTTCTTCTGTAGACTGAGATATCCATTTGCGAGCTGGTGCCTTAATCTCAAAGTCAGGAATCTGAGTCAACTGTTGTGATTTCGAATATTGCCTTGGGCGAGGAAGTCTGCACTTTACAATCGAAGGGGGAGTCTTTTGGCGGCCATGTTCAGTTGTTGTGGATGCTGAACTCGAATAAGAAGATGAAGTGTTTTGTGTGTTAGATGAGCTTGAAGTGAGATCTGATGCAGCTAGACTCGTTTCACGAACTTGATTGTAGGCTGGAAAAACACCTAACATATCAGCCATAGTGGGGACTTGCTCTTGATCAACCTTCATGTTAAGCGGAAAGTTCACTGATCTAAGGATCTTGTGAAGGGGTCCATCTACTAGGACCACATTGCAATTCAAGTATTGCTCTAAGCAGCAATCTGCTTCGCTTTTCAACTGTCTGTCACATTCACATAGAAAATATTTTAAATGCATGAATTTGTAGTTGTTTTTAATAATCTAGATATATAAGCATACATACTGATCAAGAACCACCCATTTTGCATGTAACTCGGTTGCTATCATTGCGACTGACCCCACTGGTACGTATGCTACAACTTTTACTTCAGTACCAACCTGGTTTCATTACGTCCAATTAGCATTAGGTTCAGATATTCATGGATGAAGTTGAACATATCTATCACAAGCATATGGGAAAATGTGTGGACATCAAAAACTTAATTTTAATCCTAGATATGTTACATAACCTGTGATGAGTTATAATTAGACCAAATCCCAACATGTATGGCCCAACCCTTGTTGGCCTAATTTTAGTAAGCCCAAGCCAAGATTGGTCAATATTTTGAATATACAAAGGAGATTCACACCAACAACAAAGCTGGTTGTTCCCCTCTCTCAAGTCTGTCTCTTTACATATACTATTGCATACGTATATCATTTTACGTGGCCCGACTGACATGAGCATGGAAATTTTACGGGGCTTCAAGCCAATGGAGCCTCTAACGGATTCCTATAACTGCAGTTTGCATTGTGACCCAAGAATAGGAAACCCGGCTTTACACCAAAACCAGTAATGATTGAACCTGGAGCTGCTTTCTCCTAGCGTTGTTACCGGCACCTGGGCTGAGTCCACCCATGCGGTTTTGGTAGCAACAGCCCATGACCATCCCGGGAAAAGATCTTGATGGGCTTCGGGCTTGGACTTTGCTACTTTGGCCCAACCATCAAGCCCAAATTAAGTTCACACTTCATGGCTCCAATTCAATTTCACCTCACCCCTTACAAGTCTTGAGATCTTTTTGCTTTTATTTTATTAAATTGTTTTCTAACATAATTAATCAAACTCTGTCTTAGGTTGGAAATTTCAATCTTTTAAGCAGAACCTTATATTCTGAATATTTGGCCAGACCCATAAAAAATACATTAGTCTTTTGTAAAGAACTTGTAGTATGACTAGAGTATTGTTTATTTAATATACCATGTTCAGAAAACTAATTAAGCTTCTGTCATTTACTAAAAGATATCTAGCATGCTTAAATTTTACATCAATATATATATCACTCTAAATGTATAGCATTTGCCTATGTGTGACAAATAAGCTAGCCCCAAGGAGAATGCATACCTTGACAACTTTGTGAAGGGAGAAGAGATGGTGTATCATTTGTGAACACACATTATAAACTCTTTGTGGTACATCGCGTCCGTTATCCACAAATCCAACATTATCAGACACATCGTTTTTAGTACTACGTTTCTTCAACATGCCTATTTATAACGCGCACACAGTTACAAAACAAAGAATATACACACTTGCCAGAAGTTAATCATCAATTTATTAGACAATTTACATACATTATTACGCAACTTCCCTATAAAAATGTAAAAGATGTTTACATTGAGCAAAAGATATATAAGTTCATACGAGCTTTCATACTTATAACTAAAGAACAAAAAACGTTAGCACTACCATAATTAAAAAAAAAAAAAATACATAATAGTTTGTGATAATCAGGATTGTTCAAATAACTTGTGGCACAAAGCTCACTTCTAAAAGGCTCGACAAAAGATCGCTCCGGTTTGTAAAAGGGCCAAGATCGAGCCAACGTTGGCACTCGCTCGTTGGCTTGATTGTTTGGCTTGCTTAAACTAATTCCAATTTTAACATTTTATAGCTAAGCAAGTTGTGGTGAATTAGTCTTACGAGAAAAGAATCCCTTGGAGTTATGACGCGGTTGAGTATCCTTGGCCGGAAGCTGATTGTGTTCATAAGAAGGTATAATGGCAAGCAAGATCAGTGAATCCATAGGCTTGATCACGTTTTGAACCACCCATTCGAGTGCGTAATCAGTGATCTCTCTACCCACCTCGACGCAAACTAGTATTACCTGACCGCCCATTTTACAAACTTGTGAAAGCTCACTGATTAAGTTACAATATCATCTGATGAAGCAGAAGGTGTCGGATAACGTACATGTAGTTTATATAGAATTCTAGCTCAGTTTGATAAATTATTTATCATTCTTGTCTTTATCATGTTCATTCTTTATCAGTAGATATAGACATCTGAAGAATACAAATGGCACAGCTAGAAGCAAGCAGGCAGTATGAACGAGTGAAAGTTGTGGCTTTGTGTTTGTTTTCTAGCTTTTGGACTATTTGATACATCTTTTTTCCGGTTATGGTATCCTTAATGAACTGAAAACGAAATATTGTTCAGTCTTCTTTCTTTGACCTATTCTAAATACCCTGCAGTCCTGCACCATTAAGTTCCGAAACTATTATTTTTAGAAGTCAAAATTGGGATGGTGTCAACACTAAAAAATATGCAATTTTCGGCAGGATTTGTTATTTTTTTCTGCATTTGTTAATAGATTTACAAATATATGACGTGAGACGATAATAACAATAACAATAACAATAATAACAATAACAATAACAATAACAATAACAATAATAATAATAATAATAATAACAACTAGTTTCCAATATTTAAATCTCATCTAATCAAATTCTAATAAAAGATTCCAATTAATGCAATATGACGTTCTGCATTTTAACCTTAAAATTTTCACTTTATATATATAGGGGAAAGTTCAAATGAAAACTACTAGTTATCGCGAAAACTCGAAAACTAACTAAAAAAGCCTAAAAAACATACCAATTTTTTTTTTGCATACCAATTTTCGCTATTTAAATTATATAAAAAAACTTTTATTCAAAAAAAAAAAATTTATATAAAAAAACCTGCGAGTTTTAATAAAAGAATTGAAAAAAATAAAAAAAAATTGTGTGTTTTTTAGGCTTTTTTTAATTAGTTTTCGAGTTTTCATGATAAAAGTGGTTTTCATTTGAACCATCCTCTATATATATATGTGTATATATATATACACACACACACTAGTAGAAACCCGCGCGATGCGGCGGCAACAACAATTTACAACGCAATATTTGTTTTATGTTAATTTATAAACCATCTCGTGATATATTGTATAGACTCGGGAAATTATGTAGGATGTTATGCTATTTTTCAATTCAGAATAGTTCATAGTGTGTTCTGGGATGTACATCATCTTAAAAAATAGCCATTTCAAATGGCTATGACCTACAATACTTAATAGAGAATATATAAGCCGTAACAGGAATAGACGACATAATGTTCTCATCAATCACTTATTGAATTCGAGATAGGAAAGCAGGTGGGTTGAGTAATGGGTCGGAAAACTGGTCGTGACAAACTTTTTAATAATAGTGTATGTATTATAACTAAAAAACTTCACAATTAAATGATAATCTATTTTTTTTTTTTAAATTTGACAGTTTAGAAGGATATATGCATTTGAACATTAATTTGAGCAAGTTTGAAACTGTTTCGACCCGCATTAAATGACTAAATGAATGCCTACCTTTTAAAGGGGTAAAAGAAACTAACCCATAAAATTTGTGTATTGTTATAAATACAGATATATTCCCTCCTAATTCTACTCCTGAGTTATTATGTTTTCAGTTACATTTGACGTTATAAATACAGATATATTCCCTCCTAATTCTACTCATGAGTTATTATGTTTTCAGTTACATTTGACTACATAAATTTTCAGTTATACTTTGTCTACATCATTGTATATATATGTGTGGTTGATAAATGAAAGATACACACTTCTCATATTTTTCTTATTTTTCATATCACGTTATCAGCACCTTTGCCTCTACATTGAGATTTACAGGCCATCTGCAACATCTGTTCTTCACCGGAGATTCATACGTATCTACATTTTTTTTCATACAATTATCTGTTCATCACACTTTATCCTGGTACACATCATTACAATCTCTCATATTTGTTGCATGTGTATGTGTTATCCTCGTTCACATAGTGTGTGTATACATCTGCATATCAAAAAGAAGATATATATATGTAAAAGAGTTTTTTTTTTTTGGAAAATTTCGAGATTTTCCAAGTGGTAACTAGAAAAGAGTTTTTTTTTTAATCGCTTCAACTATGTTACTCTTTTCATAAAGAACAAAAAAAAAAAAAAATACACACAATTTTCGAACGATTTTCAAGTTGGTTTTTAGATCTATTCCTTTGGCGTAATAGAATCTGTTTTTGGATCTAGTTTTTAGAATGCCCAACATAGGTTTTTATGTGGATCTTAGACCAAACTAGTTTTTTTTTCTTTTATTTGTACTAAAGCAACAATAAAACACAATAAAGACGGCGAAAAAAAAGAAAGACCTGAAAACTTTTCTCCCGCGCCGGTTAACGGCGGTTTTTACCGGAATATTCGTCGGAATCTCAATAATCACGGAATCAAAAATATGTTACCTTCAAAGTACACAAACACAAACCCGCAAGGTCCCTGCCGGAGTAAACCAAAAAATGACGTTGTCTTAATTGTCGGAGCGAACGTTGACGCCTCAATTGCCGGAGCGAACCGATGCCGTCTCAACCTGTGACAACTGTGCTCTGTAATCGATGTACAATGTAAAACAATGTTAATTATTAATAAAACAATGTTTTTTGGTGTTATTATGTGTGTATTTGTGTTTAATGATTTTACGATTTGATTCAAGTCCGATTTCAAGTTTTAAATCGCTTTCTTGAAAGTTATACGCAAACTGGTGCATAAACGTAATCAGTTTAACGCGACAAACACTCCGGAATAGTGAAATAGGCTTAACATACCTTAAATAACCTTTACATAACTTAGAAATAAGTTTTGGATGGTTTGGTGTGTCGAAATCAAGTTTGTTCGATCGCAGGGACTATTTGCGTCAAACTGCGAAACAATACCGATTTGTATAGTAACGAACATTCCGGAACTTGATCATAAGTTAAACATACCTTAAATATCCTTTACATAGCTTAGATATAGGCTTTGAGAGGTTTGGTATGCGAAAATGAACTTATTTGATCAATAGGGACTAAAAGCGTCCAAAAAGTGCATAAGTTTGCATTTTCGCGCATATCTTACGTTCTGAATATATCCGGACATCCAAAAATTTTTGTAATCATTAAAATATCTTATTTTAGTGATTGGGACGCAAAAACTTCATTCGTTTCGCAATTTGGATCGTACACGCGTTCGTTACGATTTCCGTCGTAATTAGCCGAATAACGCAACCGTACGACCAAACGAACCGACATCCAAGATGTTTTGAGCATATTTTAAGTTCCCTATACTTTAACTTCATTTTAGAGCCTTGAAATGGAGTTAACGGGGCTTAAATGTGCCAAAAATGCATTGAAAACCAAGTTTTAGGCCTGCAGGGACTAAACTTGTAATTCTACCAAACTTCTTAGGTGGGTCGCGTAAGCCTTGTATGGCTCTTACGCGGGGCGTGAGAGCTGCCCAGTACAGAAACATTGAATCTGTCCATTCCAGCTGTTTTTGATGGTTTTGTTCATGGTTTTTCAATACCATTTGATGGATTTTGCTTGTTTTTTATGTTCCCATTGTTTGCAAAACCTTGTGCCCACATGGAGGGTCAAGATCAAGGAACGAATTGCTAGAAACGATCCTAACGGTTCTCCGAAATCTATATAAAAACAAGCTTTCTTTCATTTCTGCTCACACTTGATCTGATTAATGCTCTATGTTGAAGCCTTTGCTTCATACCTGAGTATTTTGGATAAAGATCTTCCTAGCTTGGACCCTTTGTAAGTTTCTTTCGTGCTTTTTATGCTTTTCAAGCGTAAAAGTCAAACAATGTTTGGCTTTCTGCTTTGACCAGTCTTTGGTCAACACAAAGTTCGTTTGAACTTTGCAACGTGAGCGTAATCACGATGGTTATAGTTCCGTGTGACTATACCTACTGATTACGACGTTGATTAGGCGTAGTGACGAGTCATAGTTTCGGTCAAAATGCGTATTTATGCGTATTTTGCAACCAAACTATTCTTGGGTATCAAAACCCTTTGTTTTGATATCAAAACCTGTTTTCTAACTAAGTTAAACATGTTTCAACATGTTTAGCTCGTCACTTTTAGTTTAGTGCTTGTATAGAGTCGTAAGTCAAGCGGTCTAAACCACCGCTTAGACTTTCGAACTCGACCCATTTGGTCGATCATTAGGATCCGACCAAGCATATTTGTGACCATAGTTGTATAGGGAATAACTTTCCGAGGTTATACCGTATGGCCACTTAGTTTAATTAGTTGTATGATAGGTAGTTTATATGCCTTAGGAAAATGACCAAAATGCCCTTTTCATGCATAATTGGATTTTAAGCATTAAACTTTTGTCGCGTAACTAATTATGCAACATATTTAGGCATATAATACTTGTCATAGGACTAGTTAGGCGTCTCGAACGCGCATTTGCGCGAACGACGCGTTAAAGTAGCGTAAGCTACCTTAATGGGTCGTAACGGGTCGAAAGCACTTAGGATAGGTTTCGACCTAGAATGTAGGCTTTGTTAAACCATATCACATGAGTTCTAACACTCATTTGGTTTACAAGACCTCATTCTATCCGATCTTCCGATTTAGGTGTCGATTATTTGACTTAGCGATTCGATTACTAGGTACTACTTGATTTCCTTGGTTTGCCTGAGCTACATTAAAGTTCTTTAGATCAAGGATATTTGCAATTCAATGTGAGTACATAGTTCCCCTATTTAACTGTTTCCATTTGTTTTGGGGTGATTCATATGTGTTAAATGATTTCGAGGTTTTAACGATGGTTTTAAAAAATGATTAATATGGTTTATATTAAACTAATAACGATTTCGATAATGTGAAAAAACTTGTTGGACGTATTTACATAACGAATAACATTCATTAACATTGATCAAGCTGACCAGTATTAGGTTATGGTACCATAGGATCTGACAAATCCCGTTATCAGACTGCACCCATGGTTATGTGTGGGGGTTATGTGGGTAACGACCGAATATGTGATTGTTAACTTACTCTTTGGTGGTTTGTTAATTCGAGTTGAACGAGGGACGAGTTGCGAAGGTTTGGATGTTATTAGCGAGACGACCAAAAGTAGTTTTCACAATTAAAATGAGAATGATTTTGGGACGATTTAAACGATTGGAACGATTTTAACGAGTTAAACGAATTGAACAAACGATTGGTTTTGGGTTGTGATTAGATAATGGGACGGGTGTAACATAATAAAAGCATGGTAGATACGCCGCTGGTACTTCTTATATATAAGTGTTTTTATCATATTACATTCCGTGGCATTATTTAGTTCACTTGGGCAAACGATTTTGAAACGATGTCACATAACGATGTTTTCTAAATATAAACCATATGAGTTTTGTAACGAGAACAATTTACGATTTGGTTTACTTAAACAAATGTTTTGGGTTAAGAATCACGGTTGTGAGATTTTATAAAATATAACTAACTTGATTTGAGTTGGTTAATTATGTTGCAATACTATACACTTTTCAAAACAAGGTTTGTAACTTTTGAATCTTGTAGTCTAATGAGGTACTGCAACATGCAAACGAGCCATGAATCCGATACTCTTATAAAACCTATGTGCTCGCCGGCATTTCTTTGCTGACTTTGTTTTTACATATGTTTCAGGTGGTGTTGCATGATGTTGATTGCTAGGATGCATGTTCACATAGGATCTGGACGAGGCCTTAGTGACATAATAACAATGATAGACGATGTGTAACTTGTTTGTTTTATTTTAAGACAATGTAAATTATCAAATGAATCAATAAAACGAAACTCTTGAATCCATGGTTGTGAAACAATAATTCTGCCACTCCACTCCCCGAAGTTTCCGCCGCGGTTTCGTTGTTTTAACGCGATCGGGGTGTGACAGAAGAGTTGGTATCAGAGCCAATGGTTATAGGGAATTAGGTTATTAGTAATGCTTTGACCTAGACTATAACTTTTCTAGGACCCCAATGCGAGTTATTTGCGTTTAGATTTTAAAACAATACCGTCATCTATCCCTAGGTGATAACCACAACGAGAACACAATAACAAATCCGCTTTGAAAATTAATCATCTATTCTTGGATGATTGATTACTAGGTTTTGAACCCTCTAAGTTTTCAAAATCTTGTCAAGGTTTGGGTCTTATAATGAGAACACGTGCAATCTGGAAGGGTGGATTCCTGTATCCTGAGTTTTCTGTCTAAGGCTAGAGTGTTCGTACAAATCCACATAATCGGACCAATCACTCTTACCTGGGAACTCTTGGGATGAGTGTCCCACTTATAGGCTAAAGCATGTCTTCGCGATACATTATATTGATCCATTTACTTTGATTAGTCACTGCGTGTCGTTTGTATGTTCGAGGTAACAAACGAATGATCGCCTTCCTTGTGTTTTGTTGATGTTTTCAATACCTCTTTTGTTTTTCCAATTGTCGATCTCTCTCGTTTCTCATGTTTCCTTGTTCTTTTTAGACAATGCCTCCTCGACGAGATGCACAACCTCTAACTAACGAAGAAATCACAGCCCTTGTCTCTCAGCAAATGGTTGTTGTGCTTCCGAACATAGTAACCCAGATCCATCAATTATACAACAACAATAACAACAACAATGCTCAGTGTAGTTTCAAAACTTTCAATTCGGCTAAACCGTTAAAGTTTTCTGGGTCTCAAGGAGCAACCGTGCTCCTACAATGGTTCGAAAGTTTGGAGAGCACATTTAGACATGTTCAGTGTCCGAATGAGCGTAAGGTTGAGTTTGCATCCAGTGTATTCGAGAAGCGTGCTCTTACATGGTGGAACGGTATGATGCATGATAGGGGTGCCGATGTGGCCATGGCACAAACATGGGAAGAGCTTCGAGCTCTCATGATGAAAGAGTTTTGTCCCCGTCACGAGATGGGGGAGAACACCGTGCGTATACGGATCGTTATGAAGAGCTGAGTTTGTTGTGTCCCACTATGGTTACCCCATTGGAGAAGGCGATTAAGAGGTACATCGATGGTTTGCCCGATTCTGTGCAAGATATTGTCACCGGTAGTAATCCTACCACTGTGAGTCAAGCGATCGAATTGGCTGCTACTCTGACCGAGTCTCAGGTCAGAAAAGGTAAACTGACCTGAAAGGGTGATAAGAAGAAGTCAGCTGATTCTGCCCAAGAAAAGGGTAAATGTAAGGGAAAAAAGAAGGGTGAGTCTTCTAAGAAGTCGAGGAAGCACAAGGCTTCCCAGAACTTTGCAGTCACTACATAGAATGCTCAGAACCCACCAGCACTACCTCCTGCAAAGAAGCAATATGCTGGTACTGCACCTCACTGTGCTCGATGCAATGGTCATCATGTTGCCCAACAGGCCTGTAAGCAGTGTTCTACGTGTGGTAAACTTGGGCATCTGGCCAACATTTGTCGTTTGGGTTAGAACCAAGCTGCGCAAAATCCAGCACAAGCTCAGGGGAATGCTGCTAGATTCCCACTTGGTTCGTGTTACAACTGCGGAGAAATGTGTCATTTCCGCAACAACTGCCCAAGGTTGGTGAATGCGAATGCAAATCCGAACGCGAATGCCAACGCGAACGCGGATGTAAATCCCACTCGTGGACGAGCATTCAATCTGAACGCTAACGAGGCTCGAGCTGACAACGAGGTTGTTAACGGTACGTTCCTTGTTAACAATCAACTTGCATCTGTTCTTTTCGATTCTGGTGCCGATAGAAGTTTTGTTTCGTTATCGTTTGAGCCTTTACTTGCGATACCTAGAACTAAACTGAGGAAACCCTTATCTGTCGAAGTTGCTACTGGTAAACCTCTTGTACTCGATTCTGTTATTCGCGATTGTCAAGTGAACCTCGATAACCATCTTTTTCCTATTGACCTCACATCGATGCAACTTGGGAGTTTCGACATTATCGTAGGGATGGATTGGTTAACTAAGTTTCATGCTGAGGTGGTTTGTTTTGATAAGATCGTTTGTATTCCTCTTTCGTCTGGTGAAGTTCCGGAAGTTCGTGGCGAGAAACCATCTGGAGGTTTGAAATTCATGTCGTGTACGAAAGCCTAAAGTTATTTACAAAAAGGATATGTTGCTTTTCTGGCACATGTCACCAAGGAGAAGGCAAGAACAAGAGTATTCAGGATATTCCAATTGTTCGAGATTATCCCGAGGTGTTTCCTGATGAACTGCCTTGTTTGCCTCCAGTTCGTCAAGTCGAGTTTCATATTGATCTTGTCCCAATGCCAACCCAATTGCGAAAGCACCTTATCGTCTTGCACCGTCTAAGATGCAAGAGTTATCGAAACAGCTTCAATAGTTATCTGATAAAGGATTCATCCGACCGAGTTATTCACCTTGGGGAGCTCCTGTCCTGTTTGTGAAAAAGAAACATGGATCTTTTCGAATGTGTATCGATTATCATGAGCTTAACATCAAGAATCGATATCCCCTACCACGAATCGATGATCTCTTTGATCAGCTGCAAGGTGCTACCTGTTTCTCCAAGATCGATCTGCATTCTGGGAATCATCAACTTCGTGTTCTCGAAGAAGACATTCCCAAAACTGCCTTCCGTACGAGATATGGGCACTACGAGTTCACTGTCATGCCTTTTGGTTTGACGAATGCTCCATCTATCTTCATGGACTTAATGAATAGGGTTTGTAAACCTTATTTAGACAAGTTCATCATTGTGTTCATCGACGATATTCTTGTTTATTCGAAGTCTCGAGCCGATCAGGAGCAACACCTTCGTTTGACACTGGAACTCCTGAAGAAGGAAAAACTTTTTGCTAAATTCTCCAAGTGTGAATTCTGGCTTAAAGAAGTTTAGTTTTTGGGTCATATAGTCAACGAGCAGGGTATTCATGTGGATCCTTCCAAAATAGCTGCTATTAAGGATTGGAACACACCAACGACACCCACAGAAGTTCGTTCTTTTCTTGGTCTTGCTGGGTATTATCGAGTTTTCATTTCGAACTTCTCGAAGATCGCGATTCCACTCACTGCTTTGACTCAGAAGAATAAGCCTTTTGAGTGGGGACCCAAACAAGAAGAAGCGTTCCAAACGCTGAAACAGAAGCTCTGTGATGCTCTTGTTTTATCATTGCTCGATGGTAACGATGATTTCATTGTCTATTGTGACATATCGAATCTAGGCCTTGGTTGTGTCCTTATGCAACGGGGCAAGGTTATAGCATATGCGTCAAGACAGTTGAAAGTTCACGAGAAAAACTACACGATTCATGATCTTGAGTTAGGAGATGTGGTTTTTGCTCTAAAAATCTGTAGACACTATCTTTATGGTACGAAGTGTGTGGTTTTCACAGACCACAAAAGTCTCCAGCACATTCTCAATCAGAAGGAGCTGAACATGAGGCAACGACGATGGGTTGAGCTCTTGAGCGACTACGATTGCGAGATTCGCTACCACCCTAGTAAGGCGAATGTCGTAGCCGATGCGCTTAGTCGAAAGGAGCGAGTCAAGCTTCATTCTGTTCGAACTCTATCTGATATTCAAACTGTTGTCTCTCAAGCTCAACAATCTTGTGTTTCACAAAATTTGATGGGTAAGGAATTACCACGTCAACTTGAGCTTAACCTCGAAATGAAAGAGGATGGGTTATTCTATTTCAAGGATCGTTTATGGATTCCGAAACAAGACGATCTTCACAATTTAGTGATGGACAAATCTCATAAGTCTCGATATTCTATCCATCCTGGTGCTGATAAAATGTACAAGGATCTTCGTACTCAGTACTGGTGGCCTGGTATGAAGAAGGATATTGCCTTGTATGTATCAAAATGCCTAACTTGTCTCAAAGTCAAGGCTGAACATCAACGACCATCTGGTTTGCTTGTACAACCAGAGATACCGGTTTGGAAGTGGGAGAACATTGCTATGGATCTCATCACTAAGTTACCGCGTACCTCTAGATGTCATGATGCTATTTGGGTTGTTATCGATCGATTAACGAAGTCAGCCCATTTTATACTGATTCTCGAGGATCTATCTGTTGATAAACTTGCAAAGATTTATGTTGATGAGATTGTATCTCGACATGGTGTCCCTTTGGATATCATATCTTATCGTGATGCTCGATTTTCATGTCATTTTTGGAAGACCATGCAATCTGCTATGGGAATCCAACTAAATCTAAGCACTGCTTATCATCCCCAAACAAATGGATAATCTGAGAGGACGATTTAAACTTTGGAGGATATGCTTAGAGCATGCGTGATAGACTTTGGTGGTAATTGGGATTCTCATCTGCCATTGATCGAGTTCTCCTACAACAACAGTTATCATGCTTGCATTAATATGGCACCGTTCGAAGCTCTCTACGGTCGAAAATGTCGTTCACCTGTCTGTTGGAATGAGATCGGTGAAGCTCAGCTTACTGGACCTGAGCTCATTCTGGAAACAAAAGACAAAATCAAGAAAATCCGCGATAATCTTGTGACAGCTAGAAGCCGTCAAAAGAGTTATGTGGATATGCGACGAAAGCCCTTGGAATTTCAAGTTGGCGACCATGTCCTACTCAAGGTGTCACCTTGGAAGGGAGTGGTGAGATTTGGAAAGAAAGGAAAACTTGCACCTCGATATGTTGGACCATTTAAGATTGATGAAAGAATTGGAAAGGTTGCCTATCGACTAGAGCTACCTCCAGAGCTTAGAAATATTCATCTGACTTTCCACGTGTCCAATTTGCGAAAGTGTTTAGTTGATACTGATCTTCATATTCCACTCGATGAAATTCAAGTTGATGAAATGATGCACTTTGTCGAGAAACCCGTGGAGATAATGGACCATGCAGTCAAACAGTTGAAGAACAAGCGAATTCGATTTGTCAAGGTTCGCTGGGAGTCCAAACATGGCCCAGAGTTTACTTGGGAGCGTGAGGACCAAATGAAGGCGAAATATCCGCATTTGTTTTCACAAGCTTCCTCTAGTTAAAATTTCGGGATGAAATTTCCTAAAGTAGGGGAGACTGTGACAACTGTACTCTATAATAGATGTACAATGTAAAAAAATGTTAATTATTAATAAAACAATGTGTTTTGGTGTTATTATATGTGTATTTGTGTTTAATGATTTTACGATTTGATTCAAGTCCGATTTCAAGTTTTAAATCGCTTTCTGGAAAGTTATACGCAAACTGGTGCATAAACGTAATCAGTTTAATGTGACAAACACTCTGGAATAGTGAAATAGGATTAACATACCTTAAATAACCTTTACATAACTTAGAAATAAGTTTTGGATGGTTTGGTGTGTCGAAATCAAGTTTGTTCGATCGCAGGGACTATTTGCATCAAACTACGAAACTATACTGATTTGTATAGTAACGAACATTCTGGAACTTGATCATAAGTTAAACATACCTTAAATATCCTTTACATAGCTTAGAAATAGGCTTTGAGGGGTTTGGTATACGAAAATGAATTTATTTGATCAATAGGGACTAAAAGGGTCAAAAAGTGCATAAGTTTGCATTTTCGCACATATCTTACGTTCTGAATATATCCGGACATCCAAAAAAATTTTTAATCATTAAAATATCTTATTTAGTGATTGGGACGCAAAAACTTCATTCGTTTCGCAATTTGGATTGTACGCGCGTCCGTTACGATTTCCGTCGTAATTAACCGAATAACGCAACCGTACGACCAAACAAAGCGACATCCGAGATGTTTTTGAGCATATTTCAAGTTCCCTATACTTTAACTTCATTTTTGAGCCTTGAAATGGGGTTAACGGGGCTTAAACGTGTCAAAAATGCTTCGAAAACCAAGTTTTAGGCATGCAGGGACTAAACTTGTAATTCTGCCAAACTTCTTTGGCGGGGCGCGTAAGCCTTGTATGGCTCTTACGTGGGGCACGAGAGCTGCCCAGTACAAAACATTGAATCTGTCCATTCCAGCTGTTTTTGATGGTTTTGTTTGATGCGTGTGAAGTGTTATATATATTAGGTGTATATTTGAAGCCCTTTTTAACACTTATTGTTAGCCAAGTTTTAAATTTATAAAACACGATATTTCACTAACACTAAACACACATATGGGCAAGTGCACCCATCGTTGAGCGTAGTATAGTGTTGGTAAGATACCGAGGTCGTCCAAGGACACAAGAGCTTTTAGTACCGGTTTATCCTCAACGTCTAATCAAAATAAAAAGTTTAGAAAATTGTTTTAAACTAAGAAAAATAAAAACTAACTAAAATGCTGAAAATAAAAATAAAAGAAAAACAGATAGACAAGATGAATCACTTGGTTCCGACTCGTATCTAGTATAACCTTTGATTATTTCCGCACTTTTGCACATAATTAAGAGATTATCTTAGTTATTGTAGTAGGCCCCTCTTTTGAAGGTGACGTTACCCTCACCCCAGTAGTTTGAGTCAGCAAGGGTGGATTATTGGAAGATAATGAATTAAGTTATTAATGCAGTATTGTGGTAGGCCCCGCTTTTGGCGGTGACGTTACCCTCGGCTAAGTAGTCTGAGTCAGCAGGGATACAGTCCTAAATAGCCGGGTTATAGTATTAATAGTAGTTAACTTATGAGGGGATCAAAGAGTTTGGACCCCCGTCATCCAATACCGTGAAGCATTGAAGGAGGTCCTACTAAATTTGACCCAGGTCCATTGCAGGACCTCTAAACGCTGAACAATGGCAAGACCTTTACCAAACCATTCCCTTAACCCCCGACCAAGTAGCCAACATACCTCCATATAGACCGTGGAGATATGAATGGTGAAAATCCTTTATTTTATATAGACAGTAAAATAATGCCAAGACACCACGGACAAACGATAAGGAAAGATCACCTTCAACATAAGTAACTAATTATTAAAGTCATTAATACAAAACCAAATAAAAAGTGCAAAAGATTAGAAATAAAAAGTATTATACTAGACACTTTGTCTTCACCAAGTGATGTAAGAGACTTAGGCAAACATGGCCTTGATTGTCAAGAACTCTTACGATCAATCTTGGATCCCGAGACGACTCACACACTCTACGATGGACAATGGATGATGGTGGTGGATGAAGTGTGAGAGAGGTGGTGTGCCAAGGGATGAGTTGAAATGAATCCAAGCACTCCTATTTATAGGCTGAACAGAGAGCTGGGCACGGCCCCGTGCCTGTCTGACACTCTCTCTCCTCATTAATTGTAATTCGCAATTACAATTAATGCGCCTGCTGTACTTTCGACACGCCCCCGTGTTCACTGGGCACGGCCCCGTGGTGGGCAATAGAAGCTTCTATAGATTTGTCTTTTCTGCTGCTTCTTGGGCACGCCCCCGTGCTGGCTGAGCACGGGGCGTGTTCAGTCTTCTGCCTTCTCTATTTTGCTTGGGAAGATGCCGTTGAGGGGTCGGGCAGTCCACTTATGTTCCTTTCCTTGTATTTATGTTGGATTTAGCTGTCTTTTTGCTTCTTTTGTGTTTTTGAGCTCATTTAATCCTGAAAATACAAAAGGAAGACAAAAACACTCTTTTTCCAATATTAGTACTTAAAAAGGGTTAGTTTTATGCCTCATTTGATGTAATTTATATGTTGCATTTTACACACATCATGTTCATGGTTTTTCAATACCATTTGATGGATTTTGCTTGTTTTTTATGTTCCCATTGTTTGCAAAACCTTGTGCCCACATGGAGGGTCAAGATCAAGGCATAAATTGCGAGAAACGATCCTAACGGTTCTCCGAAATCTATATAAACCCAAGCTTTCTTTCATTTCTGCTCACACTTGATCTAA
This sequence comes from Helianthus tuberosus, assembly GCA_030545235.1. NCBI lineage: Eukaryota > Viridiplantae > Streptophyta > Magnoliopsida > Asterales > Asteraceae > Helianthus > Helianthus tuberosus. Next base: position 36,458,195 of record CM060430.1, read on the forward strand.
TTAATGCTCTAAGATAAAGCCTTTGCTTCATACCTAAGTATTTTGGATCAAGATCTTCCTAGCTTGGACCCTTTGTAAGTTCCTTTCGTGCTTTTTATGCTTTTCAAGCGTAAAAGACAAACAATGTTTGACTTTCTGCTTTGACTAGTCTTTGGTCAACACAAAGTTCGTTTGAACTTTGCAACGTGAGCGTAATCACGATGGTTATTGTCCCTTGTGACTATACCTACTGATTACCACATTGATTAGGCGTAGTGACGAGTCGTAGTTTCGGTCAAAATGCGTATTTATGCGTATTTTGCAACCAAACTATTCTTGGGTATCAAAACCCTTTGTTTTGATATCAAAACCTGTTTTCTAACTTAGTTAAACATGTTTCAACATGTTTAGCTCGTCACTTTTAGTTTAGTGCTTGTATAGAGTTGTAAGTCAAGCGGTCTAAACCACCGCTTAGACTTTCGAACTCGTCCCGTTTGGTCGATCATTAGGATCTGACCAAGCATTTTTGTGACCATAGTTGTATAGGGAATAACCTTCCGAGGTTATACCCTATGGCCACTTAGTTTAATTAGTTGTATGATAGGTAGTTTATATGCCTTAGGAAAATGACCAAAATGCCCTTTTCATGCATAATTGGATTTTAAGTATATGTAACTTAAACTTTTGTCACTTAACTAATTATGCAACATATTTAGGCATATAATACTTGTCATAGGACTAGTTAGACGTCTCGAAGGCGCATTTGCGCGAACGACGCGTTAAAGTAGCGTAAGCTACCTTAATGGGTCGTAACGGGTCGAAAGCACTTAGGATAGGTTTCGACCTAGAATGTAGGCTTTGTTAAACCATATCACATGAGTTCCAACACTCATTTGGTTTACAAGACCTCATTTTACTGTTTTCAATTCAATGTGAGTACATAGTTCCCCTATTTTACTGTTTTCAATTGTTTTAATGATTTCGAGGTTTTAACGATGGTTTTCAAAAATGATTAATATGGTTTATATTAAACTAATAACGATTTCGATAATGTGAACAAACTTGTTGGACGTATTTACATAACGAATAACATTCATTAACATTGATCAAGCCGACTAGTATTAGGTTATGGTACCATAGGATCTGACAAATCCCGTTATCAGACTGCACCCATGGTTATGTGTGGGGGTTATGTGGGTAACGACCGAATCTGTGATTGTTAACTTACCCTTTGGTGGTTTGTTAATTCATGTTGAACCATGGACGAGTTGCGAAGGTTTGGATGTTATCAGCGAGACGACCAAAAGTAGTTTTCACAATTAAAACGAGAATGGTTTTGGGACGATTTAAACGATTGGAACGATTTTAACAAGTTAAACGAATTGAACAAACGATTGGTTTTGGGTTGTGATTAGATAATGGGACGGGTGTAACATGATAAAAGCATGGTAGATACGCCGCTGGTACTTCTTATATATAAGTGTTTTTATCATATTACATTCCGTGGCATTATTTAGTTCACTTGGGCAAATGATTTTGAAACGATGCCACATAACGATGTTTTCTAAATATAAACCATACGAGTTTTGTAACGAGAACAATTTATGATTTGGTTTACTTAAACAAATGTTTTGGGTTAAGAATCATGGCTGCGAGATTTTATAAACTATAACTAACTTGATTTGAGTTGGTTAATTATGTTGCAATACTATACACTTTTCAAAACAAGGTTTGTAACTTTTGATTCTTGTAGTCTAATGAGGTACTGCAACATGCAAACGAGCCATGAATTCGATACTCTCATAAAACCTATGTGCTCGCCAGCATTTCTTTGCTGACTTTGTTTTTACATATGTTTCAGGTGGTGTTGCATGATGTTGATTGCTAGGATGCATGTTCACATAGGATCTGGACGAGGCCTTAGTGACATAATAACAATGATAGACGATGTGTAACTTGTTTGTTTTATTTTAAGACAATGTAAATTATCAAATGAATCTATAAAATGAAACTCTTGAATCCATGGTTGTGAAACAATAATTCTGCCACTCCACTCCCCGACGTTTCCGCCGTGGTTTCGTTGTTTTAACGCGGTCGGGGTGTGACACAACCGTCGGAGCAAAACGCCGCCATCTCAGTCATCAGAGAAAAACTTGCGTTCTGAGATCTGGTTTCCCGTTCTTAATCGTCGCTGGCGGATGATGTAACTATCACCGGAACAAATTTTTTTTCCTCGCCGGAACACCCTCAAAACCTAATTTCTGTTCATTCGTCTTCCTCGTATCAATTGTGCATTTTTTTTTTGCTCGCTCTCTCTCTAGATCTGTCTTTGTCTCTGCTGGGGATGTATTGTATATATCTGTTAATACACATTTAACAATATATATTTAATATGGGTTGGAAGTATCTGGAAGATGGCTAAGCCAACTGTCCTCCACTATATAATTATAATATTATTGTTTAATATTTAGTTTCTGATCAAATTATATATATAGTATGCCATACGACTATGTATTGTATTTTTTAAATTAGAATGACATACGACTACAATATTATTTTGATCAATCTTAATAATATTATATATATAGTATGCCAACTGTCCTCTACTATTTGTAATAATTATAAACTGATTTAGTATAATTATATTATACTGGGAGACTATTTTAAAATTATAACTAGACACTAATATGCTTTTAACTAATAATAATATGACGCTATTTTAAATTGTTTTTAAAATGACGTCGTTTTAATTATTGTTTAATATTTAAATTTTGATCGGATGTAACACTACACATGAGATTGATTTTTATTAAATTAAATAATATACCCAAAATATATGTTGTGTTGTGCATCACATCTCTACACAGTTTCACACACAACAGTTTGTATCAGAATATGTCAGTCTACTTAATATAATACTGTTACATTAACACATCTATTATTAATACAAAACATTAAAAATATAAACTCATCACTACATATAAAAATTGTCTGCTTGTATAGAACCCCGAAGTTCTAATTATAAAGAACCTGAAGTTCTCCTATAGTATCCATTATATACACATGCTTGTTATTAAACGCATGTCTCTTTCCTTTGTAGACAAAATGTCAAACTTATCAAATCTTGAATTCACTGCACTTGAAATCTCGGGCAATAATTACCCCTCGTGGGCTTTTGATGCTAAAACCCATCTGGAAGCAATGAGTCTAGGGGAGACAATCATTGATGGGAATAAAATGTCCCTTCAAGAAAAAAACGAAAGCTATGGCATTCCTTCGCCTTCATCTTCATGAAGAGCTAAAGAGGGAAAACCGTACTATCGAGGACCCTCTCGAGTTATGGAAAAACATTCAAGAAAGATTTGACCACCTGAAGTTGGTCTTACTCTCTAAAACTCTCTACAAGTGGGTTCACTTAAGGCTACGAGATCATAAGACTGTTAGTGAGTACAACTCTGCCCTTCTTCGAATCACATCTGAGCTTATATTATGTGATGAACAAATCACCGACAAAGACATGATTGAGCAAACTATCTCAACGTTCCATTTATCCAACAAGCTCCTGGCACAGCAGTACAGGGAACGTAATTTTACAAAATATTCTGAGCTAATATCATGTTTGTTGGTCGCGGAACAAAACAAAAAGCTCATACTACAAAATCATTAAATGGGTGTTCTGTGATGATTTTTTTAAGACTATGGTTTTTCTTCTTTTGTTTGGATCTTGTGTAAACTCTTATGGTATTTTATGTTTGAACTATTGTTATGGTTTCATTTAAAATCTTATGATATTTTATGTTCGTTATATTAATTTATTTTATTATTTCAAGAGGAAATATGTTTACAAGCTCCAATAAAGCTATCATTGGTGATGAATGTCTCGTAGATAGTGGTACTACCAACACTATTCTCAAACATAAGAAATTTTTCTCTGAGTTGTCTCCTGCAGAGACACTTGTTGGTACTATTTCTGGTGTATGTGATCTTATAAAAGGCTCTGGAAGAGCAAGCATCCTATTACCATCAGGTACTAAACTAATTATAAATGATGCATTATACTCTAGTAAATTAAGATGAAATTTACTTAGTTTTAAAAGTATTCGACAAAATGGTTACCACCTCAAAACAACATCCGAAAATAATATTGAATACTTACAAATTACTTCAAATGAAAATGGCAAAGATACCATTGTAGAAAAGCTAAAAGCTTTATCCTCTGGATTATATTGTACAAATATTACTCCTATTGAAGCATACATGGTGGTGAGTAACCATATGTTACTAGATAAAGACACATTCACAATATGGCATGACCGACTAGGTCACCCAGGTAACATAATGATGAGGCGAATAATTAAAAACGCAAATGGGCACCCTCTTAAGAATTTAAAAGTCTTACAATCAAAAGATTTATCATGTGCGGCATGCTCTCTAGGCAAACTCATTACTCGGCCCTCACCAACTAAATTGACACAAGAAAACCCCTCATTTTTGGAAAGAATCCAAGGGGACATCTGTGGGCCTATACATCCTCCTTGTGGTCCTTTTCGTTATTTCTTAGTATTAATCGATGCCTCATCGCGATGGTCACACGTGAGTCTTTTAGCTACCAGAAATGTAGCGTTTGCTCTACTATTAGTGCAAATCATACTGTTGAGAGTTCATTTCCTTGAAAATCCAATTAAAACCATACGAGTGGATAATGTAGGAGAATTCACATCCCAAGCTTTTAACGATTATTGTATGTCGATGGGGATAAAGGTTGAACATCCAGTAGCTCATATCCATACACAAAATGGTTTAGCTGAATCATTAATTAAACGATTACAAATAATCGCTAGACCTCTCCTGATGAGATGCAAATTGCCATCTTCTGCATGGGGACATGCTATTCTACATGTTGCTGCACTAATCCCGATTAAGACCAACTGCCGACCATGAATACTCCCCATTACAACTAGTATCCGGGAGAGAACCAAATCTGTCCCACCTCAAAATATTTGGTTGTGCGGTATATGTACCGATATCGCCACCACAACATACCATTATGGGACAATAGAGAAGAATGGGCATTTACATTGGTTTTAACTCCCCGTCTATTATTAAATATTTAGAACCATTAACGGGTGACATGTTTACAGCACGCTTTGCTGACTGTCAGTTTAACGAGACAGTATTCCCAGTCTTAGGGGGAGATAAGACTAAAGAAAGAATGGTAACACAAGAGTTAACATGGAATGCATCATCGTTATCAAATCTCGACCCCCGAAGTGATCAATGTGAATCTGAAGTCGAAAAGATTATACATTTGCAAAGAATCGCAAATGAATTACCAGACGCATTCACAGAAACAAATAGGGTGACAAAGTCACATATACCAGCATCAAATGCACCTGCTCGAATTGAAGTAATCCCAGAAGCGATTACCATACAAAGAAAAGTGGGAGACCAATAGGTTCCAAAGATAAAAACCCACGTAAGCGAAAAAAGCAGAATAAATCAGTTGGTGAAATTTAGTAAATGAAACCCTAGAAGAGGTAAATGTCCCAGAAGAGACAAATATAACTCCAGAGGAAAATGAAAATCCAGAAGACACATTGGTACCAAACGAAAACGAGATCTCTATCAATTATGTACAAAATAGTACAATATGGAACCGAAATGAAACACGTGTTAATGATATATTTGCATATGCTATAGCAACGGATGTAATAAATCAAACTGATTACATAACTAAAACTCTAGAAGAGTGCATGCACAGAGTTGATTGGCCAAAATGGCAAGAAGCCATAAAGGCTGAGTTGGGTTCGCTTGAAAAGCGAAATGTTTTCGGACCTGTAGTCCGAACACCCATAGACGTCAAACCAGTAGGTTATAAATGGGTGTTTGCTATAAAAAGAAATGAAAAGAATGAGATTGTACGATACAAGGCACGTCTTGTAGCACAAGGGTTTTCCCAAATCCCAGGAGTTGATTATGAGGAAACGTATTCCCCTGTAGTGGATGCGATAACCCTTAGATTTCTAATTGGCCTTGCAATCTCAGAAGGACTTCAAATGAGACTTATGGATGTCGTCACTGCATACTTGTACGGGACACTTGAAAATGACATCTACATGAAAATACCTAAAGGTTTAAAAATGCCCGAAGCATTAAAATCAATACCTCAAGACATGTGTGCTATAAAGCTAAAAAGATCTTTATATGGTGTTAAACAATCTGGCCGCATGTGGTACAATCGGCTCAGTGAATATCTCGAAAAAGAAGGATACAAGTCTGATGTAATCAGTCCATGTGTTTTTATAAAAAGATTACTCTCAAAATTCACTATAGTAGCAGTCTACGTTGATGATATAAACATCATCGGAGCTCCTGAAGAGATAGAAAAAACTGCTAATATATTAAAGAGAGAATTTGAGATGAAAGAACTTGGCACAACAAAATTATGTCTCGGCCTGCAGTTTGAGCATTTACGAAACGGTACATTCGTCCATCAGTCAAACTACATCCAGAAGATGTTAGTACGCCTTAATATAGACAAAGCTTATCCGTTTAGCATACCCATGGTTGTCCGACCGCTAGATCCTCAAAAGGATCCTTAACGCCCTCAAGAAGAAGGCGAAGAAGTACTTGGTCCAGAAGTACCATACTTAAGTGCGATCGGTGCCCTTATGTATCATGCAAATAACATGAGACATGATATTGCATTCTCAGTACATGTACTAGCAAGATATAGTTTAAACCCAACACGTAGACACTGGAATGGAATAAAACACATATTCCGATATATTTGCGGGACACAAGACTTAGGTCTTTTCTACCAGAAAGATCAAAAGTCCCAGTGTGACAACCCTCGCTAAACCAGGTATCCGTACTACTTAATTAATAATTAATTACTGCTTAATTACTGTGCTTGCTTGAACTTGTGAATAAACTGCTACTTGAATACTGATACATGTACTTACTTGCATCATACTTTACTTACCGTCACTACATTATTTACATGCTGAACCTTAGTGACAAACATGATGCACAAAAGCACAGTAGCACAATAAACGGATAACCTATTTGACATGCTGATAAAGCCAGCATCAGGCAGACACTGCCCCTAAGGCCTGTATGAGCCAGAAATATTTTACTACACTAGTGGTGAGTGTAGGGATACAAGGGTTGTAGAACTGCGTCTCTAGGAATAAGTTACAATGACTGGATGTGCCTAAAACGTGCTCTAAGCACAAAATTCAGCACTTTACTTAATAATTCAGCTTTTAGCTAACTAATAAAGTGTCAAAACATGAGAAAAATATTACTAGACACTTTCCAAAGTGTCAGAAATAAGTTGTGTCACTAAAAAGGGTATTAACGACACTTTAAAGCTTGTTTAAGCACATTAACGGATTACTATCCAACCGAACGACCGGACTTTACCCGGAACATGAAAATATTGTCATTTACATTATTTGTCTTTTTCTGAGCCAGTTAGGGTCCCTGAATACCCTAACACCCGTTGTAACGCACAACACACCACTAACCGGGTTAATCCCTAAACTTAACTATATTAACCTAACTAATGTCTAACTAGTTGGTTGGAAGTGAACTAGTACCCCCCCCCCCCCCCTTTAGAAACCGTCCCCAAGAGGGGGGACATACCTTGTCCTCCAAAACATTATTTTAATCCTAGTGTTTAATATCTAGAAGGCATATGATCCCTTGGTTAATACAAAAGTTAATTGCCTATAAGTTCATCATATGGCACACTAATCACTCCACTTAACACACACCACAACACACATACTCTCTCCCTCTCCTAGGGCTCTCGGCCGAACACACCCCACCCCCATCCATCATTTTCGAGTTTTGATCTTGCCTTTCCAAGCTCATACAAGTGATAAGGATCGCGTATAAGGAACCTTGGTGCAAACGGAAGGCGAAAGACCTCACTCTATTGCTTTTATTCTCTCATTTTGCGACTAGTTTCTTCCCTAGCCTCGAGCTAGTAGTAAGTTGCTTAAATCACCTTCTCGAACTATTTTGAAGTGGTTAATATGTTTTGTAACGGTTAAAACTCGTAAACATACAAGTTGAAGCTTAAAAGTTTACTTAAAACACTAAAAATGTTGGTTAAAAGCACATATGTTGTGTAAAACTTGTAGTATTTGATTTGTGTAATTATTTGGACCCGATCTATGTTGTGGTAGCTCGGATCATCATTTAACCCAGGTTGGTCACGATCATAGATCATGATATAAGGTTGTTTTGGAAGTAACAAGGGTTAAAAGATGAAACTCTACCACACACGAATCATGAACTTGTGTAAAAGCGATTTTACTTGTGAAATAGTGTTTAAAACTAGTAGATCTACGAATCTACAAGCGGTATTTTCAAAGGACCCCGTGTCAAGAGAAAACATACTTTTAAAGACGGATCTTTCATAAACAAGAATGATTTTAGTAAACACACAAGTGTGTAAACACTTGTGTAACACAAAGTTTTGACGAAATAACTAACTTGGTAAAAGTTAATGAGAAGTTGTAAAGATGGAAGTTCTTTGAAACGGGATTAGTACGAAACCGGATAGATTTATACAAAAGATCCACTAAAAATAATGGAAAGATACTACATATTTTGGAAAAACCGCAAGTTCATGTATTTTTGTGATTTACATCTATTTTGACTAGTTTGATGGTTTGAATAATGCTTATTGTTGATTGAGAAAATTGTTGGTTGATTTGTAAAAGAAAATGAAACGCTTGAAAGCGTGGCCACCTCCAGTTACAGAGGAAACTCTGGCGAAATTTTTCCAAAAGCTTAACACTTAGAAATATCTTCACTATAAGTGTTAGAAATACATTTTGACTTGTTTTCAAAATATAAGTTTCGCCACGACTATATTTATAAAACATCGGAGGTGGGATTTTCACAAAATAAAACGTGATACATATATATATTTAGTATATATTTTTCACAACATCACTTGTATAAGTGTTTATGATTATTTTGTGAACTTCGTAAATATTATTTTTAGGGTAAAAATAATATTACTAAGTATTATTTTGGGAAAATCACATGTATTAAAGTATAATATTTTTGAGAAGAATATTTATATTTTGAGGTTGGAAATAAAATATATTTTAAGTGAGACTTAATAATTTCACTTCAAAATTATACGAACACACATGTATTAAATCCCCCATCCTTGGGAAGGAAAAATGACTACCAAGTATATACAGAATGTAAACACGAAATAGTTGCCTAACTATTTCCCAGAAACTTAAACCATAAAGCTAAGGCATGGCCGTCCGTCTAATAGAATTAGTACGTGTAGGTCGTCACACAGCTGATTGATTTGGAGACATACTTGGTAGAGACGCACCACTGTGAGTTCATGTCCCCCTTTTCTCTAACTGTTTTCAGTTTTCTTAACTGCGGGGGTGAAATACATGTTACTTCGATTACAAGTACTTTATACATGGTATGGTTAGCGTAAGGAGGTTTACTACTTAGATCATGTGAGTGGGTAGGAGCAATATGAGGCCATTAGTCCTCATGGCAGGACCGAGGGACAGGAGCGGTAGATCTATCTGGGTGTAGCGAGCCCAGCCCCAGGCCAAACTAGAAACGGACCTCGGGGTGACTTTGTCCACATACTAATGCCGTGGCGAAATCTGCTAGGTTTGAGTCTCCCTACTTGCACTTCACATATATCAGTGGCCTTGCAAACCATTGGTGATCTCAATTCCCTTATTTGCTACATACCAAGACTATTTTTATACTCACAAAGGTTTACTTACTCACTTACACATGAACTCGCTCAACATTATTGTTGATTTTTCAACTTACATGTATTTCAGAAAATTAAAGGATCTGGCGCGGTATGACACGTTTTCCCGCTGCACTAGTTACGAGGTCATCCGGGTTTGGGGAATGTGACTCTTTCCTGGACAAGTCACAGTCCTTAAACTATCTTTATGTTATGCTATGTTTATTGAACAATGTTTATGTCGTTAGGATGTGTTTCCGTTAAGACAATGTGGTTGTATTTGGTTTTAAAACTTAATTAAATGGATGATCTTGCATGGTTTTATTTCATATAGCTTTGTTATGGTTAAGCTATGGTATTAAGAAGTCACACCAAATTAACCACGCTTCCGCAAAGCCAGGGTGTGACACCCAGCTTGCTGGGTATGCTGATGCTGGATATCTATCAGATCCACATAAAGCAAAATCTCAAACAGGTTATGTATTCACATATGGTGGCACAACAATATCTTGGAAGTCAACTAAGCAAACACTTACAACAACTTCATCAAATCATGCCGAACTAATTGCACTATATGAAGCTGGTCGAGAATGCGTGTAGATCACGGTAAGTTCATATGAACTTCATTTATCTTTTATGTAGACTTACAAATAGTAATTTTAGAATTAAAGCCTTAGTGTAAAATGTATGGTGGTTCACGTTAAAAATTGTGATAAGTTAAGTATCGAAAGATGAATAGAGATGCAATGTCAATAGTCATGTAATGACTTGCTTCAAGCGGGTCAAAATGTTGGAAAGTGTAATGTTGGAATGGTTTACGTAATGACTCGTTGATAACGGGTCGAATTGACGAAAGAGTGTTAAAGATATGGCGTAGGTATCGATCCATTATGCAGGGATTGATAAGTTTATATGTTGAATGTTTCTGAAAGAAATGTAGAAGAGCATAAAGAAATTTATGCTAGAATGAAAATAATGATTTACAATAAGGATGTTGACAAAATGATGAATTTTGTAAACGGTTCGAATAATGACAAGAAAATGAAAGTCTTAAATTTTGTTTGGAAAATCGAACTAATAAATGTATTGGTGTTTTGGATGATAGGTAAATCCCACTCATGACGATGCAAGCTCGGACCAAACACACCTCACTACATCGCCCTTTATGCGCTTCCGGTTAAAGTCGTCTTTTGTAAATGGGTCAAAACTCTTTCATAATGTAAATGTTAAACTTACATCTAGGATGTTTTGTAAGTAAGTTAGCATTTTTAAATTCCTGTTTTGGTAGTTCGATCAAAACACTTGTGATGGAATCTTGTATGGTTACAATCTTTATGTCTTTTGAAACGTATAGTAGAATTTCGTTTGAATGATGATTGTTAAAAACAGGGAATTGCTTATAGTACGAATGGGTCATGCCCAATTTTTGTTAAAATTAGTATGTCATTATTTTCTTTTTCGAATGTGAAAAAGCGGGCGTTACAACAATACATGTAACTAACAGGGTTATTTAGTCCTGGTTAGTTTGTTCTTGTTTATTTAATGCTTTATAATTCTAATATATAGTTTTATATTTTCGGGTGTTACACCGAACAAGTTCACTGTGTTTAAAATCAAATGAAAGTGTAATGAAGCAAACCTGAAAATTTGATTCAAACGGCATCGTAGGATTTTTCCATTTAATATAGATCACCAAAAAACTACTGTTTCCGATCTAAGATGAAAAAGCAATAAATACTGCAAGGCATTCGATCGATAGTGAAAGAATCGTTATGAGGTACACTGGAATATAAAATGAATTTATGTACCATTGTCTTAACACACGATTGTGTTAGGACTGCTTTAATCATGATCAAACAGAACGGATTTAGAGCAAGTCAGTAAATAAACAACTAAATCCGTGTGCGCGATGTGTAAACGAGATTAGCGCAAGCTACAATTTTGTGAAAGCATCACCCCAAGGTGTCGAAATCATCGAATGATTTAATGGAGACGTAGACCAAACAAGTCTACTACGACTCAGAACAAAAGAAACACTTGCAAAAGTGAATTTGAATATGATGCTCTCAATACATCATATGGTGTCTTGAATTAAATATGCGAAATGGACAAGTTCAAGCAATTGAACTTGGTTTTAGCGTAAGCTGACAACAAACGTATGTATCGACAAAGTAATTTGGGCATGGTTACAAGGATAAACCATGTAGGCAACTGGAAAGAAAGAAATTTCAAGAAAGTTTTGTTGACTCAATTTCAAGGGGTTGATACTTACAATAATGCAGATTATCCAAGAAAAAAGGCAATAACTGGGTATAGCGAAATGATAATTGTAACTTTGATGAAAACGATCATTAGAAGGGAAGCCACATACGCAACAAACGATGCATGTGTAACATATGAAATGATCAAGTACCGAAGCAAATGAGTATTCGCTCTAATGAAGAAAATTGTCGTGATACAACTACCATTAAGAGAAGTAGAGATGTAAAAATCTACTTGCTAGAATCAAAAGTGGGAATTTCCATAAAAGAAATTTAGGTACTTCACCTGTTAGGTTAACCAGAATAGCGTACATGTCAGAATAATGGTGTTTGCCCGGGTTAATAGACGTGATTTCTAAGTGATACCTTTAATGAGTTTTGACCTAAGTTCCCGAAGTTCCTAAGTTCATGTCTCCTAGGCTCTCCAAGTTTTGTATTCTGTGCATAATTGTTCTGTGTACTGTGTGTAAAACACAATATTAGCATATGTTTAAAACAAATTGTTGACTCACTATTCTTCGATATACTTTCTTCCTGAATCCACCGCTGGCGATAGCCTGATCGAAGATCGATCCTGGAATAGTAGTTGGATCCTTGCAGTTGGTCGAATAAATCATTAATCCTCGGCAAGGGATACTGATTTCTTGATGGTTAGCTTGCTCAGCTCCTGGTAGTCGATACACACTCCAACACTACCGTCCTTCTCCTTGACGAACAGAACTGGAACTCTCCAAAGCGAGAAGCTTGGCCTTATAAATCCCTTATCTAGCAACTCCTGAAGCTGCGTTGACAACTCTTGCATCTCTGAAGGCGCAAGTCGATAAGGTGTCTTGGCTACAGGCGCGGTGTCGATAAGGTAATCCTGGCAAGTCTTCGAGAAAGACTTCAGGATATTTCCTTACCACAGGGATATCTTCGAGCTTAGGTTCTTCGGCTTCTTTGTCCATGACATGAGCCAAGAAGGCAACACATCCTTTATGCAAAAACTTCCGTGCCTTCAAACAGCTGATAATCCGTAGAGGCGTATCTTGCTTCTCCCCATGTATCACGATCGTCTCTTCATTCTCCATCGGAATGCGGATAATCTTCTCATGGCACACAATCTCTGCACGAGCACTCGACAACAAATCCATCCCAACTACTACGTCGAAGCTTCCCATTAGCTAGTTTAATCGAGCACGGGATATCTAACTTACTTACTGCTAAACTAAGGGCATTCTTAACTCTAGAGATACGAAGCTATAGTCAACACTGATATCAAATAGAACAGGTGCAAAATGTTGATTAATAGGGAACGTACCAGTGACTACGTTCGGATTTTGGTGAGCTTCCCAAGCTCCAATGTTGAATATTCTTCCACTTGCCTGTTCGTTGTTAGGGCAATACTTCCTTAAATGCCCCACATCACTATAGTTAAAACACCCTGGACCACGTCCTTGATCATCACCATTTCCGCCTTGATAGTTGTTGTTGTCGTTGTTTCCTTCACGATTTCCGCTACCATCATGACTTTCATTTCCATGTCTAGTACCGTACCAACACGTTTCCTTGACATGGCCCACTTTGCCATAGTTATCACACTTTCCATATCTACATCGTCTGGTTTGATGACGTCGACAATTGTCGCAATTAGGTAGTTTACCCATGTACTCTTTTCCCTTCATGGCATTGTTGTTGTTGTTCGCCCGAGCCCCCTTTTGGAAATCAGTGAGCTTCCTTTTGTTCTTCCCAGATGACTCCGCATGAGTCTCCTTCTTCTCTTCAGAGGTTGAGAATTTTTTCCGGTCTAATCGCTTCTTTATTGAGCGCCACACTTAAGTCAAACGCATCGAAAATTATTGGAGGCTTTGATGCTGTCATCAAGCTCAGAACTTGAGGCGCCAATCCCCAGATGAATCATTCTATCCTCTTAAACTCTGGTTCCACTAGATATGGAACAACTCGCGACAAATCATGAAGTCTCTGCACGTATTCCGCCACCTTTGGACCTTCCATCTTCAGGTTCCAGAATTCAATTTCCAGCTTCTGGATTTCTGCCTGAGAACAATACTTCCTTCGCATCAATTCCTTCAGCTCTTTCCATGTCAAAGCATATGCAGCGGCCTCGCCCAACGTCTGAACCTGGAGGTTCCACCATGACAGAGCCCCATCTTGAAACAGTCCAGAAATATATGTGGCTTGTTGCTCTAGAGTACAATTGCTCATTCACAAAACAGAATCCGTATTCTCGACCCATCTCACAAAAGCTACGGCACCTCCAGTGCCGTCAAAGTTCAGAGGCTTGCAGTCCAAAAACTGCTTGTAGGTACAGCCGTTAGGTGGGTTATTCCCTGAGGTACCTCCGTTGTGTCTGTAGCGAAGAACCTCGTGCTGTGCGATGGCCTGTGTGATGCGCGCTTGTAATTCTGCCTTGGTCATGGGCAGCTGAATGTTCCTTCGAGGAGGCATTCTTCTTCTAATAAGAAGATTGGATTGGTCAAGTCTTATTTATTCAGGAAATGTATATAGTTGTCTAGAGGTCGTATGTATATACACATAATAAATCATCATATCAAACAATCACACAACGACAAAATCATAACATAAACAAGTAATCCAACAATATGTTTAGTGAGAACATGACGATTGAGCTTTCATTAATTATCAACCACAGTTACATTGTTTACAAAGTGTATCTCATCAAAAGGGACACAGGGTCACACTACCCTTGTCCAATGAGTATGTCAATGTACAAAAATCACATAGTCAAAAGGTGGCCTTCAAAAGTCTTCACAGTCTTGGCTCGATCGTGGTGCTCTTACCAAAAGTAATGCAATCTGCATAAAACCAAAAACCTATTGTACTGATGGCAGAGGAGGAGGAGGGAGGAAAAGCAAACTGAGAACATGTGCGAGCTCCTCCTCGAGTTTGCACACATGAGGAAGCAAGTAACGGACTTGCTGCTCGACGGTGAGGAATCGAGCATCAAACTCTGGGAAAGGAGTAAGAGGAGCAGGTGGACGTGCAAAAGGAGACGGTTATGAACGTGGGGGACCAAAAGTAGACTGACAAGGAAAAGGTAGGGGCGCGGTGTCGACTCAAGCTCCAAAACTCTAAGACTCATAACTTCAAATCGAAGCTGAAGCGAATAAAGTAACTTATCCTATGTATAGCCAAAAAAATGCGAGGTATGGTAGGGGTCTGAGATCGGCATGGAATACGGTGGGGACCATCGGAATGGCTCATCAAGTGGTGAAGAAGTAAAAGGAGCAAATGGTGCAGACTGATGGATTTTTGGAAAGGCTGCTAAAGCATAAGGATCATAACTAGGCTGCTGGCCTGAAGTACCTTCCCCTGAACGGGGTGCAGGGTTGTCCTGTAGGAAAATGACAGGTAAGTCAGTGTGGTGGACATCGGACTCCACAGGAGGAAAAGGAGCAATATCAGCGGGTGCGGGTGGAGGGATAAATGGCTCAACAAAAGGGGGGTCAACAGGTACAGGAACTGGGTCAGGAATAAGTGGTGCAATGTCAGGTATGCCAAAAAGGAATAGGGTCATGATCAGGCATGGGCTCAGGATCAGCATGTGCAACATCAGGCTGATCAACAGGATCAAGATCTAGCTCAAGTTCAAGCTCGGGATCGTGTGGTGGAGATGGTGCAGCTGACATCACCGTATCATCATCAGAGTCACTGGCATAGCGCTGTAATCCAACTGCCTGCAAGGCTGAACACTTCACAGACTCAAAGGAGTCTGAAATGGTGTGTAAACTAGTATCAGAGGATAACTCAATAACAGGAATCTCGAGAGGTGGAATAGCAACAACGTCCTCATCTATCTCTCCATCACCATGGGCGTCATCAGGAGGACCATCAACAAACAGGTCAACGGCATCATCAAACAAATCATCAAAAGGCCAATCCTCAGGAGGGATGACCATGAGAGGAACAGGAGCGAGGATCGGAGCCACAATATGCTCACCATCGGGATGCCCAACGATGAGATGATCATGGACTGGAATGGGAACGACAAAAGGATCCTCGTCTTGAATACCATCAGCAAGGGGTAAGTCATCTCCAAAGTCAGGCAATGCGAATGGCTGATAGTCTTCCTCGTCGTCTGATAGCATATCTGGGTCGCCCTCAGTATTTGATGTAAAGATCTCCGGCTCTGGTGCGATCTTGTCATCGGAGACAATAGCCATAGGGTCATCGGTGTCGGACAATCCACTCTCGGATGAAGACATACTGTCTGTAACCGAACAATCATAACATATGCACATATATTAACCACTATCATTTAGTATGCAATCAAAGACAATGTATTATGAAATCATGTATCCTCGTTATTCCTCATGAAACCTTTCTATCCTTCTTAGTCTATCCCAGAATAAACCACAAATGTGACCTTGCAATTGTGTTTCTTGTCTTTCCTTTTGAAAAAAAAATTTGTTCCATGGATCTGGGTGTTTGGTGTATGCAATGAAAACATGTTGTAAAAACACTTTCGTGAGAGCCCTAATGATTGTAGTCTAGACTCGAGAAGGAATCCTAGTTCGCTACAATCGAAGCTCTGATACCAAACTGTCACACCCTGACTTTTGCGGAAGTTTGATTATGTGTGACTTGCTTAATATCATTGCATTCAACCATAACAAACAACTAAATGATAAAACCAAAGATTTTCAACCATAGATAGTTTTAAAAACATTACACGCAACATTGTTTTAAATCCCAAAACACAGACTTCGCGTTCAGAATACCACACCAACACGTTTTAAGTTCCATAAGGACTTCACAAAAGACATTAATGAAAACTAGGCTTTGAAATATGTATCCTATCCAGGATAGGATACACGCTCCAAACCATTCATCACCGGATGGCATCTTTTATTCCAAACAACACTTGAGAACTTCAACGCCCACCAGATCCATACTTAGTTTCCTGAAATACATGTTGTTTTGGTCAAAAATTACCGAAGCAATTAAGTGATCAAATTAGTAAAGTGAGGTAGTGTGCTAGAAAGTAGATTAAAAATGTGCTTGTTAAGTTGTTTAGAAAATTAGTATTCAGGATACGGCTCAGGATATTGAGCTGTATCTATGATCAAACAATGAGCAAAAGTAAAGTAAACGACACGACACGAGATGTACGAGGAAAGCCCTTGATCAATCTAGATCGCCGGCATAAAACCTCGGGAGCTGACAATCGCAGCTTCCTAGTTCTTCTATTGCTTCAAAAATCAGGATACAGTGCAGGATGTGGTACGGATCGACTAAGTGTTACAGCGAAACTTGAATACAAGTGTGGTGTTTGCAATGAGCTAGAGAGTGAAAGTGTATGAGAGTGTTAGTGAAAATTGTGTGTTCTAAGCTGATCCGCCCCCATCTATTTATAGTAAAGATAAAATAACAAACTACCCTAAACTTGCGGGATCCACCGAATATTCCTTCTTCGAACGTTGTAGACCTGGTCTTTCGGGCTCAACGTCTCTCCCTCAACAAATTCGTCCGAGTCTTGAGGAGAAGAAGTCCTCTTGACCGTTAGCAAGTCTCAGCCCTTAACCTGCACGTGGTTAATTCAATAAGCCTCAGGATATCGCCCAAGATGTTAGCAATATCCTCTTCCAGCATCCTGGTCACAAATAAACAAACAAAGGCAGGATATTGGTCAGGATACGTATGTTAAGAAAATGACCCCTAACACATGTAGTTTGAAAACATCAACAAAAGTTAAGCGAGTTCATGTGTTTAGTGTGTGAGCTCGAATAAACTTTGTAATCATTATAAGTAAGTATGTATGTCTTGAATACCAGGTATGAAAGCCAACAAGGAAACATATCAATTAATGGTTTGCAAGGCCATTAACATGTATGCAACGGCGTAGGAAGGCTCAAACCTAGCAGATTTTGTACCGGGCCTCCGGCTGTAAGACATAGTCACCTCATGGGCCAAACCCCGGTCCACATAGGTGTGGGCTCACTACACCCAAATAGATCAATCACTCATGCCACTCGGTCCACTTACGAGGATTAATGGTCTTAAGAGTGCGCCTACCCATTCACATGATCTAACAGTACATTCCTTAGCTAACCATACCAATTTTAATCGTTTGTAAACATTTTGTAACATTTACTTCACCCTCGAAGTTATAAAATAAAAACAGTTAAAAGAAAAGGGGGACATGAACTCACTATCTTGCGTTCTTCGTATCCAACGTAACCCAAAGCTGCTACTGGTGTGCACGATTACCTACAACGTACTACGGTTTATTAGACGGGCGGGTCGTGCCTTGACTTAGTATTAATTAATGTCTTTGAGTTACGTTCCCTTATGTCTTTAATATTATTCCAAGTTATATAATTATTTGTTAAAATAATAAATATTTTAACTTAAATTATATTTACCAAATTTTGGAATAATGGTTAAAATAATATATTTTAACTTGTCACACTTATGTATTTGTACATGAATAATTCCCCATGGATGGGTGTATTAGTATTCGTATTCTTATACTTGTATATTTTTTTGCCAAGTTTCAGTAGCGTATTCCGGTGTGTATTTATACGTACGAGAATACGTATTTTCTTGTAATTAAGGAGTACTCTTATACTCAATTTTTGTATTAGCTTTTCCGGAATTATATTTCTAATAAAAATACATCAATATATATTTTCAAAATATATATTTTAAGAAATATTACATAGAAAAATTACTTATAATTTTTCCCTTGGCAAAAATATTTATAAATTTCATATAAGTCTCAAAAATAATATATTTTCAAGTCTAACTTAGAAAATATATATATAAACTTATTTTTCACCCAAGAATAAGGTATTTCAGGTTTATTCATTAAAATATATATTTTCTCCCAAAAATAATATATCTTCTAATAATTTCAAGAAAAATATATATGTTTTCTTTTCCAAAAGTAATATATTTTCTCCTTGAAAAAAATATGACATATTTTTGTAGTAATTATAAAAATCACATTTTCATTCTCTTGGTGTCCAAAATACCAATTACCAAGATATACTTATGAATTAATTTCCGGAATATTTTTGTAAGTTATATTCCTTGTTCGGTTTCTCCAATATTTTGGGTATAAATTGTATATTTATTTCTTGGAATTTTGGTAATATTTTGGATTGTAATTTCTTGGCATATTGGTGAGTTATATTATTTCAAGTCCTAAAATAATATAACTAATAGACATCATATACAAATAATCACACACATTGTGACATCTAAATATATATTTTCCTAAATACATATTAGTCATTTTTATTTACAAAAACGAACCTCCAATATTTATAATTTTTGTAACAAAAATTATGGCAAACTTTATATGAAAATTCATGGTTTAAAATATGCTTGTAAATATTTATTCAAAAATATTTTTCTAAGTGTTTAATTTTTAGAAAAATTTTGCCATAGTTTCCCCTAAAAATGGAGGTTTCCATGCTTTCAAAGCATATCATTTTCTTTTATAAATCAACACAATCAACAACAAATCAATCTACACTTACCAATTTGCCAAAATCAAGCATAAACTACTACCTCATGAACTTGAAAATTTACAAAAATGTGTAGTAACTTACTAGTGTGTTTAGTGAGCCTAGTTACCCTTTAAAGTGTGGTTGTTTATTTAAAAACTTCATTTTTGAAGGAATAAGTTCTTTACAACTTGTAATTAATTTTTCTAAAAATGTTTCTTCTTGAGTTTTTCTTGTTACATATATATTCCTACACTTGATTAACCACTAACAATGTGGTTAATTCCTTTAAGAACCAAGATTAAGTAAACTTTGTATTTTTAACTTTATTTCTTGAAAAATCATTCTTGAAATCATAGATTTACAAGACTTTATGTTTACTTTGATCATCACTTAACAAGAAAAACAACTTATACTTTCAAGTTCATGATTTACATGAGGATGATCAATTTGATCTTAACATAATCATCCTCTCATCTTGCTGGATTATGTCTTTAATCACTATCTAGCAAGATCATATGATGATCAACATCAATAACATGAGCAAACAACAATCAACAATCATAACAACACTTAAACAACTTGTTTTCTTATGATTTTAGTCTTATGTTCAAGATTCATGCTCTTGATTCATTGTGTTCTTTAAGATTAACAACTTGTATCATTCTTTAACCACCAAAACAAGATGTAAAATGAAGAGTAGAATGATCTTACTACTAGCTCAAGGCTAGGGATGATCACTAGATGAAAATGAAGTGGATAAAAGCTTGTGTGAGTGGTCCTTTAGCTTCCAAGGGTTCCAAGCTTCCTTGTATGGCTTCTAGCACCTTTGTATATGTGTAGATTGTATGAAGAATGAAAGATGATGATGATGATGGTGATGTGTGGGGGTGTCTTCGGCCATGAGCAAAGAGGGAGAGAGGGGAAGAAAGTGTGTGTTGTGTTTGTAAGGAAATGAATGGATTATGATCCCTTAGGTTCACTTATAATCTTCCATCATTTGTAATCCAATGTATAATGTGTTTAGTAAAGTGAAACAAGATCTATTATAAAATGCAAATAAAATCTCATGTGGGCCATATATGTTGGTTGATTGTAGGTGGGGGGGGGGGTCTTAGGCTAGGTGATAACCAATAGTTAGTTTAGTTGGTTAAAAATCAAGTATTAGTTAGGTTAGTTAGTTACTAGTTGTTATATAATGTGTTATGATGTTCGGGGACCATAACTAGCTTGGTAATGATAAAACAATGCTTCTAGTGGAAATTTGATGTTTTGGGTAGTGTCCGGTTGTTCGGTTGGTTACCGGTTCGTTAAGGTGCTAAACTATGCAGTTTAGTGTGCTGTATGTTACCTTTTGTGATAGTTTTCATTCCCGATACTTAGGAAAGTATTCTGGACCATTTAACCATATTTCTGTATGATATTAGAGTGTTTAAATGCTGAATTTTGCTGATTTCTGCAGAATTCTATAGTTTATGTGAGTTTTAGGCACTTTTCGGCACTTAAACTATCTCTAGGAAGGCAATTTTGTGATCCTTACTTTCCTACACACTATACTAGTGTAATACTTGGTTTTTGGCTCATTCTGTGTCTCAATACAATGTATGTCTATGCACTGAACTCCGTAAGCATTTTTCTGATTTGTCTGATAATTGTGATACCTTTGTTTCGTGCATCATTTGAATCAATAAAGTTTACATGCAACAATGGTATATCATTATGCAATATGTGATGCACATGTATGCATGATAACAATAATCAGAAAACAATTTAGGTCATTAATTGTAACTCAGCACAGTCATTACGTCATAATTACTGTTTAATAATTGTACGGATACCGAGAATTTTGAGAGTTGTCACACCATGTCTTTCCCTTCTCAGGCTTCATTTAATGCTTGTGTCAGCTCTTCTACACACACGGCCCCGTGTCTTCTGTACTTGTTGTACGAACCCAGATTTGCGGATCTGAGAGTTGACCACGGCCCGTGCTTATGGGACACGGCTCCGTGTCCCTTGTCGTTTTCAGTTTGCCTTCTGCGAATCTTAAGTAGGGGCACGGCCCATGCCCGGCTGGCACGACCCCGTGCTTGGGTTCTGGTCTTGTTATTTTTGTCTTTGGGGTGAAGCTTGGAGGGTCGGTATATCGTGCCAACTTCTTTTCTTCGTAATATGTTGGTTTTCGCAGCTAATTTGTTCCTTTTGTCTGTTTAAGCTCTTTATTCCCGAAAATCAAAAGTAAACAAAGAAACGCACTTTTTCCAACATTAGTACTAAAATGGGTTGTTTTTATACTTCATTTGATATGATTTATATGTTTTATTTTGTGAATATCACTTATCTTTTTTCAGTGTTTAGACTAGTTAGAACAGATGATAGGATAACATCTATGGAATCTTTTCTGTTAAGAATATTAGATATCACTATCAGGGTGATGTCAGCTAATCAGTGAACAGAGCTTTCGTACTTAGTTTAAATTGATCACACCTGTTAGTGATCTATTATCACACACTTCACCTTTTCTCTTGTACAAACTAATTTGTTTAAGTTATCAGCTGAGGGGGAGTCTGTAGAGTCAACTGAATTGTAAAACATTTGAATCCTTTGAGTAATGAAAAAACAAACATTGATGATGACTTCGAGTTCGCGAATTTTATTGTGTTTAATCAATATTTGTTTGTAAATAACACACTAAGTTTCTAACATAAACCATAGTGTGCATGGTCATGCGTGTCCTTTTTGTCGTAGATTCTTATGGTAGTTGTCCTTTTTGTTGGGGTTTAGGTACAAGTACATGCATGCCTATGCTATGTATGACCGTGCATAGGGACACGCGTGGCGTGCTTCTTTTCTCTTATTTTATGTTGCCTTGATTTGTCTTTCTGGAGTCCCGATCGTGCACCATGGTGTGCATGTCTTGCCCACCAAGTTTCATGATTTTCTAAAATACTGACTTGAGGCGGCTTGCACGGGCATGCATGAGGTAAACTTGTATTTTCTTCTGTTTATCATAGCTTTTCAATTCTTTTCATTTCCTAACCTTAAATTCCTACAAAAATAAGAAAAGGAATGACTTAGGTAGTGTTTACTCGTAATAAAGCTTCAAAAGTACATAAAAATGGGGGTGAATACACATATATAAATGATGGCACATCAATTACCCGCATGAAAAATCCATTTTGGATGATGTTGATTCTCTGATTCAAATCATTGGCCTGAAATTCAGTTATTGAACGAAATCTTTCAGGGTAGCAAGAAATATTTCTGCATTGTACGTTTCTATTTCTATTTCCAAACTATAAATTAGCAACTTTTTGTTCCTTTAATAGTTGTAACATATGTATTGTGTGTTTTTTTTTAAAAAATTGCATTTTCAACTTTTAACCTAAAGGTTTTTATGTTTCTTATTTTAAACCATTTGACTTTTTTAGTTTTAACCCAAAGTTTTTCAACTTTTCAATTAACCCAACACTTTCTTATTTTTCAACTTTGGTTCATTATACTTTTTATCTTTCGCAAGTTTTTCGTTTTACGCTTCGTTCTAAATTTTGCGAGTCAACACACAACAACGTGCGTCTAGGGTGCAACGTTTTTTCTTCTGCTTTTCCCATTTGACAGTCCAGTCACATCGCGTTTATTTTTCCCCGTTTGAAAAGTTCTTCGCAACGCGCGAATCCTAGATCGACTTAGTTATTCTTTTTTACGTTTTACGATTCTGTATAATTTCTTCGCATTAACACGCCGTGACTGGCGTGTGTGGTTCAACGATTTTACGTATGTTTTTTGTTCGGTGTTATTTTTTACTTTTTTATTTATTTTATTTTTACAAGCTCTCCTGATCTTGGTGTTCGTTGGCAGTGGTATGTCATTAGTGCTAGTTTCTATTTCTATTCGGTTTCGACCGAAAAAGCATAATTTATATTTTTAATTGTTTATTTATTTACCATCATTTGTTATTGAACTGCTATGTTTAAATATTAAAGTTTGTGGTTTTGTTGAGTACTAAAGTATCTAGACATGAAGGCCTTAAAATATGAAATAAATAACTAATCAAATGTCAGGTCCATTTTTTTAACGGTTACATGCTGCAGATTGTTGTTTCTAACTGTTTTATGTATAAGTTATGATGCCCATGTTTATGTTTTTATTTATAGAGGACAAAATCCATGAAATGACATCAAATCTTCAAAATGGGTCAAAATTGACACCCGACGCCTATCGTGAATGACCTACTAAAGGCTTCAAATCTCCAAAGTTTTGTTCTCCAAAGAGTTTGTTCTCGAAATGCAAATAGAAATAACATGAAGGCTTGAGAAGTTGGAAGAGACATCATATAGTAATCAAAGTGAAATTTCCAACCTCAATCCTAGTTTCGTAACCAGGGGCGGACCTAGCATGTTACTAGGGGTAGCCCCTGCTATCCATTGGCTCCGGCGATAGTGTAATTTGGAAAAATTTGACGTTTTTTCGATTTCGTTATTCCTTTTTATATGAAACGTTGCCCCTATAAATATTTTCTAGATCCGCCGTTGTTCGTAACTGTATCCATGCAACGTTCCTCCAAAATGCATATCAATGATTCTTACATATTCTTGCCTAATCAAATGTGCAATTTGTGAAAGGGTGCCTAGATCCTGATATGAAATTGAAGGATATATTACTTTTTGAAGTAACTTATGTATTGGTAACAATGTTAACCTCCCCTTAATGTCAATCTTATGTAGTTCATGGCTAATGGCAGTGGGTCAAAGCAATCTAAATCGTTTGAGTTAATAAGTATGCTTGTGTTGTCGAAAACACCCGCTGTGTAATTAATATTAATCTATACGAAGCAAGCAACAATGTTTTCCCTTCGTAACAACTCATTATCACTGCTAGTTAATGGTAGGCAATATGTAGCAAGCAAATCAAAGTGTTTATGATTTGTAGGTTATTAAATTTGAGCCGCATTTTAAGTTTTCTTCTTCGTGTGAATATAGCGAGTGCATCGTAACTGACCAACCTCTTGATCGCTGCAACAAGAAGGATCAATTTCTAGTTATAATAATAGACGCGTTTACTTGTGAAACAACAACAACAATAATAATTGCATCATTTCGACTCGTAAACATCTTGATTAATAAATTTTATTGTTCTATACTTCTATGTTGTCAAAGACGCAAGGCGCAGGCGAGGCGCATCGGCCTCGCCCGGAGCCTAGGCGCAAGACGCAAAAAAAGCGTGGACTTTTTTAAGAAAAGCGCACATAGAGAAAAAAATATAAAAAATATGTTATGCTTTGAAAATAAATAAGATTCCACATATAAAATTAAACAAAACTATTATATATGCCATTTGTTGATACATGATTCTGTGGACGCGACTCGGTTCGGCACGTGTTGACACGACTTTCCTCCGTCATGTACAAGACGTCAAGCCAACAAAAGAGACAAGACAAGGACTGGACTCAACATCACAGTCCTTGGGCTAAAAGAAGATGACGAATCAGGGATTGGGCCTTAAACTGATTGGGCCTAAGACCACATCGGCGAATCAGCCCAGAAGTCGACGAAACAGATGTGTTTCGTCGACCATGATTTTGTTTCGTCGCCTGTTTTATGTTTCGTCATATGTATGTGTATCTGTTAGTATAAATAGAGTTCATTTGTTCTGTTTCGAGCAGGGAATAGAGCAGAACAAGAGAGAACCCACAGAGAGAACACACACGAGAGTTTTGAGAGAGTTTGCAAAATACATTTGTAAACATTGCTTTGTAACAGAACCTTTCATAGTATTAATACAGTGGTGTTAATCGTTGAAATCTCGTGTCCATATTATTTACGTGTTCGATCTCGGTTTGCTATCTCGGTTGGATTCCGCACAACCGGGTTGGTTTGTACACAAGGATTAGGCGACTAGATCCTCCCCTAGCCGGACCTACAAGTGGTATCAGAGCCTTGGCTCTTCTCCTTGTTAAAACCGAGTTGTTTTTGGGTGTGTTTCAGATTTTTGAAGTTCATATTTTTCTGAAAAATTAGCCTTAAACTTCAAAAATTATCGTATTTTGCTGAAAGTTCTTATAAAAACCTTGTTATTTCGAGTTTTCACATGTTAAAATTGGGTTTTTAGTGAAGTTTTAAGCAAGATTTTGTGTTCGGAAATTACGGTTCACCGGAAAACTCACAAGTTTACCGGAAAATTCATAAATTTCTGGGTTGTTCTTCATATATTCATATCATCTTCAAGTTGTTCTTCATAAACATACATTTTTATCTTTGAAAATTTGAATATTAAAGTTGTTTGTGTTTTGAATTTGTTAAAGGATTATAATATTAAAAAGAACATCATCATTGGTTGGTATATTGGAAAGAGTGTGCCGAAAGTTTGAGTTGAAAAAGGAGTAGTCTGTTTGTGTCAGTGGTTATAAAGTCAACAAATTTTATCACATAATATTTTTTTTCAGTCGCACAAGATTCAAACATCCAGTCGCACAAGTTTGAAGTGGATCGCACAACATTTGATTCATCAGTCGCACAAGATCCTGATCTGGGCTTCTGTTTCGTCATTGGGCCTGGACTGTTTCGATTAACTGGGCTGGGCTGTTTCGTCATTTAGGAGCCCAAAACGAGAAATTCAGTTTCGTCAAATATATAACAGTCTGTTTCGTCAACATACAAAACACATCAGTTTCGTCCCATCCATATCCTATTGTGTTTCGTCGCATAACATCAAGCAAAATCTGTTTCGTTAATTTGCACGCCCAAAAGTGTTTCGTCAATTATAAAACCCATCTTGTCAAACCTGTTTCGTAAAGCCCAATACACCCAAATCTGTTTCGCCACAAAACAAAAAATTCAGTTTCGTCAACATTCTGTTTCGTTGAGTGTGTTGGTACTTTTAACAGAAGGGTTGCAAGTGTGTCTTAACTGTTTGTTTCAAGTGTGATTTACAGAGGTATTCTTTTTCTTGATCAAAAATGAATCCAAGATGGAATAGACCGATAAATACAGATCCAATTCAAACAGCGTTTGTGTCTCACACTGACATGTTTGGCAATACCATCCAAGTTCCGGTCCTTCCAAAAACTGACATGTTCGGAAATCCATTACCTGTTCGATCTACAGGACCAACAAGTGTGTCTAGCACTAGCTTGTATGGCATTCCTCCTCCAACAACAGACATATATGGAAATCCGCTTCAACCAGTTCTTCAACCAATGCCTCAACAGCAAACACAAAGGCCTCCTGTGACAACTGATCTACATGGCAATCCCATTCAAGTTCCTGTTAAGCCAGCTCAGCATAGGAACCAGAACCCTTTTAGAAATCAAGGAGACCAGCAGAATCAGAACAGGAACAATGAGCGTATGTTGATACCTGTCAACAACCAAAGCCAAGCAGGACCATCAAATACTAACCAGGCACTTGTGGTTCGAGTATATGAAAGTGGTGATTGGTCAATCAAGTTGAGTAGTGAGGCTCCAGTTGAAACAGCTTGTTTTGCTGAGGTTGTCAAGGATTTAAATCACGCCAGTGGTGGAGAATCTTCCACCAATGGTGGTGACTCTTCTGAGGATGAAGACTCTTCTGGTTATAGTAGAAGTTCGGATGGAGAATCCTCGGGTTCAGGGAATGATCGGGAAGATGACACATCAAGTGCGTCAGTCGATGCAAATGTTGATGAGCTTTTGGAGGAAGCTGCAACAGGAACTGATAGAAGATCTATTTTGGTGGATCAAGCTGCTTATTCTTCATCTTCTCTCCATTCAGCCGTTATGGCTAATGAAGACAGTTCATCGAGTCAGGTATGTGTCGATGAACCCACTGCTGTTATTTGTGATAATTGTGATAGATTGCATGTTAAATGTGATGATCTAGAAGCAAACATGTCTGAGTTGCAAGACAAACATGATGCTTTACAAGCTAGTTTGTTTGACTTGCAAGACAAACATGTTTCATTGAATGATAAGTGGTGTGAATTGCAAAGCAAACATGAAGCTTTGCAAGAGAAATATGATGTGACATTCATTCACAATCAGAAGTTGACCGTTGATCTTTCGAAGTGCACTGAAGCCAATATGTTTTATGAAAACCATGAAAAGGACTTTAAGTCGATGATTGAAACATTAAAGAAAGATAAAACCGAGCTGATAAAAATGGTTTCCAGAAAACAAACTGACATAAATTTGTATATCACTCGTCTTGAAATAATGCAAAAAGAGATGGCTTGTGTTAAAACTGAAAGTGAGGCGATCCGACTCAAGTTAGACAGTTATTTGAGCTCTAGCTATGTGTTGGATCACATCATTGATGTTCAGAAAGAGAAACGGGATGTCACATGCATTGGATATAAGCAGTGTCCACCACCTGTTAGACACAATTACGATGCACTGCCTGATGAGGAGTATAGAACTCACTTTGAACCATCTGTTCCTTTGGATGTTAAGGAATTTGCAACAGAATGTGCAACAGGACTCGGATACAAGAAAAAGGAAGTATCATCAAAATCGGATGTGTCAGCAGATACATGTGTGTCTTCTGCCGAACCGAATCAGGCTCCTCCAATTGTGATTGAGGATACTGATTCTTCTGATGATGAATCTGATGATACTGTTTCAGCAAAGTCTGATGCGGTAATCAAAGATGAGGACATTCCTCTTGAGAATCATATCCTATGTGATCCTCCCGCAAAACCTGCTAAGACTGTTCCGACCGAGTCCACATCTGCAAAAGAGTCGGAGAGTGTGGATTTGCTGTACACTCTTGTTGGTGATGATAAAATTTATTCAGACAAAGATTTTCCTATTAAAAATGTTAATCAATCTTTAATCAGTAAAGTCTTTGAAAATTCGACAAATAAGTTTTTGGGAAAGACAGGACCACATGTTACAGTAACACAGTGCCCTCCTATCCCAAAGGCTGAAGTTCGAAAACAATTTGGCAATCAAAAATTACCAACAGTACAAAAATAGCAAAATCATGCCAAACCAAAAGGAAAAACACCGACTCAAAGTCCAAGGAAGCCGAATCAAAAGAAGAAAAAGAATGTGAACTTTGTGAAATCTAAGGGAACGGACAAAATTGAAAAGTTTGAAAATCAATCTAACTTAGATTTTGTCAAGAAAGCAACTGTGATGAAAAGGAATGAACCAAGTTGTTCGAAACCTAGTACCTCGAGATCACAAAGTTCATCATCATCGGCAAGACGATCACATGATACTTCGGGGTTTGTTGAACGAAGATCATGTTTTGAATGTGGTACAATTGGACACATAATTCGAAACTGTCCGTATCTTCATAAGTTGAAAGCAAAAGTTGATGCCCCCCATGGTAACAATTACCATAAAAGATTTGTTTCACCAAAACAAGACCCTCGTCTTGTTAAACAACAAGAAGTGAAACAGAGAAAGAAACAACGGAAAAATGTTGAAAAGGTTTTAAAACCAGAGGTTGTCCAAACGCAGTCTGTTAAATCAAATGTTAAAGATGAAAAACAAAAACAGATTTGGAAACCAAAATTGGAATTTGTTTCAGGGGGAGCTACAACAATTCCGAATCATCGGGAAATGGATGTCACAATCCTCGATGATGACGGACGACCCAAGTCTGTGAAGGCTTGGGTCCCCCTCTCCAACTAATCTCTGAATGAGTGTGCAGGATGTTCCAGGAGGAACTATTGATAGTCTTAGGATTGTTGATAGTGGAGCGTCCATGCACAAGATCGGCGACATAAGGCTCCGAAATATTGTTACATTTAGGAGAATATTGTTGCCATTGATGGAGAGAGAGGAAAGAAAAAGAAAAGAAGAAGAATTTGCTGATGAAAGAATGTTGTTGAAAGAAGTTGAAAAATTCGACAAGATGAAGATCATTCCAAAAAAATTGACTGTTATGGTTTTTGATCGGGTCCTCAGGGAAGATTCAAATGAAAAGTATGCGCCTGCAGCACGTCTGATGTTCACAATCGACAAAATGAACGTGCAGTGTACATTTCTCTTCGGTGTGATTGAAGAAAATGTGTTGGTTGATCAAACTACACCGGGTGTGCGGATGCCTTGGCGTGGATTGAACAAACCGCACACTTCCTCTCAAAGAGAAAGACAAAGACCTTCGCTGGTGCAATGTGGAAGACCAGCCGGACCCAGAGGTCTATAATCTTGTTGCTGTGAAGGGATTGAAGTAGCTACTAAATCGACTTTGAAATCCACACCTGGTGGATATCCAGTTTGGGAGAGCTCTCAGATTCCTAGCAATGCACGAAGCAGTTGC
Source organism: Helianthus tuberosus (assembly GCA_030545235.1). Taxonomy (NCBI): domain Eukaryota; kingdom Viridiplantae; phylum Streptophyta; class Magnoliopsida; order Asterales; family Asteraceae; genus Helianthus; species Helianthus tuberosus. The sequence continues at coordinate 36,487,914 of CM060430.1, forward strand.
AGGATACGGTTTTGAATTTCTAATCTCTCCTATACTTGTCGATATTTAAGCTGCTTTATAATTTATTATCCTCTCATACAGCACTCTTTGACCAGACACGTTGATCTTGAATATCACCTCACACGTGATTGTTTCAATATGAAACTCGTCAATGTTGTCATGGTCCACACCGATTACCGACGTGCCAAATCATTTTCTCCAAAATTCGATAAATCTTTTCAGATTAAAAATTAATTTTGGTAAACGGCATTAAGGTCAAGCAAGAGTAAAACCAACATCGGAAAATCATTTTTGTAAATACCTTTGTGTTTTAAATTTGTCTTAGTTTGTTGATTTTAGGGGGAGTAAATCCAAATTTGAAAAATCCAAAAACATCGAAAAATTTCAAAAACACAAAAACAATAGAAAAGCAAAAATGAGTTTCCTGGCGAGCAAAAGAGAAAATGATAGTACATCAGTGGTCTGTCTAAACCTCTTTAAACCTTAAATGAAAAACGATAAGCAGCTCTATATAAGATGTATCGGTAGGCTCACAATCATTTTAAAGTGTGCAGGGTGATATAAACTTAATCGACTGAAAACCAGGTGGGAACCATTCATTGGCATATGGTCTTAGTACCGAAATTTCGTTTGAGAGATTGCCGAGGTTCTGAGATATTCGGTCTTTATGCTGCTTATCATCTGGGTATCATGGTTGTATCTTTTACCGAAAAATAACGGGGACGCAAGTCTAGATCTTCCATGATACTATACATACGTGTACATTTTGCATACGACCTCAATAAGTGATAAACAATCACATGTCCAAACAAATAAGTGATAAAATATCACATTTATCCGGGAGTCAAGTTCGTCTCTCTGCTGTACGAAAGTACTGACCTGTTCACGGACTTGCTCCTGTGCCCTCATGCATCCGAAAATCAAGTTCCTCATCAATAAGTGATTCTATCACATAGGGCTTGTTTTCAAATCAAAATAAGTGAGAATCTCACATCATATACGGTCAAACAGATGATAATCGGTATACTCACCGGTAAGATGAACCCTCGTGCATACCTTGATACGGGAATGTGTCGTGATGTGGATGAACACCGGTCGGTAAGTATAAATCATACCTTAACGTATCCCCTCGCCATGATTACAAATGATAAGTTGAGTTTATGTGGACAACAATACCGATAATTGTTATAGGATGCTTATCTAAAATGTTAACTAAAAGAACAACAAGAGCGTTTTGGCATGACCGTACACTGATATGATTCTCTTACCCTCGAAACTCGCAAAAAGAATGTCTGTAAATATTTATTTACTGCTTTAATTTTCTGCATCTTTGTATATATTTATTTACTGCTTTCTGTCTTTACATTTGAAATATTCAAAAATACCAAAAAGATTTTAGGTGTGTTTTAATATAAACTTTATAAAAGCCAAAAAGATTTTATTTCTATCTTATTTTCGATCGTACGATGTTGGATCTCGAGTCTTCGTTACCTGAAACCTGATTGAAAACCGAAAATGACTAAATCTTCATAAACGGTCGAAATTTGCAAGTGTTGAAAGTTAAAATTGAAATTGATAAATTTTATTAAAACTTTCAAACTGTCGGACGGTGTTTGATTGAACAATGGTCACATGTGTGTCGTTTGCTTATGATATTCCAAGCAGTTGTTCTCATTACGCGTTTAGATTTCTTGCATGTGCAGATTCTAAAGGCAAGGAGAACATGGTCGATGACAAAGCTTCGGAATGAAGACACAACGTGAAGGCACTCAAAAGACAAAGATGATCGAGTTGCCGCTGGCCATCATCAACTCCACAAGGATCTCAAGTTATAAAGATCAAGTCGTTCACGAGCATAACTCAAGGGGGAGCTTATGTTAAGGGGGAGTTTGTCAACACACTTCCTACATGAAACGGGTAGTTTGTTGATACACTTTCTGCTTTCAACACGTGAAGACATTGAAGATCCTCCGACTTAGAAGACAAGAAAGGCGAATCTCGTGAGTAGCGTCCAAGGGGGAGTTTTCCATCTTGGATTCATTTTTGATCAAGTTACAAAGATCAAGTCATTCACGAGCATAACTCAAGGGGGAGCTTATGTTAAGGGGGAGTTTGTCAACACACTTCCTACATGAAACGGGGAGTTTGTTGATACACTTTCTGCTTTCAAGACGTGAAGACATTGAAGATCCTCCGACATAGAAGACATGGAAGATGAACCTCACGAGTAGCGTCCAAGGGGGAGTTTGTTGATACATGATTCTGTGGACGCGACTCGGTTCGGCACGTGTTGACACGACTTTCCTCCGTCATGTACAAGACGTCAAGCCAACAAAAGAGACAAGACAAGGACTGGACTCAACATCACAGTCCTTGGGCTAAAAGAAGATGACGAATCAGGGATTGGGCCTTAAACTGATTGGGCCTAAGACCACATCGGCGAATCAGCCCAGAAGTCGACGAAACAGATGTGTTTCGTCGACCATGATTCTGTTTCGTCGCCTGTTTTATGTTTCGTCATATGTATGTGTATCTGTTAGTATAAATAGAGTTCATTTGTTCTGTTTCGAGCAGGGAATAGAGCAGAACAAGAGAGAACCCACAGAGAGAACACACACGAGAGTTTTGAGAGAGTTTGCAAAATACATTTGTAAACATTGCTTTGTAACAGAACCTTTCATAGTATTAATACAGTGGTGTTAATCGTTGAAATCTCGTGTCCATATTATTTACGTGTTCGATCTCGGTTTGCTATCTCGGTTGGATTCCGCACAACCGGGTTGGTTTGTACACAAGGATTAGGCGACTAGATCCTCCCCTAGCCGGACCTACACCATTTAAGATCATGTAGCTAATAGTTAGTAGCAAAAGTTTAGGACTTATATGTTGTAAGTTTTGGGTGTGTGAATAAAAGTCTCAAAATGTGGTAAATACTTTGTCCCACATTGGTGTGGGAATGGGAACAAAGTGAGTGGTTGTTTATAAGGTAAAGCCTTTACCACTCCATTGTAGCTTTATGACATGTTTTACCACAAGTCCTACCCGCGCAGGGAGGGGGTGCAAAAATGAATTTCTGAGCTTGAATTTGGTTGAACTCGTGCGTGCCTGCGGACACGAATGCAGCTCCGAAAAAACCTAGGCACGCGCTTTTTGCGCTTTTGACAACATAGTTATTGTAATTTGTCAACATCTTGTGATACAGTGTTGTATATCGGAAGATAATTTAGGTCTATGAAATAAATTAGTGCTTAAAAAAGTAGATGGAATCTAGATGTGCTTACTCTGTTAACGAAAGAATATGTAGCTGAAACAGCTTAGCGACAATTGAATCCAATCGAAAACCTATTCATTACCAAAAATTCAGAGTAAAGTTAGTACAAAACTACCGAGATGTTACAGAATTTAGGTCTACGTGAAGAAGAAAAGGAAATTAATTAGTACATAACGAAGTAGACGATATCGAAATGTACTTACTCTGTAAAAATGAAGAAGTTGTAGATGAAACAGCTTAGTAACACGTGTTAATCAACAAAAACTCAAATGTAAAATTATTACAACACAACTGATATAGTGACAACATTGGGATCAAGCGATTTAGACTCATATATAATTTAGACCATGACATAGACAACCCGACCCAGCCTGCCTGCTTTGCCTATCTATATTTTATTCAGAAGTTGCATTATTATTGAAATTATATCATCTCAGTTGTAATAGTATTTAGCATGTAGCCATTTATTAAAAAAGAAGTTACGAACTATAGATAAATTGTATTTCAGATCGACCTAACCAGACCCGTTTCAAGTTGTACAGAGAATTACCCATTTTAACCCCATCCCATTATGTAGTTACTGAGCCCACATGACACGCCCAATCTTCTATGTTTACATCAAATATTAGTATTTTTTAAAGGAAATGTACATGAAAGATGGGGTAAACAAAATAAGACGGAATCCTGTGATGATTCGGATTACTTTAGCCATTCTATACATAAATGAAAGATTAGTTCAGAATTCTATGCACATGGCTTGTTTAATCCTTAAACATCAGATATCACCGTGGAAAAATTAAGTAGACAAACCTAATTTTTAAGTTGGTTTTAGTTCCATTGAATATCCAAAATATAGTTTATATTTATAGTTAAAATTAGTCCAATAATATTCATCATGCATGTTTCAATGAAATTAAAAGCGGTGACCTTGACTATAGCAAAGAAGAGATGAAGAAGTACAACTGAAGATTCGTCTTAGCACATTCTGTATGCTATTAGAGACCTTGACTGTAAGGAAAACCGCGCATATCTTTAATACAAAAACTGAAAATGCAAAGACAATAACAAACATAAAAAAACGCTAGGCATCTTAATGTTTCACATAAAACAACCAAACAACATAACGTACTTCCAACTAAAGGGTCAACTGATTTACCACGTATAATTCTATCCAAACATCCACTAACTCACAATCGATTAACCCACAAAACCATTCATTATTTAGATTCGTACAAAATCAAGTTTAAAAAAAAGGTTCAGATGCGTACCAAAGTATTATAAGTGACAATATTTGGACGAAAAGTGTAATTTACCCTATTTTGTTTTAAGAACATTAAAATTACATAATTTAATTATTATTTTATGGATGGTGGATACTGAATACTAGTAATACCATTGGCGGAGCTTAGTGTAAAGTGGGGGGGGGGGGGGGGGGGGTGCACCCTACCCGAATATTTTGGTTAGAAGTGTAAAATTTCCAATTTTTCATCCTTTATATTTGTATTTGTATGGGATTGCAGGTATTTAACAAAGGTTCACTTATGATCTCTAGAATGCCTTCCAGTTGTTCAATACAAATATTGTCACTTATAATACTTTAAAAAAACAGGGGAAATTGGATGAGAGGTCAAGGGTTATTAAATACCTGGCGATTTAAAAAAAAAACCCTAGTCAAAGAAAGTTACATTTAGAGTACTAAAGATCAAGGGTTCTTGAATACCTGTTGCTTACTTACTTCAACTCGCCATGTAGGTTATCTGAGGATAAAAATTTCCATTGATGCGATTAGAGATCGATGTCGGAGAATGGTGTGTTGCTTAAAAGATTTATAGGGTTAGTTTCTAGTGAAATAGGAAAGGGGATTGAGGGAGATGGAATTTCATTATGAGTGTGAGACCGATGAAAGACACCGGCGAAAAAAAGGAATGTAGAAGAAGCAGCACCGATGTGAAGAGGAGTGGAAAAATGAACGTGTGAATACACATTTAGGGCATGTTTGGCTAATCTTTTTGAAAACAACTTATTGACTTATTGGTTTTTTGGAAAAGTCAGTATGGGGTGACTTTTTGGAAAAGTCGCTATTCCCCTCACATACAACCTCATTGCCAAACATAATTTTAGAGCTTATGACTTTTCAAAAAGCCAATAAGTCAATAAGTTGTTTCAAAAAGCTTAGCCCAACATGCCCTTAGGGTTTGGAATGGAGAAGGAAAAAGAGCGGAGGCATTGTATGGTTCCGCCGTTCATATTGATTCAAGAAAAAGAGTGGTTTAAGAAGATGCCATGTGGCCTAAGCTTGTTTTGCTTTATTAGAATTTATAGATGAGTCGTCTTAAAGAAGGAACAAACAGACCCCAACAAAGAGAAAAGGGTGGGAGAGTGATGATGGGTTTGTGCTTTTTAAGTGAATGTGCAAACAATTTCAGCTTTTGATTTTAAATTGGGGAGTGTGGGCATGTCCTTCTTGATTATCATTGTTCTCTTTAAACAGGGAGGTGGTTGTCGGATGATGGGTGGGCTGGGGGTTGTGGGTGAATGATGGTGGTGGAGAAAAGCTAAAGAGAGATTGAACTTGGAGAGAGAGAAGACAGTTAAGAGATAGAGAGGGACGACAGTGTGTGTGTTCGTTTATATATTTCAAATAAATAAATTGAGTAAAATTACCAACTCACGCCCTCAAGTGCAAGGCATATGTCTAACTTAACTGAAAATTTTAATCAGGTTAGTTTTAAAGAACGTTGGGTGTAATGGGTTTTTCAAATATAGGACTGTGACTGTAATTATTGAAATTAAAGGGTATTCACTGCAATCCGATACAAATATAATAGACGAAAAGTGTAATTTACCCTATTTTGTTTTAAGAACATTAAAATTACATAATTTAATTATTATTTTATGGATGGAGGATACTGAATACTAGTAATACCATTGGCAGAGCTTAGTGTAAAGTGGGGGTGCACCCTCCCCCGAATATTTCGGTTAGAAGTGTAAAATTTCCTATTTTTCATCCGAAATTTTTTAAATTATATAGGATTGTCCCTCAATTATTTTGCCTAAATATTTATACAATATATAAATTGAGTCCCATTACTTTCCGTCTCCTCTAAACTTTTGGTCAAGCTCCGCCTTACATTGTACAATGGAAATTATTTTATGAATGATGGATACTGAAAACCAATAAAACCCTTACATTGTTCAATGAAAATAAGTAAAAGGAGAGGGGTTTTGTAACGTGACTCACTTTACTATGTGGCAATGAAAAACAAGTGAATCTATTACACATAGCCATTTACATTGTACAATATATATATATATATATATATTCAAATAGAGAAAATGAAATATATTGAAGATTACAAGTGTATCTAAAAATATGATAAGAGAAAAACAAAAATAAAATAATAAAAGTTCTGTTTAAAAATACTTAAAAGAGTCGTTTTTTATATGGGTTCATAAGGGAAAAAAAATAAAATTATAATTTAAAAAAAAAATACTTTACACTTAACCTGTTTTTTTCTACGGGTTGATAAGGGAAACTTTGATAAGAGAAAAACAAAAATAAAATTATAAAAGTTTTTTTAAATACTTAACACTTAACCCGTTTTTTATACAGGTTAACCCAAATCAGACACGTTTTAAAATAGTTCACCCGAACCCAATCTGTTTTAAACGAGTGAACCCGAATTTGACATGTTTATAACCGGGTCATGTTTGTCGATTCAACCTGCTTTTTTCATGTCTTATTAAGAATTTATGCCCCTAGGGGCAATCATATTTACCTTTATTTTAGAGTGTAATTGTCCTAGCAACAAAAATGAAAGTCAGGAGTGATATTGGTTACATCTTCGGTATCGATTATCATCAGCTAATGAATAGTAGTTTTTCTTTTTTCGATAAAAAGCTTAAAATATGATTAGAAGAAAATCGAACTTGATATACATGAGACATTGGTATCTATATGTATCACTCTATTTTGCACCTTCTGTACTTGAACCATCGTCACTCTCATCATCCTGGTATCCACTGTAACTTCTTGAATCTGCACCGAACCTTGAAATCGTACTTTTGAACCTTTGAGGTTCAAACTCATCGTCACTTTCGTCTGCATACTCTATATCAAATCCCCTCGAATCGGATTTACGCATGCTTTTGCTCTTACTACTTTGATTATCATCAACTTTAGATTTATAACTTGAATCTACTCCTTTCGTGCTTGGCTTTATCGAGTCGCTTTCTTGTATTTTGAACATCACTTTCTTTTTGCTGGATTTAGCTTTCATTCTGGCCTTAGATTTTGAGTTTGTGAGAATTGTTGTGCTAGCTTTGTCTTCGTCAGAGAAATCCTCTTCACTGTAAGCATCTTCACCGTATGCGGTTCCTGATGAACCATCAGAACCATGGTCCGACCCAGATTCATCCTTTTGACCAAAGGATGGTTCAGGCTTCAGCACTGGTTCTGGCTTGGACACTGGCTCGAGCACTTTTTCAAGCTTGGACTCTGGCTCAACCACTTGTTCATGCTTGGACTCTGGTTCCAGAACTGGTTCAAGCTTGGACTCTGGTTCCAGAACTGGTTCAGGTTTGGACTCTGGTTCGAGCACTGGCTCAGGCTTGGACTCTGGCTCGAGCACCGTTTCAGGCTTGGACACTGGATCAAGCACCGGTTCTGGCTTGGACTCAAGCTCGAGCACTGGTTCGAGCTTGGACACTGGCTCTCGCTCTAAATCAGAGTCTGAATCTGAATCCGAGTCTGTAGAATCAAGTTCTGGCTCAGGCTCAGGTTCGGGTTCGGGTTCAGGCTCAGGCTCGGGTTCGGGCTCGGTCTCCGTGTCTGTCTCTGATTCCCATTCAAGTTCGTGCTCTGACTCAAGCTCATGCTCCGACTCAGGCTCGGGCTCAGGCTCTAGCTCAAATTCATGCTCAGACTCGGAATCAGAATCAGAATCAGAGTCAGGCTCAGGTTCAGGCCTAGTCTCGGGCTCAGGGCGGTTAAACGGCTCTATCTTTATACCTAACTCTGTATCTGAGTCAGAATCTGATGATGACGACGACGATGATGAAGACGGGTATTTTTGTGGGGTAGTAAACTCTTCATGATGAGCTAGGGTGAGGAGGGTTAGAGCCCCTAAAATGTCCGATATCAAAGGGCGAGCACTCCACTCATCTTGTAGACACATAGCCGCCACCTCAATTGCTTTATTTATATTCTTTTCTGGAACTACTCCCTTGAACATAGGGTCACCCAGTTCTTGGAATCTCTTTGGATCTTTAATATATGCTTGTGCCTGTTTCAAACTCAAAAATCAATATGAAATAAAGACACTTTTTTAATCTTTTTTTAATAGTAATTCTTCGTCGCTAAAGGTTTCAAACTATGTATTAAGTAGAATTGGGTTTTCTATTCAAAAGGGGGGTGGCGGCGCAACTTGTTGCCCGACTACCTGCCATTGCTTTGTAATTGCCCTTTTCGTGTGGAATGATATTGCATTTGACATTTTGAATATATCTATTTAAGGGAAAAAAAAATCTTTTTTTTTTTGGCGGAAGGAAGTCGTTATCTCAAAAAGCGACTAAAACGTTATAAAAGACATAAATTTTGATATTCGTGTGATTTAGGAAGATTTGCGTACTCCAAGAATCTAAAGTTGGTATCTAAGATAACATATAACCGGATTTATTATCATACATTTTCAGAATAACCCAGTTTTAATAATTATTCCACAAATTTTGCTAGTTACCAGAGGTCTTTAACAATTTTAGTGTAAGATAATAAGAAGAATAATGGCACCATTAATTAGTAGATTATCACTGGCTCCGCCTCCATTAAACTTGTAAGAAAAGGCTAAAAGAAGATTACCCAAGAAACAAGATTTTGCTCCTTAGTTGGCCGAGAGGTGTCCAATGCTTTTCTCCCGGTGATAAGCTCGAGTAGTATAACTCCAAAGCTATAGACATCGGATTTGACGGTGAGTTCACCCGTTTGTTCGGATTCTGGAGCACAACCAACCGATCCCATCACACTTTTATGCACATTACTACCGGATGAGCTTTCTAGATTCACAAGCCCGTAATCGGTAACCTTCGGCTCAAAGTTTCTGTCTAACAAAACATTTGTAGATCTAATGTTGCCACATAGAACTGGTGGATTAACCTTTTCATGTAAATGCTCCACAGCATGTGCGACTCCTGCTGCAACTTTCATCCTTGAGATCCAATCTAATGGTTTTTTGCCTGGAGGAAGATCTGTCATTTATGTTCATTAAAAACATTAGGATCTTGATTATGAGAATGAACATTTTTCATGGAGGCATTAATTACAATGGAAATTTTTTATTTTTACACAACAAAATGCAGTTAGAAAATTACTAAAAGTGAACATGAAATGAGAGAATAATACCATGTATATGATCTTTAACCGAACCCATTGGCATGTACTCATATACCAAAATCCTGTTAACATGATCCGCGCAATATCCAATAAGTTCGACAAGATTTGGATGGTGAAGATCACTCAAGTTGTTCACTTCTTCTATGAACTCCTTTTTTGCTTTTGTTCCTTGTTTTTTAAGTTGCTTCACAGCCACAACCTTCAGTCGATCGATCATGTACGTAAAATCATATCAAATTACCATCAAACATATCCTTTATTTAATTAAAATACATACTTTGGACATATATTCTATTTTTGGAATAACAAATTAAATCAATAAGGTATGTATTAACCTTGTCATCCACCAGCGTTCCTTTATAAACCTTTCCATTTCCGCTTTCCCCTAATAGAGATTCCAACTCGAAATTGTTGGTGGCTGAGGCCAAATCGTTGTATTTGAATCTACGGGCTGAACCTGTTGGTTGATCATCTATAGAATCGTCGTCACTACTTTCATCTTGTTTGTTTGAAGCTGCATTTATGTTCATTAATAACATTAGGAGTTTTGCCTGTGGCGATAAATATAGCTGATAATCAAAGCAGTTTATATAATGATTATGAAAGAAAAAACTAACAAGAGGATTGTTTGGAAAGGGGATCTTCTTTAGGTTGTGCCACAGGCAACTCCCCTTCACCTTCCTTCCCATCTGACTTCTTTTCACCTGATTTTTTTTCTTCTGGATTCTTCTTTCTAAGGCATGGCAAACAGTTCATTCTCTATGCTATCGTATAATATAATTTGTTTTGAACGATAACAAACAAACAAATACAATCTTAAGACAATGCACACGAAAAATAAATTTTTGGAAGTCCTTCAAATAACAACCAATATCACCGTTCTATCCACTCCGGTATAACACCCTTTATACATAATTTGTTTCACAGGAAGTTTTACAAGGAGACGAAAATCTAAAATTGTTAACGAAAAATTGAAAGAAAACGCAACAACGTATTTCCAGGAAACCAAGGGGATGGAGGAAAGGAGGATGAAAGGGGTCCTCCACGCTCCGAACACGGGGACTTGAAGGACCCGTAATGCACCTAACCGAAGCGTGTAAGAGTCTATCAAAATGAAAGATTAGGAGAGGTGATAAGTGCCATGGGTTTGACAAAGCTTTTTGTTGGAGAAATTTGTGGAGATTGTGTGGACATTCTTTGAAATGTCATCCTTTTTCTTCGATATTAAATTAGTGAGAATGTGTACTTTCTGAAAATAATTTTTGATGGATGTTATATTTTCCAATTACTTTTTTTTTATCGGCAAGTAACTTCCATTTCATTCCACCCCAAAATATACAAACAGTTTATGACCAGCAAGTCACTAGTACAAACTGCATACATTGCCAACATACATCACCCGAAACTAACTGTTACGTTCAATCATAATGCTGGAAAACTTGTGGCAGGGATACGAGTGTAGTTGTCACATTTGGTTTAATTGAACACATCATTGTTGCTTCTTTGTTCTAAAAATTGTGGCAGATTGTCCACATCTCGACAAATTTTAACCTTGGTAAGTGGTAACGCTTTTGTCAAGATGTATGTGTATCAGTATTTATAAACATAATTCGTACAATTATTTGTATTAAACCTAGAATTTATTAGATATATGTGTGTATATGTAACGATATATTCGAACGGGTATGGTGGTTGGTTGATACCATTTCAAATGACGGTTATTCCCGTCAATCTCAACCACCTGCATAACCGTTTTTTTATAATATGTATATATGTGGGTTACCGGCAATATTTGCTGGGCACCAAACAGTTTCTTCTTTAACCGAAATTGTCCATTATTCGAATACCATTCACTTTGATCAATCAACCAAGATCACAAATGAATTCAATGTATGAAAACACTTCCGCTGTGAATTATTCTGGTGAACAAGAAAGTGGTATCAGAGCCGGTTATGTAAGTGATGATGATCTCAGGCCGTGTTCAACATTGATGCCATGTAAGCACTGCACTGAAGAAAAGCGTGAACGGAGATGGATGCAGCGGCGTTGCTACTACTGCAATAAGCCTGGCCACCAAATTTCTACATGTCAAGAGAAAGAGAAGGATGAAGAGAGTCAATTGCTTCGTCTAGCGGTTGATACTGGAACGCAGAAACATTCAAATGAAGATACCAATCAACAAACTGATCAAAGACTGGAATACACGGTGATCGAGACAGATGGAGGATATTGGTCAGACATATGGTATGTTAGTAAAACTCTTAAACACCATTTTTCTGGTAACATAGACATGTTTAAGCGAATGAAAAATATGTCTAGTGTTGAAACGATGACCGGAGAAAATCATTTTTTCTTCATTAGAGGTATTGGTGTGGTTGATGTTATAACCGGGTCGGAAAAGATACGTGTCCAAAGTGTGTTTTATACACCGGACATAGACAGAAATGTCTTAAGCCTCGATCAATTAGTAACTCAGGGTCTTACAGTAAAATTTATGGGGGATAAATGCAAACTATTTCCGACATTTAGTGTCCCCTTGAACAACAAAAGGAATGGTCATTCAGGAATGACAAGGGAGGAGGAGATCGGTGAATTAGAAAAACAGTATATGATAGGCAAAGGATCAGAACATGAGAAGTATAAATCTGAATTCTTAAACGAGTACTTTGAAAATCTGAATATTTCAACGAACGAACCGGATTGGAATGTTCTGATATTACAAGCGATGTCCTTTAAGGATTTTCAAGATTGCAAGGCTCTACAGGATATGCTCGAAGATGAAGATTATGTTATCAAGTATAAATACTATCTCGAAATTACATTCAGCAACATGATAGAATGGTTTCTCAAGGAGAAACTGGAAATTCATTCAAGACCTTTACCTGCATACGCTTCAAACAATCGTAAGGTGAGGTTATTAGATCTGTATATGGCGGTGAAGAGGGAAGGTGGTCACCGGAGAATCACCGAGAACGACATGTGGGCGATGATAGCTAAGGACATAGGACTTGAGTATGAAGATGGTGAGTACATGCGCTTAATATACCCTATGTATTTGGATGTTCTTGTATATTATTACAAGTTCAAGATGACTCAAGAGAAGGCACTCGAAAAGGAGGAAGTAAAGATGGCTGTGGATCCGAGACCGAGCAAAAGTGAAGGAGACAAGATGGTTGTGCCTGGTGTGGATCAAACGGAAATTGCTGGATGTTCAAGTAGTGCAGGTGCAACAGGAAAGGAAGCGAAACATTACGCATTCTTTGCCGGCAATGACTGGAATGGAATCAAGAAGCTAAACATAAGGAGGAGATTCAACTTTAACCGACCAAAGGCTGCAGTAGACGATGCAAACAACAGTGTTCTCAAGAACTCCCGTAAACATAATTATGTTTAGGGGAGAGTATTAGTCTTTATAAACATAATTCGTACAATTATTTGTATTAAACCTAGAATTTATTAGATATATGTGTGTATATGTAACGATATATATGAACGGGTATAGTGATTGGTTGATACCATTTCAAATGACGGTTATTCCCGCCAATCTCAACCACCTGCATAACCGTTTTTTTATAATATGTATATATGTGGGTTACCGACAATATTTGCTGGGCACCAAGACAGTTTCTTCTTTAACCGAAATTGTCCATTATTCGAATACCATTCACTTTGACCAATCAACCAAGATCACAAATGAATTCAATGTATGAAAACACTTCCGCTGAGAATTATTCCGGTGAACAAGAATGTGTTGGATCAATCTTAATCATTCTTCAAAGTTGAGGTTTGGGAATAAAAAAGTAATTACTATAAGTAGTGTATTAATTGCATAATTGATATATAATTGTAATTAAACGCAGTGGCGGAGCTTGACCAAAAGTTTCGTGGGGGCGTAAAGTGATGGGACCCAAATTTTTTTTTCCTATCGTTGTGTTTCGGGTCGGGTTGGCAATTCGATAAAGTCGGGTCAAATGATAATAGTTCCAAATAAAACAAAGTGTATATTTACCAAACTCCCCATCATTTATATACAAAGTTTATAAATATTTAGGATATACAATTTAGGAAAAATAATCGAGGGGGCGATCCTATATAATTTTAAAAATTTCGGACGAAAAATCGTGTAACACCCCAAAACCGAATATTTAATTTGCTAGTTTGTTATCATGTTTAACAAAATGAGGTATAATAACGGGGTTAGTAAACCTAGTTAAATGTCTAGCAAATTAAGTAAAGGAATGAAATTAAAGCCAAATATGATGGTGTCATGAACTTAAGGGACTAATGGTGACATATTAAGAAAGTTGGAATGATAAAATGAAAGCAAGAATAAAACACACACACATCAGGCGTGTGTGTGTGTGTGTGTGTGTGTTCGACGCCAGAGCCAAGGAAGGAAAGGGAAACCCTTCTAATCACTCAAATTCAGCCAATTGAAGCCCTAATCGTGACTGAATCTCATGCATGTTAATGATTTGTTGATCATCTAGGCCTATTAAAGCTTAAGGTAAGAAGAAATTGATAGTTTGATGATTTTGAATATGTAGGGTTTCAAGAAATTCCATGTGTTTATATGAAATTTGTATGATATTGAGCTAAGATCACCATCTAGAACATCATGAATGCTTGAAATCGATTAATTCAATGTTGGGAGTGAAAACCCACTTAGAGTAGAATGAATATGTGTAGTAAAGTGTGAAATTGGATGAGGGAATGTATGATGATTGTTTATAATGATAAATTGTTAGTTAGGGCTGAATTAGAAGAGAAGTTATGTGAAATTCTATGGAATATTGATGTTCTTGATGATATTGACATGGATTGGTCATGTTATGCAAATGATACTTGTACAATATGCTTAATTAACGGTACGCCCACCAAGTGTATGACGAAATGCCTAAGTGATGATTTTAGATGAATTGTGTATAATGATGGATGGAAAAGTAAAGAATGTAATAATGAAGTGATAAACGATAGGTTAACATGAAATATGCGTTTTGATTGAAATACATATGGGACGTAGTTAGATCAATGTATGAATGTGTAATGACATGATAAATTATATAAGCTTGAAAAGATATGACTTTGAGTATATGCTTTATGTTTGTTAGAAATTGACTAATGAAGGTCAAATGTGGAGCATAGGATTAATGTGATTGATGTTATGTGTGGTCTTGTATGCTAACAAGGATATTAATGTATTGACATGTAAGGATAAATAACATATCTACGGACTCAAGCACGGAGGCTAACAGGTCAAAAGTAAGCATGGAACCTATGCTTGAACTTGGTCGCTCAAGGTAAGTGATTTCCATAATCACTTCTTGGTTTGTTTAAGTAATATAATGTTTAATTATTAAGTTTATATGAAGTTGAGGTCAAATCAATAGATTATTTTGATAAATGCATGAACGGGTCGAATAATTCGTAGACGAATAATAAGCCGAACATGTATAAGTTAAGAAATTCCTTAACTCGTGTTATGGGTCATTTTCTGAGCGTACATATCTTGATCAATATCCTGCTTTTAATTGTTTATTTGTGACCAGGATACTGGACGGGGATATTGCTAACATCCTGGGCGATATCCTGAGGTTGATTGAATTAACCACGTGCAGGTTAAAGGCTGGGGTTTGCTAACGGTCAGATGGACTTCATCTCCTCAAGACTCGGGCATGTTTGTTATGGGAGAGACGTTGAACCCGAAAGACTAGGTCTACAACGTTCGAGTGAGGAATATTCGCTGGATCCCGATTATTTAGGATAGTTTGTTATATTTGTTTTACTATAAATAGATGGGGGCGGATCAGATTAAGGCACGCAACTTTCACATTTTCAAACACTTTCTCTCTAGCTCTCTGCAAACACTACACACAAACACTTGTATTCAAATCACATT
This sequence comes from Helianthus tuberosus, assembly GCA_030545235.1. Classification (NCBI taxonomy): domain Eukaryota; kingdom Viridiplantae; phylum Streptophyta; class Magnoliopsida; order Asterales; family Asteraceae; genus Helianthus; species Helianthus tuberosus. Next base: position 36,503,472 of record CM060430.1, read on the forward strand.
GTAACACCTAGTTGATTCGCTCTACATCCTGCACTGTATCCTAATATTTGAAGCAATAGAAGAACAAGGCAGCTGCGATTGTCAGCTCCCGAGGTTTTGTGCCGGCGATCTAGATTGATCAAGGGCTTTCCTCGTACATCACGTGTCAACCTTTACTTTTCTGCTCATTGTTTGATCACAGATACAGCTCTATATCTTGAGCCGTATCCTGCAATTGTTTTTATAACTAACTTGGTTAACATATTTTTCACACATAATTTTAGCACACTACCTCACTTAACTAATTTGATCACTAAATTGCTTCGGTAATTTTTTACCAAAACAATTTGGCGCCCACCGTGGGGTAAGTGGTGCTATTTTTGCTAAAAACTTTATTCGGTTTTCTTTTGTCAAAACTTTTTTCTAACTTATTTTCAATGGCTTCGAGATCAAACATGAGCTCCTCCACTATGTCCGCTACGACTTCTGCTACTACCGGTTCGGTGCTTCCACCACCTCCTCCAAGGATGCCAGTTTCTTCACAACTTCAGGATGTTATCCCTACTCGGAGTGTTCAGGGATCTGCTCCCGTTTTAGCCTCTAATGATGAAATTATAACTTTATTTGGAAGTGTGCAGGAACAAATGAGGCAGCAACAGGAAACTAACCAAATGTTATTAAGAGAAATACAACTCTTAAAAGCTAGTTCGAGTAGACCTGCTGAGGAAACTGTCACTCCTATACAGCCCAGGGCTTTGAACTTCAGTTCCGCAGTTTACACTGAGGATAATAGGGGGAATATCGTCCCAAGCCATTCTCAGAATCATACCCCTGAGATACCCTCCTCGGTCAGGATGTCGACTGTGAGGAGTTCAGGATATGCTTCAGGATATTGCCAAAATCCTCAGATCAGTAATGTGTCAAATAATAACATTCCTGCTACTAACAACAATGGGTCTTTGCAGGATGCAGGTATGACGTCAACATTTACCAAGGAGCTCCAGAAATTGAAGGACATGATATCCAGTGTACCTGGAGTGGTCCAGCCAATTCCGGAAGTATCCCAAGACAGCCACAGGATATCCCGCTTTGCGTATCCTATCTGTGATGCTGAAATCCCAAAAAGATTTCAGACTCCCAACATGAAACTGTATGACGGGACTACGGATCCTGAAGAGCATATTGCCCAGTATAGGGAACGGATGGAAATCAATCCTATCCCTCCAGATCTCAAGGAAGCATGCTTATGCAAGGGATTCGGTTCTACCTTGACAGGATCAGCCTTAAAATGGTTGTTAAACATCCCTCCTCACTCAATTACTTCGTTTGCTCATTTGGTTAATTTATTTAACAGTCAATTTTCTTGTAGTCGGAGTTTTGAGAAACTAACCAGTGACCTTTACAGGATAACTCAAGGATCTTAGGAATCCTTGAGGGATTACGTGAACAAGTTCAGTCGAGAATCCTTGGATATCCCACATCTTGATGTTGCAACAGCTGTGCAAGCTTTTAAGATGGGGTTACAAAAAGATTCTCAGTTTTATCAGGATCTTGTAATGAATCCCTGCAGGAATCTCGACGAAGCTCGTAACAGGGCTTTGAGATATATCCGTTTGGAAGATGACAAGAAGATGCAAGAGAGGATGAATTCTACCTCAACCTACGAATCAACCAACAGGAAATCAGAATCCTCATATAAGCCATATCGCTCTAAGCCATATGGCAGAAATGATAACAAGAAAGTGAATGCTGTTGAAGACGAGGATCCTGAAGAATATCCTGACTTATCTGAATACTGCTTTTCTGTTAATATACCTGAGTTAATGTATGCTATGCAGGGTTTAGGGGACAAAGCTAGGTGGCCTCGAAAGAACCAGCAGAAAGCTGATTGGAAGGATAAATCCAAATGGTGTGCCTTCCATGAAGACTTCGGACATATGACCGAGGATTGCATTGCTTTAAGGAAAGAAATAAGTTACCTGTTAAGCAAAGGGTATCTGAAGGACTTGCTGGGAAGAAAGAAGAATAAAGGGCAGGATCCCGAGAAGGATCCTGAACGAGCAGCATCACCCCCAGCAGATGCCAAGATAATTAACTTTATTTCAGGAGGATCCGACATTTGTGGGACTTTGTATTCGGCGGCTAAGAGACATGCAAAGGAAGCTAAGAATGAAAGGGGAGACAAACCAGTCAGGATGACTACCCTCACAACTGATAAAGTGATCACTTTCGATAGTGATGACAGGGATACTGTTCAGGATCCTCACCATGATGCTTTGGTAATAACATTATATGTGGCTAACCATTTTGTACGCAGGATATTGGTGGACAACGGTAGTTCTGTCAATATAATTCAGCTGGAAACATTGAAAAGGATGAATGTATCTCCGATGGACATTACTTCGAAGTCCACTGTGCTCGTTGGTTTCAGTGGAGAAGCTAGAAATACTGTAGGAGAGATAAAATTACCAGTATATGTTGAAGGGGTCAACTCGATACAACGCTTCTGTGTGATGGACTCCTTATCCTGCTATAACATCAACTAGGCAGGCCATGGATCCATGACATGAAGGCTGTGCCTTCGACTTATCACCAATGCATCAAGATTCCAATCCCTGGGGGGTCGTCAAAGGGATGGATCCATGACATGAAGGCGAAGGAATGCTACACATCCTCGATGAAATCCTCGACCAAGCCTAATCCAGCATAGCAATTAAAGATGCGGGCCAGGGATACCTTGGAAGCTTCGGAGTAGGATGTGAAGAAAGTTATCCTGGATCAGGATAATCCTGATATCTCGGTGCTCGTCTGAACCAATATCCCTCGGGATATTGAAGAACAATTAACTGACTTTTTGAAATGCAGGATGTTAACGTTTGCATGGAAGCATGAGGATATGACAGGTATATCCAAAGACATTATTACTCACAAGCTCGGAATTGACAGGTCGTTCAAGCCTGTTCAGCAAAAAAGAAGGAAGTTTGCTCCTGAGCGAAATATAATCATCCAAGAGGAAGTTGAAAGATTGTTAAAGTCCAAAATGATCAGAGAAGTCAAGTTCCCAAGATGGTTGGCAAATGTGGTCGTAGTGCAGAAGAAAATGGGAAATGGAGAGTCTGTGTAGATTACACAGACTTGAATAAGGCTTTTCCTAAAGACCCATTCCCCCTTCCTCATATCGATGCAATGGTGGATGCTACTGCTGGGCATGAGATGTTAACGTTCGTGGACGCATCCTCAGGATTTCAGTAGATTCAAATGGAACCTTCGGACCAGGAGGATACTGCTTTCATGACACCAACAGGTATTTATTGCTATACTGCTATGCCTTTCGGTTTGAAAAATGCAGGTGCAACATACCAGAGATTGGTGAACATGATGTTCAAAGATAAGCTGCGGGACACCATGGAGGTATATATTGACGATATGGTGGTGAAATCTAAAAATGTCACACCCCGACCACGTAGAACATACAAAACGTGGCGGAAACGTCGGGGAGTGTTGTAACAGAATTAATGTTTCAAATCCATGGCAATTGAAGTTTCGTTTTATTGATTAAAAGTGTTACAATGTCTTAACAAACAAAGAAATACAACATAATTAACTAGTCTTGCATCTTTTATCGTCCCTAAAGTCCAAGACTGCCTATGTGTATCTTGATCATCTTACGCAACAGCTCCTGAAAAACACATGTGAAAATAGGTACGTCAGCATAAAGATGCCGGTGAGATACATAGGTTTTGTGAAAATAGGTTTCATGACTTATGTTTGAGAAAATGTTTAGTCATGAACCTTGTTATTTGCTTTGTTTTGTAAATCATTTGAAAATCGATAAGATCAGATGATATGTATAATTAATGTATGGTTAAATGAATAACCATGTAAAATGAGTTTGTATTAGATAAGTTGTTTGTAAATCAATGTCTTGTGAAAAATATGTTATTTGTATAAAATGTTCTATGTATCAAACTGAAATGATTCAGTTAACGCTACAATATGTAATACCATACAAACACTTATATATAGGAAGTACCAGCGGCGTATCCACCATGCTTGTATCATATTACACACGCCTCGTTACTTAAATCACTTACACAAACCAAACCAACAATGTAAGATGTCTATGTTTAAACCAAATTGTCCTACCAAAATGTAAGCATATGATAAATAAGAAATGTACTAAGTATGCAACAACAGACATACATAGCATGTGAACTGAAATATCTGTACTAAGTATGCAACAACAGACATACATAGCATGTGAACTGAAATATCGGTACTAAGTATGCAACAACAGACATACATAGCATGTGAACTGAAATATCGGTACTAAGTATGCAACAACAGACATACATAGCATGTGAACTGTACTAAGTAATGCACACAAATGGGCACACGTAGCATGAAATGTAATGTAAAACGATGTACTAAGTAATGCACACAATGGGCACACCTAGCATAAACACAATGAAATCATGTACTATAATGTACTAATGAACATAGGAAGTATATGATGTGAAAACAGGAAAGCATGAAAGTAACAAGTAGGCACATGTGTTCCACCCCAAAACAGTTTGGAAAACAGTAAAAGAGGGGTCTATGTACTCACCTGAGATTGCTCAGTAGTCCTTGAGTAACAACTAAACAATGCTAGAGATCGCGGATATCAAACGGCACCTAATATAGGTAACTACATTAATAAACCGGACCTAAATCGGAAGACTGGGTAGCATGAGGGTTTGTAAACCAAATGAGTGTAGGAACTCATGTGATATGGTTAGTCAAAGCCTACATACTAAATGAAACTTAACCTAAGTGTCTACGACCCATTACGACCCGTTTAGGTAGCTTATGCTACTTTAACGCGTCGTTCGTGTGAAACGCGTTCGGACCGCCTAACTAGCCCTATGACAAGTGTTATATGCCTAAACATATTACATAATCAGTTATGTGACAAAGGTTTAGGTTACATATGCTTAATTACCAATTATACATGAAAAGGGTATTCTGGTAATTTACCTAAGGCATATAAACTACCTATCATACAACTACTTAAACGATGTGACCATAGGGTATAACCTCGGAAGGTTATTCCCTACCTACTATGGTCACCTAATGTATTTGGTCGGATCCTAATGATCGACCAAATGGGTCGGGTTCGAGGTATAAGCGATTCATCAGATCGCTTACCCTACGACCCTAGACAACGTGGTAATCAGTGGGCATAGTCCCAAGGGACTATGACCAACGTGATTACACTCACGTTGCGAAGTTCAAAAGAACTTCGCATTGACCATTACTGGTCAACGCTGAAAGTCAAACAAAGTTTGACTTTCTGACTCGAAAAGCAATAAAATAAGGAAAAGAACGAAAGAATACTTACGAAGGGTCCCCGAATGCTAATCCCGATCCAAGAACTCAGGTATGAAACAATGGTTTCAACTTAGAGCTCTCAAAATCAGAATTCTTGTAAGAAATGAGGTTGGATGGGTTGGGTATTTATAGGAATACCCGAACCGTTAAGATCGTTTCATGGAAAATGTGTCTTAATCGCAACCGTACAAGTGTCGGAACCTTATGGTGACTAAATGGCCACTCACCATAGGGTATCAACATGTGGCAAGGTTTTGGGAGTGGTTTGCAGCTGGAAACAGGCTGTCGATACATCGAATCTGGTCCCGAAAATGCGAAAAATGAGTTTCTGCATGTTTTCTGCCCCAGAATAGGCAGTCGCGTAGCGCGACGGTGAGGGCCTAGGCAGTCGCGCTACGCCACTGACCCCCCTGTTTCAGAAAAGTTTCAAAAGTGGCAGGAATGGTCCCTGCACGTGTTTAAGGCCTTTTTCGATGCGTTTGAACCCCGTTAACCTCATTTCAAGGCTCTAAAATGAAGTTAAAGTATAGGGGACTCAAAACATGCTCAAAAATATGCCGGATGATGGTTCGTTTGGTCGTACGAATGCGATGTTCGCTTAATTACGACGGAATGCGCATAAGCGCGAAAAACGATCCAAATGACGCGACAAATGGATTTTTCTTATGGCGAACACTAAAATATAATATAGTCATGCTTACATAAATTTTTGGATGTCCGGATGTATTCAGAACGTAAATTATGCGTAAAAATGCAAACTTGTGCATTTTTTGACACTTTTAGTCCCTGAATGACACAAAAGTTTATTTTAGCATACCGAACACCTCAAAGCCTATTTCTAAGCTATGTAAAGGATATTTGTGGTATGTTTAACTTATGGTCATGTTCCGGAAGGTCTATTACAGTTCAAATTGGCATACTTTCGCAGTTTGTCAACTTTAGTCCCTGTAAGCGATTAAACTTGATTTCTCCACACCAAACCTTCCAAAACTTATATATAAGTTATGTAAAGGTTATTTAAGGTATGTCAAGCCTATTTCACTATTCCGGAGTGTTTGTTGGATTAAACTGGTTATATCTACACATCAGAGCGCGTATAACCCTCCAGAAAGCGATTTAAAGCTTGAAATCGAACAAGAATTGATATGTGTAAACGATACACATATTTTTACAAATCCCAAGTATGAAATACTATATTTCATTGGTTTGGCATTTGTTTGATGGTTGGAGTGACACGGGTGTCACAGTCTCCCCTACTTTAGGAAATTTCGTCCCGAAATTAATTCGTAGGAGTCCAACTGTGGCTTTGTGTCAAATAACCACCAGAGATATGAAAGGCATAATCCTGTTATTTCTCTTTAACAGACATTCTTCAGAATTGAAAAATGAACGGAGTTATTTTCAACAGGCATTCTTTAGAAAAATGCACATGAAGGAATAAACAAGGATATTCATTTCCCTCGATGGATTTTCTTCAGCAACGAAAATGAACGGAAACGAAAATGAACAGAATGTGTCATTTTCCACAACATCTTCAGAAACAAAAATGAACGGAAAAGTCATTTTAACATCTTCAGAAACAAAAATGAACGAAAGGAGTCATTTTAACATCTTCAGAAACAAAAATGAACGAAAGGAGTCATTTTAACATCTTCAGAAACAAAAATGAACGAAAGGAGTCATTTTAACATCTTCAGAAACAAAAATGAACGAAAGGAGTCATTTTAACATCTTCAGAAACAAAAAATGAACGGAAAAGTCATTTTAACATCTTCAGAAACAAAAATGAACGAAATGAGTCATTTTAACATCTTCAGAAACAAAAATGAACGAAAGGAGTCATTTTAACATCTTCAGAAACAAAAATGAACGAAAGGAGTCATTTTAACATCTTCAGAAACAAAAATGAACGAAAGGAGTCATTTTAACATCTTCAGAAACAAAAATGAACGGAAAAGTCATTTTAACATCTTCAGAAACAAAAATGAACGAAAGGAGTCATTTTAACATCTTCAGAAACAAAAATGAACGGAATACATGACAAAATTTGCTGTGGTCTCTGTGCACTGAATTTCCATAATTATGTACGCGTCCATAATTACGTAATTCCTTGCACAGTCCGCACAGTGCATTTCATGATGTGTAGGGGAAGAAAATATCAAACCTGTGATGAGTGTGACTAGACTACCATAGGGTCCTTTTAATCAGATCAACACATGATCTTTTTAATTAGACCTCCAAGGAGTCCTTTTAGCTATATCATCACTTGATATACCTAACCAGATTTTTGGATCAATCTGATTACCTAGACCTTTCACGGGTCTAATTATGGAATGGTACAATATAATCCAAGGGTCTTTACTATTACGTACAAGCCCGTTGAGGATTTAATATAGCACCCAAAAATATGGAAGATTCTACGAGGATTTGAATAACAAGAATTTGGATCACACCAAAAACATAAAGGGAACACATAAGCACAAAATCACATAGTTGTTTAATTTGTTATTAATTTGTTATCTTTGGACGCGGATACTTAAAGCACACCAGGAATCCAATTCGTGGATTTCATTTGGCACTTTAATCATTCCAAGAATACATTCATGAAGATAGGATGATCTACCAAAAATTCGATTTTCGTTTTTAGGAAAACGCAATCTTCGAATTAAGGTACACAATAATTTAGGACATACGGAAATACCCTTAGGTACCCTATTAAGAATTTATAGTGGTACTTGGGGTCTTCGTACAGAGTTATAACTTGCACCTTGTACTTCGTCTCTTTGCAAGAGACGGGTACTTAGGATCTTTGTATAAAACGCAAGAGATTGTATAATGGAAAAATTTTGGGGGGTAGTCTGTTCTTCAAGGAATGCGGTTCCGTGATAGTCGGTGTTGTAGGGGATATGTTGTTTATACAAACAATCACTTAAATACATTGCAATGTAAATAAAAAGATTTATTTATTAACAATGATAACAACTGTTTCATGGACCTTGACAACAAAAGAAAATAATACATAAGACATGATTATTTCTAAACGGTGTTGTCTTCTAGTCGGTCAGATGCTCATCTCTGTGCTGGATTAGCATTAGCAAGCTTTGGGCAATTTCTTCGGAAATGTCCCATCTCACCACACTTGTTGCACGAACCTGGTGGAAAGCGAGCTCGGGCAGGTTTGTTGTTAGCTTGATTCGGTGCAACTGTTGCTACGCAAACTTTTGCTGTATGACCTTTACGTCCACAAATTTGGCATTCGCGGCACCTCACCATAGCATGATGATAAAGGTTACATTTGTTGCACAAAGGTGAAGTTCCTTTGTATGGCTTCCTAGCACGGGGTTTAGCTGGTTGGTTGGGGGCGGCTTGATCATTGTGAGCGACCATGGCGAAGTTCTGAGAAGCCTTTTGCTTCTTTGACCACTCAAGGGATACAGTCTGTTCATCCATGGTCTTTGATTCCTCGAGCGGTTTCTTGTCACCCTTTCGGAAAAGCTTACGTTTCCTGATCTGAGATTCAGTCAGGGTTGCAGATAACTCAATGGCCTGCCTAACCGTAGTGGGGTTACTACCAGTAACAATGTCTTGAACTGCGTCAGGGAGACCATCAATGTATTTTTCGATCGCCTTATCCAAAGGCGTAACCATGGTAGGGCACAACAGGCTCAGCTCCTCATATCGATCAGTGTATGCTCGATGTTCGCCGCTGTCTTGCTTAAGATCATCGAATTCCCTTTCCAAGGCCCTGATCTCGTGACGAGGACAAAATTCCTTCATCATCAGTGCTCTAAGTTCTTCCCATGTTTGAGCCAGTGCTACTTCGGCACCCCTATCTCTCACCACACCGTTCCACCACGTCAAAGCTCTTTTCTCAAAGACACTAGATGCGAAGTCTACCTTTCGCTCGTTTGGACATTGAACATGCCTGAAGGTGCTCTCTAGACTCTCAAACCATTGCAGAAGTGCAGTCGCTCCTTGAGACCCAGAAAACTTTGATGGCTTAGCCGAGTTGAACGTCTTGAAGTTGCAGAGAGCATTATTGCTGTTGATAGCTTGGTGACATTGGGCAACGATAATCGGGATTGCAGCAGTCATTTGCTGTGTAATGACAGCTGCCAGCTCGTCAACAGATACTGGATTTTCGCGTCGTGGAGGCATTCTAAAAGAGAAGAACATGAAAGGAAACGAGTGAGAGAATTAGACGAAATGAATGAGATGAAACAAATCTGATGAAAGCAAGGATAGTGGTCATTTGTTCGTTACTACAAAGCAACAAACGACCTCGGTGATTAATCAAAGTAAATAGGTCAAAAATAATGTATCGCGAAGACATGCTCGCCTATAAGTGAACACTCATCCCAAGAATTCCCAGGTAAGCACAACTGGTCTCGCGTCTGATGAGATGTATACGAAGTGCTTGCCTAGACAGAAAACCCAGAATACAGGCATTCACCCTTCAAGTTTGCACGTGTTCACATTATTTAAAACCCAAAACCTTGATGAGATTTTGAAAATTCAAAGGGGTTCAAAACCGTATAACAGAGGGTTCAAAACCTTGTAATAAATCATCCTAGAACAGATGATTAGTGTTCAAAGCGGTTTTGAAATTTATGTTCTTGTTGTGGTCGTCACCTAAGGATAGGTGACAGTATTGTTTTATGACTAAACGCAAGTAAACTCGCGTTAGGGTCCTAAGAAGGTTATAGACTAGGTCAAAGCATTACTAATAACCTAATTCCCTATAACCATTGGCTCTGATACCATCTTTTCTGTCACACCCCGACCACGTAGAACATACAAAACGTGGCGGAAACGTCGGGGAGTGTTGTAACAGAATTAATGTTTCAAATCCATGGCAATTGAAGTTTCGTTTTATTGATTAAAAGTGTTACAATGTCTTAACAAACAAAGAAATACAACATAATTAACTAGTCTTGCATCTTTTATTGTCCCTAAAGTCCAAGACTGCCTATGTGTATCTTGATCATCTTACGCAACAGCTCCTGAAAAACACATGTGAAAATAGGTACGTCAGCATAAAAATGCCGGTGAGATACATAGGTTTTGTGAAAATAGGTTTCATGACTTATGTTTGAGAAAATGTTTAGTCATGAACCTTGTTATTTGCTTTGTTTTGTAAATCATTTGAAAATCGATAAGATCAGATGATATGTATAATTAATGTATGGTTAAATGAATAACCATGTAAAATGAGTTTGTATTAGATAAGTTGTTTGTAAATCAATGTCTTGTGAAAAATATGTTATTTGTATAAAATGTTCTATGTATCAAACTGAAATGATTCAGTTAACGCTACAATATGTAATACCATACAAACACTTATATATAGGAAGTACCAGCGGCGTATCCACCATGCTTGTATCATATTACACACGCCTCGTTACTTAAATCACTTACACAAACCAAACCAACAATGTAAGATGTCTATGTTTAAACCAAATTGTCCTACCAAAATGTAAGCATATGATAAATAAGAAATGTACTAAGTATGCAACAACAGACATACATAGCATGTGAACTGAAATATCTGTACTAAGTATGCAACAACAGACATACATAGCATGTGAACTGAAATATCGGTACTAAGTATGCAACAACAGACATACATAGCATGTGAACTGTACTAAGTAATGCACACAAATGGGCACACGTAGCATGAAATGTAATGTAAAACGATGTACTAAGTAATGCACACAATGGGCACACCTAGCATAAACACAATGAAATCATGTACTATAATGTACTAATGAACATAGGAAGTATATGATGTGAAAACAGGAAAGCATGAAAGTAACAAGTAGGCACATGTGTTCCACCCCAAAACAGTTTGGAAAACAGTAAAAGAGGGGTCTATGTACTCACCTGAGATTGCTCAGTAGTCCTTGAGTAACAACTAAACAATGCTAGAGATCGCGGATATCAAACGGCACCTAATATAGGTAACTACATTAATAAACCGGACCTAAATCGGAAGACTGGGTAGCATGAGGGTTTGTAAACCAAATGAGTGTAGGAACTCATGTGATATGGTTAGTCAAAGCCTACATACTAAATGAAACTTAACCTAAGTGTCTACGACCCATTACGACCCGTTTAGGTAGCTTATGCTACTTTAACGCGTCGTTCGCGTGAAACGCGTTCGGACCGCCTAACTAGCCATATGACAAGTGTTATATGCCTAAACATATTACATAATCAGTTATGTGACAAAGGTTTAGGTTACATATGCTTAATTACCAATTATACATGAAAAGGGTATTCTGGTAATTTACCTAAGGCATATAAACTACCTATCATACAACTACTTAAACGATGTGACCATAGGGTATAACCTCGGAAGGTTATTCCCTACCTACTATGGTCACCTAATGTATTTGGTCGGATCCTAATGATCGACCAAATGGGTCGGGTTCGAGGTATAAGCGATTCATCAGATCGCTTACCCTACGACCCTAGACAACGTGGTAATCAGTGGGCATAGTCCCAAGGGACTATGACCAATGTGATTACACTCACGTTGCGAAGTTCAAAAGAACTTCGCATTGACCATTACTGGTCAACGCTGAAAGTCAAACAAAGTTTGACTTTCTGACTCGAAAAGCAATAAAATAAGGAAAAGAACGAAAGAATACTTACGAAGGGTCCCCGAATGCTAATCCCGATCTAAGAACTCAGGTATGAAACAATGGTTTCAACTTAGAGCTCTCAAAATCAGAATTCTTGTAAGAAATGAGGTTGGATGGGTTGGGTATTTATAGGAATACCCGAACCGTTAAGATCGTTTCATGGAAAATGTGTCTTAATCGCAACCGTACAAGTGTCGGAACCTTATGGTGACTAAATGGCCACTCACCATAGGGTATCAACATGTGGCAAGGTTTTGGGAGTGGTTTGCAGCTGGAAACAGGCTGTCGATACATCGAATCTGGTCCCGAAAATGCGAAAAATGAGTTTCTGCATGTTTTCTGCCCCAGAATAGGCAGTCGCGTAGCGCGACGGTGAGGGCCTAGGCAGTCGCGCTACGCCACTGACCCCCCTGTTTCAGAAAAGTTTCAAAAGTGGCAGGAATGGTCCCTGCACGTGTTTAAGGCCTTTTTCGATGCGTTTGAACCCCGTTAACCTCATTTCAAGGCTCTAAAATGAAGTTAAAGTATAGGGGACTCAAAACATGCTCAAAAATATGCCGGATGATGGTTCGTTTGGTCGTACGAACGCGATGTTCGCTTAATTACGACGGAATGCGCATAAGCGCGAAAAACGATCCAAATGACGCGACAAATGGATTTTTCTTATGGCGAACACTAAAATATAATATAGTCATGCTTACATAAATTTTTGGATGTCTGGATGTATTCAGAACGTAAATTATGCGTAAAAATGCAAACTTGTGCATTTTTTGACACTTTTAGTCCCTGAATGACACAAAAGTTTATTTTAGCATACCGAACACCTCAAAGCCTATTTCTAAGCTATGTAAAGGATATTTGTGGTATGTTTAACTTATGGTCATGTTCCGGAAGGTCTATTACAGTTCAAATTGGCATACTTTCGCAGTTTGTCAACTTTAGTCCCTGTAAGCGATTAAACTTGATTTCTCCACACCAAACCTTCCAAAACTTATATATAAGTTATGTAAAGGTTATTTAAGGTATGTCAAGCCTATTTCACTATTCCGGAGTGTTTGTTGGATTAAACTGGTTATATCTACACATCAGAGCGCGTATAACCCTCCAGAAAGCGATTTAAAGCTTGAAATCGAACAAGAATTGATATGTGTAAACGATACACATATTTTTACAAATCCCAAGTATGAAATACTATATTTCATTGGTTTGGCATTTGTTTGATGGTTGGAGTGACACGGGTGTCACAAAAAAGGTTGAGGATCTCCTCCAGGATATCAAGGGAGCATTTGATATCCTGGATCAGTATAACATGAAGCTGAATCCTGCTAAGTGCCATTTCGGAGTGGGGGCAGGAAAGTTTCTAGGATATATGGTGACGAAAAGGGGGATAGAGGCAAGCCCGGAGCAGATTAAAGCTATCATGGATATAAAATCACCCTCGAATATGAAGGATGTTCAACGGTTAACAGGCCGAGTAGTAGCATTGAACAGATTTATTTCAAGATCCTCGGAAAAATGCAAGGAATTCTATGATATCCTCAAGAAGAATAAGAAGTTCGAATGGGGAGCAAAGCATGAAGCAGCCTTGGAGGATTTGAAGCGATATCTCTCGACTGCACCTCTATTGATGAAGCCTGAAAATGGTGAACCACTATCCCTATACCTCGCTGTATCAGGGAATGCTGTAAGTGTCGTTCTTATAAAAGACCATGAAGGTCAACAATATCCTGTCTATTATGTTAGTAAAAGTCTACTAGATGCTGAAACTAGATATTCTCATTTAGAAAAATTGATATTAGCCCTAGTTATGGCATCGACAAAGCTTAGACATTATTTTGAGACACATAGGATCCATGTTAAAACCAATTATCCTGTTAAAAACGTGCTTAGGAAACCGGAGATGTCAGGTAGGATGGCCAAGTGGTCAGTGAAATTGAGTGCTTAGTATATGAACCTAGAAATGCCATAAAGTCTGAGGCTTTAGCTGACTTTGTGGCTGATTTCAGTAGTGACATTCAAAATGAAGTAGATTTAGAAGTACAGCAGCTAAGAGAAAACTTAGAATGCTGGACATTATATACTGATGGCGCATCCAATATAAGAGGTGTAGGTTTAGGTATACTACTAAAATCGCCACAGGGGGACATATTACCCTAGGCTATTAGGTGTGAATTTCCTGCTACTAATAATGAGGCAGAATATGAAGCTTTAATTGCAGGATTAGATTTGGCTAAGAATACGAATATCAAAAATTTGCAAGTGTATGTTGACTCCTTGTTAATCACTAATCATTTTAATGGGAGCTATGCAGTTAAAGGAGAGAAGTTAATCGGGTATCTCGAAATTCTTAAAAAATTAGCAGGATATTTCGATACTTTTACACTTAAACAAGTACCAAGAGAAGACAATGCTGAAGCTGATGCCTTGGCAAATCTAGGATCATCGGTCAAGATACCGGAAGGAACCCGGATACCAATATTACATATCCTATATCCTGCGACGAATCCTCAGGATAAGGAAGTAATAAGTATTCAGGATCCTGATGATGGCTATCTTAAGGAGGATCCTAAGTCCTGGATAGCTCCAATCATGAGATATCTAAAGCAAGGATACATCCCAAAGAATGAGAATCCTAAAGCCTCTAGGATGAAGGTATCACGATTCACTATTATAAATGATGTTTTGTATAAGAAATCTCTTGCAGGACCATATCTTAGGTGCTTGGAGGATCCTGAAACCAAGGAAGTACTTCAGAATATACATGAAGGGGATTGTGGTAACCATACTGGGGGCAGGTCATTATTCTCAAAAGTATTAAGGATAGGATATTATTGGCCGACAATGAGGAAAGATGCCACAGAATATGTTCGAAGATGTGATGCATGTCAAAGACATAGTAACATACTGCATCAGCCTGCTGAACCATTATATCCTATTATTTCCCCTTGGCCATTTATGAAGTGGGGTATGGGTATAGTGGGAAAGCTTCCAAAGGCTCCAGGAGGGAAGGTTTTTATGTAGGCAATGACAGATTATTTCTCCAAATGGGTTGAAGCCGAGGCATTTGTCCAAGTCAGGGATCAAGAAGTGGTATCCTTCATAAAGAGAAATATCCTGACCAGATTCGGAGTACCAGCCGAGATAATCTGTGACAATGGTTCTCAGTTTATAAGTAAGAGGACTACTGACTTTTGCAAGAGTTGGGGAATCAAAATGATTACGTCTACTGCGGTACATCCTCAAGCAAATGGACAAGCTGAATCCTCAAACAAGATAATTGTCAACAACTTTAAGAAAAGATTAGGGGCCAAGAAAGGAAGATGGGCAGAAGAATTACCCTTTGTTTTGTGGGCTGATAGAACGACAGTAAAAAATGCAACTGGTCAAACCCCGTTTTCCTTAGTATTTGGAGCAGAAGCAGTGATCCCGACAGAAATGGTGATACCCACAGTGTAACACATGTGCCTTCACGGCCATCAAACAAATACCAAACCAATGAAATATTATATTTCATACTTGGGATTTGTAAAAATATGTGTATCATTTGCACATATCAATTTTTGTTCAATTCCAAACTCTAAATCGCTTTCTGGAAGGTTATACGCGCACCGATGCGTAAATATAACCAGTTTAATGCAACAAACACTCCGGAATAGTGACATAGTCTTAACATACCTTAATTAACCTTTACATAACTTAGAAATAAGTTTTGAAGGCTTTGGTATGGCAAAAACAAGCTAATTCGCTTACAGGGACTAAATATGACAAACTGCGAAAGTATGTCAATTTGAACTGTAACGAACATTCCGGAACATGACCATAAGTTAAACATACCATAAATATCCTTTATATAGCTTAGAAATAGGCTTTGAGGGGTTCGGTATGCTAAAATAAACTTTTGGGTCATTCAGGGACTAAAAGTGTCAAAAAGTGCACAAGTTTGCATTTTCGCGCATAACTTACGTTCTGAATACATCCGGACATCCAAAAATTTATGTAAGCATGACTATATTATATTTTAGTGTTCGCCATAAGAAAAATCCATTCGTTTCGTCATTTGGTTCGTTTTTCGCGCTTATGCGCATTCCGTCGTAATTAACCGAACATCGCGTTCGTACGGCCAAACGAACCGACATCCGAGATATTTTTGAGCACATTTTAAGTTCCCTATATTTTAACTTCATTTTAGAGCTTTGAAATGGGGTTAACGGGCCTTAAACGTGTCGAAAATGGCCTAAATACAGTTCAGGGACCAAAAGTGTAATTCTGCCGAAATAGTGCCTAGCGGTGCGCTACACTTTAAGCGTAGCGGTGCGCTAGCCTTCTGCAGACCAGGTTCAGTGTTCTAATCCAGCTGTTTGCAGCTGTTATCCACTCCCTAATCCCTTGCCACCTGTTGGAAGCTTATGGTGAGTGGCCAATTTACACACCATAACATTCCGACACTTGTACGGGTGAGATCAAGGCACGTTTCCCGATAAACGATCCTAACGGTGGTGCTTTTTCTATAAATACCCACCAACATCACACCCAAAAACCCACACCTTTGAATCTGAACTTGCTCTCTAAGTTGTCGTGTTTAACACTTCATACCTGAGAGTGTTCGGGTTCAAACCTTCCATTCTTGGACCCTTCGTAAGTATTCTTTCGTTCTTTTCCTTATTTTACTGCTTTTCGAGTCAGAAAGTCAAACTTTGTTTGACTTTCAGCGTTGACCAGTAATGGTCAATGCGAAGTTCGTTTGAACTTCGCAACGTGAGTGTAATCACGTTGGTCATAGTCCCTTGGGACTATGCCCACTGGTTACCACGTTGTCTAGAGTCGTAGGGTAGGCGATCTAATAAATCGCCTATACCTTCGAACTCGACCCATTTGGTCGATCATTAGGATCCGACCAAATACATTAGGTGACCATAGTGTAGGGAATAACCTTCCGAGGTTATACCCTATGGTCACATCGTTTAAGTAGTTGTATGATAGGTAGTTTATATGCCTTAGGTAAATTACCAGAATACCCTTTTCATGTATAATTGGTAATTAAGCATATGTAACCTAAACCTTTGTCACATAACTGATTTTGTAACATGTTTAGGCATATAACACTTGTCATAGGGCTGGTTAGGCTTTCCGAACGCGTTTTACGCGAACGACGCGTTAAAGTAGCATAAGCTTCCTAAACGGGTCGTAATGGGTCGATAAGACTTAGGTTAAGTTTCATTTAGCATGTAGGCTTTGTTAAATCATATCATATGAGTTCCTACACTCATTTGGTTTACAAACCCTAATGCTACCCAGTCTTCCGATTTAGGTCCGGTTAATTAACATAGTTACCTATATTAGGTGCCGTTTGATTTCCGTGATCTCTAGCATTGTTTGGTTGTTACTCAAGGACTACTGAGCATTCTCAAGTGAGTACATAGACCCCTCTTTTACTGTTTTCCAAACTGTTTTGGGGTGGAAC
The DNA here is from genome assembly GCA_030545235.1 of Helianthus tuberosus. NCBI lineage: Eukaryota > Viridiplantae > Streptophyta > Magnoliopsida > Asterales > Asteraceae > Helianthus > Helianthus tuberosus. The sequence continues at coordinate 36,520,932 of CM060430.1, forward strand.
ACATGTGCCTACTTGTTACTTTCCTGCTTTTCTGTTTTCACATCATATACCGACTATGTTTGTTAGTACATTATAGTACATGATTTCATTACTTTTCTGCTATGTATGTTGACTGATAACATGCTAAGCACATTGATTTACATGACTTTTCTACTTTGTATGTTAACTTAGCATACTTAGTACATCATTTTTACATTGCATCTCTGTTGCATATGTTTACTCAGCATATGGACACATTGTTTTACAGTGCATCTCTGTTGCATATGTTCCAGTAACATATGGACACATTGTTTTACAGCTCTACCTTGTATGTTTACTCTAGCATACTAGGTACATTATCTTCATCACATGCTTACATTTTGGTATGACATTTGGTTTGTTTAACGGGTCTATATAACATTCATTAACATTTGCTACGCCGCTCGGTAGTAGGTAGTGGTACCATAGGACTTGACAAATCCCATTTCGGACATCCCGGGTAGGTGGGGATGAAAGGAATGACCGAATCCGAATACAATTCTTTTGATAACCTTGACTGAAAGGGTTATCCGACTGTCTCAAGGCTTGAATGTTTGCGTCTAACATACCGCATAAATGTTCATATTCAGTATAGCATGCATATATCTTACAAAACATAACTTTGATTTAAACCAAGTTTTACTTCAATACTTTGTTTTGTACATTTTTACTTATGGTTTAAGTAGTCTAAATTTTACTTACCATACATATCATTTTGGTTATACATTACTTGACTACTTTTGGACTATAGACATTTGACATGGATATTTGACATAGACATTTGACATGGATATTTGACATAGACATTTGACATGGATATTTGACATAGACATTTGACATGGATATTTGACATAGACATTTGACATGGATAATTGACATAGACATTTTGACATAATTTACATCTTGACATGAACATTTTACATTGTTTGGTTTGGTTTGATTAAGTGATTAAGTAACGATGCGTGTGTAATATGATACAAGCATGGTGGATACGCCGCTGGTACTTCCTATATATAAATGTTTGTATGGTATTACATATCGTAGCGTTATTTGAATCATTTCAGTTTGATACATATAACATTTTATACAAATAACATACTTTTCACAAGACATTGTTTTACAAAACAACTTATCTTTTACAAACTCATTCAACTTGGTTATTCATTTAACCATACATTATTCACTTATTTATACATATCATCTGAACTCGTTGTTTTTCAAGTAATTTACAAAACAAAGCAAATAACAAGGTTCATGACTAAACATTTTCTCAAACATAAGTCATGACACCTATTTTCACAAAACCTATGTATCTCACCGGCATTTTTATGCTGACGTACCATATTTTCACATGTGTTTTTCAGGAGCTGTTGCATAAGATGATCAAGATATACATAGACAGACTTGGGCTTTAGTGACAATAAAAGATGCAAGACTAGTTAATTATGTTGTATTTCTTTGTTTGTTAAGACATTGTAACACTTTTAATCAATAAAACGAAACTTCAATTGCCATGGATTTGAAACAATTAATTCTGTTACAACACTCCCCGATGTTTCCGCCGCGATTTGTATGTTCCACGCGGTCGGGGTGTGACAGAAAAGATGGTATCAGAGCCAATGGTTATAGGGAATTAGGTTATTAGTAATGCTTTGACCTAGTCTATAACCTTCTTAGGACCCTAACGCGAGTTTACTTGCGTTTAGTCATAAAACAATACCGTCACCTATCCTTAGGCGACGACCACAACAAGAACATAAATTTCAAAACCACTTTGAAAACTAATCATCTGTTCTAGGATGATTGATTACTAGGTTTTGAACTCTCTGTTATATGGTTTTGAATCCCTTTGAGTTTTCAAAATCTCGTCAAGGTTTTGGGTTTTAAATAATGTGAACACGTGCAAACTGAAAGGGTGAATGCCTGTATTCTGGGTTTTCTGACTAGGCAAGCACTTCGTATACATCTCATCAGACGCGAGACCAGTTGTGCTTACCTGGGAATTCTTGGGATGAGTGTTCACTTATAGGCGAGCATGTCTTCAGTGATACATTAATAAGACCTGTTTACCTTGATTAGTCACCGTCTCATTTGTTTGCCTTAGGTAACAAACAAATGATCGCAATCTTCATGCGCTATCATTCTGTTTTGATTATCCAATAATCTTTCACCTGTTTCTCCCTATGCCTTTCTTTTCTTCAAGAATGCCTCTTCATCACGATGACGCCCCGATATCTGAGCAAGCAGCCAAATTCGCTCAGCGAATAGGCGAAGTAGTCCTGAAGACTGTTGAATTAGCTACTGCCATGTATCGTCTCCAGGATGAAGCCACTCAAGAGTCACCAAGACAGGCAGGACCTAGTCAGGTGACAACACCATCAGCCAAGAAACCAATCGAGGAATCAAAGACCATGGATGAACGATCCCTTAAGAAGTCAAAGAAGCGAAAGACTTCTCAGAACTTCGCCGTGGTCGCTCAAAATGGTCGAGCCGTTCCCAACCAACCAGCTCAGCCACCTGCAAAGAAAGCATATGCCGGTACTACACCTCATTGTGCATGCTGCAACGGTCATCACGCGTTACAACAAGTTTGCTGGCAATGCACGACGTGTGGTAAACTTGGGCATTTGGCCAAAGTTTGTCGTTTGGGACAAAATCAGGCTGCTCAGGTTCAAGCTCCGGTTCAAGGGAATGCTGCAAAATTCCCACTGGGTTCATGTTTCAACTACGGAGAGATTGGTCACTTCCGCCGCAACTGCCCAAAGCTTGCTAATGCAAATCCAACCCTTGGATGAGCATTCGGCTGAACAAAGGATATTGCTGTCTTATGCCTTTGTTTCTTTTGTTCTCGTGTATTGTGAAACAATATGTTTTGTTCATAAATAAAAGTTGTTGTTCGCAATTCTGATATACAAATATAATTACATGTGTGTATGACTTTTCCTATGATACCTACATCAAGGAACTATGTTCCTTACAAACTACTCTTGTGATTCTCTCTTTCAAATGATTGCTCATGATTCCTTTGAAAATTTTAAGTACTCGTTTCATTCTAAGATACGAAGTACAGAAAATAAAGTGACATTATGAGTGATCATGCTTCTGCACATCTGTGCCTTTGAATCCTTGGTTAAATAACTAAGGGTATTTCCAAATCTCATACCCATTACATTTTGATTTTTCAACATACACAGTACAAGTATTTCAAAACAATCTTCATGATCTCAAAACATTTCATATAGTTTGAAAACAATTTTTCTAGATACATTGTCTATGTTATTTCAAAAACATTGGCCATGTTATCAAAACCAATCTTTCTAATTTCAAAATATTTCATATAGTCTGAAGACAATATTAACACAGTACATTTTCTCATCAAGTGCATGATTTCGAAAAGCATCATTCATGTTTTCCAAAAAAAACCTTATACATAATTTCAAAAATTCATCTCGCATGATTTTAAAATATTTTTATAAATATACCTACCTAGTACACCTACTTTATGATATCAAAAGTATTATATATAAGGTTTCAAAAACACTAAACACATTTTTCTTAAAGGAACCCCATGCATAGTATTCAAAAATATTTTCCTCATACATTGACTTAACCTTCAAATTCCGCTTCATATGTCGCCTTGACATATCAAGCATCTCAACTTCATAAGCATTTTACTTCATGTTTTGACTTAATCACATCCCGTGCAAGATTTCAAAACATCTTCAACTTCTAAAATCCATATGGGATCTTTTTATCTCCACAATTAGACCCTTGTGGATAATCATCATTCAAATCAGAGTCCTTAATTGGATTCCTTATGTACCTTAATTCGAACACTTCGGTTCCTAATAATCGAAATCGAATTTTCTTTTTGAATCTTTCTATCTTTATAGTTGGATTCTTGATAAACGTTTAAAGTACCAAATGAAATCCACGAGATGGATTCCTATTGTACTTTAAATGCATGTACACAATTTACAAGACAAATTAACAAACAATTTTGTGGTTATGTGACTATGTGTTTACTCTTCTTATGTTTTCTTTTATGCATTTTTGGTGTTTTTACTACTCTGGATATTCTTTATCCAAATCCTTGCAGGATCTTTCATATCTTCATATGAGGGATTCGTAGCAGGATATTCAAAAGGTACTACCTTTAATCCTTAAATGGGCTTCTATGTAATAGTTAAGACCCTTGGATTATATAGTACCACTCCATGATTCATAAGAGACCCTTTAGTGGTCTAGTCAAAAAGATTGATTCACAATTTGGTTAAAAAAAAAAAAAATGACATCTAGTGATGTAGCTGAACAGACTCCTTGATAGTCTATTTAAATCATTTATTGATTTAGTCTAAAGGACTCTATGGCGGTCTAAGTCACGCTCATCACAGGATTGTTCATTTGGTTTTACCCTACACATTATAAAATAGACTGTGTGAACTGTGCAAAGAATTCTCTAATTATGGATGCGCACATAATTAGGAAATTTAGTGCACAGAAATCCAGTAAGATTTATTATGTGAAGGAACCGATAGTGACAACAATAACAAAATGAGAACGATGTAATGGAGGCATGGTGGACGCACCAATGACGCTTCATATACTTGTATATAAGTGTCCCTCTTACATTGCAAACATAATGTTATTAAGGTTACTAGAAGTTCAAGAACCCTAACCAATGTTGTTCGATCTTTTCAACTTCATGTTTTAAACTCTCACAAGTTTCCTCTAAATAAATTTCGGGACGAAATTTCCTAAAGTAGGGGAGACTGTAACACCTGTGCCTTCACGGCCATCAAACAAATACCAAACCAATGAAATATTATATTTCATACTTGGGATTTGTAAAAATATGTGTATCATTTGCACATATCAATTTTTGTTCAATTCCAAACTCTAAATCGCTTTCTGGAAGGTTATACGCGCACCGATGCGTAAATATAACCAGTTTAATGCAACAAACACTCCGGAATAGTGACATAGTCTTAACATACCTTAATTAACCTTTACATAACTTAGAAATAAGTTTTGAAGGCTTTGGTATGGCAAAAACAAGCTAATTCGCTTACAGGGACTAAATATGACAAACTGCGAAAGTATGTCAATTTGAACTGTAACGAACATTCCGGAACATGACCATAAGTTAAACATACCATAAATATCCTTTATATAGCTTAGAAATAGGCTTTGAGGGGTTCGGTATGCTAAAATAAACTTTTGGGTCATTCAGGGACTAAAAGTGTCAAAAAGTGCACAAGTTTGCATTTTCGCGCATAACTTACGTTCTGAATACATCCGGACATCCAAAAATTTATGTAAGCATGACTATATTATATTTTAGTGTTCGCCATAAGAAAAATCCATTCGTTTCGTCATTTGGTTCGTTTTTCGCGCTTATGCGCATTCCGTCGTAATTAACCGAACATCGCGTTCGTACGGCCAAACGAACCGACATCCGAGATATTTTTGAGCACATTTTAAGTTCCCTATATTTTAACTTCATTTTAGAGCTTTGAAATGGGGTTAACGGGCCTTAAACGTGTCGAAAATGGCCTAAATACAGTTCAGGGACCAAAAGTGTAATTCTGCCGAAATAGTGCCTAGCGGTGCGCTACACTTTAAGCGTAGCGGTGCGCTAGCCTTCTGCAGACCAGGTTCAGTGTTCTAATCCAGCTGTTTGCAGTTGTTATCCACTCCCTAATCCCTTGCCACCTGTTGGAAGCTTATGGTGAGTGGCCAATTTACACACCATAACATTCCGACACTTGTACGGGTGAGATCAAGGCACGTTTCCCGATAAACGATCCTAACGGTGGTGCTTTTTCTATAAATACCCACCAACATCACACCCAAAAACCCACACCTTTGAATCTGAACTTGCTCTCTAAGTTGTCGTGTTTAACACTTCATACCTGAGAGTGTTCGGGTTCAAACCTTCCATTCTTGGACCCTTCGTAAGTATTCTTTCGTTCTTTTCCTTATTTTACTGCTTTTCGAGTCAGAAAGTCAAACTTTGTTTGACTTTCAGCGTTGACCAGTAATGGTCAATGCGAAGTTCGTTTGAACTTCGCAACGTGAGTGTAATCACGTTGGTCATAGTCCCTTGGGACTATGCCCACTGGTTACCACGTTGTCTAGAGTCGTAGGGTAGGCGATCTAATAAATCGCCTATACCTTCGAACTCGACCCATTTGGTCGATCATTAGGATCCGACCAAATACATTAGGTGACCATAGTGTAGGGAATAACCTTCCGAGGTTATACCCTATGGTCACATCGTTTAAGTAGTTGTATGATAGGTAGTTTATATGCCTTAGGTAAATTACCAGAATACCCTTTTCATGTATAATTGGTAATTAAGCATATGTAACCTAAACCTTTGTCACATAACTGATTTTGTAACATGTTTAGGCATATAACACTTGTCATAGGGCTGGTTAGGCTTTCCGAACGCGTTTTACGCGAACGACGCGTTAAAGTAGCATAAGCTTCCTAAACGGGTCGTAATGGGTCGATAAGACTTAGGTTAAGTTTCATTTAGCATGTAGGCTTTGTTAAATCATATCATATGAGTTCCTACACTCATTTGGTTTACAAACCCTAATGCTACCCAGTCTTCCGATTTAGGTCCGGTTAATTAACATAGTTACCTATATTAGGTGCCGTTTGATTTCCGTGATCTCTAGCATTGTTTGGTTGTTACTCAAGGACTACTGAGCATTCTCAAGTGAGTACATAGACCCCTCTTTTACTGTTTTCCAAACTGTTTTGGGGTGGAACACATGTGCCTACTTGTTACTTTCCTGCTTTTCTGTTTTCACATCATATACCGACTATGTTTGTTAGTACATTATAGTACATGATTTCATTACTTTTCTGCTATGTATGTTGACTGATAACATGCTAAGCACATTGATTTACATGACTTTTCTACTTTGTATGTTAACTTAGCATACTTAGTACATCATTTTTACATTGCATCTCTGTTGCATATGTTTACTCAGCATATGGACACATTGTTTTACAGTGCATCTCTGTTGCATATGTTCCAGTAACATATGGACACATTGTTTTACAGCTCTACCTTGTATGTTTACTCTAGCATACTAGGTACATTATCTTCATCACATGCTTACATTTTGGTATGACATTTGGTTTGTTTAACGGGTCTATATAACATTCATTAACATTTGCTACGCCGCTCGGTAGTAGGTAGTGGTACCATAGGACTTGACAAATCCCATTTCGGACATCCCGGGTAGGTGGGGATGAAAGGAATGACCGAATCCGAATACAATTCTTTTGATAACCTTGACTGAAAGGGTTATCCGACTGTCTCAAGGCTTGAATGTTTGCGTCTAACATACCGCATAAATGTTCATATTCAGTATAGCATGCATATATCTTACAAAACATAACTTTGATTTAAACCAAGTTTTACTTCAATACTTTGTTTTGTACATTTTTACTTATGGTTTAAGTAGTCTAAATTTTACTTACCATACATATCATTTTGGTTATACATTACTTGACTACTTTTGGACTATAGACATTTGACATGGATATTTGACATAGACATTTGACATGGATATTTGACATAGACATTTGACATGGATATTTGACATAGACATTTGACATGGATATTTGACATAGACATTTGACATGGATAATTGACATAGACATTTTGACATAATTTACATCTTGACATGAACATTTTACATTGTTTGGTTTGGTTTGATTAAGTGATTAAGTAACGATGCGTGTGTAATATGATACAAGCATGGTGGATACGCCGCTGGTACTTCCTATATATAAATGTTTGTATGGTATTACATATCGTAGCGTTATTTGAATCATTTCAGTTTGATACATATAACATTTTATACAAATAACATACTTTTCACAAGACATTGTTTTACAAAACAACTTATCTTTTACAAACTCATTCAACTTGGTTATTCATTTAACCATACATTATTCACTTATTTATACATATCATCTGAACTCGTTGTTTTTCAAGTAATTTACAAAACAAAGCAAATAACAAGGTTCATGACTAAACATTTTCTCAAACATAAGTCATGACACCTATTTTCACAAAACCTATGTATCTCACCGGCATTTTTATGCTGACGTACCATATTTTCACATGTGTTTTTCAGGAGCTGTTGCATAAGATGATCAAGATATACATAGACAGACTTGGGCTTTAGTGACAATAAAAGATGCAAGACTAGTTAATTATGTTGTATTTCTTTGTTTGTTAAGACATTGTAACACTTTTAATCAATAAAACGAAACTTCAATTGCCATGGATTTGAAACAATTAATTCTGTTACAACACTCCCCGATGTTTCCGCCGCGATTTGTATGTTCCACGCGGTCGGGGTGTGACACACAGCAAGATCCAACCTCTGGAATCCTGAGCAGAATCCTGAAGTCCTATGCCAGGAGCTGGATACTATTGATGAGACAAGAGATGCAGCACGGCTAAGAATGGCGGCATATCAACAAAGGATATCCAGAACATACAGCAAGAAGATAAGGATTAGAAGGTTCAAAGTTGGAGATTGGGTGTTAAGAAAAGCTTTTCAGAATACTACCAATCCTGCTGATGGAAAGCTGGCTTCCAAATGGGAAGGACCATATGAGATTGAATCAGAATCAGGAAAAGGTGCATACCGACTCAAGGATATGGAGGGGGATATGCAACCGAGATCTTGGAATGCTATACACCTTAAACTTTATTTCAACTAAGTTTAGAATTTAATTTCTAACTCAAGATGGTATGGATTCTATCTCTTTTAAATATGTTTGATTTGATTTGTTCTTTGCAACCCAATACTAACTTAAGCATCGGAGGGGTGTTAGCCAAGCTAACACCCACCTTAGTTTAAGGATGTTTTGCAGTATATGCTCCGGAATATAGCTCCAGGATGCTCACTCAGGATACTTCGGAAGATTAGAGGATTGGCCCCCTCTCTCACGTATAAGGGATCCTGATCCCTTCACAGGTTTAAAGGTATTCACCTTTCTTCCGAATTGGGTTTAAACACCCCGCCTGGAGCGCAAGTTATTCGGGAATAGTTCAAGGTGGCGGGACCAGTCCATGTAAAAGTGGCTGACAATTTCGTTACTATTGGCTATATCCTGAATCCTAAAGGTATATGAGGATTGATCACCCTCTCTCACGAAAGGGTATTTTCATACTCTCTAAGGTTTAAAGGTTTTCACCTTTCTAAGTCTTGGAGTTTATACACTCCCGCCTGTAGCGCATGAAAATATGGGATTTCCCCCAGGATACGAGGGATTCATCCCCAATACATTTTTTGGGTTTTACCCCTGTAACACGAAAAAATTGTCTATACAATGGGAACTGATATCCAGAAGATTTCTAAGTATTTGAAGACATTGTTCACAGGGGACATTCCTACTAAGGCAATGGTGTAAAGCTCAAAGGGTAAGGCTCGGACCTAATACACTGAGTGTCTCAGACAGGGGACATCTTTATTGGAAGAGTTGCAAGGGGATTGAAGTTTGAGAATAGGGTTATACCCTATTCCTGGTATGATCTTTCCTTTGTAAACATTGTTTAAGTTTTTAACAGTACTATGTTTGGTAAAAGGTTAAACATCCTGATTAGGATAAATTGTCGGAATATATTTTCAAAATACTTTTCAGGAGATTTGATTAAGATATTTGAAGCTGGTACTGGTTTGAAACTTTGATCAAGCAAGTATCGTCAAAACAGGTTTTAAAAATGGGCTATCTTTTAATTTTCTCTAAAGGTGATTGAATTTTTAGAAATTCTATTTAATAAAAGTTTTCATAATATATCACTGCGTATATTTTGCAAAACTAAGGTCTGTAATAAGAAAGACAGGAAGTGATAGCAAGAAAAATGAAAGATGAAATTATTGGAAATAAACGGTACTAGTTGATAACCAAAGGCTTCATCCTGAAACCTAGGACCCATCCACCTTCGGCTATCAAATTGTTTTGATACGGAAATAAAAATTGTTCATAAGACATAAAATTGTTCAAACAAAAGGAAATAAGTTTTAGGGGGCAGTGCCATCTTCATTCGCGGTAATTTCAGCAGCATCCGTCTTAGGATCCACCTCAGCATCCCTCTCAGCATCGTTAGTTTTTTCAGCTACTTTGGAAGATCCTTCGGCAGCTGGTGTGGTAGAAATGCCGCCAAGATTCTTTAGCTTCGTTTCCCAGGCACCAACGTCCCAAGAAGGGCATTCAAAACCTAGTGTTTTGGCTTCATGGGCCATCTTCAGCCTGGCCTGGAGAAGAGAAGTGACGACGGAACTCTTAAGGCTATCTCGGTAGCTGACCATATCCCATTCATGTTGCGTATGGGCAGCTTCAAGATCGGCTTGGGCTTGAAGAGTAGCTTTGTTGAGAGCAGTCTGGTGTTCTTGAATCATAGCCTTGAACTTCTCCTCGTAATGATGAGATTTGGCGGCTGCAATCATGCCTTGATCGGAGATCGTGACTTCTGCTTCCTTTAACCTGGACTCAAGCGTCTTGTTAAGCCCGCAGGATTCTTGATATAGATGAACCGGACGTTCAAGACCCTACGAAAGTAAGAGGACAAGTATTGATTTTGAAAAATCTTTGTAAATGATATAAGCTGCAGGATGTGGTTTGAGAATACTAACCTGGTTAAGAAAGGAAGTCATAAACCCGCTAGCTTCGATGAACCCGTGCTTCTCATAGGGAAAAGTGTCAAAGATGACGGGGGAATCGGGCTCTTTCCTTTTACGAGAGCTGGAGCTCCGGGGCTTGGTAGTTGGCGAGGGATTGGTGATGACAATGGCTTTGGAACCACTGGGTTTGGATGGGGCTGTGGCCTTAGGATTGGGTTCCTTCTTGATCTGAACCTGATCAGAATAGCTGTCCAACTCGTCGAGATCAAAGACTTCAGGGATCTTAGCCGGTGCTGCATAAAGGAAAAAGTTTTACCTTATTATTACTCTTCATTCTATTATGCTATACTAACTAACTATTTTAAAAGTAGTCCTTACCAGACATTTAAGATGACGAGTATTGACTGGAACTTGGGATGTGTGTGGTGAAACTCCTGTCTATTGCAGGTAATTGGTAAACAGTATTGATTCTTTCCTCTGATTCAGCGATAGGGGGAGCTACTTTCTTGAAATTTACTGCATAAGAATCAAAAAGAAGGATATTAGTAAAAGATAAAAATCTAAAGGTACATGAGAACATTTATGACCCTACCGGTGGTTAACCACTCCACCGGAAGGTTGGCACCCTCAGCAATGGAGTCTCGTTTGACGAAAAAGAACTTGCGTTGCCATCCGTCTTCATTTTTAGTAGCTTTAAGAATAAGGGGTTTGTTGGAAGTCGAAAAAAGCAAAAACCGGCTAGAACCGTGAGATCGGAGGCGATAAGAGATTGGCAGATCCTCGATACAAAGGTCGGGACAGTGAAGGTTTTTGATTTGGTTAAGTACGATTAATACTCTCCAAACCATGGGCATGGTTTGAGCAAAAGAGATGCCGGTGGTCCGGAAGAATTGCATCATGAATTCGGGAAAGGGGTATCGAAGACCCAGCGAAAAAGGGTATGCTGGAAAGCAAACCCAATCTGTGGAAGAAACATCCGATCGAATTGACCGATCGAACGGTCTAAAGACTGTGTTATCAGGAAAAGCACCGGAAGCTCTCAAAGCCGCAATGTCTGCATTATCAAAGGCACAGACTTCTTTCTCAGGATTGTTGAGAAGATTCTGCTGGGTAAAAGTCTCGGATGATTCACCGGTTTTGGAATGAGTCCTGGTGGCCATGGCAGATGAAGAAAGAAAGATTGATAAACGATGAACAAGAAGTAGGGAATTACCTGGAGACTCTAAGAGAGAAGATATAGGGGCATTGTGGATCTCCATCGAGTTAAGAGTGCGTTGGAGGTTATGATGTGATTTTGACCGTCGTCTAGATTTAATTTCTTTAATTTATGAGATAAAACTTTTAAAATATATCCGTTGGATTGGTACACCAACAGATATATTTGGGGACAATTGTTATGGGTCATTTTCTGAGCGTACATATCTTGATCAATATCCTGCTTTTAATTGTTTATTTGTGACCAGGATACTGGACAGGGATATTGCTAACATCCTGGGCGATATCCTGAGGTTGATTGAATTAACCACGTGTAGGTTAAAGGCTGGGGTTTGCTAACGGTCAGATGGACTTCATCTCCTCAAGACTCGGGCATGTTTGTTATGGGAGAGATGTTGAACCCGAAAGACTAGGTCTACAACGTTCGAGTGAGGAATATTCGCTGGATCCCGGTTATTTAGGATAGTTGTTATATTTGTTTTACTATAAATAGATGGGGGCGGATCAGATTAAGGCACGCAACGTTCACATTTTCAAACACTTTCTCTCTAGCTCTCTGCAAACACTACACACAAACACTTGTATTCAAATCACATTGTAACACCTAGTTGATTCGCTCTACATCCTACACTATATCCTAATATTTGAAGCAATAGAAGAACAAGGCAGCTGCGATTGTCAGCTCCCGAGGTTTTGTGCCGGCGATCTAGTGAGAATGTGTGGAAAAGCAAGATGATTATTTAGGATAGTTTGTTATATTTGTTTTACTATAAATAGATGGGGGCGGATCAAATTAAGGCACGCAACTTTCACATTTTCAAACACTTTCTCTCTAGCTCTCTGCAAACACTACACACAAACACTTGTATTCAAATCACATTGTAACACCTAGTTGATTCGCTCTACATCCTGCTCTGTATCCTAATATTTGAAGCAATAGAAGAACAAGGCAGCTGCGATTGTCAGCTCCCGAGGTTTTGTGCCGGCGATCTAGATTGATAAAGGGCTTTCCTCGTACATCACGTGTCAACCTTTACTTTTCTGCTCATTGTTTGATCACAGATACAACTCTATATCTTGAGCCGTATCCTACAATTGTTTTTATAACTAACTTGGTTAACATATTTTTCACACATAATTTTAGCACACTACCTCACTTAACTAATTTGATCACTAAATTGCTTCGGTAATTTTTGACCAAAACAATTTGGCGCCCACCGTGGGGTAAGTGGTGCTATTTTTGCTAAAAACTTTATTCGGTTTTCTTTTGTCAAAACTTTTTTCTAACTTATTTTCAATGGCTTCGAGATCAAACATGAGCTCCTCCACTATGTTCGCTACGACTTCTGCTACTACCGGTTCGGTGCTTCCACCACCTCCTCCAAGGATGCCAGTTTCTTCACAACTTCAGGATGTTATCCCTACTCGGAGTGTTTAGGGATCTGCTCCCGTTTTAGCCTCTAATGATGAAATTCTAACTTTATTTGGAAGTGTGCAGGAACAAATGAGGCAGCAACAGGAAACTAACCAAATGTTGTTAAGAGAAATACAACTCTTAAAAGCTAGTTCGAGTAGACATGCTGAGGAAACTGTCACTCCTATACAGCCCAGGGCTTTGAACTTCAGTTCCGCAGTTTACACTGAGGATAATAGGGGGAATATCGTCCCAAGCCATTCTCAGAATCATACCCCTGAGATACCCTCCTCGGTCAGGATGTCGACTGTGAGGAGTTCAGGATATGCTTCAGGATGTTGCCAAAATCCTCAGATCAGTAATGTGTCAAATAATAATATTCTTGCTACTAACAACAATGGGTCTTTGCAGGATGCAGGTATGACATCAACATTTACCAGGGAGCTCCAGAAATTGAAGGACATGATATCCAGTGTACCTGGAGTGGTCCAGCCAATTCCAGAAGTATCCCAAGATAGCCACAGGATATCCCGCTTTGCGTATCCTATCTGTGATGCTGAAATCCCAAAAAGATTTCAGACTCCCAACATGAAACTGTATAACGGGACTACGGATCCTGAAGAGCATATTGCCCAGTATAGGGAACGGATGGAACTCAATCCTATCCCTCCAGATCTCAAGGAAGCATGCTTATGCAAGGGATTCGGTTCTACCTTGACAGGATCAGCCTTAAAATGGTTGTTAAACGTCCCTCCTCACTCAATTACTTCGTTTGCTCATTTGGTTAATTTATTTAACAGTCAATTTTCTTGTAGTCGGAGTTTTGAGAAACTAACCAGTGACCTTTACAGGATAACTCAAGGATCTTAGGAATCCTTGAGGGATTACGTGAACAAGTTCAGTCGAGAATCCTTGGATATCCCACATCTTGATGTTGCAACAGCTGTGCAAGCTTTTAAGATGGGGTTACAAAAGGATTCTCAGTTTTATCAGGATCTTGTAATGAATCCCTGCAGGAATCTCGACGAAGCTCGTAACAGGGCTTTGAGATATATCCGTTTAGAAGATGACAAGAAGATGCAAGAGAGGATGAATTCTACCTCAACCTACGAATCAACCAACAGGAAATCAGAATCCTCATATAAGCCATATCGCTCTAAGCCATATGGCAGAAATGATAACAAGAAAGTGAATGCTGTTGAAGACGAGGATCCTGAAGAATATCCTGACTTATCTGAATACTGCTTTTCTGTTAATATACCTGAGTTAATGTATGCTATGCAGGGTTTAGGGGACAAAGCTAGGTGGCCTCGAAAGAACCAGCAGAAAGCTGATTGGAAGGATAAATCCAAATGGTGTGCCTTCCATGAAGACTTCGGACATATGACCGAGGATTGCATTGCTTTAAGGAAAGAAATAAGTTACCTGTTAAGCAAAGGGTATCTGAAGGACTTGCTGGGAAGAAAGAAGAATAAAGGGCAGGATCCCGATAAGGATCCTGAACGAGCAGCATCACCCCCAGCAGATGCCAAGATAATTAACTTTATTTCAGGAGGATCCGACATTTGTGGGACTTTGTATTCGGCGGCTAAGAGACATGCAAAGGAAGCTAAGAATGAAAGGGGAGACAAACCAGTCAGGATGACTACCCTCACAACTGATAAAGTGATCACTTTCGATAGTGATGACAGGGATACTGTTCAGGATCCTCACCATGATGCTTTGGTAATAACATTATATGTGGCTAACCATTTTGTACGCAGGATATTGGTGGACAACGGTAGTTCTGTCAATATAATTCAGCTGGAAACATTGAAAAGGATGAATGTATCTCCGATGGACATTACTTCGAAGTCCACTGTGCTCGTTGGTTTCAGTGGAGAAGCTAGAAATACTGTAGGAGAGATAAAATTACCAGTATATGTTGAAGGGGTCAACTCGATACAACGCTTCTGTGTGATGGACTCCTTATCCTGCTATAACATCAACTAGGCAGGCCATGGATCCATGACATGAAGGCTGTGCCTTCGACTTATCACCAATGCATCAAGATTCCAATCCCTGGGGGGGTCGTCAAAGGGATGGATCCATGACATGAAGGCGAAGGAATGCTACACATCCTCGATGAAATCCTCGACCAAGCCTAATCCAGCATAGCAATTAAAGATGCGGGCCAGGGATACCTTGGAAGCTTCGGAGTAGGATGTGAAGAAAGTTATCCTGGATCAGGATAATCCTGATATCTCGGTGCTCGTCGGAACCAATATCCCTCGGGATATTGAAGAACAATTAACTGACTTTTTGAAATGCAGGATGTTAACGTTTGCATGGAAGCATGAGGATATGACAGGTATATCCAAAGACATTATTACTCACAAGCTCGGAATTGACAGGTCGTTCAAGCCTGTTCAGCAAAAAAGAAGGAAGTTTGCTCCTGAGCGAAATATAATCATCCAAGAGGAAGTTGAAAGATTGTTAAAGTCCAAAATGATCAGAGAAGTCAAGTTCCCAAGATGGTTGGCAAATGTGGTCGTAGTGCAGAAGAAAAATGGGAAATGGAGAGTCTGTGTAGATTACACAGACTTGAATAAGGCTTTTCCTAAAGACCCATTCCCCCTTCCTCATATCGATGCAATGGTGGATGCTACTGCTGGGCATGACATGTTAACGTTCATGGACGCATCCTCGGGATTTCAGTAGATTCAAATGGAACCTTCGGACCAGGAGGATACTGCTTTCATGACACCAACAGGTATTTATTGCTATACTGCTATGCCTTTCTGTTTGAAAATTGCAGGTGCAACATACCAGAGATTGGTGAACATGATGTTCAAAGATAAGCTGCGGGACACCATGGAGGTATATATTGACGATATGGTGGTGAAATCTAAAAAGGCTGAGGATCTCCTCCAGGATATCAAGGGAGCATTTAATATCCTGGATCAGTATAACATGAAGCTGAATCCTGCTAAGTGCCATTTCGGAGTGGGGGCAGGAAAGTTTCTAGGATATTTGGTGACGAAAAGGTAGATAGAGGCAAGCCCGGAGCAGATTAAAGCTATCATGGATATAAAATCACCCTCGAATATGAAGGATGTTCAACGGTTAACAGGCCGAGTAGTAGCATTGAACAGATTTATTTCAAGATCCTCGGAAAAATGCAAGGAATTCTATGATATCCTCAAGAAGAATAAGAAGTTCGAATGGGGAGCAAAGCATGAAGCAGCCTTGCAGGATTTGAAGCGATATCTCTCGACTGGACCTCTATTGATGAAGCCTGAAAATGGTGAACCACTATCCCTATACCTCGCTGTATCAGGGAATGCTGTAAGTGCCGTTCTTATAAAAGACCATGAAGGTCAGCAATATCCTGTCTATTATGTTAGTAAAAGTCTACTAGATGCTGAAACTAGATATTCTCATTTAGAAAAATTGATATTAGCCCTAGTTATGGCATCGACAAAGCTTAGACATTATTTTGAGACACATAGGATCCATGTTAAAACCAATTATCCTGTTAAAAACGTGCTTAGGAAACCGGAGATGTCAGGTAGGATGGCCAAGTGGTCAGTGAAATTGAGTGCTTAGTATATGAACCTAGAAATGCCATAAAGTCTCAGGCTTTAGCTGACTTTGTGGCTGATTTCAGTAGTAACATTCAAAATGAAGTAGATTTAGAAGTACAGCAGCTAAGAGAAAACTTAGAATGCTGGACATTATATACTGATGGTGCATCCAATATAAGAGGTGTAGGTTTAGGTATACTACTAAAATCGCCACAGGGGGACATATTACCCTAGGCTATTAGGTGTGAATTTCCTGCTACTAATAATGAGGCAGAATATGAAGCTTTAATTGCAGGATTAGAGTTGGCTAAGAAAACGAATATCAAAAATTTGCAAGTGTATGTTGACTCCTTGTTAATCACTAATCATTTTAATGGGAGCTATGCAGTTAAAGGAGAGAAGTTAATCGGGTATCTCGAAATTCTTAAAAAATTAGCAGGATATTTCGATACTTTTACACTTGAACAGGTACCAAGAGAAGACAATGCTGAAGCTGATGCCTTGGCAAATCTAGGATCATCGGTCAAGATACCGGAAGGAACCCGGATACCAATATTACATATCCTATATCCTGTGACGAATCCTCAGGATAAGGAAGTAATAAGTATTCAGGATCCTGATGATGGCTATCTTGAGGAAGATCCTAAGTCCTGGATAGCTCCAATCATGAGATATCTAAAGCAAGGATACATCCCAAAGAATGAGAATCCTAAAGCCTTTAGGATGAAGGTATCACGATTCACTATTATAAATGATGTTTTGTATAAGAAATCTCTTGCAGGACCATATCTTAGGTGCTTGGAGGATCCTGAAACCAAGGAAGTACTTCAGAATATACATGAAGGGGATTGTGGTAACCATACTAGGGGCAGGTCATTATTCTCAAAAGTATTAAGGATAGGATATTATTGGCCGACAATGAGGAAAGATGCCACAGAATATGTTCGAAGATGTGATGCATGTCAAAGACATAGTAACATACTGCATCAGCCTGCTGAACCATTATATCCTATTATTTCCCCTTAGCCATTTATGAAGTGGGGTATGGATATAGTGGGAAAGCTTCCAAAGGCTCCAGGAGGGAAGGTTTTTATGTTGGCAATGACAGATTATTTCTCCAAATGTGTTGAAGCCGAGGCATTTGTCCAAGTCAGGGATCAAGAAGTGGTATCCTTCATAAAGAGAAATATCCTGACTAGATTCGGAGTACCAGCCGAGATAATCTGTGACAATGGTTCTCAGTTTATAAGTAAGAGGACTACTGACTTTTGCAAGAGTTGGGGAATCAAAATGATTACGTCTACTCCGGTACATCCTCAAGCAAATGGACAAGCTGAATCCTCAAACAAGATAATTGTCAACAACTTGAAGAAAAGATTAGGGGCCAAGAAAGGAAGATGGGCAGAAGAATTACCCTTTGTTTTGTGGGCTGATAGAACGACAGTAAAAAATGCAACTGGTCAAACCCCGTTTTCCTTAGTATTTGGAGCAGAAGCAGTGATCCCGACAGAAATGGTGATACCCACTGCAAGATCCAACCTTTGGAATCCTGAGCAGAATCCTGAAGTCCTATGCCAGGAGCTGGATACTATTGATGAGACAAGAGATGCAGCACGGCTAAGAATGGCGGCATATCAACAAAGGATATCCAGAACATACAGCAAGAAGATAAGGATTAGAAGGTTCAAAGTTGGAGATTGGGTGTTAAGAAAAGCTTTTCAGAATACTACCAATCCTGCTGATGGAAAGCTGGCTTCGAAATGGGAAGGACCATATGAGATTGAATCAGAATCAGGAAAAGGTGCATACCGACTCAAGGATATGGAGGGGGATATGCTACCGAGATCTTGGAATGCTATACACCTTAAACTTTATTTCAACTAAGTTTAGAATTTAATTTCTAACTCAAGATGGTATGAATTCTATCTCTTTTAAATATGTTTGATTTGATTTGTTCTTTGCAACCCAATACTAACTTAAGCATCGGAGGGGTGTTAGCCAAGCTAACACCCACCTTAGTTTAAGGATGTTTTGCAGTATATGCTCCGGAATATAGCTCCAGGATGCTCACTCAGGATACTTCGGAAGATTAGAGGATTGGCCCCCTCTCTCACGTATAAGGGATCCTGATCCCTTCACAGGTTTAAAGGTATTCACCTTTCTTCCGAATTGGGTTTAAACACCCCGCTTGGAGCGCAAGTTATTCGGGAATAGTTCAAGGTGGCGGGACCAGTCCATGTAAAAGTGGCTGACAATTTCGTTACTATTGGCTATATCCTGAATCCTAAAGGTATATGAGGATTGATCACCCTCTCTCACGAAAGGGTATTTTCATACTCTCTAAGGTTTAAAGGTTTTCACCTTTCTAAGTCTTGGAGTTTATACACTCCCGCCTGTAGCGCATGAAAATATGGGATTTCCCCCAGGATACGAGGGATTCATCCCCAATACATTTTTTGGGTTTTACCCCTGTAACACGAAAAATTGTCTATACAATGGGAACTGATATCCAGAAGATTTCTAAGTATTTGAAGACATTGTACACAGGGGACATTCCTACTAAGGCAATGGTGTAAAGCTCAAAGGGTAAGGCTCGGACCTAATACACTGAGTGTCTCAGACAGGGGACATCTTTATTGGAAGAGTTGCAAGGGGATGGAAGTTTGAGAATAGGGTTATACCCTATTCCTGGTATGATCTTTCCTTTGTAAACATTGTTTAAGTTTTTAACAGTACTATGTTTGGTAAAAGGTTAAACATCCTGATTAGGATAAATTGTCGGAATATATTTTCAAAATATATTTTCGAAATACTTTTCAGGAGATTTGATTAAGATATTTGAAGCTGGTACTGGTTTGAAACTTTGATCAAGCAAGTATCGTCAAAACAGGTTTTAAAAATGGGCTATCTTTTAATTTTCTCTAAAGGTGATTGAATTTTTAGAAATTCTATTTAATAAAAGTTTTCATAATATATCACTGAGTATATTTTGCAAAACTAAGGTCTGTAATAAGAAAGACAGGAAGTGATAGCAAGAAAAATGAAAGATGAAATTATTGGAAATAAACGGTACTAGTTGATAACCAAAGGCTTCATCCTGAAACCTAGGACCCATCCACCTTCGGCTATCAAATTGTTTTGATACGGAAATAAAAATTGTTCATAAGACATAAAATTGTTCAAACAAAAGGAAATAAGTTTTAGGGGGCAGTGCCATCTTCATTCGCGGTAATTTCAGCAGCATCCGTCTCAGGATCCACCTCAGCATCCCTCTCAGCATCGTTAGCTTTTTCAGCTACTTTGGAAGATCCTTCGGCAGCTGGTGTGGTAGAAATGCCGCCAAGATTCTTTAGCTTCGTTTCCCAGGCACCAACGTCCCAAGAAGGGCATTCAAAACCTAGTGTTTTGGCTTCATGGGCCATCTTCAGCCTGGCCTGGAGAAGAGAAGTGACGACGGAACTCTTAAGGCTATCTCGGTAGCTGACCATATCCCATTCATGTTGCGCATGGGCAGCTTCAAGATCGGCTTGGGCTTGAAGAGTAGCTTTGTTGAGAACAGTCTGGTGTTCTTGAATCATAGCCTTGAACTTCTCCTCGTAATGACGAGATTTGGCGGCTGCAATCATGCCTTGATCGGAGATCGTGACTTCTGCTTCCTTTAACCTGGACTCAAGCGTCTTGTTAAGCCCGCAGGATTCTTGATATAGATGAACCAGACGTTCAAGACCCTGCGAAAGTAAGAGGACATGTATTGATTTTGATAAATCTTTGTAAATGATATAAGCTGCAGGATGTGGTTTGAGAATACTAACCTGGTTAAGAAAGGAAGTCATAAACCCGCTAGCTTCGATGAACCCGTGCTTCTCATAGGGAAAAGTGTCAGAGATGACGGGGGAATCGGGCTCTTTCCTTTTATGAGAGCTGGAGCTCCGGGGCTTGGTAGTTGGCGAGGGTTTGGTGATGACAATGGCTTTGGAACCACTGGGTTTGGATGAGGATGTGGCCTTAGGATTGGGTTCCTTCTTGATCTGAACCCGATCAGAATAGCTGTCCAACTCGTCGAGATCAAAGACTTCAGGGATCTTAGCCGGTGCTGCATAAAGGAAAAAGGTTTACATTATTATTACTCTTCATTCTATTATGCTATACTAACTAACTATTTTAAAAGTAGTCCTTACCAGACATTTCAGATGACGAGTATTGACTGGAACTCGGGATGTGTGTGGTGAAACTCCTGTCTATTGCAGGTAATTGGTAAACAGTATTGATTCTTTCCTCTGATTCAGCGATAGGGGGAGCTACTTTCTTGAAATTTACTGCATAAGAATCAAAAAGAAGGATATTAGTAAAAGATAAAAATCTAAAGGTACATGAGAACATTTATGACCCTACCGGTGGTTAACCACTCCACCGGAAGGTTGGCACCCTCAGCAATGGAGTCTCGTTTGACGAAAAAGAACTTGCGTTGCCATCCGTCTTCATTTTTAGTAGCTTTAAGAATAAGGGGTTTGTTGGAAGTCGAAAAAAGCAAAAACCGGCTAGAACCGTGAGATCGGAGGCGATAAGAGATTGGCAGATCCTCGATACAAAGGCCGGGACAGTGAAGGTTTTTGATTTGGTTAAGTACGATTAATACTCTCCAAACCATGGGCATGGTTTGAGCAAAAGAGATGACGGTGGTCCGGAAGAATTGCATCATGAATTCGGGAAAGGGGTATCGAAGACCCAGCGAAAAAGGGTATGCTGGAAAGCAAACCCAATATGTGGAAGAAACATCCGATCGAATTGACCGATCGAACGGTCTAAAGACTGTGTTATCAGGAAAAGCACCGGAAGCTCTCAAAGCCGCAATGTCTGCATTATCAAAGGCACAGACTTCTTTCTCAGGATTGTTGAGAAGATTCTGCTGGGTAAAAGTCTCGGATGATTCACCGGTTTGGGAATGAGTCCTGGTGGCCATGGCAGATGAAGAAAGAAAGATTGATGAACGATGAACAAGAAGTAGGGAATTACCTGGAGACTCTAAGAGAGAAGATATAGGGGCATTGTGGATCTCCATCGAGTTAAGAGCGCGTTAGAGGTTATGATGTGATTTTGACCGTCGTCTAGATTTAATTTCTTTAATTTATGAGATAAAACTTTTAAAATATATCCGTTGGATTGGTACACCAACAGATATATTTGGGGACAATTGTTATGGGTCATTTTCTGAGCGTACATATCTTGATCAATATCCTGCTTTTAATTGTTTATTTGTGACCAGGATACTGGACGGGGATATTGCTAACATCCTGGGCGATATCCTGAGGTTGATTGAATTAACCATGTGTAGGTTAAAGGCTGGGGTTTGCTAACGGTCAGATGGACTTCATCTCCTCAAGACTCGGGCATGTTTGTTATGGGAGAGATGTTGAACCCGAAAGACTAGGTCTACAACGTTCGAGTGAGGAATATTCGCTGGATCCCGGTTATTTAGGATAGTTGTTATATTTGTTTTACTATAAATAGATGGGGGCGGATCAGATTAAGGCACGCAACGTTCACATTTTCAAACACTTTCTCTCTAGCTCTCTGTAAACACTACACACAAACACTTGTATTCAAATCACATTGTAACACCTAGTTGATTCGCTCTACATCCTGCACTGTATCCTAATATTTGAAGCAATAGAAGAACAAGGTAGCTGCGATTGTCAGCTCCCGAGGTTTTGTGCCGGCGATCTAGATTGATCAAGGGCTTTCCTCGTACATCACGTGTCAACCTTTACTTTTCTGCTCATTGTTTGATCACAGATACAGCTCTATATCTTGAGCCGTATCCTGAAATTGTTTTTATAACTAACTTGGTTAACATATTTTTCACACATAATTTTAGCACACTACCTCACTTAACTAATTTGATCACTAAATTGCTTCGGTAATTTTTGACCAAAACAACTCGGATGTTGGATTTCAAGTTCACATGATAGAATATTAATTTACAATCATGTAGGAAGAAACGTGACGCAAAACGGATGAAAAATGAGAGAGTTATGTCCGTTTCGGTAAGAATTAATGGCTAGGAAAAATGCAGAGTTGACACGGCCGGGTGGTGAGCTGACACGGCCGGGTGAAGGTTCTGTCAAAAATATTATTTATGTGATTTATGCATCGTAGGCTTCGGTATATTATCCATGGACTACAATGGGCCTCCCAAACATGATTTCGAGTGTTTCCTTGACGATTATAAGTTGTAAACCCAAGTCTAAGCCTCATATAATTTATATGAGAGTATGATAGATGTATGTAATGAAGTTGGACATGTATTATATGTAAATGGTATACAAGAATGCGTACGGAACACGTAGGTATGAATACATGCTTGTAGGTATGATTGAATGTATATTAGGTATGTAGATGTGTATGATTGTAAGTATGTATGTGTGCAAGTATGTGTGAATGCATGATTTGGATGCATTTGAGAATTAGCGTTACTAATAATGCCCTTTGGTTTGGAATGTAAGTTAATTAGATGCATTTAAATGGTTGACGTCCTTTTTACGAAGATGTAGTACTTGAATATGTTGAGATTACGGGTTGCTAACCAAGTTATTATTGAGTATGTTTGAAAGTGCAGGTTTAAGAATGTCGGACTTTCGAAGTGTTGATATAATAATGAAACGGTTGAATGTTGAAAGGATAATCAGGTTGAAGTAACTTATGCGGTTAGAATATGCTGTGGACGTTTTAGTTTAAACAACATTTTATGTTTGGTCGTCATCATCTACTAACGGGTTAGTCGTATGAAAATATATGTCATACCCGTTTAATTGGGTAATCGAATGCGTGAGAGAAATGAAAGTACATACACGAATGGAACTAAAGTGACGGTTTTATAAGCAAATAAGTATAATGACTAACTTTTTAAAGCTTTGTTGTTGAATGTAGGTAAATCCTCAATTCAGGCGACTTGGAGAATCGGAGCGAGCGCGTGTTCATGTTATGTCATACCAAACGCTTCCTCTAGCTTGTTCAAATGTTTTTGGTCCAAAATTTATTGTATTGGTTCTAGGTAGTATTTTGTCGAATGAATCGTAGATTTGTATCTAGTTTGATTATGTTTAAAACAGGGGTATGCTCGTTTTATGGACGGGTCATGCCCAAATTTTGTTAAATTAATGCACATGCGTTATTGATATCATCGTTTAATATTCCGAAAAGTTGGACACTTTTAAGAAAATTTTTATATTTCTAGTGTCCTTTAGTCGTCTTTTATTAGACGCAAACGCGGACCTTACAAATCGGAACTTATACACTTCTAACCGAAACATTGGGGTGGGCGGGTGCACCCCCGGGCACCCATTATACTTCGCCACTGATTAAACGACTCATTAGTTAGGGAAAGGACGCGATGGAGATGTGCTTGCTGTTGGGCTACAAAGCTTCAGTCTAACGCAATTTAAAAGATAAATTCACGTACTAGAACTTGTGTTTTACTGCTTCAAAACCCACTTTTATTAACTGCCAAACATGACTATAAATACATACACATGCTACGTGAATAAAGGTAACAACTAACCTACTACTTGAATCAATCAACCCATGACTCAGAACCCTACTACGTTTTATCGGCAAGCAACTTCCGTTTCATTCCACCCCAAAATATACAAACAGTTTATGACCAGCAAGTCACTAGTATAAACTGTTGACATGTATAGAGAATAGACTGTGTAATGGGTTTGAATTGTATTGAATTGTATTGAACAACTTTAGGGTTACAGAGAAGGGTGTTTATATAGAACACCAAGTTACACATTTAGCCCCTACACTACGACCAAGGCCGGCTCTAGCATAAGCCAAATGAAGCTTTTGCTTTAGGACTCACATTTTGAATGGCCCCCAATTTTAGAGAGGTAATATTATTCATTTTCATACTTAAATATATACATAATGATATAATATATATTTCTAGAGAGAGATGAGAAGAAAATTATAAAACAGAAGGAATAAGATAAATTTACAGTTCTGTATTTATTTTTTCTGGGTAAGAAAGGTTAGAGAAGATGGGGAAGATGAACATTGAGAAACTCAAGATACGTGAATATTAAAAATTTAGTTTTTTAGCCCTAAAAAGAATCATGTGTGGGCGATGAAAAGGAAGTCAAATAATATATCAAACTATATATGTGTATGCATATATGATATAAAATTTTATATCATTTTTATATGTTATTCAAATAGAAAAAGGCGTTATCTAGTACACTTTAAATTTTGCTTAACCTCGAATGTAATAAAAAGGCCTCAATTTTATTGTTTGCTTTAGGCCTCTAAAAACATTGAGCCGGCCCTGGTACGACACATCATTTACTTTCTGACACTCCCCCTCAAGTTGAGTGGTGGGGTCACCAATACTTAACTTACTGAAGCGGCTACTAAACACGTTCCCATTAACAGATTTTGTAAGAATATCTGCGAGTTGATCTTTTGACGATACATATGGGAGCTCTATGATACCTTCCTCCAATTTCTCCTTGATGAAGTGTGGTCTACCTCCACATGTTTTGTTCGATCATGTTAGACTAGATTTTCTAAGATCTGTATAGCAGCTTTATTGTCGCACATGATTTTGGTTGCTGTAGTAGGAAGGAAGCCTATTTCAGTCAGGAGCTTGCGAATCCACAGAATCTCTGCTAGGCCACGTGCTACCCCTTGGAATTCGGCTTCTGCACTAGATAGGGCGACTACCTTTTGTTTTTTACTTCTCCAGGTAACTAGATTACCTCCGACCATGGTGAAGTATCCTGAGGTTGACCTTCTCATTCCTTTATCCCCTGCCCAGTCGGCGTCTGTATAAGCTTGGATTTCTAAGTGCCCATTTGATTTGAACAGCATACCGTGACCTGTTGTTCCCTTGAGATACCTGATGATTCTTAATACTGCTTCCATATGACTCACTTGGGGCTGGTGCATAAACTGACTCACCACTCCTACTACATAAACTATATCTGGATGAGTGTGGGAAAGGTATATCAGTTTTCCCACCACTCATTGATATCTCTCCTTATCTGCTAGCTCTGCCCCATCTTCCATGTGTAGGTTGTGATTAACCACCATTGGGTGTCCGCCAGTTTGCACTCAATCATTCCCGTTTCGGCTAGCAGATCAAGGATATATTTCTTCTAATAGATAAAAATCCCTTGTTTAGATCTTAGAACTTCAATTCCAAGAAAATACTTCAATCTTCCCAGGTCTTTCATCTCGAACTCCGAAAAAAGTTTATCTCTCAACATTGACATTTCCCCTTCATCGTTTCCCGTAAGTATCATGTCATCAACGTAGATAATTAAACAGGTCACGAGATTGCCCCTACATTTAAAAAATAGGGTATGGTCAGAGTTACTTTGTTTAAAGCCATATTTCTTCATAGCAAGGGTAAACCTTCCAGACCAAGCTCTAGGAGACTGCTTAAGCCCATACAGAGATTTCTTTAACCGACATATTTCTCCAGCCTTGAAATTCTCATTGAATCCTGGTGGAGCATACATATAGACCTCCTCGTTCAGTTCTCCGTGAAGGAAGGCATTTTTTACATCAAATTGATGAAGAGGCCAACCTTTATTGGCGGCTATTGAAAAAAGAACTCTGATTGTATCGATTTTGGCTACTAGGGAGAAGGTTTCAGAGTAGTCAATTCCATAAGTCTGAGTAAAATCCTTTGCAACCAGCCGTGCTTTGTATCTTTCAGTCGTGCCATCAGGCCTGTGTTTAACTGAAAACACCCACTGACATCCCACTGGTTTCTTTCCTGGTGGAAGAGTGCATTTCTCCCATGTGTTATTCTTCCTGAGTGCTTCATTTTGGTCACCATGGCCTTTTTCCACACTTCAGATTTCAAGGCTTCCTGTGTTATAGATGGCATTTGTTCAGAGCATAAGGCAGCGGAAAATGCTTTAGCTTCCTTAGACAAATTTCTAGTGGCAATGTTTGCCACAGGATACCTAGACCTTGGAGCCACCTTTTTGGGAGAGTATCTCTTAGGAGGAACTCCTTTATTTTCTCTAGGAGGGAAAAAGTATCTTCCAGTTGTCTCTACTGCACCTGGTTCAACATGTTCAACAACTGTGAGTGCAAAATGTCTATCACTTCTGTCAATCACGTATCGTAGCTTAAACAGATGAAACAAGACTGGTGCTGAACAGAGCTGAACATAAAGTTGATATGTATTAGACTAGCTTAGTACGAAGGGAGCTATATGTAGCTTCGTATGAAGTGGCCAGCATCGTACGAAGGGACCACGCACAGCTTCCTACGAAGCCACATGCCCTATATATATGTGTGTAGTGTCTTGGTCATTTAGAACTTTGCAAACTTTGAGGCAAAGCTCTGCCCGTTTGTTTTCATGGTTTTGTTACTGTTAAATATCAATAGAAAACAACTTATAATCACTTCTTTGTGTTCCGATCCACACACGTATTTGGATTCCGCACAACTTACGTGTTCGTACGCCTTCAACGGTCAAGGAATCGATCCTCGAAGCGAATTCTACAATTGGTATCAGAGTGGGTGATTGTTTGCACGGATTGAAGACACAAAGATTCAAGCTTCTTCATCAGATTCAGAGACAAATTTCATCATTTTCTTCATATCTTCTTCTACTCATCTTCTACACATTCTTTTTGAACTCAAAACTCAGATCTACAAAGTTTCCACGGTTAAAATTGCCTAAATTTTAAATATTTTGTGCAAAAATCAGTTTTAATCAATCCTACAAAGTTTCAGATCAAAATTCAAACAAAATCATAATCAAATCTGTTAAAAACATGAAAAACATGACTTGTTTCTTCGCAGCTTAGCTTCGTACGAAGCCACACATTCCAGCTTTGTACGAACCCAATTAATAGTTATAATTTTGCAGAAAATTTGGCTTCGTACGAACCCAGATTAATAACTTCGTACGAACCCAGCTATTGTTTCGTATGAACCCAAGATTTCGCGTTCGTACGAACCGAGACAGTTATTGTTTAAAATTTTAAATTTGATCAAAGTGTTTGATTGTGTTTGCAGATATCATGGCTGAAGAATTTTACAACGAGTTTTACAATGCGTTCACTTCTTAGTCATCTGAAACAACAACTGTTGCACCAAAAAGCATTTCAAAAGCTATAACTCATAATATAAAACATGAAAACTTTTATGGAACTCACTCAAAACCACCAAAACTCGATAATATTGAAGATTATACTTGGTGGAAAGAAAGATTTCTTAACTTGGCAAAAGCACATGCTCATGAAAGTTTGTTTTGTATGGAATTTGGATATAATAGGCCAATAAATGATAGAAATGAAGAAATTTCACTCGCAAGCTTACAAGAAGAAGACAGAAAGAAATTTTCTTATGAGCAGAGAATGATCGCATTAATTCAACAATCAATTAGAGATGACATCTTTGCATTACTTAATCATGACGGGTCATCAAAATCTGTGTGGGAAGCGTTACGAGTGAAAGCTGAGGGAGGAAAGCAAATTAAAAAGAACAAAATATCATTTCTTAAAAAAGAATTTGATTTGTTTGATAGTATAAAGGGTGAAACTGTGAGACAAATGATTGAAAGATTTTGTCATCTTAAAATTGAACTTGATAGGTTTGGACTTACAAAAACCAGAGAAGAAATTATTGACAAGGTTATCAAAGCTTTGCCACGTGCAGATCATTAGCAAACATTTGTCTTCATTTTGAAAAATGATGCACGGTTTGATGAGGTTACTTTGGATATATTGATTGAGAAGATTGAGAGTCACGAACTGGAGTTGCAAAAACATAACAAATTGAGCAATTCTACTTATCAGCAAAATGTGGGTCTTTATTATAGGGGAAGCGTACCTTCAACCATTCAGTCACCAAAGATTGGTACAATTTTTAGTGTTGAAAAGTCATTTTTAAGGTGTTTTATCACCAACACTAGCTTTGTATCATAAAAACAATGCTTCTAGTCTAGTTTTGATGTTTTGGGTAGTGTCCGGTTATTCGTTCGGTTATCGGTTTGTTAAAGTGCTAAATTGCGCAGTTTTACTAGGTATGAAGCACCTTTTGTGATAGTTTTAATTCCCAACATTTTACATGTTATTCTGGACACTTAAACATCAATTTTTCATAGTTTTTAAGTGTTTAAATGCTTATTTACAGCTGAATTCTGCAGAATTCAGCATTTTTAGTGAGTTTCGGGTGTCTTTTAGTGCTTATTTTAGCTTCCGGAAAGTGTATACGTTAACCCTTGTATCCACACTTGGGTTTTAATTTGTTTTTGATGTTGAACCTACTCCTAGGCCCCAAATCTACTGTATGACTGCTTTCTACGGAAGTGCTGACACAACGTGTCTTACCGGTGAGTTTACTAGTCTTTCTGATGCAACGCTTAATGTAATGCACTATGCAATATTTGAAGTATAAAACATGCATGAATTCATATGTAAAGCAATAATCACATAATGTTGACGTTTAAGCACATAATTGCAGATAATAAATAATAATTAAAATTGTACGAAAATTGCCGGTTTTGTGCCAGTTGTCACACTCTCGATTTGAATTATGTTTTAGTGTGGTTAGGCAATTTTTTGTTGTTGTTTTTCGTTTTTTTTTTTTCGCAATGGCAGACAACTAGAAAATGAAGATAGAGAAGTTTAATGGTCAAAATTATTAATAGTGGAAGATGCAACGGATTTGCTAATACTGAAGAATTTGGATTTGAATTGGCTAGCTCTTAACAAGAAGGCTAAGTGTACGATTAGGCTTGCTATGTTTATGTACACTGTGTACAACGACTACAAGAAATTTGGTTCTTTACCAACACAAAGTATACGTGGGAAAAAGCCTATAATGTGTTGGTAGTTGTTTTTACCTACATATCAAATAAGTTTCATTATGTGTAAACCCGTGACTGTGGATATAGATCATCACCCACACATAATTATGTGTAGTTATATAATAGGCTATACCTACATATATATGTGTGGCTTAAAGAAATTTATATGTGTGGTTAGAAGTATAACAATTTGTAGGATCGTTGTGCGACCTGAATGAGTCGTTCAGAAGAGTTTTGGATCCGAATCAAAGGTGGAATCAATGAAACGGATGCTCGATTCAATTATAATGTCTCTATTATAGATCTAACAAAGATTTACAACCTGGAGACAATTCGGCAGAGCTTCGCTACTCAGATCCGAAAGTTACAAATGACAAACCAAGTGCACCTATATATAGTAGTGTGATTCCGTTTGAAATGACCAAGTGTCATTTCAAGCGAAATTAACTTTGTTAATTTTGTTTGAAATGGCCATTGGCTGTTTCAAGCGGAATTAGCTCCAAACACATAAAAATCAGTTTCTAGCAACCCGAGCACTGGTTTATCCTATCCTATACATGACTCGATACAAGACGAAGTCAACAGACATAGTGCACTAACAGACTCCCCCTTGAATGTTGACGAAGTCTTCTGTCACACCCCCAAAATCCACACGCGGAGTACCACCGCTTGGAGGCGTGACATGACCAGGATCAAGCCACCAATCATATTGAACATATAAGTAATAAGTAAAAGTAAATGTAATCCATCACAATACAATTGGTGCTAAATCAAAAGCATAGCATAGGCAGCGGAAGCATAGTTATGAACATCCAACACAAGTGTTTAGTTTAAAGAGTCATAATGTTTTCCAACAAAACATCCACGTCCGTGCCCACAACGACTGCGCCTCCCGTGCAAGCTCTAAGAGTACCTATGGTCCTGCAAGGCATGTAACAGAGAGTCAACAACTAGTTGAGCGAGTTCACAGTTGGTTATTCAGTTATAGAGTTCGTTTCGTAAATCAGTTGTTCGTTTTGTAAACCATGTTTCTTATTAATTCCCATCGCGGTCCTCCAGACATCTGTGCGAAGATTAGTGGCCGTATCGCGGCCTTTTCAGGCATCTGTGCGAAGATTTGTGGCCGTATCGCGGCCTTTTCAGGCATCTGTGCGAAGATTAGTGGGGGCTTCCCCATGTGTTAGACTAGTCGTGTTTGTACGTGCCCTTCTTGATCCAAGGACCGTAGCGAGTGTGATTGTCCTACCCAAGGAGGACGAGCATGCGTTAAGGTTTGTTGTCCTACCCAAGGAGGACGAACGTATGTATTCTACCCAAGGAGAATACGCAGGATTAATATTGGCATCCTACCCATGGAGGATGGCGGTACATATCCTACCCAAGGAGGATATGTAGGTTCCATTTTTAATTTCTTAACCCATTCCCAAACCACCGGGGAATCCCATGCCTTGGCTGTGTGAACTCACCTTGGTTTGCTCGGTATGCTAAGTGTATGCTCGCAAGTAATCAATCACGTCCTAAAGTATGCACGTATGTGAAATCAGTTTGTGTTCAAGTTGTGCATGTATAAACATGTAGCACGTAATCACAATCATATACAAGATGGTTACACTTAACAGCAGTTAAATATTCCAGTTAACACTTAACAGAATTAACCCAAGTTACTGTGCAGATTAACTGTTCGGCGAAACACACATAATGGCGAAACATAACAGTTGGCGAAACACAATAGTTGGCGAAACACATTCAGTTTCGTCGTGGCCTTGTTTGGCGAAACAGGATTCTAATTCGTCGATGACTCTTGGCGAAACACATTCTGTTTCGCCGAGAGTCCTGTTTCGCCGGACAGTTCAGTTTCGCAGACATCAGTTACAGCAGATGCGAATAACACATAAACCCTAATCATTCTAGCAGCCGTCATCAATAACAGAAATCATATGAAGATCAATGTGCATATCGAATCATCATAAATCAACCATCCAAGAATCATTGTCTATCATAAACCCTAGTTTATGTGTATAGCATATCAAATAACATACAACATCATCACATCAATCCCTATCAAGATACTAATGTAATCAGAATTAAGCCATATAAACAACATTCAGAACCGAGCATTCGATTGTGTCAAGTTTCGCATAACATTTATATATATCCTACTACATCATACATAATCGAAATCTATATCACCGTCATACTAGAATCGCAGCAGTAACACGCATCAATCATTTACACAAACATGAATCGAGATGGTACAGAATCAAGAAACCGATTAACATACACACGACTAACCGAGATAAGAGGAATACGAATCGATCTCTAAGGATATCTTCGAGAAGCTCCAACTGCCGTCACGCAGGAGAGAAGGGTTCTGGGGTTTCGATTGTTTTGAGAGCAGATGTACTACTGATGTTGTTTCACGTTTTAAAACTCAAAATAACGTGTTGGGCCCGAACTGGGCTTTGGTGAAACTGGGCTCGGCGAAACAGACTTCTGTTTCGTCGAGATGCTTTTGGCGAAACAGTCTGTTTCGTCGGGTCCAGTCTGTTTCGTCGAGATGCTTTTCATGTGTTAACAGTTCGAGTGTTTTTCCTAAAATGCCAAGTCTCATGTTTTAATTTTAATCACATACATGCAAAATTCACAATACCATACATTTCATGTTATAATCTAAATCACATAAACATGTAACAATCATAGTGCCTTTCATTATAACATAACGTGTATAGCTACAAGTCAAACAACAAAACAATCAAAGTCAACGTGCATTCAATGCGAAAGTGAAAGTCGAAAAAAAAAAAAAATCGAGTTGTCACATTATCCCCAACTTGAAAGAAATTTCGTCCCGAAATTTAGCATGCGGTTACTGAGGAAGCTAGGTAAGTTATCGTTTACTGGTTCTCCTGGGGTGTCACATCATCCCCCCGTTGATTTGGAATTTCTTCCCGAAATTCCGTAGTAGCTTCAGCCTCAGTAGTAGTTGCATTGTTTTCGAACAACTGGGGATATTTGAGTTCCATTTGGTCTTCGCGTTCCCAGGTAAACTCTGGGCCACGACGGGAGTTCCAACGAACTCGAACAAGAGGTATTCTGGTGTTCTTGAGGACCTTAACATCCCGGTCCGTGATTTCAACTGGTTCTTCGACGAAATGCAACCGTTCGTCGATAGTGAGCTCCTTCAAAGGAACTATGAAGGTCTCATCTGACTGCCACTTCTTCAGATTCGACACATGAAAAACGTTGTGAACTGCACTGAGTTCAGCTGGTAAGTTCAGTCTGTAGGCCACTTTGCCTATCTTTTCTGTGACTTCAAATGGTCCAACATATCGTGGATTGAGCTTGCCTCGTTTGCCAAAACGAACAACACCCTTCCAAGGTGAAACTTTGAGTAGTGCTCGATCCCCAACCTGGAATTCGAGTATTTTCCTGTCTTTATCGGCGTATACTTTCTGACGGTCACGAGCTGCCGCCATGCGTTGTCGTATTTGAGCAATCTTTTCAGTAGTATCAACTACCATTTCTGGACCTGTGATCTGACTGTCACCCACCTCTGCCCAACAAAGAGGTGATCGGCATTTACGCCCGTACAATGCCTCAAATGGAGCAGCTTTAATGCTGGTGTGGTAACTGTTGTTGTATGAAAATTCCACAAGTGGCAGATGTTTTTCCCAGCCTTTGCCAAAGTCAATTACGCACGCCCGAAGCATGTCTTCTAGAGTTTGTATAGTACGCTCAGACTGCCCATCGGTCTGAGGATGATAAGCTGTGCTCATATCTAGACGAGAGCCAAAAGATTTGTGCATTGCTTGCCACAATTCTGAAGTAAAACGTGCGTCACGATCAGAGATAATAGATGTGGGCACCCCGTGCCTCGAGACAACTTCCTTAAGGTATACGTCTGCTAGAGTGGAGAACTTATCCGTTTCCTTGATAGCCAAGAAGTGAGCAGACTTTGTGAGTCGATCCACGATCACCCAAATAGTATCATTCCCACGCTGAGACCTAGGTAGGCCAGTAACAAAATCCATGGAAATTTGTTCCCATTTCCATTGTGGTATCTCAGGTTGCTGGAGTGGGCCTGATGGTTTCTGATATTCCGCTTTGACTCGCGCACAAGTCAAACACTTGCTAACGTAAGTTGCTATGTGAGCTTTCATGCTAGGCCACCAATATGTAGTTCTGAGGTCGTGGTACATCTTATCCGAACCAGGATGTACTGAGTAGCGAGACTTTTGAGCTTCATCCATTACAAGCTCGCGTAAATTGCCATAGAGTGGGACCCAGATGCGTCCTGTTACATAGTAGGCTCCGTCTGCCCTTTGTTCTAACCGTTGCCTTGAGCCGCGTAGGGCTTCAGCCCTGACGTTTTCTGGTTTCAATGCTTCTACCTGAGCATCTCGTATCTGTGAAGGAAGACTAGACTGAATAGTGAGTTGCAACGCTCGTACACGCCTAGGTGTAGTATCCTTTCGACTGAGGGCGTCGGCCACCACATTGGCTTTGCCCGGATGGTATTTTATAGCACATTCGTAATCGTTCAGTAACTCGACCCATCGACGTTGTCGCATGTTCAACTCTTTCTGCTTGAAGATATGCTCAAGACTCCTGTGATCGGTGTAGATGGTGCACTTGGTGCCATACAGATAATGTCGCCATATCTTGAGCGCAAAAACAACAGCTCCAAGCTCTAAATCGTGCGTAGTGTAATTTCGTTCGTGAATCTTAAGTTGGCGTGAAGCATAAGCAATAACTTTATTCCGTTGCATCAGCACACATCCAAGACCTTGGATGGATGCGTCGCAGTAAACTACAAAATCGTCCGTGCCTTCAGGCAATGAGAGGATAGGTGCGCTACGAAGTCTATCCTTTAAGTGCTGAAACGCTGTTTCTTGTGCATTACCCCAACGGTAAACAACACCTTTCTGTGTCAGTAGTGTAAGCGGCTGTGCGATCTTTGAGAAGTCTTTGATGAACCGTCTGTAATAACCTGCCAAACCCAAGAATTGGCGTATTTCAGTTGGTGTGCTAGGTGCAGGCCAGTTCTTGATCGAATCTACCTTGGATGGATCGACATGAATCCCATCCTTGTTTACCACGTGGCCTAAGAAGTGGACTTCACGAAGCCAGAAGTCGCATTTTGAAAACTTAGCGTATAGCTGTTCCGTTCGAAGAAGTTCCAAAATAAGTCGTAAATGCTGCTCGTGTTCCTCCTGACTTTTCGAATAAATCAGGATGTCGTCGATGGAAACAATGACGAACTTGTCGAGATAGGGTTTGCACACCCTGTTCATAAGATCCATAAATACGGCAGGCGCGTTCGTTAGCCCGAATGGCATGACCATAAACTCGTAGTGGCCGTAGCGAGTTCTAAATGCTGTTTTGGAGACGTCCTCATCCCGGACTCTCAGCTGATGGTACCCTGACCTTAATTCTATCTTGGAGTAGTAGCTCGACCCTTGCAGCTGGTCGAATAAATCATCTATGCGCGGAAGAGGATAACGATTCTTGATCGTCACCTTGTTGAGTTCGCGGTAATCTATGCACAGACGAAAGGTACCGTCTTTCTTCTTCACAAATAATACTGGAGCTCCCCAGGGCGAAGAGCTAGGACGTATGAAACCCTTTTCCAAGAGTTCCTGCAATTGCTTAGACAGTTCTTCCAGTTCAGTTGGAGCTAAACGATAAGGTGCTCGAGCTATGGGTGCTGCTCCTGGAGCGAGCTCGATCTGAAATTCAACTTGACGATGAGGCGGTAACCCAGGTAACTCTTCAGGAAACACTTGAGGAAAATCGCGTACTACAGGAATATCCTCAATCTTTTTCTCTTTCTTCGATGTATCCGTAACGAGTGCTAAAACAGCTGCGTGGCCCTTTCGTAAACACTTCTGAGCCTTCAAGAAAGAAATGATGCCACTCACGACACCACTCTTGTCGCCTTGAACTTCGAGAGGTTCTTTACCAGAACGGGGAATACGAATGATCTTCTCCTTGCATAGGATCTCTGCTTGTTGTTGGGATAACCAATCCATACCAATGACGATGTCGTAACTATCGCAACGTTGAGGTCATTACTAGTATCACCCTGACTAATCACGAACACTCGACCCCTGGCACCATTGCCGTCGTTATTACCCCCGTTGTCTTCCCTAGTCCCCGTTTCCTTGGTTGTGGTTCTGATTCTGGTTCTGATTCAACCGTGGGCAGTGTTTTTTTGAAGTGACCTTCAGCACCATCTGATAACATCCCTTGTTACCATGCTGTTGTCGCCGATTCTATAGATCTTGTGGCTGTTGTTGTTGGTTCTGGTTTGCAGGACGTGAGTTTCTACCATCTTTGGCTCCATGGCCAAGCTTGTCGCATCATTGACAATGAATTCAGTTGCGTCGCCCGCTGTGGTGCAAGTTACATCGTTTGCGCTTAGGGTGGTTTCCCTTGTATCCACCCTGCCCTTGAATACTAAATGTTGCTGATCAGGACTTTAGTTGTCATCGACCTTTCACTGCTGTGCCTGGGACGGAATTGTAGTCGAACCCTTGCTAGAGGTTCCATCCCACTTTCATCCATTGTTACTGAGGGTAGCAGAAGTAGTTGAAGTAGTAGTGGTAGTAGTATCGCTGATACATTGAGGCAGCTTGTTCTGTCCCACTGCCTTGTCTGTGAGACGATGAGCAAGATGAGTAACATCTTGAATAGTAGCAAGATTAGCAGTCATCACATGGCTTTGAATTTCTGGTACTAAGCCTTTGAGGTACAACTCAATGCTCTTGATAGGAGGATCCACCATAGTTGGGCACAAAATTGCCAGTTTGTTGGATCGTTTCGTGTACGCTTCTATCTCTGACCCCGTCATCTTCATGTTAAAGGACTCCACTTCCAACTTGTGGATGGCATCATAACTACTGTATTCACGTTTGATCAGTTCCTTAAAATCATTCCATGGGGTGGCATTAGCAGCCGCCAGCCCCAGCATCTGAACTTGCGCGTTCCACCAAGTTAACGCAGTGCCTTCGAGAGTATCAGTGGCATATTCCACCTTACGAGCCTCGGGTCATTCACACACTCGAAGACCGATTCGAGTTCCTCGAACTAATGGAGGAGTCCAACAGCTCCTTCAGTGTTGCTGAAAGTAGTAGGACGACAGTCCATAAAAGTCTTGTATGTGCATACAGGTGGCTGAGCGTGTTGACTTGTCGTGTACGTAAGAGTAATCAAAATTAAGCACTAGTGTTGAGTTACAAGAGTAGGATCTAAAAATCCTGGAGTAAGTGGTGATGGCAGGTTACACCTCCTGCCTGGGCAGCTGCGAGTGCTGCAGTAACTTGTTCAGTGATCGAAGCCGCCAACTGGGCTTGAGTTAGGTTAGCGCGTCCACACATGATCTTGACATCAGGGAGAACATGTGGGTGAGAGGTTCGCGAATAGTGCGAAGAGAGTGAGCACACAAGTATTCTCAAGCAATAACGTATAGTAAGTTCTGTAATCTAGGCATACCGCGAGCAAAGTTCTATGTAATTCTAGCAAGTAGGTAAGGTAACATGAATAGTAGTACCTATGATGTTGAACCTTGCACGTGGAGCGAAGCGTCGTTGTGGATCGTTGAGAGCACTGCTCTAGTTATAGTCTGGTTTTAACAAAATCGTTTTTCCTTTATTAAAACCGAGTTCTCTATAACCAATGGCTCTGATACCAATCTGTCACACCCCCAAAATCCACACGCGGAGTACCACCGCTTGGAGGCGTGACATGACCAGGATCAAGCCACCAATCATATTGAACATATAAGTAATAAGTAAAAGTAAATGTAATCCATCACAATACAATTGGTGCTAAATCAAAAGCATAGCATAGGCAGCGGAAGCATAGTTATGAACATCCAACACAAGTGTTTAGTTTAAAGAGTCATAATGTTTTCCAACAAAACATCCACGTCCGTGCCCACAACGACTGCGCCTCCCGTGCAAGCTCCAAGAGTACCTATGGTCCTGCAAGGCATGTAACAGAGAGTCAACAACTAGTTGAGCGAGTTCACAGTTGGTTATTCAGTTATAGAGTTCGTTTCGTAAATCAGTTGTTCGTTTTGTAAACCATGTTTCTTATTAATTCCCATCGCGGTCCTCCAGACATCTGTGCGAAGATTAGTGGCCGTATCGCGGCCTTTTCAGGCATCTGTGCGAAGATTTGTGGCCGTATCGCGGCCTTTTCAGGCATCTGTGCGAAGATTAGTGGGGGCTTCCCCATGTGTTAGACTAGTCGTGTTTGTACGTGCCCTTCTTGATCCAAGGACCGTAGCGAGTGTGATTGTCCTACCCAAGGAGGACGAGCATGCGTTAAGGTTTGTTGTCCTACCCAAGGAGGACGAACGTATGTATTCTACCCAAGGAGAATACGCAGGATTAATATTGGCATCCTACCCATGGAGGATGGCGGTACATATCCTACCCAAGGAGGATATGTAGGTTCCATTTTTAATTTCTTAACCCATTCCCAAACCACCGGGGAATCCCATGCCTTGGCTGTGTGAACTCACCTTGGTTTGCTCGGTATGCTAAGTGTATGCTCGCAAGTAATCAATCACGTCCTAAAGTATGCACGTATGTGAAATCAGTTTGTGTTCAAGTTGTGCATGTATAAACATGTAGCACGTAATCACAATCATATACAAGATGGTTACACTTAACAGCAGTTAAATATTCCAGTTAACACTTAACAGAATTAACCCAAGTTACTGTGCAGATTAACTGTTCGGCGAAACACACATAATGGCGAAACATAACAGTTGGCGAAACACAATAGTTGGCGAAACACATTCAGTTTCGTCGTGGCCTTGTTTGGCGAAACAGGATTCTAATTCGTCGATGACTCTTGGCGAAACACATTCTGTTTCGCCGAGAGTCCTGTTTCGCCGGACAGTTCAGTTTCGCAGACATCAGTTACAGCAGATGCGAATAACACATAAACCCTAATCATTCTAGCAGCCGTCATCAATAATAGAAATCATATGAAGATCAATGTGCATATCGAATCATCATAAATCAACCATCCAAGAATCATTGTCTATCATAAACCCTAGTTTATGTGTATAGCATATCAAATAACATACAACATCATCACATCAATCCCTATCAAGATACTAATGTAATCAGAATTAAGCCATATAAACAACATTCAGAACCGAGCATTCGATTGTGTCAAGTTTCGCATAACATTTATATATATCCTACTACATCATACATAATCGAAATCTATATCACCGTCATACTAGAATCGCAGCAGTAACACGCATCAATCATTTACACAAACATGAATCGAGATGGTACAGAATCAAGAAACCGATTAACATACACACGACTAACCGAGATAAGAGGAATACGAATCGATCTCTAAGGATATCTTCGAGAAGCTCCAACTGCCGTCACGCAGGAGAGAAGGGTTCTGGGGTTTCGATTGTTTTGAGAGCAGATGTACTACTGATGTTGTTTCACGTTTTAAAACTCAAAATAACGTGTTGGGCCCGAACTGGGCTTTGGTGAAACTGGGCTCGGCGAAACAGACTTCTGTTTCGTCGAGATGCTTTTGGCGAAACAGTCTGTTTCGTCGGGTCCAGTCTGTTTCGTCGAGATGCTTTTCATGTGTTAACAGTTCGAGTGTTTTTCCTAAAATGCCAAGTCTCATGTTTTAATTTTAATCACATACATGCAAAATTCACAATACCATACATTTCATGTTATAATCTAAATCACATAAACATGTAACAATCATAGTGCCTTTCATTATAACATAACGTGTATAGCTACAAGTCAAACAACAAAACAATCAAAGTCAACGTGCATTCAATGCGAAAGTGAAAGTCGAAAAAAAAATCGAGTTGTCACATCTTCAGTGTCGAGTCTTTAGCATGACACATCTTCAGTCTTGATCAGTCTTCACACTCTTTCCAAATTGTCTAACATTGTAAGCATCCATCAATCTTTCTTCTTTGATCAGCTTTTATCTTTGAATGTTATACCAGGATCTCATACTGGCTCTAACATTAACAGCTTCTTCAGGCTCCCCCTTTCTTTAAGCTTCCGTGCTTTAGGGATCGACACCTTGCTTTCAGGTTACAAGCTCCCTTTGCTTTGAGCTCGTCTTCAGACTCCCCCTTAGACTCAGCTGTCGGGATCATGGTTTGGTACAATATCTGCAATCACTCGAATATTTATAAGTAACAGCATTTCAAGCTTTCAAATATCCAGGAATTATGACCTGGCTCTTTCAAACTTTCTAAACTAACACTTTTTAACAAATTTCAGGATTTGAAACTGACTCTATTTCATAGATTTTAACAATATAAGCATCCAAATCCCTCATAGTTAATCGTCCAAGTCCAAATTAATGACCTTGGAGATATCACAAACTGTTTTTGATTTTTGTTAAAAACTTCAAGTCTCAAATTAATGAACTTGTTTTATTTTCAGAAACACAATCAGCTTACTTAGATTTTGACACTCAGCATTTCAGACATCGGTTGTCGAAAATAAAGTAGAATCAAAATCTTTTTGTATTTTCTGAAACATAAAACAGTAAAGAAATATTTACAGACATTATTTTTGTTTGAGTTTGCGTCAGAGGATCATATCAGATTTTGACAAGTCACAAGTACCGTTGAGCTTAGTTACACATTAAGAATTAAACAATTCACTTAGATTGTCGATATACTGATCCACTTAAATTTTCACACAAAGTTCAACTGATTCAGGATACGAATTAGGTGTTTTAAAGACTTAAACTCATTCATGTGTCCCACCTCTTGAATATACTCCCGTATCCAGATCCCAATATTCAGTCTTACAGGTGAGTATACCTAGATGATATCTGTAAGGGGTGAAATTGCGAGGACCGTGAGAGCTCAGGTCAGAACTTCCGTTCAGCAGAGAGATGACGACTTCGACTTTTGGTGTGTCCCCTTTAGAGGATCTTTTCTTCAACAGCACATGATTAGCATTTTGCAATGTTTCATCATTTTTTGTACTGAGGGCGGCGCTATATTTCAAGCAAGCAGAAAGTATTATACGGGGACTAGGCCATTGCTTCCGCAAAATCAGAAGTCCCAGGATAATACCCCAGATATCACTAAGCATAAAGACATAGTCTCAGAAAGAGGGGTCCTTCAAATAAGATTTCAGGGGTTACCTATATATCCAAGTAGTGTTCCCCACGAAATAAGCAAGTTTGAATTTAAGTTTATATCCCGAAAAAGTTTACTAAATGTATAAAAACCTATCGGCATATCATCAGTGAGACTATTTAATGCTATTTAACCATTACATTTCTTTAGCATACAGTAACTGTCTACTGATGTACTATCATTTCCTCTTTTTACACAAAAACTCAATTTTTGAATTTTATCATGTTTTTTACTTTTTCAAATTTTTAAATGTTTTTGTATTTTCTGACAGTATTACTCCCCCTAAAATGCAAAATCATTTAAAGAAAATTTGACAAACCGATACTAATAGCTTTGTCTCGCCATCCATTTTCTGCTTCTTATGTACTGATTTACAGAAAATCTAACATACCCCCATGATTTAC
Organism: Helianthus tuberosus; assembly: GCA_030545235.1. Lineage (NCBI taxonomy): Eukaryota > Viridiplantae > Streptophyta > Magnoliopsida > Asterales > Asteraceae > Helianthus > Helianthus tuberosus. The sequence continues at coordinate 36,562,218 of CM060430.1, forward strand.
AACCCATTGATTTTTGACAATTTGAAAACCGTTTTTCAATCTTGTGAAAGTAATCATGTTTGTTCAGCCGTGAGGGTTTCGACGTATTTAATCAACATATTTTTGAATTTTTGAATTTTTGACAAATTTAAAAACAAACATTTTTTTTTAATTTTCAATTTTTAGGGTTTTTTGAAATATTGTTTATTTATGTACAAAAAAAAATCAAACAAACTCCCTGTTTCACTCAATCCAGGGTTCAGCAGCTCCTCTCCCTGTTGTGCCAGGCTACTCCGATTTCCATCTTTACAATCATCAATTTTCTTGAGCACCTGCACATTCAAACTATTGAATTATTTGAACAATTTAGCCCAGGTCTGTTTGACCTTAGGCATTTCAACACAATATGCTTCATTCAACTTCGGAAAATCTTTGTCATTCTGAACAAAGACTTTTTCAACTTTGACTTCAACTTTTTCATCATTTACCGAAGTCATTTGTTTCTTAACAGACCATGTTTGACCTTTTGGAGTACCTCTTTTATAAAACTTTGACTCTTTTTGAACATTTTTATTTTGAACAACTTTTGGTTTCCAAAACTCATTTGTTTTTGTTATATCAACAGTTGTTTTCCAACTTTGAGTTGTTCTGAATCTAGGTGTGTGAGAATTCCAGGTCTGTCTAGATTCGAACCTATTCGGTTTTGATTTCCAAGTTTGGTTCGAAACAAACTTGTTTGGGTTGTACCTCCAAGTTTGTTTTGAATCAATCTGGTTGACCTTTGTTTCACATCCTCAGATTTCTATTTCTCAACATTTTCAGACTTCTTTTTGTCAACATCAACAGGTTTCAGATTAGGACACTTGCGTGCAAGATGTCCCATTTGATCACACTTAAATCATGTTCTCTTGGACACATCTTTGACCTGTGGTTTTTGCTTTTTCTTTTGAGCATAGAACTCTTCATTAGACTGTTGTCCAAATTGAAGTTCTTTTTCTTCTTCAAAACTTTTTCCTTGAACAAAATTCATTTGTGCCTTAAAATTTTGTGTTTCATTTTTCTTCCAATTCTGTTTCTTCTTATAACCCAACCCAGCCTTCATGTTTTTCTTCTTGTAACCAGGTTTGTTATAAAAAGTTTTCTGACCTTTTCCAGCAAACTTTGAAATCTCAGACTTTTCAATTTCAACCATCTTGAAAACTTTATCAACTTTTTCTGAAATCACATTCTGAATCGGGAAAACAACATCTAAGAATAATTTGTCCGATCCAATCATGGTATAAACCAATCCTTTTGAATCATCATTCAAATTTGTTGGGATTGAACCCTACCAAAGGAACAGATAATTAAAGCCAAAACTGGATCAGAGCAGTGGATCCAGGATAAGCAGATGTTATGTATACAAGTCTCTCCCCTTGAAAGTGGTTTCAACATCTGCTGGCCTCCTATCTACTGATCGTACAAACTGCTGACCTACAAACTGCTGATCAAGTAAAAGACTGATGGAAGACTAAAGCTCTGCTGTTCAATCCACTGCCTTGAGTCAAGCTCTGCTGATCATGACAAGTACTGTTGGATTCACATCATTGGAAGGATGCAGCAGTAGTTTAGATGTCTTTATGTAATGAAATGTAATAACAATAGTTAGCAGAGCAGAGGTTGTATAGATCAGAGGTTAGAGTTTGTTAGGAGGTTAGATGTCACTTTCATGGTGACGTTAGCTTAGATGCTTCAGTGGTTTGCTCGTGCCTATAAATAGAACAGTGCTATGTACTGTTCTATTAGCTCTTTCACTATCTTCTTCCTGCACGAACAAATACTGTGAGCTCAGGCTGAGGGGGAGTTTGTTGCATACTTGCAAAATTTTAATCGTTGTTGAAATTAAATTCAATCATTCGGTTCAAAGTTAAACGTGTATGTTAAAAGCAATTCTCCTGTTTGATTGTGAAAAGTTTGCTTCCATCTTAATTCTGCTGCACAACTCATTCATCTTCATCTTAATTCAAACGTAAAACACAATCAAAACCAAACTCAGATCCTAACAATTGGTATCAGAGCTGGACAGTCAAATTTGATTTAACAATCATTTTGACATAAATAGTTCGGTTCATAATCGTTGATACTGATAGTTTGTTCGTTTTGTTGAAAAACAGAGCAATGTTTAATCACCATCAAAGTTGATTAATCAGTGCCTGTAAAACAAGCAGGATGACATCACAATCACAAGATGATAAGAATAACATCGGCTCTCTTTTCAAACCACCCATGCTTAAACGTAATGAATACAACATCTGGCAGAGAAGGATGGGTCACATCCTTGCTCAACAGAACACTGGATGTTGGAGGTCTGTTGTTTTTGGTCCCCTTGTTCCTATGGTGCCAAGTGCTGAGGATGCAAAGAAGTTCATACCTAAACCATCTGAAAACTATACTAAAACTGATTTTCAAAAGTTCAAACTCGATGCCAAAGCAATTAGCATCATAGCATCTGCATTACCCAATGAAATCTATGCTGGACTGTTACATTGTAACAGTGCCAAAGAGCTATGGGATGCATTGAAGGAACAGTTTGGGGGAACAGAAGAAGTTATTGAAAACAATAGGGAAATTCTGAATCAGCAGTATGAAACATTTTGTCACATTAAGGGTGAATCATTGACCCAACAGTTTGAACGTTTCAGTTGTCTCATCAGTGAGCTAAGACTTGTTAAAGTTGAAATTCCAAAATCAACACAGAATAGTAGGTTTCTTAGATCACTACCTGATAAATGGGACACAATTGCATTTGTGACTAGAAACTCTGCTGAGTTCAAAGATCTGACCCTGACCCAACTTCATGGTAGACTCCTGACCTATGAAAGGGAGTTAAACCAGAAAAAGAAGTTGCAAGAGTCTGGAAAAGTTGCTGATGATTATTCCTTTGGCAGCTCAGCTCTGTTTGGTCAGGAAGAATCTGGTAGCAGTAGTAAGGATCAGGGTTATGATCACTTTATTGATATAACTGCTGGTGGTAATTTCAACAACCCTGATTCTCACTCTGCAAATTATGCTTTTACTGCAAATTGTGAAAACCAGATGTCAGATAACTTGTGCTTTGAACTCAATGATTTGCAACACTTTGATCCCACTGACTTAGAAGAGATGGACATTTTGCATCAATTGGCTTTGCTTTGTGTAAGAACAAGCAAATTCTACAAAAGAACAGGGAGAAAATTCCCAGGGTTACATGGAAATTTAAAAGTGGGGTTGGATAAATCGAAAATCAAGTGCTATAAGTGCAATAGGCTAGGTCATTTTGCTAGGGAATGCAGGAGTCAAACCACTGGTCCAATAATTACTCATCCCAGCTCAAACCCTAGACCACAACATCAAAGCACTGTGCACTATACCCAATATACCCCTGCTGCTCATGTTAACACTGCTCACTATGCTGCAACCCCTGTGCCTGTGCATTATGTTCAAACAACTGTTCCACAAATTCAATATGTTCAAGGCTTTGTTGACTGGAGCAGCCTGTTGCACCTCAACCAGCTGCTCCAACAGTAACACAACCAGAACAACAAAGCTTTTTCACTCAAGGCTTTGTTGACTGGAGCAGCATGCCTGATGAGCTTGGTGATGAAAATTTTGCACTCAATACTTTTAATGATCCATCTAATGATGAATTTTGTTTGATGGCATTAGAGTCAATACCAAAAGGGGTAGAAACTGAAGGTGAACAGCTAAGTGTTGAAACAGTGGATAAAGTGGCTGAAGCAGTGGTTACTGCAGTTGCTGGTGAACTACTGCTGGGAGAAAATTCAGAAACCCTGATTGAACCACTGACTGACCCCTGGTCCGAAGATGGTTATGAAGATATTTGAGGAGACGAGATGAAAAACTGGATCAGACGAATAATTAAAGCCAAAACTGGATCAGAGCAGTGGATCCAGAATAAGCAGATGTTATGTATACAAGTCTCTCCCCTTGAAATAGGTTTCAACATCTGCTGACCTCCTATCTACTGATTGAACCACTGACTGACCCCTGGTCCGAAGAAGACAAGGAAGAAAAGAAAGCAGGTGAGAAAGAAAAGAGAGTTGATGAAGAAGGTGATCATCAATGTGACTATGCCATGATGGCTGCTGCTAAGGAAACACCTCAAGTTCTTGAAAAAACTATGTTCAGACGAATGCATTATTGCATTTGCTAACATCAAAGAGGTAAATGAAAACCTTAGGGATAAAATCTTAACTGATGAAGTCAAATTTGAAAAGTTGTTAAAAGAACTTAGAAACAAATTAGCTGAAAAAGACAAAGAAATCAACAGTCTCAAAGAAGAGCAAAGCATAACCAAGACTCAACTCCAAACTATGGTAGAGAAATACCAAGTTTGCAAAAAGGAGTTGGAGTCCAACCAGATCACTTGTGAAAGATGGGTGGAATCTTGCAAAGGGTATGAGGTTATGCTTGAGAAACAGCTTGAAAGCAATGTTAAGTTTGGTATAGGATATAGAAAATATGATGATCTTGAAAACACTGCTGGAAAACAAGCTGGTTCATCTGAAATTATATCAACCAACAAGAATGTCCAAGAGGTTAAAATAACCAACAAACTTGGTAACAAAATCACTTTGGAAAGATCTGTGGGATCCTCAACTTTTGAGGAAATTGAGAAATACCAATTTAAACCCACATGGTCTGATGAGTGTGACATTCTTGAAAATTTCAAGCCCATGGACTTTACAACCACTGATGGTGTCACATCTCCAAAAGCAAAGGTCATTCCTATCAAAGACATCCCAACAGTGGTTCAAAACTCTGTTGCAAAGGAGTCTGAGAAACGGAAGAAAAGAGAAAAGGTCAAAAATTTGTTTTGTGAATTTTGTGAAAAGAGAAACCATCTAACAAAAGACTGTTTTCATCTAAAAGCATATGATCTAAACAAAACAAGTGTCATTGTTCCTGCTGAAAGCTGCACCATCTGTGGTAAAACAAACCACAAAACTCAAGCATGTGTGTATCTCAAAAACTTTGATGTGAAAAAGAATGAGTACACTGCTACAACATCCTTGAGTCCATCAACATCATTTGTCAAATTCACCAAGAATCAACCACTATTTGTGACAGTCCAAACAGCTGAATCAAACATCTGTCCAAAGAGATGTTCAAGTGACTGATGCACCCCCTGCCAACCAATTCAGAAAAGGCAAGGGACAATCATCTTACCAAAGGATTCCACACGTTTATGAGACCTACAAAAGGCCCTCTAAACCAAGAGTGAACAGGCATCCTTTTGGGTATCAACAGGTGATTGGTCAAAACCCACAATAGTGGTTAGAAAGAAACAGTCCTAAAACTGTCCAAACCCCTGACCTAACCACTGTCCATCAATCTGCATCCATCCCAGACACTGTTGAGACCCCATCCAAAGCCTTATTGGCTTTGGAAACCCTAATGAACTAATCCTTTTACTTCATGTGCAGGGAGCTTCTGCATGCTTAGATAGCCTTTGGTATGTAGATAGTGGAGGCTCCAGGCACATGACAGGATGTAAAGCCCTACTCAAAGATTTCAAAATCCATGGAGGGGGTGATATATCCTTTGGGAATAATAGTAAAGGGAAAGTTCTGGGGTCTGGTACAGTACAGTCTGGAAATGTAAAATTTGAAAATGTCAATCTAATAGACAATCTAAAATTCAACCTCCTAAGTGTTTCACAAATAAGTGATACGGGGTATGGGTCATTCTTCACAAAGGAGTGTTGTAGGATTGTTGGACCAGAAATGGTTGAAACGATTGAAGCAATAATCAAAACTGGAAAAACAAAACTTGTTGCTCAAAGAAGTGGCAATGTTTATGTTGTTGATATGTCAAAAGAGAGTCCCAGAACTGATGCCTGTCTGTTCTCGGCTGCCTCTAACAAAGAGACAGAACTTTGGCACAGAAGATTGGGGCACACAAATCTCAAGACAATCACTGAAATTTCAAAAAATGACTTGGTAAGAGGCTTACCACAAAAATTGTTTTCATGTCCTGAGCATTGTATTTCCTGTTTAAAAGGAAAACAGCATAAAAGCTCCTTTAAGTCCATTGAAGAGTCCAAAACAACCCAGTGTTTGCAAATGCTACACATGGATTTTTTTGGCCCAGTTCAAGTCATGAGTCTCAAGAAGAAGATATATTGTTTGGTTATTATTGATGACTTCTCTAGGTTTACATGGACCTTCTTTTTACACCCAAAAGATGAGACTGCAGGCATTTTGCAAGACTTTGTGACACAGGTTGAAAAGCAATTTGACCTTCCAGTAAAAGTCTTTAGGATTGACAATGGCACATAATTCAAAAATAAGGAGTTGGATGCCTTCTGTGTGAAGAAAGGGATTGTAAGGCAGTACAGCATCCCTAGAACACCAGAGCAAAATGGGGTAGTTGAAAGAAAGAACAGAACGTTGATTGCGGCTGCCAGAACCATGCTTACTGATTCAGGTTTGCCATTAACTTTTTGGGCAGAGGCAGTAAACACTGCTTGCTATGTCCAAAACAGAGTTTTAATAAACCCCAGGCACAAAAAGACTGCTTATGAAATTATGTATAAAATCAAACCACTGATCTCATATTTTAAAGTATTTGGCTGCCTATGCTTTATTTTAAATTTAAAAGACTCCATCTCAAAATTTGCAGCCAAAGTAGATTGTGGTTATCACCTGGGATACTCAACCACTGCAAAGGCCTACAAAGTGTTTAATACATGGACCAAAGCAGTGGAGGAGACCTTGAATGTAAAGTTCAATGAACTTTCATCAATGAAAATCCCAGCAAATCCTGCAGATTTGTTTGATCTTGATAAATTCACTTTTGAAAACACTGCTGTCAAGACTAACAGTGCAGGTCCACCATAGAATTCAACCCCAGACTATGGATATGAAATCATCATTCCACAAAAGTCTGTCAGAATGGGAAAAGCAGCAGATGTACAAAACAGCTGTCAAAGCTCAACCACTGCTACCTCAACAGTTGTTGACCAAAGTAGCCCCTTAACCACTGCTTCCACATCATCAAGCACTGTTGATAAAAGTCCTCAAACAGTGGATCAAAGTCAGCATGTGTCCACACCTTTGCCTCCTATTCCACCACCTTTTGAAGCCACTGCTGGATCATCAAAGTCACCAGCAGTGGTTAGCTCAGATGATACACATTTGCAGCCTTCATCAACAATTGCCATCATACCATACCAAGGAGATTGAATCTTCTTGAGATCTCATCCACCTGACCAAATCATTGGCAACATCAATGAAGGGGTGCTCACAAGAAGCCAAACCCAAAACATTTGTCTTTTTACTGGTTTTCTATCACTCCATCATCCAGTCAAGTACCAAGAGGCACTGAAAGACAACAGCTGGGTAGAAGCCATGCAAGATGAGCTCAAATAGTTTAAAAGACAACAAGTATGGGAGCTTGTACCACTGCCAAAAGATGTAAGCCCCATCGGCACAAAGTGGGTCTTCAAAAACAAAACTGATGAAAGGGGCATTGTTGTCAAGAATAAAGCTAGGCTTGTGGTTCAAGGTTACAGACAGAAAGAGGGGATAGACTATGATGAAACTTTTGCCCCTGTAGCAAGATTGGAAGCTATAAGACTCTTCCTGGCCTTTGCTGTCAACCACAAAATGAAGGTGTTCCAAATGGATATAAAAAGTGCTTTCCTCTATGGTACAATTCAAGAAGAGGTGTATGTTTGTCAACCTCCAGGTTTTGAGGATCCATTTTATCCAGATCATGTCTACAGGTTAAAAAAGCCTTGTATGGCCTGAAACAAGCACCTAGGGCCTGGTATGAAACTCTTTCCACCTTTCTACTCTCAAATGGTTTCAAAAGAGGTACCATTGATAAAACACTGTTTCTAAAATGGAGATGAAAGGATTTAATGATTGTCCAAATTTATGTGGATGACATTATTTTTGGAAGCACATGTAATAAAATGTGTGAAGAGTTCAGGCAACTCGTGACAGCTGAGTTTGAAATGAGTGCAATGGGTGAGCTGCAATGCTTTCTTGGTCTCCAAGTTCAGCAAATGCAAAATGAAACTTTCATTCATCAAAGCAAATATGCTAAAGAACTTTTAAACAAATTTGATATGAATGATTGTAAATCATGCAGCACACCCATGGCAACAAATAAGCTAGTCTTGTCTGATGAAAAGGATGAGCTGATTGACCAAACTCTATATAGAAGCATGATTGGGTCTTTGTTGTACCTAACTGCATCTAGGCCAGACATCATGTTTACAACATGTGTTTGTGCAAGAAGTCAATCAGCCCCTAGAAAATCCAACCTTATTGCTGTAAAAAGGATATTCAGATACATAAAAAGTGCTCCCACACTTGGTATCTGGTATCCAGCTAATGGGAATATCAAGCTTTCAGGATTTTCAGACAGTGACTTTGCTGGATGTAAAACCACAAGGAAGTCCACATCAGGAGGGTGCCAGTTTCTAGGTGATTGCTTAGTTTCATGGCAAAGCAAAAGGCAAGCAGCTGTTTCAACATCCACTGCTGAAGCTGAATACATTGCTGCTGCAAGCTGTACAGCCCAACTCCTGTGGCTTCAAAAGCAGTTGTTGGATTTTGGTATCACTGCCTAAAAGACACCACTCATGTTGGATAGCCAGGCAGCAGAAAATATCATCAAAAATCCAGTTTCCCATTCAACCACCAAGCACATCGACATCAAACATCACTTTGTGAGGGATTAATATGAAAAAGGTTTGATTTCTCTGCATCATGTTCCAACTAAAGACCAGCTGGCAGATGTGCTCACAAAAGCATTAGATACATCCACCTTTGAATGCTTGGTCTCTAGGATTTGCATGCTAAACATGGAATAACAAGCAAAATCTTGTTTTTCCATGAATAAAAGCATTAAAATGTTTTCAGAAAATCAAAAATCCATCCTTAAAAATAGCTGAAAATGAAGTTTTCATTAAAATCCTTAAAAGTCTGCCATAACCACTTATTGTTCAAAAGTCTGCTCTACTTCAAAGTCTGTCCACTGTGGAAAGTCAACCCTGTTCTCTCATTTTCCTGATAAGCACTGATGCTCAAAATTAGTATTTTATCCACTGATGTGCTATCTACTGATACTGAAAATCACCCACTGCTTCCATTTGTTACCGTTGTAACCACTGCCTTTCATCAGTAGTTTTCATAAAAGTACTGTCCTTCATTTCATTAGGGGTTGGCATGTGGACAGTACATAGCGGTCAGACCTTTTGTAACCGCTGCCACGTCAGCATTCACTTTTTCTCCATAAAACCCCCATTCAAAACCTCAACCAGGGTTTTACTGTCGAAATGAATTCTTAAAAATTCTCTTCTCAAAGCAGCTTTTCTCATTTTCCTTCACAACCTTCTTCGATCATCATCTTCAAAATGACAAAATCGAAGTCATCTGCAAAACCCACTTCCAAATCATCTTCAAAAGAGGCCTCTCAAAAGGCCAAACCCACTGAAATTTCACACAAACCTTCTCACAACCTTCTGGGTCTTCTCACAAAACCCGGCACCACCAATGCTTTTGATTCCATCATTGATATCATGTCTGCGTCAAAGTACAAAACTTTGCTTACAGCAGATGCACCAATTTACTTGGCGACCCAAAGGGAGTTTTGGAAAAATGTAACCCTTGACAAACAAGGCGAGACTGTCATAGCCATTAACTCTTCTCTAAAGGGTAAAGCTATCAAAATCACACCACAATCCATCTCGGGAGTCTTTGAACTCAATGATCAACAAGGTAAAACTTCTTTTCCCAAAAATGAGTTAAAAACTGATTTCCTTGAAAGGGGTTATGCAGAGCAAATAAAAAGGGATACCTTACAAAAAGGTAATTTTCCACCTGCAACAAGATTTTTGTTTCATACTCTGCTTATGTGTGTTTCAAACAAAACCACCTCTTTTAATGAAATACCATTAAAGATTCAAAATCTGGGGTATGCTATTCTTCAAGAAGAAAATTTCAATTATTCCCAGGAAATCTTTAATGATCTGGTTAAAAATGTTGATAAAAAGTCATTCTTACTTTTTCCAAGATTTTTAAGTTACTATTTTGAAAAGAAACTTGGTAAGAATGATGATGCTGCAATAAAACAAGGTGAATCTTTTCAAATAAACAGCTTAACTGCTGAAACTTTTACAAGAATGTCAACACCTTGCAAAACACAAGCAGAGGTGCCTGAGCAGAATTTAGCAGCTACCACTGCTCCTCAGGTATCTGCTGCTGAGCCCACTGCTCAAGGTGATCAAAGTAGCAAAACAACTACTTTGAAACCCACACCTATAATCACCAAAAAGTCAAACAAAAAGAAAACTCAAAAACCCCCCAAACCTATCAAAAAGGCAACTCTGGAGAATGAGATACCAGAGCAACTACCAGTGACATCACAAAAGTCACCAGAAAACACTGCTGCTTCTTCCTCACAGCAGTTGGTACAAATATCTCAACCTATAACCGAAACTCCTGCTGTTTCTTCTAAAAAAGAACAGGTTGTACATATAGGGACACCACAATATGATGCTCTGGAATCACTTGCTTCCATCATCCACAACCCAATGCCCGGGGTAAATTCTCTTTCTACACCAAACATCACATCCACAATTCCCCCACCAACTAAACTTTTGTTGGATGCTATTGATTTGAACCAGGCACAAACCAGTCCTTCTCAATCACCTGTCAATGAGAATATACTTCAACCAATGACTGGGTCTGATGTATCAATCATAGTTAACCCACCAACAATGCCTGAGGAGGTTACACCCCTTGAGTTACAAGTAACTCTTGGTGGTAATCCAAGTGAAGCAGCCACTACAAGTGCTGAACCCACTGGTTTGCATTTGGACAGTGGTTACATCAATAAGACTTCCTTGGAGGCAATTCCTTCCATAGCACCTCTGACATCCACCAGTGGATTTGTTTTAACCGCTGGCAACATCAAAAGGTTGTCAAGTGTTGAAGGAAGAAGACCCCAATACCAAGAAAAAGGGGCATCAGTGGTTAATGTTTGGAGTACACTCCCTACTTCAACCACTGATAAAACCACTGCTAGTGGGAAATCAGACGATCCCATTAAATTGGGTGATGGTTTAAAGTACCTTGAATTGACGGAACGTGTTGAAAAACTGGATACTTCGATTGCAGAAATCAAAGAAATGCTGCAACAGTTGTTGAAAGTACAAAAGGTGCAATCCACTGTTGTTCCACCTCAAGCACCTGCTCCACCACAAGCACCTGCTGCAAATGAGCTCTGGAATCTATTTCAACCTTTTCTCCAACAACAAAAATAAATGGCTGATCAGCAACAAGCAATACATGTACAAGAGCTGAGAAACACAATGGAGTCTAGGTTCAAGAACACACAAGCAGACATCAAGGCTATCAAGGCCCACATATTGAAAACCACTGGCACTGCTCCTCCAACTGTTCTCTTTATTGATCAATTACCCCCAGATAATGCCAAAAAGGGGGAGAAAATTCAGGAGTGGAAGAAGAAGGGTATAGATGATGGTCTTTACATTGAACCTGAAAAGGATGCCATAACTAGAAAGATTCCCTTGCCAGATGGTAGCAAAAAGGTTGATGTTACCCAAAATGCACTTGATGAAGCTATAGCAAGTGTAAAAAGGGACAGAGAGGCTAAGGATATGTCAAGATGGAATGAGGAGAAAAGAGCTTACATGGAGCTGAATGCGCAGGGTTGTTCTGAGCCAAAGGATGTTAAAAATCCTGTGCCAAAAAGAAATCCCACTAGAAAAGTGAGGGAACCCAAATCCATACCATCCAGACGCACAAAGCATACTCCAAAACCACCATCCAAAAGCCCCCAACATCATACCTCCACCCAAACAGTTGTTGTAACTCCTGCTGTATCAACATCTGCTGGTACTCCAGTTGTTTCAACATCTGCTATCACTTCAACACACACCACAACCACTGCCTTACCACCACCACCATCACCACCAAAAACAACATCACCACCATCACCTCCTACCAAAAAGCAGAAGACAGCAGATGTTACAACATCTGTTGTAATGACAACAGTGGTTGAAACACCAGTTGTTTCAACAGCTGTTAGTCAATCACAAACCACTGCCATAAAAAACACCACCACTGATCCATCCAAAGCATCATCAGCCTCTCCTATAATAAAAAGGAGAAGGATTTTCATACCTGATGATGATTCTCCATCACCACCACCAACATCTTCAGAATCTCAATCACTTGTTACAATACCAAAGCATGTTCCTCTCTCATCAGCTCAAATTCAAAAACCATTAGCTCCTGTAGGTGTTCAATTTCCTCTTAAACTCATAGCAATCCGAGAAGAAATAAAATCTTTCTACTATGAAGATGATCATGCTAAAAGGAGTTTGCCATATGTTGAAGGATATCCAAGGCCAAATAATATTGAAGAATATCTGAAAGTCAAAGCTAAACAAGCAGAGGATATCTCAAAAAGAAATTCACAAGGGAAATCTGATAGAGAAATTCAGCAGAACTATCAATACTTGCTCACACAAGTCAGATCTTTGGAAGAATTTGCAAAGAATGTGTGCCAGCAAGTATCAGAAAAGGCAGATGAATCCCTGATAAAAGATTATGTTGAAAACATCATGTCCCACAAGAAATACAAAGGAGAAAAACACATGTATAAAGACTGGACCATTCCTGAACTGGAAAGTGAAGCAGCCAGGATTCAAGACATGATCAAGAATAAAGTGAAACATACTCCTCCAGAGTGGGCAAAGTTCAATAAGAATGTACCTGATAAAAAGGTAGAGCTGAGGAGAATGAAATAGGAATTAGCTACTGCTGATTGTGGGTCTTTAAATCAAGTGTTGAGATGGAAAGAAGATAAAGTCAGGGCTACCTACAAAAGTTTGGAGAGATTGAGAAAGACAGATCCTAATGCTCCACAAAAGCCTGACTATCCTGAAGCAGAGGTTTCAAAAAGACCACCAAAGCTGCAAATCAGGAGATCCACTGTTCCAGCAGGTGCAGCCATCTTTAAAAGAAGGCCACAAAAACAGTTGGGTGCTGAAACCATTCAAGAGCTAATAGAAGGTGATGACCTTGTAAAAGAAGGCATAAAGAAAATGATTGTAGAAACTCTTGGTTTGGATCAACCTGCAAGTACTACTCAGACAGTCATCAATAGGCCAACATCTCCAAACACCTCATCAAATAAAAATCTCCCAAGAAACCCACATGACTCAAAGGTACTAAAGTGGAAAACTGACAAACAGACCCATGTACTGACAGTGTTCAAGTCTAGTGGAGAAGTGAAGAAAATAACAAGGGAACAAGCACTTGGCCTAAGTCTTGAAGATTTACAGGATCTCCTTGATCTTCCACTTAGCAGGGATGATGATGACACAGATGCCTTAGCCTTTGAGTTACAACTCAAAGGGCAAATAAGGGAACTGTTGATGAGGCAATAAAGATCTCCTAATAATGAAGAGTTTTGGCATTATCTGTTCCAGGGGGATTGTTGGGATTGAACCCTACCAAAGGAACAGATAATTAAAGCCAAAACTGGATCAGAGCAGTGGATCCAGAATAAGCAGATGTTATGTATACAAGTCTCTCCCCTTAAAAGTGGTTTCAACATCTGCTGACCTCCTATTTATTGATCATACAAACTGCTGACCTACAAATTATTGATCAAGTAAAAGACTGATGGAAGACTAAAGCTCTGCTGTTCAATCTACTGCCTTGAGTCAAGCTCTGCTGATCATGAAAAGTACTGCTGGATTCACATCAGTGGAAGGTTGCAGCAGTAGTTTAGATGTCTTTATGTAATGAAATGTAATAACAGTAGTTAGCAGAGCAGAGGTTGTATAGATCAGAGGTTAGAGTTTGTTAGGAGGTTAGATGTCACGTTCATGGTGACGTCAGCTTAGATGCTTCAGTGGTTTGCTCGTGCCTATAAATAGAACAGTGCTCTGTACTGTTCTATTAGCTCTTTCACTATCTTCTTCCTGCACGAACAAATACTGTGAGCTCAGGCTGAGGGGGAGTTTGTTGCATACTTGCAAAATTGTAATCGTTGTTGAAATTAAATTCAATCATTCGGTTCAATTTTAAACTTGTATGTTAAAAGCAATTCTCCTGTTTGATTGTGAAAAGTTTGCTTCCATCTTAATTCCACTGCACAACTCATTCATCTTCATCTTAATTCAAACGTAAAACACAATCAAAACCAAACTCAGATCCTAACAAAATTTTTCTCAGACTTTGAGTTTTTCAGATATCCATCATGAAAATTACCTTCATTTTCATCCTGTGATTCAGGTTTACCTGTTTCAACTGACTCTTCTTTCCACACACTTTCAACGACCTTACTTACCACCTCTGAATCACTAGAATCATCAGATTTGGAATAGGTTATGTCAATGTTATCTGGCAATTGATCTACCATGTTGAAAGCTTTTTCGACCTTTTCATCATCATAAAATGCAAACTTTTCCGGTGGTGGAACTTGATGAAACTCTGAGCCAATACCTTTCTTGTTTTGCTCAGAATCTTCTCCATCCGGTTTTATGTTGAAAATTATTTCAAGCACATATGACGACACGTTGTAACTTTTTAATTTGTTATTATCCTGTTCTAAATCAGTAATCTGACGTTTAAGCTTAGCAACATCCTCAATATAAGAATTTACGACATGTTGCTTAATTTCATACTGTCGCTTTAGTTCAGTTGTAGTTTCAGAACAGTAATTCAATCTTGATTGAACAAATTTCATTTCACTCTTCACTTTTTCATATGACTCTTTTGTAATGTGATATGCCAATTTTATTGAATCATATTCCTTTTTCATTTCTTGACAAACATTTTCTTTTTGATCACATTCTTCTGTCTTTTTCAAAACATTCTCTTTCAAAACCACATTTTCTTTTTCTAATTTTTTACATTTTTCCAAAAGTTTTTCCTCATTATCTTTCAAAACTTTTTCATTTTCAAACATTTCTTTGTATTTATTTTTGAAAACTTTTTCTATTTTTGTAAATTCAAGATCTCTTGTTCTGAACTTTTCGTCTTTTTCAGTACAAGCACTGCACGTTTCCATGCATTTCTTGCACTGTTTAACAGTTTTGATTTGAGTTTCAGAATCAGAATTTACCTCAGTAATTGGCACTTTGGTGTTTGCTGCAACTTTTATCTGATCAGCATCATTCTTTTGTTTTTCTTCAACACCAACTTCATCACCGACATCACCAGCTTCTTCAACCTACAGTTTTTCAGTAACTGCTTCTTTCACAACTTCTTCATTCACAACAACTTTTTCTTCTATCTTCTCTTTTTCAGTAATTGATGCGTGTGAAGTGTTATATATATTAGGTGTATATTTTAAGCCCCTTTTAACACTTATTTTTAGCCAAGTTTTAAATTTATAAAACACGATATTTTACTAACACTAAACACACATATGGGCAAGTGCACCCATCGTGAGCGTAGTATAGCGTTGGTAAGATACCGAGGTCGTCCAAGGACACAAGAGCTTTTAGTACCGGTTTATCCTCAACGTCTAATCAAAATAAAAAGTTTAGAAAAATGTTTTAAACTAAGAAAAATAAAAAACTAACTAAAATGCTGAAAATAAAAATAAAAATAAAAACAGATAGACAAGATGAATCACTTGGTTCCGACTCGTATCTAGTATAACCTTTGATTATTTCCGCACTTTTGCACATAATTAAGAGATTATCTTAGTTATTGTAGTAGGCCCCTCTTTTGAAGGTGACGTTACCCTCACCCCAGTAGTTTGAGTCAGCAAGGATACAATCCTAAAAGGGTGGATTATTGGAAGATAATGAATTAAGTTATTAATGCAATATTGTGGTAGGCCCCTCTTTTGGAGGTGACGTTACCCTCGACTAAGTAGTCTGAGTCAGCAGGGATACAGTCCTAAATAGCCGGGTTATAGTATTAATAGTAGTTAACTTATGAGGGGATCAAAGAGTTTGGACCCCCGCCATCCAATACCGTGAAGCATTGAAGGAGGTCCTACTAAATTTGACCCAGGTCCATTGCAGGACCTCTAAACGCTGAACAATGGCAAGACCTTTACCAAACCATTCCCTTAACCCCCGACCAGGTAGCCAACATACCTCCATATAGACCGTGGAGATATGAATGGTGAAAATCCTTTATTTTATATAGACAGTAAAATAATGCCAAGACACCACGGACAAACGATAAGGAAAGATCACCTTCAACATAAGTAACTAGTTATTAAAGTCATTAATACAAAACCAAATAAAAAGTGCAAAAGATTAGAAATAAAAAGTATTATACTAGACACTTTGTCTTCACCAAGTGATGTAAGAGACTTAGGCAAACATGGCCTTGATTGTCAAGAACTCTTACGATCAATCTTGGATCCCGAGACGACTCACACACTCTACGATGGACAATGGATGATGGTGGTGGATGGTGTTGTGATGGTGGTGGGTGGTGGATGAAGTGTGAGAGAGGTGGTGTGCCAAGGGATGAGTTGAAATGAAACCAAGCACTCCTATTTATAGGCTGAACAGAAGGCTGGGCACGGCCCCGTGTCCGCTGGACACGCCCCCGTGCCTGTCTGACACTCTCTCTCTTCATTAATTGTAATTCACAATTACAATTAATGCGCCTGCTGTACTTTCGCCACGCCCCCGTGTTCACTGGACACGGCCCCGTGGTGGGCAATAGAAGCTTCCACAGGTTTGTCTTTAGTGCCAGGGCTGTCCATCCTGAGCACTGCCTCGTGCTAAGCTGGGCACGGCCCGTGCTGAGCTGGGCACGGCCCGTGCTGAGTTGGGCACGCCCCGTGCTCAGCTGGGCACAGCCCCATGCTCAGCTTTCTTCTTGTTTTTGCTTTGGGAGATGCTATTGAAGGGGGTCGGGCATGCCACGTTTGTTCCTTTTCTTGTATTTATGCTAGATTTAGCTGCCTTTTTGCTTCTTTTGTGAATTTGAGCTCATTTAATCCTGAAAATACAAAAGGAAGACAAAAACACTCTTTTTCCAACATTAGTACTTAAAAAGGGTTAGTTTTATGCCTCATTTGATGTAATTTATATGTTGCATTTTACACACATCAGTAATCTTCACATTTTCAACTTTCACAGCTTCGACTTTCACATCCTCAGCTACCTTTTTCAATTCTTCAACCATACACTCAACATTCTTCTTCATTCTTTCTTCATCCCTTTTCCTCAAGCTTGAAGTCATAACATCTCTTATGATTTTTCCAAGCTTTTTCTCATATGATTTATCTTTCACAGCATTTGAATAATATTCTCCGGCTCGAGGAATTGCTAGAAGAACATCATCATAAATTATGTCCTTCTTGGGAACAACATGTTCACCATATCTGTTGACATAACACTCTTGCTTCATATTCCATCTTTTGTAGCTGATAGCATCTTCATATTCTTCTTGCATTTCATTCATTCTGTTCCAAGCCATGCTTTTTTCTCTGTATGTTTTCTCATTCAGAATCTCTTCTCTGGTTTTCTCTTTTATTTCAGCTATAACTTTTTCTTCTTGGTTTTCCTCTTTAATTTCAGCAACGAAAACATAATGATTGCTCTTTGATGGTTTTCTGCCATAAGCTGTACTTCGAATATCAACACGATCTTCTTCTGGAAGAATCTGACTCCAATCAAATCCTTCATCATGATGGATTACAACACAAGCTCTAGATTTCTCTCTGGGTTTATCTTCGATCATTTTCGGCTCTTCTTTGCTTCGGTGGTAGATTGCCTTTCGGTAATAATCATCATTGAACGGATGTTCATTTCCACCAACTTCAGAATTGTTGCATTCTCTCTTAAAATGACCTTTTTGCTTACATTTGAAACAGGTCACTTTGGACTTGTCAAATCCAAGTTTTGTTGATGCACCGCCTAATGATTGTTTCCCAGTAATCTCCATATAACTCTGAGCTCTGCAGATGCAACTCGCTAAACACCAGCGGATGTCAATGAGTTCCACCTCTTCCGGATCAATCTGATCATAGTCTTCTTTGGTTAACTCTGAGTTTCCAATTTTACCAGCTACAAGACCTTCATACGATTCCAGAACAGATGCAAGGAAGCTCATTTGCTGCTTAGCTGCATTGATGCTCATTGCAGGATAATTTTTCAACTTAAGAGCAATGTTACACAGTTTCTCCTCTGATTCTTCAGAAATAGCTTTTGACGATGAATAATAACCCGGATCATAACTTGATGAGCTTTTCTGAGGTTCTTTTGTCCTCTCACCACTGAATGCTGTCTTTGGTGTTTCTCCAACTTTCACTGAAGGTAAATTACCTTTGTAGTAGAGACCAACATTCTGTTGATGTGAAGAACTGCTCATCTTGTTCTGCTTTTGCAATTCAAGCTCATGACTTTCTATCTTTTCTATCAAAACATCAAGAGAAATTGTATCATATAAAGCATCATTTTTCAATATGAATACAAACGTTTGCCACTGATCAGCTCGTGGTAACGCTTCTATGATTTTGTCAATAATTTCTTCTCTAGTTTTAACAATACCAAACCGATCAAGTTCAATTTTTAAATGACCAAATCTCTCTATCTTTTGTCTAACTGATTCATCTTTCAAACTATCAAACAAATCAAATTCTTTCTTTAATAATGCAATTTTATTTTTCTTGATTTGTTTACCCCCCTCAGCTTTAACCCTTAAGGCTTCCCAGACAGATTTTGATGTTCCGTCATGTTGCAATAAAGCAAACATGTCATTCCTGATCGAAGATTGAATCGAAGCAATCATTCTCTGTTCTGCTGAGAATTCTGCTTTGTCTTCTTTGGGTAAGTTCTTAAGTGGAAGCTCTTCTCCTTTATCATTAGTCGGCCTTTTATAACCAAATTCCAAACAGAACCAGCTCTCGTGTGCGTAAGCTTTTGCCCAGTTGAGAAACCGTTCTTTCCACCAAGTATAGTCCTCAATATTATCAAGTTTGGGTGGTTTTGAATGAGTTCCATAAAAGTTGTCATGTTTATGTTTTCATTGACTGCTTTTGTTATTGATTTTGGTGTGACAGTTGAAGTTTCAGACGACTCGGATGTAAACGCGTTGTAGAACGTATTATAGAACTCTTCAGCCATGATATGAAATTCTTGAATTACCTGGAGACAAGAACAATCAAACAAACAAAATCAGTTTAAACAATATCAAACAACTTGAAATAAACTGACACTCGGTTGACGTGAAATGATCTTGAAACGAAATATCCACTTTCAAACGGAATATTGATCTCAAACGGAATAAGATTTCAAACGAAATCACTTTGGTGCGTAATAATATGTTCAAACGGAATCACTTGGATGACACTTCAAACGAAATCAGAATTTCAAACGGAATAAGAACTTTCAAACGAAATCACTTGTTTCAAACGAAATCTTCAAGCGGAATTACAATTTGATGCGGAATAGCTAATTCCGTGTGAACCTTTCAAACGGAATTACCCTTTTCAAGCGAAATCAACTGTAATTCAAACGAAATTAGTAATTTCGTGTGGAATTGCCTTAATCTTTTCAAGCGAAATCAAAATGTTCGTTCAAACGGAATTAGCTTTTAGGCCCATTTTTGTCACTTTTAATCCAAATTTTGGTCTGATTCTCTCAAGGCTTTGTTAAAACACTGTTTCGCATGTAATGCGTGAAATTCAATCCATTTTTACCGTGAAAACTTGTTCAATTGTGAAAAAGAAGGTGTAGAAGTCAGAAAACTGATGAAATCAAGCTAAACTCTTCCTCCTGAGCTCTGATACCACTTGTAGGATCGTTGTGCGACCTGAATGAGTCGTTCAGAAGAGTTTTGGATCCGAATCAAAGGCGAAATCAATGAAACGGATGCTCGATTCAATTATAATATCTCTATTATTGATCTAACAAAGATTTACAACCTGGAGACGATTCGGCAGAGCTTCGCTACTCAGATCCGAAAGTTACAAATGACAAACCAAGTGCACCTATATATAGTAGTGTGATTCCGTTTGAAATGACCAAGTGTCATTTCAAGCGAAATTAACTTTGTTAATTTCGTTTTAAATGGCCATTGGCTGTTTCAAGCGGAATTAGCTCCAAACACATAAAAATCAGTTTCTAGCAACCCGAGCACTGGTTTATCCTATCCTATACATGACTCGATACAAGACGAAGTCAACAGACATAATGCACTAACACAATTTGTTTAGAAGACATCTGTCATGGTAATTAACGTAACATCTGTTGTGGACTATAGTATTGACACGTGTCATCGATATATGTGTGGGTAAAAGTAATATTATTTATAGGTAAATGTGGAAGATGTGTAGGCATTGATCTTAATTTGTGTAGAAAAAAAAACAGTGATGTGTAAATATATTTTAAAATGTAGACATTAACCACACTATATGTAGACAATAATCTTCAAATATGTACAAACAAATACAAAAGCAATAGCAAGATGGAAACATGACCAAATTAAAATTATTCATTAAAATTAATGAAACATCAATTATTCAAACAACCAAATAAAAGTACTAGTTACAGAAATTTAAATACTAAAACAAAAATTGTCTATAAGTTACTAACGAGTTATAGAATCTACTAAAATGACTTCATTCATCTGTTTTCAACACCCTCTAATGTATCACATTGAGATTGTTCTAGTGTGCTTGATGGACGAGGCATAATATTATTCTCAATCAACGTTTGTTCCAAAATTGCATATTTACCTTTCACCATTTCAAGTTCTTCCACCAGCTCATCGTAAGCAGGACAATTTGATTTTTTAGTAGCACCCATTATGCTACTCGAACTATCTGGATCATGTCCCCACCATTGCAAATGAACAGAGCTTCTTCCAAGTACAGTCTCAATAATTGACTTATCGCTCATTGATGTCACAAGATACTCATTTCTTAGCTTCATCATATTTGCCTTTTAAAAAGAAAAAAAAGAAGACATGTACACTAAATTAATTATATACCTAGTAATTGATATTTAGCAAAGAAATGAACAAGTAAACTTACATATTTTGCAACTGCATCAGTAGATATCCAACCTTTTTCTACGTCCCAATGTGTCAGCCACCAAGTCTCAAGTTGTCGGATGAAGATTCCAAATCCAGTCCACGCTCAATATGATAATGTATTGTACTTTTCCAGATATTTTTGCTATTTAAATTTAGTTATGCATGTGCCATAACTTTCTTTTTTGCATTTTCCTTCCGGACAAACAACCAAATAAAGCATAAAATATTAGACCCAATTCAATAATGATTAACAAAATAATAGAGTATTATTTACCTTGTATTTTGTCTCACACCACATATCACAAAGATATTCCCAATCCTCTTTGCTAACATTAGAAAGTGGTGTGGTCTTTACCTTATTGGATCTTTCAATCCTCCAATCTATTTGAAGTCATTATAGTCATCATGCAACTTACCTAAGACCATTGGGTATGGGGGAGGATAGTCTCCAAAGGACTATCCTCCACATAAGTGCCACGTAGGCAAAGGAGAAGGACCCTCCCCTTGGAGACTATCCAAGGGTGTGGGGATGCTCCTCCTCCATTTATTATTATTATTATTTATTTTTTGCCATATTAATTAAAACAAAGTAAATAAAAATAAAAAAAGTTACATTTAAATAAAAACTTAATATTACATTTAAAATTAAAATCCTAACATTTAAAAAAAAACCTAAACTTAAATTAAATAAAAGCCTAAAGTTACAAATAAATAAAAAAAACTACGCGTTGTTTTCTCCGAGACTCCAAATGTGGGTTCCTGTTTTGTGGTTGTGACGAAACCTCATCCTCCTCTTCTTCTTCCAAAATTATTTGTGTCGCCTCTACCACCTTGTTTATAAAAAAATTTACGGCTTCCATGGTGTCCGTCGAACCCAATAAAGAAGAAGATGACATGGTGTATTTTTTAGAGAAGATTATGTGGGTATTTTGTATAAAAAATGTGGGAGTTGTTTGGAGAAAGTGGGTGAATTTTGGTATAAAAGTGGATAGATATGTGGGTATTTATAAAGGTTTTAATTTAATTTGAATTTTTTTTAAATAGCCCAACGGATATATTGAATGGACCCCGCCCTCCATGCCTCGTCTCCACCGTCGGATTTCCGATGTCTTTGCCGTGCCGGGCCCCTAGGGGGCGGTGTGGGACTATCCTCCATGGGGGAGACGGGCCTAAGACAAGCCCCATACCGGGCAGTCTAAGTAATTTGTCCATGCCCTCACCAATCTATTAAACCTAATAAAAGTAATTCCTAGGGGACACATGTCCACCTACTAGGCCCTCAATTTCTCATTTTCCCGCCAATTCTATAATCTTTATTTCCCTGAGGTGAACCTGATAGTCATCAACACCATTTCTTCTCAAGTGACGGAGATTACCTGTTCTAATTGCTACCATATAATCAAGCGGTGGAGAATCAATCGGTGGGAGAATTAATCGGTGTAACTCTTTGTACCGATTTCAGGTGAGGAATCCATTCAACCAGTTCCATTGTCTTCTCAATCTCTTTTTTTCTCTCCTTTGAAGCTGCCTGATCGGTGTAACATCTTTTCATTTCATAAAAAATTTGACATAAATACATACAGATCGAAATTGGCGCCCCTTTTTCTCCTGCACTGTTGATCCCAATATCTCTTTCTCCTCACTTTCTCTCTCTAGATTTTAAGTCGTTTACAGTTTCTTTCACCGTGTCTTTGCGAAGAAGAACTTTGCTCAAGGTTATTGTTCTCGGAGACAGCGGGTACGTATGTTGAGCGTGTGAAATTAGGGTTTCTATTTGAGGGTTTTTTTTGTGATTTTGAATTTAGGGCATGTTTGGGTAAGCTTTTTGAAACAACTTATTGACTTATTGGCTTTTTGAAAAGTCATAAGCTCTAAAATGATGTTTGGCAAAGAGGGTGTATATGAGGGGAAAAAGCCAATAAGTCAATAAGTCACAAAATCCTGACTTTTCCAAGAAGCCAATAAGTCAATAAGTTGTTTCTAAAAGCTTACCCAAACATGCCCTTAGTTTTGTGTGGTTTTCAGGGTCGGTAAGACGTCACTGATGAACCAGTATCCTGTTCGTACTTAATATTGTGATTGTTTGGAGTTAATTTGTGTGATTTTTGTTTGTAAAGTTAAGTTGATTTAGGATAACTTTTATGAAATTGATGCTAAATTGTGTTGAGTTTATAACTTTATCCTGAAATCTGAATCTGAATGTAATTGTTTAAAAAGTTGAGTATCGGAATCTGCTGAATGATTTAGGTCAACTTTAACCAAATTGATGTTGAGTCGCTTTTTGTTGTTTGAATTGTGTTGCATTTGTAGCTTTATTCTGAAATCTGAATCTGAATCTGAATCTACTAATGTAATTGTTTATAATGTTGAGTATCGGGATCTGTTGATTTAGGTTAACATTTACCAAATTGATGCATTGCTTTTTGTTGTTTAAATTGTGTTTACGTTATCGCGTTATTCTGAAATCTGAATCTGCTAATGTATTTTTTTTTCTGTGTTTAAGATTTGGCTCATGCAAATGGTGTTTCTGAACTTTAGCAAGGACTAGCCATGTTCGATTATGTTGTGGGTATGCTTGGAAGTTATATATTAATATAATTTATTTGACAGGTTCTTTATATGAATGTATATCTTATTAGAAAGTTTCAGAGATAAAGTATATTGATGATCTTTATATTTCAGGGCTAACCATCAAAATCAATAAATCATCCCTCAGTTTAACCGGCAACCCATCACCATACCTCTTGCTTGCAATAACGGTAACCTTTGTACTCCTTTTTGATATATTTTTCACAATTGTTGTTGGTTTTTGTTGGATCTGAGTTTGTTTCTGATTGTATTTTACGTTTGAGATTAAGATGGAAATGAAAGAGTTGTGCAGCGGAATTAATATGAAAACAAACTTTGCATACAATCAAACGAGAGTATTACTTTGATCAAGACATTTTCAACAAGGAATCGAATGATTGAATTAACTTTCAACAACGATTACAAGTAATGCTTGAATACAAACTCCCCCTTAGCCAGAGCTCAGCGTTTGTTCGTGCAAAGAAGACGGTATTGCGAGAGCTCATAGAACAGTACAAAGTACTGAACTATTTATAGGCACTTGCAAACCACTGAGCATCTTAGCTGACGTCACCATGAAAGTGACATCTAACCTCCTAACAAACTCTAACCTCTGATCTATACAAACATTGATGTACTAACTACTACTATTACATTTCATTACATAAAAGACACTTAAACAGCTGCTGCATCCTTCCGCTGCTGTGAACCCAGCAGTGCTTGTCCGGATCAGCAATACTAGACTCAAGGCAGTAGATTGAATCAGCAGAGCTTTGGTCTTCCATCAGTCTTTGACATTTGGCAGTAGATGCAAGGCAGCAGTTGTAGGTGCACTTAGTAAGATCAGCAGATAGGAGGTCAGCAGATATGAAACCACTTTCAAGGGGAGAGATTTGTATGTAAACATCTGCTTATTCTGGATCCACTGCTCTGGTCCAGTTTTGGCTTTAATTATCTGTTCCTCTGATAGGGTTCAATCCCAACATTCTCCCCCTGGAACATATAATGCCAAAACTCTTCATTATTGTGGAAATCTTTATTGCCTCATCAACAGTTCCCTTATCTGACCTTTAAATTGTAGTTCAAAGTCTAGGGCATCTGTGTCTTCATCATCCCTGCCAAGTGGAAGATCAAGGAGATCCTGCAAATCTTCAAGACTCAGGCCAAGAGCTTGTTCCCTTGATATTTTCTCCACTTCTCCACCAGACCTGAGCAAAGTCAATACGCATGTATGTTTGTCAGTTTCCCACTTTTGTATTTTTAAGCCTGGTGGGTTTCTTGGGAGATGTTTATTTGTAGAAGTATTTGGTGAGGCTGGCCTATTCATAATTGGCTGAGCAGCACTTGCAGATTTATCCAAACCAAGAGATTCTATGATCATTTTCTTTATGCCTTCTTTTACAAGTGCATCTCCTTTTATCATCTCTTGGATGGTTTCACCTCCCAACTGTTTGTGTGACCTTCTGCTGTAGATGGCAGCACCAGTGGGAGCAGTGGCTCTCCTGATTTGCAGCTTTGTTGGTCTTTTTGAAACCTCTGCTTCAGGATAGTCAGGCTTTTGAGGGACATTTGGATCTTTCTTTCTTAGTTCTTCCAACCTTTTGTAGGTGGCCCTGACTATATCTTCTTTCCATCTGGAAATTTGTCTTTTGTTTCCATATTCAGCAGCAACCAGTTCTTCTCTCATTCTTTTCAGTTCTACCTGTTTGTCAGGTACATTCTTTCTATACTTTGCCCAATCAGGAGGAGTGTGAGTGACTTTCCTTTTTATCATGTCTTGGATTCTTGCTGCTTCATCTTCGAGCTCAGGAACAGTCCACTCTTTGTACATGTATCTCTCTCCTTTGTACTCTTTGTTATCCATGATGCTTTCAATGTAGTCTTTCTTCAAAGTTTCAGCTGCTCTTTCTGAAATTTGTTGACTGACATTTTTTGCAAATTGTTCTAGGGATCTGACCTGTGTGAGCAGATATTGAAGATTTCTTGAAATTTCTTTGTCAGATTTCCCTTTTGTATTTCTTTTTGAGATATCCTCTGCTTGCTTGGCCTTGATTTTCAAATACTCATCAACATTTTTAGGCCAAGGATATCCTTTTATTGATGGCAAACTCCTTTTGGCAGGGTCATCCTCAAAGTAAAACGATTTTATTTCTTCTCTAACAGCTGCTAGTTCAAGAGGAAATTGAACACCTGCAGGAGGTAAGGGCTTGTACATTGGAACTGAAGAGAGAGGAACAGGTTTTGGTATTGTGACAAGAGCTGAAGATTTTGAAGATGTTTGTGGTGGTGAAGTGTCATCATCTTTGAGAATTAGCCTTCTCCTCTTTGTTTGAGGAGGGGCTGATGATGTTTTGGATGGAACAGTGGTGGTGGATGTAGTGGCAGTGGTTTGTGATTGACTAACAGTTGTTGAAACAACTGGTGTTCCAACCACTGTTGTCATTACAGCAGATCTTGTAACAACTACTGTCTTCTGCTTTTTGGCAGGAGGTGATTTTGTTTTTGGTGGTAATGGTGGTAAAGCAGTGGATTTGGTGTATTTTGAAGTGGTGTGTGTTGAAGTGGGAGCAGATGTTGAAACCACTGAAGTACCAACAGTAGTGGGTACAACAGGAGTTACACCAGCTGTTTTAGGTGGTGGTTTTGGAACAGACTTTGAACGTCTGGTTGGAATGGATTTGGGTAGCCTTACTCTTCTTGTAGGCTTTTTCTTTTCATCAACAAGATTTTTATCATCTTTTGACCCTGAAGTACCCTGATCCGGATAATCCACCCTGGCTTTCTTTTTGGCCTCTCTATCCCTTTTTACACTTGCAACTGCATCTGCCAGTGCATTTGTAGTCATATCAATTTTCTTACTACCATCTGGCAGAGGAATATTTATGGTCATAGCATCCATTTCAGGTTCAATGTACAGACCTTCATCTATTCCT
Source organism: Helianthus tuberosus (assembly GCA_030545235.1). Lineage (NCBI taxonomy): Eukaryota > Viridiplantae > Streptophyta > Magnoliopsida > Asterales > Asteraceae > Helianthus > Helianthus tuberosus. The sequence goes on from CM060430.1 coordinate 36,588,748, forward strand.
TTCTTCTTCCACTCCTGAATTTTCTCCCCCTTTTTGGCATTATCTTCTGGGGGTTGATCAATGAAAAGTACTGTTGGAGGAACAGTGCCAGTGGTTTGCAGGATCTGAGTTTTGAGAGCCTTTAGATCAGCCTGGGTGTTCTTGAACCTTGACTCCATTGCATTTCTCAGCTGTTGGACATGTTTTTCATGTTGCTGATCTGCTAATTGTGCTTGTTGATGGAGAAAAGGTTGAAACAAATTCCAGAGCTCATTTGTAGCAGGTGCCCTTTGTGGAGCAGGTGCTTGAGATGGAACAGCAGTTGATTGTACCTTTTGTACTTGTAACACCTGTTGTAGCATATCTTTGAGTTCTGCAACAGAGTTATCAAGCTTTTCAATACGATCCGTCAATTTCTGGTACTTTAAACCATCACCCAAGTTAATGGGATCATCTGATTTCCCACTAACAGTGGTTTTATCAGTAGTTGATGTAGGGAGTATACTCCAAACATTAACCACTGATGTCCCTTTTTCTTGGTACTGGGGTCTTCTTCCTTCAACACTTGACAACCTTTTGATGTTGCCAGTAGGATAAATAAATCCACTGGTGGTTGGCAGAGGTGCTATGTAAGGAATTGCCTCCAAGGAAGTCTTATTATTGTAACCACTGTCCAACTGTAAACCAGTGGGTTCAACAGTTGTAGTGGCTGCTTCACTTGGACTACCACCAAGAGTTACTTGTAACTCAAGGGGTCTAACCTCCTCAGGTTGTGTTGGTGGGTTAGCAAAGATTGATACATCAGACCCAGTCAGTTGTTGAGGTATATTCTCATTGATAGGTGATTGAGAAGGACTGGTTAATGCCTGGTTCAAATCAATTGCATCCAACAGCAGTTTAGTTGGTGGGGGAATTGTGGATGTGAATGGTGGTGTAGAACGCGGATTTGCCCCGGGTATTGAGCTGTGGATGATAGAAACGAGTGTTTCCAGAGCATCATGATGTGGAGACCCTATTTGTACAACCTGTTCTTTTTGTGAAGAAGCAGGAGGAGTTTCGGTTATGGGTTGAGATATTTGTACCAACTGCTGTAAGGAAGTAGCAGCAGTGGTTTCTTGTAACATTTGTGTTGTCACAGGCAGAAGCTCTAGTATCTCATCCTCCAGAGTTTCCTTTTTGATGGGTTTTGGGGGTTTTTGAGTTTTTCTTTTTGCCTTTTTGGATATTTTAGGTGTGGGTTTCAAAGCAGTTGTGCTGCTGCTTTGATCACCTTGAGCAGTGGGCTCAGCAGCAGATACCTGAGGAGCAGTTGTAACTGCTAAAATTTGCTCAGGCACCTCTGCTTGTGTTTTGCAAGGTGCTAGCATTCTTGAAAAAGTTTCAGTTGTTAAACTGTTTATTTGAGTAGAATCACCTTGGTTTATTACAGCTAAATCATCCTTACTGAATTTCTTTGCAAAATAGTAACTTAAAAATCTTGGAAACAGTAAGAATGATTTTGTTTCAACATTATTAACCAAATCTTTAAAAATTTCCCGAGAATAGTTAAAATTTTCTCCTTGAAGAATTGCATATCCCAGATTTTGAATCTTCAAAGGGATTTCATTGAAAGAAGTGGTTTTGTTTGAAACACATAGTAGGAGGGTATGAAATAAAAATCTGGTTGCAGAAGGAAAATAACCTTTTTGTAAGGTAAGTTTCTTCATCATAGTGGCTTCATACCCTCTTTCAATGAAGTCAGTTTGTAACTCGGTTTTAGTGAAAGAAATTTTACCTTCCTGATCACCGAGTTGAAAGACCTCTGAGATAGATTGTGGCGTGATTTGGACAGCTTTACCCTTTATAGAAGAGTGGATGGTGGTTGCAGTGTCTCCTTGTTTTTCAAGGGTTGCATTCTTCCAGAATTCTCTTTGGGTCGCCAAATAGATTGGTGCATCGGTGGTGAACAAAGTTTTATACTTTGATTTTGCCATGATGTCAATGATGGAATCGAAAACTTTGGTGGTTCCTGGTTTTGTGAGAAGACCCAGGAGATTGTGAGATGGTTTATGTGGGATTTCAGTGGAGATTGCCTTTTGAGAGGCTGTTTTTGATGATGATTTTGATGAGGGTTTGGATGAGGGTTTTGAAGATGACTTCGATTTTATCATTTTTGAAGAGAATGATCGAAGAAATTTGTGAAAGATGAGATGAAAAACTGCTTTGAGAAGAGAATTTTTAAGAATTCAATTCGACAGTAAAACCCTGTTTTGGTGGTGAGTGGGGGATTTTATAGGGAAGGAAGTGAATGCTGACGTGGCAGCCGTTACAAAAGGTCTGACCAATATGTACTGCCCACGTGACAACCCCTGGTGAAAGTGAAGGACAGTACTTTTATGAAAGTGACTGATGAAGGCAGTGGTAGTAGAGCAGTGGATGATTTTCACTATCAGTGGATAGTATATCAGTGGATAAGACACTGCTTTTGAACAACAGAGTTTATCAAAGGAATGAGAGAACAGGGGTTGACTTTCAGCAGTGGACAGACTTTTGAAGTAGAGCAGACTTTTGAACAATCAGTGGTTAATGGCAGACTTTTAAGGATTTTAATGAAAAATTTCATTTTTAGCTATTTTTAAGGACGGAGTTTTGATTTTCTGAAAACATTTTGTTGCTTTTATTCATAGAAAAACAAGATGTTGCTTGTTATTCCATGTTCAGCATCCCAATCCTAGAGACCAAGCTTTCAAAAGTGGTTGTATCAAGTGCTTTTGTGAGCACATCAGCCAGTTGGTCTTTAGTTGGGACATGATGCAGAGAAATCAAACCTTTTTCATAGAAATCCCTCACAAAGTGATGTCTGATGTCGATGTGTTTGGTGGTTGAATGGGAAACTGGATTTTTGATGATATTTTCTGCTGCCTGGCTGTCCAACATGAGTGGTGTCTTTAAGGCAGTGATACCAAAATCCAGCAGCTGATTTTGAAGCCACAGGAGTTGGGCTGTACAGCTTGCAGCAGCAATGTATTCAGCTTCAGCAGTGGATGTTGAAACAGCTGCTTGCTTTTTGCTTTGCCATGAAACTAAGCAATCACCTAGAAACTGGCACCCTCCTGATGTGGACTTCCTTGTGGTGTGACATCCAGCAAAGTCACTGTCTGAAAAACCTGAAAGCTTGATGTTCCCATTAGCTGGATACCAGATACCAAGTGTGGGAGCACCTTTTATGTATCTGAAAATCCTTTTTACAGCAATGAGATTTGATTTTCTGGGAGCTGATTGACTTCTTGCACAGACACATGTTGCAAACATGATGTCTGGTCTAGATGCAGTTAGGTACAATAAAGACCCAATCATGCTTCTATAAAGAGTTTGGTCAATCAGCTCATCTTTTTCATCAGACATGACCAGCTTATTTGTTGCCATGGGTGTGCTACATGGTTTACAATCATTCATATCAAATTTGGTTAAAAGTTCTTTAGCATATTTGCTTTGATGAATGAAAGTTCCATTTTGCATTTGCTGTACTTGGAGACCAAGGAAGCATTGCAGCTCACCCATTGCACTCATTTCAAACTCAGTTGTCATGAGTTCTCTAAACTCTTCACACATTGAGTTACATGTGCTTCCAAAAATAATGTCATCCACATAAATCTGGACAATCATTAAATCCTTCCCTCTCCATTTTAAAAACAGTGTTTTATCAATGGTAGCTCTTTTGAAACCATTTGAGAGTAGGAAGTTGGAAAGAGTTTCATACCAGGCCCTTGGTGCTTGTTTCAGGCCATACAAGGCTTTGTTTAGCCTGTAGACATGATCTGGATAAAATGGATCCTCAAAACCTGGAGGTTGACAAACATACACCTCTTCTTAAATTGTACCATAGAGGAAAGCACTTTTGATATCCATTTGAAACACCTTCATATTGTGGTTGACAGCAAAGGCCAGGAACAGTCTAATGGCTTCCAATCTTGCAACAGGGGAAAATGTTTCATCATAATCAATCCCCTCTTCCTGTCTGTAACCTTGAACCACAAGCCTGGCTTTATTCTTGACAACAATACCCCTTTCATCAGTTTTGTTCTTGAAGACCCACTTTGTGCCAATGGGACTAACCTCTTCTGGCAGTGGTACAAGCTCCCATACTTGTTGTCTTTTAAACTGTTGGAGCTCCTCTTGCATGGCTTCTACCCAGCTGTTGTCTTTCAGTGCCTCTTGGTACTTGACTGGCTGATGGAGTGATAGAAAACCAGCAAAAAGACAAATGTTTTGGGTTTGGCTTCTTGTGAGCACCCCTTCATTTATGTTGCCAATGATTTGATCAGATGGATGAGATCTCAAGAAGATTAAATCTCCTTGGGATGGTATGATGGCATTGGTTGGTGAAGGCTGCAAATGTGTATCATCTGAGCTAACCACTGCTGGGGACTTTGATGATCCAGCAGTGGCTTCAAAAGGTGGTGGAATAGGAGGTAATGAAGTGGACAACTGCTAACTTTTATCCACTGTTTGAGGACTTTTGTCAGCAGTGTATGAGGATGTGGAAGTAGTGGTTGATGGGCTACTTTGGTCAACAACTGTTGAGGTAGCAGTGGTTGAGCTTTGACAACTGTTTTGAACAGCTGGTGCTTTTCCCTTTGTGGCAGACCTTTGAGGGATGATGATTTCATACCCATAGTCTGGTGTTGTATCCTCTGATGGACCTGCACTGTTAGTCTTGACAGCAATATTTTCAAAAGTAAATTTTTCAAGATCAAACAGATCAGCAGGATTTGCTGGGATTTTCATTGATGAAAGTTCATTGAACTTTACATTCAAAGTCTCCTCCACTGCCTTGGTCCGTGTATTGAACACTTTGTAGGCCTTGGCAGTGGTTGAGTATCCCAAATGATAACCACAATCAATTTTGGCTGCAAATTTTGAAATGGAATCTTTTAAGTTCAAAATAAAGCATGGGCAGCCAAACACTTTGAAATATGAGATCAGTGGTTTGATTTTATACAGAATTTCATAAGCAGTCTTTTTGTGCCTGGGGTTTATTAAAACTTTGTTCTGAACATAGCAAGCAGTGTTTACTGCCTCTGCCCAGAAAGTTAATGGCAAACCTGAATCTGCAAGCATGGTTCTGGCAGCCTCAATCAAAGTTCTGTTCTTCCTTTCAACTACCCCATTCTGCTCTGGTGTTCTAGGGATGCTGTACTGCCTTACAATCCCTTTCTTCACACAGAAGGCATCCAACTCCTTATTTTTAAATTCTGTGCCATTGTCACTCCTAAAGCTTTTCACTGGAAGGTCAAATTGCTTTTCAACCTGTGTTACAAAGTCTTGCAAGATGCCTGCAGTCTCATCTTTTGAGTGTAAAAAGAAAGTCCATGTAAACCTAGAAAAGTCATCAACAATAACCAAACAATATCTTTTCTTTTTGAGGCTCATGACTTGAACTGGGCCAAACAAATCCATGTGTAGCATCTGCAAACACTGGGTTGTTTTGGACTCTTCAATGGACTTAAAAGAACTTTTATGTTGTTTTCCTTTTAAACAGGAAATGCAATGTTCAGGACATGAAAACAATTTTTGTGGTAGTCCTCTCACCAAACCATTTTTTGAAATTTCTGTGATTGTCTTAAGATTTGTGTGCCCCAGCCTTCTGTGCCAAAGTTCTGTCTCTTTGTTAGAGGCAGCTGAGAACAGACAGGCATCAGCTCTGGGACACTCTTTTGACATGTCAACAACATAAACATTGCCACTTCTTTGAGCAACAAGTTTAGTTTGACCAGTTTTGATTATTGCTTCAATCTTTTTGACCATTTCTGGTCCAACAATCCTACAACAATCTTTTGTGAAGAATGACCCAAACCCTTTGTCACTCATTTGTGATACACTCAGAAGGTTGATGTGACACCCTGACCGGAGGCGGAAACGTCGAGGGCATCACGAAACTTGATAGAATGCATATGAGCACATGGTGGTTAAATTAAAGTTGAAATATAATTAAGTTGATTGGTAGGATTGCATTCACATCCAAACTAGTACATAACAACTATAACACATTGTTCACAAAGGTCTTGTTTTTTTTTATTTAGCTAAGGCACTTGTCTTGAGCAATCATATGTGATCCTTGCAAAAGCTAACTTCAAACAATCAACACCTGAAACATATGTTAAAAATAATTTGGGTCAACAAACGGTTGAGTGAATTCATAGTGTTTTATTTGATTTGGTAATAAACAATAATGTGATATGAAATAAAAGTTAACTTTGTGGCATTTGATATGTTTGAAACAATTTATTGAAACAAGTCCCGCTTAGTTAACATTCAAACCTTTGTAGACTGAACACGGCATTGATCACCCAGACTTCCACAATGAATAACATGAACAACAACAATAACAACAACAATAGACCATGAAGTCGGATGGGATGTCACCCCTATAGCGCTATAATGTACCGTTCGGCTTGATCGAAGTTAATGAATGTAAGTTAAGCATCAAGTAATCAACAATTGCAAGGAAACAATCAAGACAACCACAAAAATGTAAATGAATTTGTACCACATTATCACATATGTTTCACCCCGAAAATATTGTAAAACAGAAAATGGGGACTATGAACTCACCTTGCTTGTGAATCAAATTCCAAACAAGTATATAGGTAAGAGTTTTGCAGGAACAAGTCTTTCCACGCTACTCTATAAACATGCATGAAACAAACACATATGGAACATAGCATTAACAAGGGCAACACTGTGATTTTGTATAAACGGGTGGCAAGGTTTTGTGTTGTACGATTTGACAATCTGTTTGGGGAACACTTGGTAATTTGATAAATTTAAGAAGTGTTTACATAAAATACTACGTTATACAAACAGTAAGTATGATATTATTATTTGTATATTTAATATAACTAATATATACAATATAAATAAATAATTTTACTTTAAGTTTATATATATATATATATATATATATCTTATAAAAATTATGTAAACAGTTGGTATAATGTAAGAGTTTAAAATATAACTCAAAAGTCCAAGTTTAATTACAGAATTTATAAATTATTATTCAGTATTATCAGAACATATGTATTTTCAGAATAATGTGATAATTATACAAATTAATTATCTAATAATTAATTTAGGGCAGAATAATTAAAAATGATATTTTAATTATATAATAAGTATAAATCAGATTGAAAATAATTATCATGGCAGAAAATAAATATATTTTAAATAAACAGTTTAATCAAAATGAATTAACTGGATAATTGTGTAAATAATTACCTAAATAATTATTTAAAACAGAAAAATTAGAAATAATATTTTTAAATAATGTCATGCAATAATACAGATTTAGAATAAATATTATGGCCTTTGATAAATTTTATATAATATTCTGGAAATAAAAGAATAATTTCACAAAAACTGATTTTATAAAGTTTATTATATAAAAATAACATGCATAATAATTAAACATGGTTTCTGATTTTTAATAATCTCAATATAACATGCATAAAATTATAAAAATAAATTTGGATATATTTTACATCTCAGAATAATTAAATTAATACAATTAAACTTAATAAAACATGAGATTTAACTGTTTTAATTATAAAAATATCAAAACAGTTTCAAATATTTTATAAAAATTTATTTTTACAAAGTATACTATTCAAAATGTTTAACATAAAAATTTCATAAATTAATTCCTAAAATTAGAATTAATATAAATATTTAAATTCAGAACAGGTTTTTAATTAAAATAAAATAGATTTATAAAAACTTTTAAAGGTTTTATATTTTTATTAAATACAACAATATGTAAGGGATATATGATAAAATTTTCGGATTTTATAACATTAACATGGATTTAATGTGAATTAATTTGTAAACTGATTTAAAATAAAAATTAAAATACATAAATAATCTATCATCTTCCCCAATCAACAGGTCAACAGAAGTCAACACGTTCAATTAACCCATCAAATGTGAATCAAATCTAAATTAAATTTTTCAGGAATGATATGTGGGTGAAAATATACCGAAGTGTCGAAAGAGAGGTCTCCGGTATCGATCGGATTGAGCTCCCGGCTATGTCCGGCGACCCTGTAATTCCGGCGTACTAGCAGACGAAGAACAGAAGGGTTTTCGACATTTTTTGTGAGTTTTGAGAGGTCTGAGAGGTTTTCGAGGATTGCAGGAACTTATAACAAGGTTTAATTGATTCAAAAACAATTGAAATCAGACAAATCGATTCCCCACTTAAAATTTTATAAAATTTCTGATTTCCGGGAACAGCAATGCATGGTTTGGTACAATTGAAGACTTTGGACGGATCATGATGTCGAGGAGAACAAGCAGGTGTGATCGTTGAACAATGAGCTTTGTTGGTTTGTGATTTGGAACGATTCCGGCGATACAAACGGTATAAGCCGGTTTGAAATGAAATTTCATGTTTGGTCGCTGGTGTTTCTTAATTAATCCAAACAGGTCCCTCAGTAATTAACCGTAAAGTCTAACTAGGTTAGTTTTTTTTTAAATCAGTTTCCTTTATAAAATAGCTAACTGCGTTAGTTCATCCGGTTAAAACAAGTTCAAAAACGACAGGAATGGTCCCTGGACTTGTTAACTGAACATGTTAACTGAGTTAATTGTTAAAATTGAATTCCTTTTATAAAACTTAACCCGGTTAGGGTTTTTAACTGAAAAACAGTTTTAAAAGTGGCAAGAATAGTCCCTAGACTACTAGTTTGATAAAATGACCCAATGGTCCTTGGACTTTTAATTCAAAAATATATGTTTATTTATTTTATATAAATATAAGTTTCCAAAATTGCATTTTAGACCCTAAACTTTTAAAAGTTTAAAAAAAAACTTATATTTTTATTTATAAAACAAGTTTCAAAAATGTCATAAAGGGCCCTAAACTTTATGTTTTACAAATTTTACGTTTTTAACCCGAACTTTCATGTTTCAAAAATTACAATTTAGTCCCCGAACTTCATATTTTGTAAAATAGTGACGGTTTTATCTACGAATTTAAAATCGAAGTTTTCAAACTAGTTTCAAGAAATGACAATTTGGTCCCTTGTAATTAGTGTGGCTTTGTTTACAAGTATGAAACTAGAACAAATTGAAATTATTCACGCGTTTGGGTCGGCAAAACATGTAGCAACAGTAAAACTAAACATGTATCAAACAAATTGCATCTCAAGATGTGATATGTGTATCAAACAAGTACATGTTTGAAATTCAAGGTTGTTACAGTCTCCCCTACTTTAGAAAATTTCGTCCCGAAATTTAGTCGAAGGAGACCGTAGAGTAATTGCAATGATTAGCAAGATAACCAAGTCATTGTTTGGTGCTGAAAATTCCGAGGAATTTACGAGGATCATTGTATAGAAATTGTTTTGTATGGCACTATGTTACGCTGGATTTGTAACGTAAATATTATGCAAACAGATGTGTGTACAAATAAGCAAATAATGGATAATTCATTTCCCTGATGGATATTTCTCCAAAAGCGAAAATGAACAAACGGAGTCATTTTCCTCAACGGGTATTCTTCAGAATTGGAAATGACGGATTTTAAACAAACGGATATTCATTTCCTCAACGGATAATCTTCAGAAACAAAAATGAAGAGACGGAGTCATTTTCAACGGTTGCTTCTTCAGAAACGAAAATTAAGGATTAAACAAACGGATATTCATTCCTCAACGGATATTCTTCAGAAGTGAAAAATGAATAGCTAGTTCATTTTTCCTCAACGGATGCTTCATCAGAAATGGAAATGAATAGGGTTAACTCTAGATACATGACAGAACTTGCTGTGATTTCTGTGCACTGAATTTCCACAATTATGTATGCATCCATAATTACGTAATTCCTTGCACAGTCCGCACAATTGATCTTATGTTGTGTAGGGGAAGAAAATCAAACGAATAATCCTGTGGTGATTTAACTAGACTACAATAGAGTCTCTTTAACTAGATCACCAAAGGATCTATTAACTAGATCAACGGACAATCTCTTGAACTAGACCACCAGAGGGCCTCTTTAACTATATCAACACATGATATCTTTAACTAGATTGACGAATCAATCTCTTTAACTAGATCAACTAATGATCTCTTTAACTAGACCATCAGAGGCCTCTTTAACTATATCAACACATGATATCTTTAACTAGATTGACGAATCAATCTCTTTAACTAGATCAACTAATGATCTCTTTAACTACATCAACGGAGGATGTCTTTAACTTTGGAATAGTAGTTTATAATCTAAGGGTTTTAACTATATCGTTGAGGCCCATTAAGGATTTAAGGTAGTACCTTTGGATATCCTACTATGAATCCCTTATACGAAGATATGGAAGATTCTACGAGGATTTGGATAACAAAAATTTGGATCACACAAAAACATAAAAAGGGAACACATAAGCACATAATTGTTTAATTTGGCCTTCAATTTTTTTATCTTTGGACGCGGATACTTAAAGCACACCAGGAATCCAATCCGTGGATTTCATTTGGCACTTTAATCATTTTCAAGAATCTATCTATAAAGATAGGATGATCTTCCAAAAATTCGATTTTTGTTTTCAAAGAAACATAATATCCGAATTAAGGTACACAACAATTTTTGGATTTACAGAAATACCCTTAGATACCCTATTATGGATTTATAGTGGTACTTTTGGGTATGCGTCCAGAGTTGTAACTTGCGCCTTGTACTTCGTTTCCTTGGAAGAAACGGGTACTTAGGATTTTCGTGGAAAACGCAAGAGATAATAAAATGGAAGAATTTTGGGGGTAGTCTGTTCTTCAAGGAATACGGCTCCTTGATTGTCGGTATTGTAGGGGATACGTTGTTTATACATGCCATCACATTTGTACATTGCAATGTAAAATAAAAAGATTTATTTATAAACAACAACAACTGTTTCATGGACCTTGACAACAAGAGAAAATAATACATAAGGCTCGATTATTTCTAAACAACATTGTCTTCTAGTTGGTCCGATGCTCATCCCTGCGTTGGATTCGCATTAGCAATCTTTGGGCAATTTCTTCGGAAATGGCCCATCTCGCCACAGTTGAAGCAAGGACCTGGTGGAAAACGAGCTTGAGCAGGATTTACTTGAGGTTGGTTTGGACCACCTTGGTTTGGGGTAAATCGACAAGCATTTTCCAGGTGACCGAGTCGCCCACATGATGCACATAAACGACACTGTAGGTGAGCTAAGTGGTGTGCATTACATTTGTTGCATATCGGTGCAGTACCGGCATAAGGTTTCCTTGCAGGAGGTTGAGCTGATTGGTTGGGCGGTGCTTTACCATCATAGGGTCGTTTTGCTGGCGGAGGAGGAGGAATCTGGTTAACAGGAGCAGGTGTAGCAATAGCGAAATTCTGAGTTGCCTCTCGCTTTTTAGCATTCCCTGACGTTTGAGCCTTGGCGTTAGCCGCTTTGGTTGAGCTGGATGAACCCTTCGACGACGTGTTACCATCACCCTTACGAGTTAAGACCTTATCCTTGACCATAGCATCGGTAAGAGTAGCAGAGAGTTCGTACGCATCACGGATCGTGGCTGGTTTGCTCCCAGTCATAATGTGTTTGATGCAGCTAGGTAAACCATCAATGAACTTCTCAATAGTACGCTCAGGAGTCGTCAAGAGGTAGGGGCAGAGAATGCACAACTCTTCGAAACGGTCAATATAGGCTCGGTTCTCCCCACTATTTTGCTTTAGGTTATGAAATTCTTCCTCGAGTGCTCGCATCTCATTACGAGGACAAAACTCTCTCATTATAAGAGTTCTCAAATCATCCCAAGATAAAGCCAAAGCAACGTTGGTACCTCGATCCCTCATAACCCCGTTCCACCATGTTAAGGCTCGTTTTTGGAAACAGCTGGTCGCAAACTCGACCTTGCGGGCCTCTGTGCACTGACTGTGACGGAACGTATTTTCAATGCTTTCGAACCATTGAAGAAGAGTGGTGGCACCTTCACTCCCAGTGTACTTAGCAGGGTTACAGGAATTAAACTGCTTGAACGTGCAGGGAGGATTGGGATTTTTGTTTTGGGCAGCCTGGTTGAACTGGGCAAAGACATTGGGTAGTTGTGCAGCAAACTGCTGAGCAATCAGGGCAGCCAACTCAGCATTTTGATTATTATTCTGAGGCTGAGGACGTGGAGGCATCTATAGAAAGGAAAACATCTGATCAGAACGGGATACATTTAAATCAATTTAAAATCAATGAAGGCGAAAGAAAATACACAACAAGATGGACATCGTTTATTCCATGAATAAACAATATCAGCGACTAATCAAAGTAGTTGGGTCCTTATAACTTAATGAAGTCATGCTTTAGCCTATAAGTGGACACTCATCCCGAGAATTCCCAGGTAAGCACAACTGGTCTCGCGTCTGATGAGATATATACGAAGTGCTTGCCTTAGACAGAAAACTCAGAATACAGGTACCCACCCTTCCAGATTGCACGAGTTCGTTATTAGAGCCCAAGACTTTGACGAGAGTAAAAATCAGAGGAGGTTTTGAAAAAAAAAATTTAATCACCTGAGGACAGATGATAAGTAATTTCTATAGCCCAAAAAGTTAAACGAGAGAAATCCATCGTGACGAGGCTAGGGTTTCAAGAGTGAGAATATAGGTAGAGACAAAGAAGCGGACAGAGTATCTAGTGGATAGGGGTCCTAGGTAAGTTATAGTCTAGGTCAAAAGAAATTTCTAATAACCTAATTCCCTATAACCATGGCTCTGATACCATCCTGTGACACCCTGACCGGAGGCGGAAACGTCGAGGGCATCACGAAACTTGATAGAATGCATATGAGCACATGGTGGTTAAATTAAAGTTGATTGGTAGGATTGCATTCACATCCAAACTAGTACATAACAACTATAACACATTGTTCACAAAGGTCTTGTTTTTTTTTTATTTAGCTAAGGCACTTGTCTTGAGCAATCATATGTGATCCTTGCAAAAGCTAACTTCAAAAAATCAACACCTGAAACATATGTTAAAAATAATTTGGGTCAACAAACGGTTGAGTGAATTCATAGTGTTTTATTTGATTTGGTAATAAACAATAATGTGATATGAAATAAAAGTTAACTTTGTGGCATTTGATATGTTTGAAACAATTTATTGAAACAAGTCCCGCTTGGTTAACATTCAAACCTTTGTAGACTGAACACGGCATTGATCACCCAGACTTCCACAATGAATAACATGAACAACAACAACAACAACAATAGACCATGAAGTCGGATGGGATGTCACCCCTATAGCGCTATAATGTACCGTTCGGCTTGATCGAAGTTAATGAATGTAAGTTAAGCATCAAGTAATCAACAATTGCAAGGAAACAATCAAGACAACCACAAAAATGTAAATGAATTTGTACCACATTATCACATATGTTTCACCCCGAAAATATTGTAAAACAGAAAATGGGGACTATGAACTCACCTTGCTTGTGTGACAACCCGCACTAAACCAGGTATCCGTACAACTTAATTAATGATTAATTACTACTTGATTACTGTGCTTGATTGAACTAGCTGATAAACTGCTACCTGCATACTGATACATGCACTTACTTGCATCATACTTTATTTACTGTCACTACATTATTTACATGCTGAACCCTAGTGACAAACATGATGCACAAAAAGCACAGTAGCACTAAACGGATACACGGTGAACATGCTGAAATAACCAGCATCAGGCAGACACTGCCTCTAAGGCCTGTTAAGAGCCTCATATATTTTGGCTACACTGGTAGTGAGTGTAGGATATAAGGGTTGTGTTACTGCGTCTCTAGGGATAAGATACACTGATTCGGATGTGCCAAAAACGTACTTTAAGTACCAAACACAGCACTTTAATAATTTAACCAGCTTCTAGCTGACTAGTAAAGTGCCAGAAAATGAGAAAATAACACTAGACACTTTCTAAAGTGTTGGAAACAAAATGTGTCACTAAAAATATAATAACGACACTTTAAAGCTTTTATAACGCTTTAACGGATTACTATCCAACCGAACACCCGGACTTTACCCGGAACATGAAAACTTTACTATTTTTATTATTACTCTTTTTCTGAGCCAGTTAGGGTCCCTGATTACCCTAACACCCGTCATAACACATAATACACAACTAACTAAGTTAATTACTTAGTTAACCCTTTCAACCAAACTAAACACTAACTAACCAAGTTTCAATCGAACCAACCCCCCCCCCCCAAGCCCCTAACCGGCCCCCCAAACTAGGGGACACACTAGTACACTAGAGATTATCATAATCTAGTTTTGTCTAAAATCAATAAGACACATTGACCATTGGATTTTAGCACATAAGATTTCCTATAAATACATGAGATTACCTCACATAATTACACTTAACTTTCACCAACACACTCATACTCTCTCTTGTCTCCTCCATCTCGGCCGAACTCCCTCACACCCACCATCATAGTTTCAAGTTTTGATCTTTGCATTCCAAGATCATACAAACATCCAAGGTCACGTTTTAGGAGCCTCGGAGTAAGCGGAACACGAAGGACCTCTACCGTTGGCTTTTATCCACCTCTTTTTCGTCACGATTCTTCCCTAGCCCCGAGCTAGAGGTATATTGTTTAAAACTCATATTTAAGCATGTCTAAAGTGGTTAAAAGAACTTTCGTCGGTTAAATATCGTAAACATGCGTTTTGAAACTTTAAAGTCTAGTAAAATCACAAAAATGGTGGATAAAGACATATAACTTGTGTAAAAGTCGTAGGACTTGAAATATGTGATTATTGAGACCCGATCTATGATGTGGTAGCTCGGATCTTCGTTTAACCCGACTTTGTAAAAATCATGTATCATCACATAAACTTGTTTTTGGAAGATACAAGGGTTAAAGGTGAAACACTACCACATTTAGAGCATGAACTTGTGAGAAAATATTTTACTTGTGTAAAAGTGATTTAACCGGTAAAATGGTGTTTAAAACTAGCGGATCTACGTATCCGCAAGTGGTATTTTTGAAAGACCACACTTTAAAGAAATCATGTTTTTCCTAAAGATGGATCTTACACTAATAAATATGATTTTATAAACCACAAGTGTGTAGACACTTGTGAAATGAAGAGATCCGACAAAGAAGTAAATTTGTCACTTGTTACTAGAAGTTGTAAAAACGGATTTCTCTAAACACGAGGTTTTTATGAGATCAAAGTTACTTTATAAAGATCTACATATATAAAGGGTGTTTGCACTATAGATTCGGAAAAACTACAAGTTCATGCGATTATGCAAATTTACATACTTGTCGACTAGTTTGTTGTGTCGGAAATTGTTTGATTGAATAAAGAGGATTGTTGAATTGATTTGTTAAAAGAAAATGATACGCTTGAAAGCGTGGCCACCTCCAGTTACAGAGGAAACTCTGGCGAAATTTTCTAAAAACCTAACACTTAGACTTTTTACACAACAAGTGTTAGAACTATTTTGGACATATTTTCGAAACATAAACTTCGCCAGCACTATATTTTACTACATATCCGGAGGTGGGATTTTCACAAGGATTAACGTGATAAATATATTTGTCACAACACTGTTTATGATTATTTTGTGAAATACATAAATATTATTTTAGAGTAAAAATAATATTTACAAGCGTTAAGGATTCCAAAACTTTACGAACGCTTCCACAAGCATATAAGTTACACCGGTAATTACATTACCACAATATTGATAAAACGTAACTTACGCACATGTATTGTATCCCCCATCCTTGGGAAGAAGAATAACTACCAAGTGTATACGGAACATAAACACGAAATAGTTGTCTAACTATTTCCCAATGACATAAACTATAAAGCTAAGGCACGGCCGTCCGTCTAATAGAATTAGCACTTGTAGGTCGTTGCACAGCTTACTGTATTGGAGACACTTGGTAGAGACGCGCATTCACTGTGAGTTCATGTCCCCCTTTTCTCTAACTGTTTTCAGTTTTCTTAACTGCGGGGGTGAAATACATGTTACTTTGTTTACAAGTACTTTTATACACGGTATGATAACGTAAGGAGGTTTTAGATCATGTGAATGGGTAGGCGGAAACTTGAGGCTATTAATCCTCAGGGTAGGACCGAGGGACAGGAGCGGTAGATCTATCTGGGTGTAGCGAGCCCAGCCCCAGGCCAAACAGAACGGACCTCGGGGTGACTTTGTGCCCAACGCATAAATCCGCTAGGTTTGAGTCTTCCTACTTGCATTTCACAACATGCTAATGGCCTTGCAAACCATTGGTGATCACAAGTCCTCTTACACTGCTACATACCAGGAAACTTTTATACTTACAAGTGTTTTACTTACTCACTTGCACATGAACTCGCTCAACATTATTGTTGATTTTTCAACTCACATGTATTTCAGGAAATTAAACGGATCTGGCACGGTATGGAACGTTTTCCGCTGCACTTGTCATGAAGTCATCAGGGTTTAGGGTTGTGTCTCTTACCTGGACAAGACACAATCCCTAAATCACGTTTATGTTTTGTTATAAGTTGTAATGTTACTGAACAAGGTTATGGTTGCATGTTAAAAACAATGGTATTGTATGTTGTTTTTCTAAACTTAATGGATGACTTGCATGGTTTTTTTAAATTCATTTAGCTTGTTATGGTTAAGCTATGGTATTAAGAAGTCACACCAAAATAACCACGCTTCCGCAAAGCCAGGGTGTGACAGCTTGGTATCAGAGCTCTGATCATAGCGAACTAGGATTCTTTCTCGAGTCTAGACTATGATCACTAGGGCTCTCACGAAAACATTTTCTGCATACCACTTAAGTCCAGATCCACACTTTTTACAAACAAATGTTGAGCACATTTTATTAATTATAGGTTCAGCTTGGAGGGCTGAGGATCGATCTGGAGGATCGAGATGGTCAAGGTAGTTGAGCACGTTGGTTTGTTATAGGATCGATCTGGAGGATCGAGGCTTGGTCTAGGTGACCAAGATAGTGGGCTAGCAAGGCTAGGAAGGAAAGGTTCAGCCTGGAGGGCTAAGGATCGATCTGGAGGATCGAGGTTTGGTTTAAGTAAAGGATAGAGCAGTCTGGTAGACTGGATAGTTTTGGCTAGTAAGACTAGGAGGATTATGTGATGCCTTACCTGGTAACTTATGTGATTATCTGATTATGTGATTGACTGTTTGTGCATACTTGTGTTTATGTTACAGATACATGGATTCGGCTGATTCGGGTGGTTCAGACATCACCGACCCCAGGCATATTGTATCGGATGACCTGGAGTCGTCAGAGCATGAGGTTTATACGTCAGACTTCACCAGCACGGATGATGACGACTTTCAGCCATTCGCCTTACCCGACGGCGTTGATGAGCTCCCAGTTGATCTTCCAGCAGGGGATCTACCACTGGCACTGATCCCTGCTCCAGTACCCCTTGCAGCATACCCTGTTTTACCCATCGACGACGAGGAGGACGACGTCGATATGTTTGAGGAGGAGCCTTTGGAGGATGCTCAGTGCGAGGCCCTACCTGCTGTTGCTCCCTTACTGATCGCAGATGCTCCGGCTGCGGAGTCACCTGCCCACTCCCCAGTCGCGGACTCCTTTGAGTCTGTGGCTTCTGTACCCACACATGCTCATAGTGCGCAGCACTTCTCTTATGGGTCCGATTCTGACCAGGCTTTTTCTATTGCTCCCATACCTGGGTTTGCTTTTGACCATGACGACGAGGAGGATTCAGATCCTATGTTCCCACCAGGATTTGATCCTGACCGTGATTTAGAGTATGTCCCGATGGACGAGTTGATGGAGGACCCAGTAGACGCTGTTGACCCTTTTGATCCGATTGATCCTGATTTTGATTTTGACATGGCGTTTGATGACTTTGAGCCTGCCATTGCTCCTGAGCAGGCAGCTGCTCTTGACCCTTTACCAGGGCATGACCCTGTGCATGCTGATGTACCTTTTGAGCCCATTGCTGATGATCACCACATAGATGTTCCTGTTGATCCCATTGATCCTTTACCCATTGTTGCTGTACCAGTTGACCCCCCTTTCGAGCACTTGGCACCTGATCACCCTGTTGTAGCCCCTTTATTTGATCCCGTTCCCATAGAGCCCGGACATGCACCGTTCGCAGCTCATATGGATCCACCGGACGAGTCTGCCCAGCATGGCTGGATACCGGCAGACGAGGACGTTCCCCCATTCCCTCCACAGATTCCTGTTGCACCACATACTGACTTTTCATTTCAGGTTCCTATGTTTACACCTCCAGCCGGGCCTGGAGAGGGCTCTTCAGCACACCCTGATGGGCATGTACCGATGCCCATGCCTTTCATGCCTCAGATCCCTTTTGTTCCACCCACTACAGCTCCTTTTGGGGTGGCACCCTTTGACCCCACACGTGAGCCACTGCTGTGGTCACCGTTTTCCCCTATGCCACCTACTGATCCATACCACAGGTTCCATGTGGGCCACACCATTGAGGATGTATTGATGTCATTTGTATACCAGCATGAGTCGCATGAGCAGCGACTACAGGAGTTGGAGAGAGCCCATCTGCAGCCATGTCAGTGCCATGGCCGGGTACCCTCTCCGTTACAGCCATTTCGACCATTACCCCCTGACTATGCTGCTCGTCTTACTACTTTGGAGCAGCAGATTGCTTCCATTATTCGTACACAGCAGGCGATGGAGGCGGACTGGTTACAGTTGCGCCGTTTGTTTTATACCCATTTTCCTCCTCCACCACCATCTACTTAGAGCTCATCGGTGCCACTTGGGTAGGCGAGGTGATAAGGCGGCGATTGCTTTTTGATTGCACAGCATTTTGGAGAGACTACGTTATGACTTGACTTTTGTTATGTACTTGATGTTGTATTGATACTGATGTAGCTTTTGACAGGGGTGATGTAGCCCTAGTGATTGATGATTGTATGTATACGCTTACGATGTGGTCTCATTTATATGGCAATCGCAGTTTTCTCACCATATTTGGATTCGCTTGATTACTTGTTTATATTTTATGACATGAGATGATGTGTGATTGATATTTGTGATATGTGATGACATGAGATGATATGTGGTTATACTATTACTACCGTTATATACGTACACTATATTACGAACTAATTTACGTATTATAACAACGGAGCCTTACTATGGCCTAACCAACTTAAACCATTTTTTAGAAGATGCCGCCAAGACGCGAAACAAACATGCCAACAAACGAGGCAGAACTACAACAGATCATTGCGGCTGCCATAGCACAGTACGCAGCATCTCAGCCAGGAGCAAGCGGAAGTGTCAACCAAGGCAATAACAATCCACCTCACGGTAATACCACGCCATTCCAACCTACCATGTCCTAGCTGGACATCTTTAGCAATGATGCTAATGCCAAACACATGTTTTAACATACGTGCAGGATGCACCTACAAGCAGTTCTTAGACTGCAAACCAGTGAACTTCGATGGCACAGGAGGTGCAGTTGCCTTTACCCGCTGGGCTGAGAAAACCGATTCTGTCTTACGCATGAGCAAGTGTGCAGAGGATCAGCAAGTTACGTACATTTCAGGGCTGTTTCTAGACGGAGCCCTATCTTGGTGGAACTTACAAGTCCAAACGTTAGGCGAAGCTGCCGCCTACGCCCTGACTTGGGCCGAATTGAAAGAACTGGTGCGCAAGAAGTACTGTTCACGCGCAGAAATTCAAAGGTTGGAGACTGAATTTTGGCACTTAAAGATGGATGGTCCGAAAGTAGCAGAGTACGTCCAGAGGTTTCACGACTTATCTCAAGTGGTTCCTTACATGGTTACGCCTGAGTACAAGCGAATCGAGCATTTCATTTGGGGTTTGGCTCCCCAAATAATAAGCATGGTAACCTCCTCCAAACCAGCGACTATCACTGAAGCCATCGACTTGAGCGTGGCTCTCACCGAGGAGGGGATTCGTTTAAACAAGTTTGGTGATGTAAAGGCAAAGGAGAAGGAGACTCATGTTGAGTCGTCAGGAAGCAACAAAAGAAAGTTCTCGAACTTTAAACAGAGCATTGGCAGTGTTGGTAAGAAAGGGGAAACGAACGCACCAGCTCAGGTTACAGCTGGTAGTGGAAGGAAAGGAAGGGGATATATGGGCACCCAACCCAAGTGTAATGCATGCCAGCGTCACCATTCTGGCCGATGTGGGTTGAGGGTATGTGATTCGTGTGGAAAACCTGGCCACTTGAAGGATTCTTGCTGGGCCACTGCCGGCCGTGGAGGCCAGGGAGGATATGGAAATAGGAATGATAACCGTGGTGGAAATGGGAATCGCCCGCAAGGAAATTTTGGAGGAAACAGAAACCGAAGCAACAATGCAAATCAGGCTGGCAACGCCAACCAGAACAACACCCCAGCTGGGAACGGGGATGGAAACGGGCAGAGACTCGGATGCTATAACTGCGGGGAAATCGGGCATTTTAAGAAGGATTGCCCAACACTGAATCAAGCCCGTGGTAGAGTGTTCCAACTAGAAGCCAGGGAAGCACGCCAAGATCCTAATGTTGTTACGGGTACGTTCCCTATCAATCAACGCTATGCATCCGTTTTATTTGATACTGGTGCCGATTATAGCTTCGTATCGCTAGAATTTAAGAATATGCTTGGGTTAGCTGCTAATAAGTTAGACATACCCTACTCGATCGAATTAGCTAATGGAAAGTTAGTTGGAGCCGACGAAGTAATCAGAGGTTGTGTGATAGAATTGGGAGAACGCGAGTTCACTCTGGATCTACTACCAGTCCAATTGGGAAGCTTCGACGTGGTGGTAGGAATGGATTGGTTATCTGGAAACAAGGCTGAGATAGTATGTCACGAGAAAGTTGTTCGTATCCCAACTGACGATGGTGAGACAATTGTGGTTCACGGAGAGAAGCGTGACACACCGCTAAGATTTATCAGCTGCTTGAAAGCAAGGAAGTGTTTACAGAAAGGATGTGTTGCTTTTCTGGCACACATCGTAGACAAGAAGGCTGCCGAACCAAGGATCGAAGACATCCCTGTCGTAAGGGAGTATCCCGAAGTCTTCCCAGAAGACTTACCCGGACTGCCACCTCAGAGGCAAGTGGAGTTTCACATCAACTTAGTTCCAGGCGCCGCGCCTGTAGCTAAGGCACCCTATAGACTTGCGCCGTCAGAGATGCAGGAATTGTCAACACAGCTTCAGGAGCTGTTAGATAAGGGTTTTATCCGACCAAGCTTCTCGCCTTGGGGAGCTCCGGTCCTGTTTGTCAAGAAGAAGGACGGAAGTTTCCGCATGTGTATTGACTACAGAGAATTGAACAAGCTGACGATCAAGAACAGGTACCCTCTGCCAAGAATCGATGATCTGTTCGACCAACTTCAAGGTTCAAGCTGTTACTCTAAGATCGATCTTCGATCTGGATACCATCAACTCAGGATACAAGAGGAAAGTATCCCGAAAACAGCCTTCCGAACTCGTTATGGACACTACGAGTTCCTTGTTATGCCGTTCGGTCTGACAAACGCACCTGCAGTGTTTATGGACTTGATGAATAGAGTTTGCAAGCCATACTTAGACAAGTTCGTGATTGTATTCATTGACGACATCCTGATTTACTCAAAAACGAAGGCTGAACACGAACAACATCTTAGAACCATATTGGAGCTGCTAAAGAAGGAACAACTGTACGCCAAATTCTCTAAGTGCGAGTTTTGGCTACGCGAAGTCCAGTTTCTTGGACATGTGGTTAATGGGGATGGAATTCATGTTGATCCCACAAAGATCGAGGCAGTCAAGAATTGGGAGACGCCTACAACACCAACCGAGATTCGACAATTCTTGGGCTTGGCTGGCTACTATCGAAGGTTCATCGAGGATTTTTCGAAAATCGCTCAACCGTTGACACTCCTGACCCAGAAGGATAAGACGTTTGATTGGGGAATCAAGCAGGATGAAGCATTTCAAATATTGAAGGATAAGCTTTGTAACGCGCCAATCTTAGCTCTACCAGAAGGTACTGATGACTTTGTGGTATACTGCGACGCATCGCGTCAGGGATTGGGTTGTGTGTTGATGCAACGCCAAAAGGTCATTGCTTACGCATCACGCCAACTGAAAGTGCATGAAAAGAATTATACCACACACGATATAGAGCTTGGCGCAGTGGTTTTCGCTTTGAAGATCTGGAGACACTACCTGTACGGTACGAAATGCACAATCTTCACAGATCACAAAAGCCTACAACATATATTCAACCAGAAAGAGCTGAATATGAGGCAAAGACGCTGGGTCGAATTATTGAACGATTACGACTGCGAGATAAAGTATCACCCAGGGAAGGCGAATGTAGTCGCCGATGCCCTAAGTCGTAAAGAAAGAATCAAGCCCATAAGGGTTAGGGCTTTGGAAATGATCATACGAACCGATCTCTCCTTGCGCATTCGTGCTGCACAAAAAGAAGCTCTCAAGGAGGGAAACCTTGAGGAAGAATATCTCCGTGGAATGGAGAAGCTTTTGGTACCAAACGAGGAAGGGACGTTATGTTTTGAGAAAAGGATTTGGGTTCCTCTGTTTGGTGGATTAAGGGAAGTTATTTTCGACGAAGCGCACAAGTCACGGTACTCTATCCACCCTGGATCGGATAAGATGTATCAAGATCTTAAAGACTACTATTGGTGGCCTAGGATGAAAGGCGACGTTGCTGTTTACGTGAGCAAATGTTTAACGTGCGCTAAAGTCAAGGCAGAATACCAGAAGCCCTCGGGGCTGCTGCAACAACCTGAGATTCCCAAGTGGAAATGGGAACAAATCTCAATGGATTTTGTTACAAAATTACCAAGAACGCCAAGAGGCCACGATATGATTTGGGTGATTGTTGACCGCCTAACAAAATCCGCACACTTTCTGCCAATCAAGGAGAAAGACAGTACTAGTAAACTTGCGGAAATTTACATGAGAGAGATCGTAGCACGACATGGAGTACCTCTCTCGATCATCTCTGATAGAGACGGAAGATTTGTGTCAAGAATATGGCAATCTTTCCAAGAATCTTTTGGCTCACAATTGAATCTGAGCACTGCATTCCATCCGCAAACTGATGGCCAGAGCGAGCGAACGATACAAACCTTGGAAGACATGCTAAGGGCATGTGTTATGGATTTAGGCGGTAGCTGGGATAAACACTTACCTTTGGTCGAATTTTCATACAACAACAGCTACCACACCAGTATTGGTGTCGCGCCATTTGAGGCCCTATACGGACGCAAGTGCCGATCACCACTATGTTGGTCTGACGCAGGTGATAGGCAGCTTGCTGGTCCCGAGATCGTCCAAGAGACGACAGATAAGATCGCGCAAATTCTTAAACGCATCGAAGCCGCTCGCCACAGGCAAAAGGCCTACGCGGATCCAAACCGGAAGCATGTGGACTTCCAAGTCGGAGAAATGGTGTTATTGAAGGTATCACCCTGGAAAGGGGTGGCGCGCTTTGGAAAGCGTGGGAAGTTAAATCCGCGCTACATTGGTCCCTTCAGAATTCTGGAAAGAATTGGGACGGTAGCATACAAGTTGGACCTACCCGCTGAACTAAATGGCGTTCACGATACATTTCATGTATCCAATTTAAAGAAAAGTCCAACTCAAATTGACGTTGCCATTCCTATCGACGAGATTCATATTGACGACACGCTCCACTTTGTTGAAGAACCTGTTGAGGTCACGGATTGGAAAGTTAACAAGACCCGCCGGAGCAGTGTCAAACTCGTCAAGGTTCGTTGGAATGCCAGACATGGTCCTGAATTTACCTGGGAACGTGAGGACCGGATGAAAGAGAAATACCCCCACTTATTTCCCAAGAACCCTGCTTCTACAAGCAGAACTTAAATTTCGGGACGAAATTTATTTAACGGGGGGAGAATGTGACAACCCGCACTAAACCAGGTATCCGTACAACTTAATTAATGATTAATTACTACTTGATTACTGTGCTTGATTGAACTAGCTGATAAACTGCTACCTGCATACTGATACATGCACTTACTTGCATCATACTTTATTTACTGTCACTACATTATTTACATGCTGAACCCTAGTGACAAACATGATGCACAAAAAGCACAGTAGCACTAAACGGATACACGGTGAACATGCTGAAATAACCAGCATCAGGCAGACACTGCCTCTAAGGCCTGTTAAGAGCCTCATATATTTTGGCTACACTGGTAGTGAGTGTAGGATATAAGGGTTGTGTTACCGCGTCTCTAGGGATAAGATACACTGATTCGGATGTGCCAAAAACGTACTTTAAGTACCAAACACAGCACTTTAATAATTTAACCAGCTTCTAGCTGACTAGTAAAGTGCCAGAAAATGAGAAAATAACACTAGACACTTTCTAAAGTGTTGGAAACAAAATGTGTCACTAAAAATATAATAACGACACTTTAAAGTTTTTATAACGCTTTAACGGATTACTATCCAACCGAACACCCGGACTTTACCCGGAACATGAAAACTTTACTATTTTTATTATTACTCTTTTTCTGAGCCAGTTAGGGTCCCTGATTACCCTAACACCCGTCATAACACATAATACACAACTAACTAAGTTAATTACTTAGTTAACCCTTTCAACCAAACTAAACACTAACTAACCAAGTTTCAATCGAACCAACCCCCCCCCCCCAAGCCCCTAACCGGCCCCCCAAACTAGGGGACACACTAGTACACTAGAGATTATCATAATCTAGTTTTGTCTAAAATCAATAAGACACATTGACCATTGGATTTTAGCACATAAGATTTCCTATAAATACATGAGATTACCTCACATAATTACACTTAACTTTCACCAACACACTCATACTCTCTCTTGTCTCCTCCATCTCGGCCGAACTCCCTCACACCCACCATCATAGTTTCAAGTTTTGATCTTTGCATTCCAAGATCATACAAACATCCAAGGTCACGTTTTAGGAGCCTCGGAGCAAGCGGAACACGAAGGACCTCTACCGTTGGCTTTTATCCACCTCTTTTTCGTCACGATTCTTCCCTAGCCCCGAGCTAGAGGTATATTGTTTAAAACTCATATTTAAGCATGTCTAAAGTGGTTAAAAGAACTTTCGTCGGTTAAATATCGTAAACATGCGTTTTGAAACTTTAAAGTCTAGTAAAATCACAAAAATGGTGGATAAAGACATATAACTTGTGTAAAAGTCGTAGGACTTGAAATATGTGATTATTGAGACCCGATCTATGATGTGGTAGCTCGGATCTTCGTTTAACCCGACTTTGTAAAAATCATGTATCATCACATAAACTTGTTTTTGGAAGATACAAGGGTTAAAGGTGAAACACTACCACATTTAGAGCATGAACTTGTGAGAAAATATTTTACTTGTGTAAAAGTGATTTAACCGGTAAAATGGTGTTTAAAACTAGCGGATCTACGTATCCGCAAGTGGTATTTTTGAAAGACCACACTTTAAAGAAATCATGTTTTTCCTAAAGATGGATCTTACACTAATAAATATGATTTTATAAACCACAAGTGTGTAGACACTTGTGAAATGAAGAGATCCGACAAAGAAGTAAATTTGTCACTTGTTACTAGAAGTTGTAAAAACGGATTTCTCTAAACACGAGGTTTTTATGAGATCAAAGTTACTTTATAAAGATCTACATATATAAAGGGTGTTTGCACTATAGATTCGGAAAAACTACAAGTTCATGCGATTATGCAAATTTACATACTTGTCGACTAGTTTGTTGTGTCGGAAATTGTTTGATTGAATAAAGAGGATTGTTGAATTGATTTGTTAAAAGAAAATGATACGCTTGAAAGCGTGGCCACCTCCAGTTACAGAGGAAACTCTGGCGAAATTTTCTAAAAACCTAACACTTAGACTTTTTACACAACAAGTGTTAGAACTATTTTGGACATATTTTCGAAACATAAACTTCGCCAGCACTATATTTTACTACATATCCGGAGGTGGGATTTTCACAAGGATTAACGTGATAAATATATTTGTCACAACACTGTTTATGATTATTTTGTGAAATACATAAATATTATTTTAGAGTAAAAATAATATTTACAAGCGTTAAGGATTCCAAAACTTTACGAACGCTTCCACAAGCATATAAGTTACACCGGTAATTACATTACCACAATATTGATAAAACGTAACTTACGCACATGTATTGTATCCCCCATCCTTGGGAAGAAGAATAACTACCAAGTGTATACGGAACATAAACACGAAATAGTTGTCTAACTATTTCCCAATGACATAAACTATAAAGCTAAGGCACGGCCGTCCGTCTAATAGAATTAGCACTTGTAGGTCGTTGCACAGCTTACTGTATTGGAGACACTTGGTAGAGACGCGCATTCACTGTGAGTTCATGTCCCCCTTTTCTCTAACTGTTTTCAGTTTTCTTAACTGCGGGGGTGAAATACATGTTACTTTGTTTACAAGTACTTTTATACACGGTATGATAACGTAAGGAGGTTTTAGATCATGTGAATGGGTAGGCGGAAACTTGAGGCTATTAATCCTCAGGGTAGGACCGAGGGACAGGAGCGGTAGATCTATCTGGGTGTAGCGAGCCCAGCCCCAGGCCAAACAGAACGGACCTCGGGGTGACTTTGTGCCCAACGCATAAATCCGCTAGGTTTGAGTCTTCCTACTTGCATTTCACAACATGCTAATGGCCTTGCAAACCATTGGTGATCACAAGTCCTCTTACACTGCTACATACCAGGAAACTTTTATACTTACAAGTGTTTTACTTACTCACTTGCACATGAACTCGCTCAACATTATTGTTGATTTTTCAACTCACATGTATTTCAGGAAATTAAACGGATCTGGCACGGTATGGAACGTTTTCCGCTGCACTTGTCATGAAGTCATCAGGGTTTAGGGTTGTGTCTCTTACCTGGACAAGACACAATCCCTAAATCACGTTTATGTTTTGTTATAAGTTGTAATGTTACTGAACAAGGTTATGGTTGCATGTTAAAAACAATGGTATTGTATGTTGTTTTTCTAAACTTAATGGATGACTTGCATGGTTTTTTTAAATTCATTTAGCTTGTTATGGTTAAGCTATGGTATTAAGAAGTCACACCAAAATAACCACGCTTCCGCAAAGCCAGGGTGTGACAGCTTGGTATCAGAGCTCTGATCATAGCGAACTAGGATTCTTTCTCGAGTCTAGACTATGATCACTAGGGCTCTCACGAAAACATTTTCTGCATACCACTTAAGTCCAGATCCACACTTTTTACAAACAAATGTTGAGCACATTTTATTAATTATAGGTTCAGCTTGGAGGGCTGAGGATCGATCTGGAGGATCGAGATGGTCAAGGTAGTTGAGCACGTTGGTTTGTTATAGGATCGATCTGGAGGATCGAGGCTTGGTCTAGGTGACCAAGATAGTGGGCTAGCAAGGCTAGGAAGGAAAGGTTCAGCCTGGAGGGCTAAGGATCGATCTGGAGGATCGAGGTTTGGTTTAAGTAAAGGATAGAGCAGTCTGGTAGACTGGATAGTTTTGGCTAGTAAGACTAGGAGGATTATGTGATGCCTTACCTGGTAACTTATGTGATTATCTGATTATGTGATTGACTGTTTGTGCATACTTGTGTTTATGTTACAGATACATGGATTCGGCTGATTCGGGTGGTTCAGACATCACCGACCCCAGGCATATTGTATCGGATGACCTGGAGTCGTCAGAGCATGAGGTTTATACGTCAGACTTCACCAGCACGGATGATGACGACTTTCAGCCATTCGCCTTACCCGACGGCGTTGATGAGCTCCCAGTTGATCTTCCAGCAGGGGATCTACCACTGGCACTGATCCCTGCTCCAGTACCCCTTGCAGCATACCCTGTTTTACCCATCGACGACGAGGAGGACGACGTCGATATGTTTGAGGAGGAGCCTTTGGAGGATGCTCAGTGCGAGGCCCTACCTGCTGTTGCTCCCTTACTGATCGCAGATGCTCCGGCTGCGGAGTCACCTGCCCACTCCCCAGTCGCGGACTCCTTTGAGTCTGTGGCTTCTGTACCCACACATGCTCATAGTGCGCAGCACTTCTCTTATGGGTCCGATTCTGACCAGGCTTTTTCTATTGCTCCCATACCTGGGTTTGCTTTTGACCATGACGACGAGGAGGATTCAGATCCTATGTTCCCACCAGGATTTGATCCTGACCGTGATTTAGAGTATGTCCCGATGGACGAGTTGATGGAGGACCCAGTAGACGCTGTTGACCCTTTTGATCCGATTGATCCTGATTTTGATTTTGACATGGCGTTTGATGACTTTGAGCCTGCCATTGCTCCTGAGCAGGCAGCTGCTCTTGACCCTTTACCAGGGCATGACCCTGTGCATGCTGATGTACCTTTTGAGCCCATTGCTGATGATCACCACATAGATGTTCCTGTTGATCCCATTGATCCTTTACCCATTGTTGCTGTACCAGTTGACCCCCCTTTCGAGCACTTGGCACCTGATCACCCTGTTGTAGCCCCTTTATTTGATCCCGTTCCCATAGAGCCCGGACATGCACCGTTCGCAGCTCATATGGATCCACCGGACGAGTCTGCCCAGCATGGCTGGATACCGGCAGACGAGGACGTTCCCCCATTCCCTCCACAGATTCCTGTTGCACCACATACTGACTTTTCATTTCAGGTTCCTATGTTTACACCTCCAGCCGGGCCTGGAGAGGGCTCTTCAGCACACCCTGATGGGCATGTACCGATGCCCATGCCTTTCATGCCTCAGATCCCTTTTGTTCCACCCACTACAGCTCCTTTTGGGGTGGCACCCTTTGACCCCACACGTGAGCCACTGCTGTGCTTTTGTGATTTGATTCTAACTAGCAATAACACCCGTGCGCGTTGCGGCGCGGGTACATCGCAAACATCGGATGGATTAGTTCAAACGTTATGTGATGCGTTAACCATATGAAAACACGCGTTCCGACGTATTTGATTGAACTCAGTGTAACCCAATGCATAACATGAAGCAAGAAAGTGTTGCTTATTTGTAGTTTGGAAACGATGTTTATAAAACCCAACCAAATGCACAACAAACGAAGCATACAGTACATCTAAAGAGCCATAAAATGCTCTCAAAGCACAAAGTACAAACATCAATGCACTACTAAATTACAAATGACAGCTGATCTCTTTTTCCTTTTCAGTCAATTTGTTTTTAAGTTCTTTTAAAGACTTTTCAAATTTAACCTCATCAGTCAAGATTTTATCCCGAAGGTTTTCATTCACCTCTTTGATGTTAGCAAAAGCAATTATGCAATTGTCAGAACACAGTTTTTCAAGAACTTGAGGAGATACCTTGGCAGCTGCCATCATTGCACAATCACATTGATGATTTTCTTCATCATCAGCTTTCACCTTCTTTTCACCAGCCTTTTCTTCTTTCTCTTCTTCTTTGTCCTCCTTGGACCATGGATCTGTCAATGGTTGAATCAGGGTACCTGAACTTTCTCCTAACAGTAGTTCACCAGCCACAGCAGTAACCACTGCTTCAGTCACCTCATCCACTGTTTCAAAACTCTGTTGTTCCTCCTCAGTTTCAACCCCCTCCTGTATTGACTCTAATGCCATCAAACAAAACTCATCATGAGAAGAATCATTATAAGCATAGAGTGCAAAATTTTCATCACAAAGGTCTTCAGGCACACTGCTCCAGTCAACAAACCCTTGAGTGAAAAAGCTTTGTTGATCTGGTTGTACTGCTGCTGGAGCAGTGGTTTGAGGTGCAACAGGTTGCACTTGTACCTGTGGAACAGGGGTTTGAACATATTGGATTTGTGGAACAGTAGTTTGGACATAGTGTACTGGCACAGGGGCAGCAGCATAGTGAGCAGTGTTCACTTGAGCTGCTGGGGCATACTGGGCATAGTGTACAGTGCTTTGGTTTTGAGGTCTAGGATTTGAGCTAGGATGAGTAATTATGGGACCAGTAGTTTGACTCCTACATTCCCTAGCGAAATGTCCCAACCGATTACACTTGTAGCACTTGATTTTCGATTTATCCAACCCAACCCTTAGATTCCCATGCAAACCTGGGAATTTTCGCCCTGTTCTTTTGTAAAATTTGCTAGTTCTAACACTTAGCAAAGCCAGTTGGTGCAAGATGTCCATTTTCTCTAAGTCAGTGGGATCAAAATGTTGCAAATCATTAGAGTTCAAAGCTTAGATTACCAGACATCTGGTTTTCGTTTGCAGTGAATGCATAACTTGCAGAGTGAGGATCAGGGTTGTTAAAATTTGCACCAGCAGTTATGTCAATGAAGTGATCATAACCCTGATCCTTACCATTGTTCCCAGATTCTTCTTGACCCAGAAGAGCAGTATTACCGAAAGTGTAATCATCGGTAACTTTTCCTGACTCTTGTAACCTCCTTTTCTGGTTCAACTCCCTTTCGTAGGTCAGGAGTCGACCATGGAGTTGGGTCAAGGTCAGATCCTTGAACTCAGGTGAGTTTCTGGTGACAAAAGCTATGGTGTCCCATTTTTCTGGCAGTGACCTGGGAACCTAATATTTTGAGTTGAGTTTGTAAAAGTGGTGTTAACAAGCCTCAGTTCACTGATGAGACAACTGAAACGCTCAAATTGTTGCGTTAGTGATTCACCTTTAACGTAACAAAATGTTTCATACTGTTGGTTCAGGATTTCCCTATTGTTTTCTAAGACTTCTTCGGTTCCCCCAAACTGTTCCTTAAGTGCGTCCCATAACTCTTTGGCACTGTTACAGTGTAACAGTCCAGCATATATCTCATTGGGCAGCGCTGATGCTATGATGCTAAACGCTTTAGCATCTAGTTCGATCTTTTGAAAGTCGGTTTCGGTATAATTTTCAACTGGTTTTGGAACGAACTTTTTAGCATCTTCAGCGCTTGGCACTGAAGGAACATGGGGACCAAAGGTGACAGACCTCCAACAACCTGTGCTTTGTTGAGCAAGGATGTGACCCATCCTCCTCTGCCAGATGTTGTACTCATTTCTTTTTAGCATAGGTGGTTTAAAAAGCGAGCCGATGTTGTTTTTATCATCCTGAGATTGTGACGTCATTCTTGTTGTTTTACAGACACTGAGAAATCAACTTTAATGGTGATTAATCCTTGCTCTGTTTTTCAACGGACGAACAAACGATCAGTATCAACTGTTATGAGCCGAACTATTTACGTCAAAATGATTGTTAAATCAAATTTGATTGTCCAAGCTCTGATACCAATTTTTGGATCTGAGTTTGTGTCTGATTGTATTTTACGTTTGAGATTAAGATGGAAATGAAAGAGTTGTGCAGCGAAATTAATATGAAAACAAACTTTGCATACAATCAAACGAGAGTATTGCTTTGATCAAGACATTTTCAACAAGGAATCGAATGATTGAATTAACTTTCAACAATGATTACAAGTAATGCTTGAATACAAACTCCCCCTCAGCCAGAGCTCAGCGTTTGTTCGTGCAAAGAAAACGGTATTGCGAGAGCTCATAGAACAGTACAAAGTACTGAACTATTTATAGGCACTTGCAAACCACTGAGCATCTTAGCTGACGTCACCATGAAAGTGACATCTAACCTCCTAACAAACTCTAACATCTGATCTATACAAACACTGATGTACTAACTACTGCTATTACATTTCATTACATAAAAGACACTTAAACAGCTGATGCATCCTTCCACTGCTGTGAACCCAGCAGTGCTTGTCCGGATCAGCAATACTAGACTCAAGGTAGTAGATTGAATCAGCAGAGCTTTGGTCTTCCATCAGTCTTTGACATTTGGTAGTAGATGCAAGGCAGCAATTGTGGGTCAGCACTTAGTAAGATCAGCAGATAGGAGGTCAGCAGATATGAAACCACTTTCAAGGGGAGAGATTTGTATGTAAACATCTGCTTATTCTGGATCCACTGCTCTGATCCAGTTTTGGCTTTAATTATCTGTTCCTCTGATAGGGTTCAATCCCAACAGTTTTTATTTTGCCAATGAAGGTGGGATTATTCTAAATCAAGGTTCTTTTCGGTCTTAATTATGCAGGTCTCTCTTCATCTACATATCATGTTCCAAGTTAATTATAATTTGGTTCAAGACAACTTATTGGAAGTGGAAGTGCTTTTGTGATTTGATTCTAACTAGCAATAACACCCGTGCGCGTTGCGGCGCGGGTACATCGCAAACATCGGATGGATTAGTTCAAACGTTATGTGATGCGTTAACCATATGAAAACACGCGTTCCGACGTATTTGATTGAACTCAGTGTAACCCAATGCATAACATGAAGCAAGAAAGTGTTGCTTATTTGTAGTTTGGAAACGATGTTTATAAAACCCAACCAAATGCACAACAAACGAAGCATACAGTACATCTAAAGAGCCATAAAATGCTCTCAAAGCACAAAGTACAAACATCAATGCACTACTAAATTACAAATGACAACTGATCTCTTTTTCCTTTTCAGTCAATTTGTTTTTAAGTTCTTTTAAAGACTTTTCAAATTTAACCTCATCAGTCAAGATTTTATCCCGAAGGTTTTCATTCACCTCTTTGATGTTAGCAAAAGCAATTATGCAATTGTCAGAACACAGTTTTTCAAGAACTTGAGGAGATACCTTGGCAGCTGCCATCATTGCACAATCACATTGATGATCTTCTTCATCATCAGCTTTCACCTTCTTTTCACCAGCCTTTTCTTCTTTCTCTTCTTCTTTGTCCTCCTTGGACCATGGATCTGTCAATGGTTGAATCAGGGTACCTGAACTTTCTCCCAACAGTAGTTCACCAGCCACAGCAGTAACCACTGCTTCAGTCACCTCATCCACTGTTTCAAAACTCTGCTGTTCCTCCTCAGTTTCAACCCCCTCCTGTATTGACTCTAATGCCATCAAACAAAACTCATCATGAGAAGAATCATTAGAAGCATAGAGTGCAAAATTTTCATCACTAAGGTCTTTAGGCATACTGCTCCAGTCAACAAACCCTTGAGTGAAAAAGCTTTGTTGATCTGGTTGTACTGCTGTTGGAGCAGTGGTTTGAGGTGCAACAGGTTGCACTTGTACCTGTGGAGCAGGGGTTTGAACATATTGGATTTGTGGAACAGTAGTTTGGACATAGTGTACTGGCACAGGGGCAGCAACATAGTGAGCAGTGTTCACTTGAGCTACTGTGGCATACTGGGCATAGTGTACAGTGCTTTGGTTTTGAGGTCTAGGATTTGAGCTAGGATGAGTAATTATGGGACCAGTAGTTTGACTCCCACATTCCCTAGCGAAATGTCCCAACCTATTACACTTGTAGCACTTGATTTTCGATTTATCCAACCCAACCCTTAGATTCCCATGCAAACCTGGGAATTTTCGCCCTGTTCTTTTGTAAAATTTGCTAGTTCTAACATTTAGCAAACCCAGTTGGTGCAGGATGTCCATTTCCTCTAAGTCAGTGGGATCAAAATGTTGCAAATCATTGAGTTCAAAGCTTAGATTATCTGACATCTGGTTTTCGTTTGCAGTGAATGCATAACTTGCAGAGTGAGGATCAGGGTTGTTAAAATTTGCACCAGCAGTTATGTCAATGAAGTGATCATAACCCTGATCCTTACCACTGTTCCCAGATTCTTCTTGACCCAGAAGAGCAGTATTACCGAAAGTGTAATCATCGGTAACTTTTCCTGACTCTTGTAAGCTCCTTTTCTGGTTCAACTCCCTTTCGTAGGTCAGGAGTCGACCATGGAGTTGGGTCAAGGTCAGATCCTTGAACTCAGGTGAGTTTCTGGTGACAAAAGCTACGGTGTCCCATTTTTCTGGCAGTGACCTGAGGAACCTAATATTTTGAGTTGAGTTTGTAAAAGTGGTGTTAACCAGCCTCAGTTCACTGATGAGACAACTGAAACGCTCAAATTGTTGCGTTAGTGATTCACCTTTAACGTAACAAAATGTTTCATACTGTTGGTTCAGGATTTCCCTATTGTTTTCTAAGACTTCTTCGGTTCCCCCAAACTGTTCCTTAAGTGCGTCCCATAACTCTTTGGCACTGTTACAGTGTAACAGTCCAGCATATATCTCATTGGGCAGCGCTGATGCCATGATGCTAAACGCTTTAGCATCTAGTTCGATCTTTTGAAAGTCGGTTTCGGTATAATTTTCAACTGGTTTTGGAACGAACTTTTTAGCATCTTCAGCGCTTGGCACTGAAGGAACATGGGGACCAAAGGTGACAGACCTCCAACAACCTGTGCTTTGTTGAGCAAGGATGTGACCCATCCTCCTCTGCCAGATGTTGTACTCATTTCTTTTTAGCATAGGTGGTTTAAAAAGCTAGCCGATGTTGTTTTTGTCATCCTGAGATTGTGACGTCATTCTTGTTGTTTTACAGACACTGAGAAATCAACTTTAATGGTGATTAATCCTTGCTCTGTTTTTCAACGGACGAACAAACGATCAGTATCAACTGTTATGAGCCGAACTATTTACGTCAAATTGATTGTTAAATCAAATTTGATTGTCCAAGCTCTGATACCAATTGTTGGATCTGAGTTTGTTTCTGATTGTATTTTACGTTTGAGATTAAGATGGAAATGAAAGAGTTGTGCAGCGGAATTAATATGAAAACAAACTTTGCATACAATCAAACGAGAGTATTGCTTTGATCAAGACATTTTCAACAAGGAATCGAATGATTGAATTAACTTTCAACAATGATTACAAGTAATGCTTGAATACAAACTCCCCCTCAGCCAGAGCTCAGCGTTTGTTCGTGCAAAGAAGACGGTATTGCGAGAGCTCATAGAACAGTACAAAGTACTGAACTATTTATAGGCACTTGCAAACCACTGAGCATCTTAGCTGACGTCACCATGAAAGTGACATCTAACCTCCTAACAAACTCTAACCTCTGATCTATACAAACACTGATGTACTAACTACTGCTATTACATTTCATTACATAAAAGACACTTAAACAGCTGCTGCATCCTTCCACTGCTGTGAACCCAACAGTGCTTGTCCGGATCAGCAATACTAGACTCAAGGCAGTAGATTGAATCAGCAGAGCTTTGGTCTTCCATCAGTCTTTGACATTTGGCAGTAGATGCAAGGCAGCAATTGTAGGTCAGCACTTAGTAAGATCAGCAGATAGGAGGTCAGCAGATATGAAACCACTTTCAAGGGGAGAGATTTGTATGTAAACATCTGCTTATTCTGGATCCACTGCTCTGATCCAGTTTTGGCTTTAATTATCTGTTCCTCTGATAGGGTTCAATCCCAACAGTTTTTATTTTGCCAATGAAGGTGGGATTATTCTAAATCAAGGTGCTTTTCGGTCTTAATTATGCAGGTCTCTCTTCATCTACATATCATGTTCCAAGTTAATTATAATTTGGTTCAAGACAACTTATTGGAAGTGGAAGTGCTTTTGTGATTTGATTCTAACTAGCAATAACACCCGTGCGCGTTGCGGCGCGGGTACATCGCAAACATCGAATGGATTAGTTCAAACGTTATGTGATGCGTTAACCATATGAAAACACATGTTCCGACGTATTTGATTGAACTCAGTGTAACCCAATGCATAACATGAAGCAAGAAAGTGTTGCTTATTTGTAGTTTGGAAACGATGTTTATAAAACCCTACCAAATGCACAACAAACGAAGCATACAGTACATCTAAAGAGCCATAAAATGCTCTCAAAGCACAAAGTACAAACATCAATGCACTACTAAATTACAAATTAATAGTATATAATTATTAGTTCTTCAAATACGATATTGTAGGGTGGGTTAGAATTTGGTTCAAGACAACTTATTGGAAGTGTATTGAAGCTTGAAGCTGATGTTCGGGTATTGAATCACTTAAAAAAGGTTGCACAACTTCAATATGAACGAGATGATGATGATGGAGGTGGTGTGACCCAGAGGCGATATTGACGATTTTCCAGTAACCTAGATTTAACAACATTGAAGAGTGTTTATGTCACTAGAGATCCCAATTTCCCATATTTTGTATGACGATTTTGACCCAATAGTCGTTGCCACCCCCACACAGCCTTCCCTCATGTAAATACTTTCTCCTTTATAACTATCGTCTTTCTGCTGCTACCCGTTAGTTCTTTACTCAAGTAGCTTGAGTGCTTCACCCAATTTTGGTGATTTTTTTATTGTGATTTACTATAAAAAAAAGATGAATGTGCTTTATGTTTAGGGCTTTTATTAATATTGAAAGCTTTTCCATTTAGTTATATTTTCATGATCCAGTTGAAGTTTATGATTTAGTTTGACATTTGGGTGTTTGTTCACCATACTGATGTTTAATATTAAATAACGGATTTCATTAATCATTTTTTATTATTATATATAATTTATATTATAAGTTGGAAAAATGGGGAATTCAAGAGTGCTATAAGGTAATGGATGATCATCAAGCATGGGCGCTACTCTGTTGTATTTTTCCGCATGCTAGAATTGTTCATCTACTTGCAAACATATTGAGTTTGGTTTCATTGGGATTCGCCTCGAGCAACAATCTGGTTTAGATACATTTCTATGTTTGACTTTCCTAAGTGTTTGGTAGAAGCAATTTTTTTTTTTTTTTTTTGGAATATATACCCCTTTCTCTTCTAATTCACCTTCAACATTTTATTTGTTCCTTTGAATATTTTTTCCATATGGTTTATAACCTTTTATGGCTACTAATATATTAAGTATATGGATACGATAGTTCGGGCCGGGATACTTTACATGTTAGTTGGGATCGGTGGGAGCAGTTTATCATCACTTTTAATAACAAATAATATCTATGTCAGTGCTTATGCGCTCTATTTAGACTTCTTACAACAATGTTTATGTGCTTCTTCCCAATTGTCCATCTGTGATAATAAGGCAACATGATAAAGTGTTTGAAATTTGACTAAATGCCTAAAATGTCATGTAATAATAAATCACGATGTAAGAATTGAAGGTTTTGACCCATCTACTTTTAAATTGATGGATTCAAAGTATGTTTGATCTCAAACTGGTCAAACACATGAGATAAAAAAAGTAACTGATGTGTGTACAATGTAAATTGTTTTTATTTTCATATCTGGACCTAAATTAAATAAACTTGAAGTTTGATGTTTTACACGTGTTGATTCCTGCTTTTTCTTTATATTTCCTGCTTAAGCATGTGTTATCTCTAGCCATATTGATCTATTTAAGCGCACCGAAAATGATGAAGTCGACCGACGATGAAAACGAAAGTTGGGGCTCACGTTTAAACAGAGAGAAAAGAGTTCTCATCAGTCTATGGGCGAAAGTAATGAGAGAAAGGCTTATTCCCAATTTGCAAAAGGAGAAAGTATTTACATGAGGGAAGGCTGTGTGGGAACAAGATCATATTCCCAGTTTGCAAAAGGTAAAATTTGTATATTTGTTATTATTATCTGAAAGAGGGTTTAATAGTGATAAGAATCTTTCTAAGATGCACCCTATGCTTTCTTCACAACTGCTCCCTACCTTTTGTTGTACAATAGAGTAGCCATTTGGGGAGTTTTGTATTTTCTTTTAGTTGTTTTGGGAATTGGTTTAATTTTTTATTGATCGGTGGCAGGCTTGAAAGTCGCATCATTGTCTACTACATGCTTACCGCCGGTGCTAGGGGTGTGAATTTCTGATACGACCCGAAAAGTCGATACGAACCTAACACGAAATTCGCGGATTTTGGCTTAGTCTAAACGGGTTCGGGTCAGTTTCAAGTTGAACCCGTCAACCCGTTTAGCTAAACGGGTCATGTTCGGGTCAATCCGGTCGGCTGGCGGGTTGACCCGTTTAACCTATTTGTATAATATTATATTTTTTACAATACGTTTTATATTATAAATTAAATTTGGTGTGTATTTTATGCTATATTTATAACTTAAAAATAGAAATTGACATAAGATTTTATGATTTTAATGTAATTCTATTATCTAATTTGTGTTTTTCGTAGTAGATGTTAATTTTAATATATAAGTTTGCTGGAAAAAAATAAAAAAATTCGGGTTAAACGGGTCGGGTTCGGGTCAGCCTGCGAAATTTCGGGTCAGGTTTGGGTTCATATGTATGAAACGATTTTTGGGTTCGGGTCGGGTTTGGGTTCGTCTAAAATTTTTGGGTTCGGGTCGGTTTGAACCAATCAAGGCGCTGGTGGACTAGATGTCATCTACCAATCAAGGCGCTGGTGGACATACCCGTTTAGCACCCCTAGCCGGGGTCAAGAATAGCAGTAGTCAGGTTTTCTGATCAATTAGCAAAATTAGTTAGTCGGCGGTCTAGATGTCATCTACCAATCAAGGCGCTGGTGGACATATGTTTCTGGATCCACTTCATGGCGAAAGTTAGCTTACAATCTTTAAATGCTAATAATTTTTTTGTGATGACATATAACATAATTAGTTTCAATAATATAGTAGCATATCATATTATTAATTATTATTATTTTATTTAAAGCTAGGTTACAAACAACAATGCCAAGGATGAATTGGAGTATGCAGGTGCGGCAAGAAATACATCAGACCAAGAAAACAAGGTTATTTTAACAATAAATTGTAGATTTATTTATTTATTTTAACTTTGTTAAATCATATTCATGCCTTTTTAATAGCTTTGGGGAAAGATTTTTAAAAAGAATGATGCTTATCATAGGCCATTTGAAACTGAATTAGGATGACTATTCTTAGGTTCACCGTATTCCAAAGATAAGGTTCTTTCACCATACTTTAGTTTCTTCTAATTTAGCATTTATTCATCCAAATCTTTTAATTCGTTGCAATATGAGTCTAGAACAATATATTTACATATTCTAGAAGTAGTGGTTCTAAAA
Organism: Helianthus tuberosus; assembly: GCA_030545235.1. Classification (NCBI taxonomy): domain Eukaryota; kingdom Viridiplantae; phylum Streptophyta; class Magnoliopsida; order Asterales; family Asteraceae; genus Helianthus; species Helianthus tuberosus. The sequence goes on from CM060430.1 coordinate 36,627,640, forward strand.
AAGCGAGGCGCTTAGGAAAACACACCACGGGCTTGAGGCAGCGCCTCATGCAATTCTGGTGGTCAAATGAGGACCTGGAGGGGACATATATGTAAAACCAACCTTTATGCTGATTTATATCTTATGCTGCAGATGGACTATGGCCATAATGCCATATTACAATGATGGATCATGGCCATTGTTTTGTTTAGGTCCTGCTTTTGATGAAACGCAGGCTTACTCTTACTAAGATACAATTATCCTTGGTTTTTCAGGTTCAAAGAGAGAAACTTGGAGATTGAATAACCACACTCTAGCAAACTGTTTTGACATTCCTTTATGAATGGTTTACAATGAGAATTTTTTGTTGAAGCTCACGCGCAGGCTTGACAGGTACCAAACTTGATTGTTTTTAATATCATGGTTTGATATGCTTTTTAGATTTGGATGGTTGGTTAATTAAGGGGTTTGCTTTGAAATGTTTATATAGTTGAAATTGATTTGAAATCTTTATGGAGTTCAGATTGAGTTGCCAACAAATGAAGTCACATTTGAGCATGTGATATTGGAGGTTGATGTTAATACAGGAAGCAGAGCCTTACTAAGATTTATAAACATCCATATTGATTTTTAGGTAAGAAAAGCACACCAACTTCAATAGGGGCATGTTTTAATTTGTTGAAATTTCTGAGATTTAGCTTCCCTAAAGTGTGTTCATGTTTATGTCTTACAGGGTAATTGGTTGTGGCTGGGTATTTTTAGGGATTTCACATGATCTGGATTTTGGTTGGTTACGGTTTCTGATAAGCTTATAAGGTTGTGATGAGTTGAATAATCTGAGTAGAATACTTGATGAAGATGTCGCTTTGGCGTGGCGAGGTTGGAGGACAGTGGGTGTTGACCTACAACCTCCCTTGCAGCTATGGTGGCTCATCGTTTCACTAACTTTGACCCTTGTGAAACTTATGATGTATGTTTATTGGTGTGTGCAAAGCGTGATATATTTTTATTGATATTTTAACCCCATTTTACACATTAGTCAAGTTTTAAATTTATAAAACACGATATTCTACTAACACTAAACACACACTTGAACAAGTGCACCCATCGTGAGCGTAGTATAGCGTTGGTAAGATACTGAGGTCGTCCAAGGACACAAGAGCTTTTAGTACCGGTTTATCCTCAACGTCTAATCAATCTAAATTTTTGAGAAAGAGTTTAAAACATAAAAATAAAAACTAAAAATGCAGAAATGAAAATAAAATAAAAACAGATAGACAAGATGAATCACTTGGATCCGACTCGCCTTTAATGTATCCTTTGATGATTTTTGCACTTTTGGACTTTTTAAGAGATTATCTTAGTTATAGTAGTAGGCCCCTCTTTTGAAGGTGACGTTACCATCAACCTAGTAGTTTGAGTCAGCAAGGATACAATCTCAAAGGGTCGGAATATTGAAAAATAATTAATTAAGTTATTAATGCGAAAAGTGATAGGCCCCTCTTTTGAAGGTGACGTTACCCTCGGCTAAGTGGTTTGAGTCAACAGGGATACAATCCCAAGTAGCCGGTTTAATGTACTAATAGTAGTTTACATATGAGAGGTTCAAGCCATTCGCTGTTGGACCGTTTCTTGACCCGAAAACGTCAATCCGAGTAGCTCATCATTACATATAAAGGCGGAATCAGAATATGTAATGTAACAACAGCTTGTTCTATCAATTTCCTTTCTTTTATTGCTTTTCTGATGAGATTTTGACAAAGGTTCAGCTCCTAAGCACACACACAACTCTGAGACTCTGATCCGCTCAAATGAACAAACTCACATATATATATATGTTCTGGATCGCTTGAATGGCATGACAAATAAGCGAACCAGACAACTTGACATATAAGCGGACCAGACCTATTGACACTAAAGCGAACCAGACACTACCCTATGAGCGGACCAGACCTATCATAATGACATAAAAGCGAACCAGCTCATAAAATACATATTTTGACACTTTTGACCCTCTGTTGACCATTCTTAACTTCAGACTTTTTGTAGACGCAGTCAACAGACATTCCGTGCATCAACAGACTCCCCCTTGGATGTTGATGTAGTCTTTTAGCATCTTCAGATCCGTAGTCTTCAGTCTTTGTCTTTTCTTCAACTCTGTCTTTTCATCATAAGCACTCTATCTTCACATTCCCATTGACTTTTGATCCAGACTCCCCCTTTCACAGACTCCCCCTCTCAGTATGCTTGGATCTTGAGATATCTGGTTCAAGCTTTGACAAATATCTTCCTTTGGGAATAATGAAGTTCAAACCTGTTACTCAACCAACAAACATTACAATCTATCTTTTCAAACAATAAACACAAAATCAATCAGCTCTAGAAATCCACTCAAGTATTCAGGTCCAAGTTAATGACCCTGATTACTTGATTAATCTACCAAGTCCAAATTAATGACCTTGGTTGATCTTTTGACGAAACAAACTGAATTTAAAACAACAATTTCAAACAATTTCTGAAAATAACAAGTATCAAGTTAATGAACTTGTTTTTATCATATCAAACAATTCAAACTCCTTCAAAGTAAGCTCTCCTCATTCTTCAGCTCAGAATCTCCTGCATCTGCTTCAAACATCTAAGAATCCAACAATCAACTCTCTACTTTGGTTTGTCGGAAAATAAAGCAGAAATAAAATCTTTTTGGATTTTATTAAAGTGATCTAAACTAAGAAATGAAATACAGAAAACTTAAATTGCTGAAATTAAACAAAGTAAACTATTTACAAACATATTTTTGGTGAGCGTGTCAGGGAATCATATCAGCTTTTCAGACAAATCACAAGTACCGTTAAGCTATATTACATACTCAGAATTTAAACAATTTACCTCGATTGTCGATATACTGATCCATCTTAAATTCTCACACAAATTTCAACTTATTCAGGATACGATTTAGATGAATTAAGAACTTAGATCATTCATGTGTCCCACCTCTTGAATATACTCCCGTATCCAGAATCTCAATAATCAGTCTTACAGGTGAGAATACTACAATGATATCTGTATATAATTTAGGTATGCGAGGGCCGAGGGATCTCAGATCGATACTTCCGTATACGCAGAGAGATATCAGCTTCGACTTTTCGGAGTGTCCCCTTTAGAGGATCTTTTTGCTTACAACAGCAGCATATATCAATTTTATTGTTTCAGCATGCTGAGGGTTTAATGCTGTGTTTCAAGCATTGCAGCAAGTATTAGCCAGGGACTAGGTCAGAACTACCGTTCAGCAGAAGTCCCGGAATAATACCCCAGATATCATAGAGTATAAAGACCTAGTATATCAGATTAAGAGATCTTTCAAACGAGATTTCAGGGGTTACCTATATATCCAAGTAGTGTTCCCCACGAATTCACAAGTTTGAATTTAGGTTTATATCCCGAATAAATCTACTAAATGTGCGAAAACCTATCGACACATCATCAGTAAGATTGTTTAACTCTTTTATATTTTTCAAATCTTTAGCATACTGTAATCGTCTAGCTGATGTACTATCATTTTCCCTATATACACAAGCTCTTTTTCATTTTATCATGTTTTTGTATTTTTGCATTTTTTACTGTTTTTGTATTTTCAGAAAATAAACTATGTACAAACATCTACTCCCCCTAAATACCAAAACAAGTAAAAATTCGACAAACCATTGCAGATTGTTTCTCGTCTTCATCCGCAACAGTACTCTCATCAACGCCAATTATGCCATCCGACACCGACAGAAGCTTCATACCATTCAGTTTTAACAAATATTTAAACCGATTTTTATCAAAAGCTTTGGTATGTAAATCAGCTTTCTGTTCGTCAGTGTGGATTTTCTCAATTCGTATCAACTTTTTCTCAAAACAATCACGAATAAAGTGATGACGAATTTCTATGTGTTTCGTTTTAGCGTGATGTACTGGATTCTTTGTAATATTTATTGCGGCCTCATTATCAACAAAAAGAGGTGTGTTAAGAAACTGCAAACCGTAGTCGCGCATCTGTTGCTGTATCCACAAGATCTGAGAGCAGCAACTGCTAGCAGAAACATACTCCGCTTCACAAGTAGATAACGCCACAGACGTTTGTTTCTTACACTGCCAGGTAACCAATCTAGGACCAAAGAACTGGCATCCTGCAGTTGTTGATTTTGAATTGACTTTGCAGCATCCGAAATCCGAATCGGAATACCCTTCGAGCGTAAAATCACCTTTCCTAGGATACCACAACCCCAATGAAGGAGTTCCTTTTAGGTAGCGCAATATCCTCTTCACAATAATCATATGTGATGCTCTTGGGTTAGACTGAAATCTTGCTGCGAGGCACGTTGGGTACATGATATCAGGACGTGAAGCAGTTAGGTACATTAAAGAACCTATCATGGATCGATAAAACGTTTCATCAGCCCTGTCTCCGGTGAGATCTGGGTGAATCCCATGATTTGTTGCAAGTGGGGTAGCAGCTGGAGTAGAACCTGACATCCCGAATTTCTCCAAGATATCATGAACGTACTTTGACTGATGAATGAAAATTCCCTCAGGAAGTTGTTCAACTTGTAATCCCAGAAAGAATTTCATCTCCCCCATTGATGACATTTCAAACTTCTGCTTCATCACTGATTCAAAATCTTTGCATAGATTTTCATTTGTCGACCCAAAGATTATATCGTCCACATAAATCTGAACTATCAGAAGATGACCATCAACGACTTTAGTGAAGAGAGTGGCATCCACTTTTCCACGAATGAACTTGTTGGCTAGTAGGTGTTGAGACAAAGTCTCGTACCAAGCTCTCGGGGCCTGGTGTAAACCATACAGCGCTTTGTCCAATAAGTAGACCTTGTTTTTGTGGATTGGATCGGTGAAGCCCGGCGGCTGACCGACATAAACCTCCTCTTTAACCTTCCCATAAAGAAACGCCGATTTAACATCCAACTGATAAACTTTGAAGTTCTTCCAAGACGCAAATGCTAGGAAAATTCTGATCGCCTCTAGTCGTGCTACAGGAGCATAAACTTCGGTAAAATCAATCCCCTCCTGTTGACTAAATCCCTGAACAACGAGTCGAGCTTTGTTCCTTACGACAACTCCTCTATCGTCCCTCTTACACTTAAACACCCACTTAGTGTTAATTTTCCTATGACCATCCGGCAAATCAACTAACTTCCACACTCCCAATTTCTCGAATTGACTAAGTTCCTCCTGCATTGCATTAACCCAAGAATCTTCAGTAAGCGCCTCTTTGTAAGTTCTTGGTTCAACCTGCGAGATAAAACAACTTAATGAGAATTCAGTTTGCAAAGGAGCAACTTTTGTATAAAAACATGTAAGCCCTTTATCAATCTGATTTCGAGTGCGAACGCCTTTCTGCAATTCTCCTATGATCAACTCCTCTGGATGATATGAAAAAGTTCGCGGCATCACTTCACTTGGAACATCTACATTTTCCTCCAGATTAGTAACATTCTGCTCTGCATCTTGTTCACCAACTTGGTTTGTTTGTCTTGAAATCTGAATTTGCTCCCCCTCAGAATCTGAATCTGAATCACCATGATCAAAGACTGGCATGTTTTCAGTTTCTAAATTATCATTCTGAACCGACTGATTATCCTGAGCAACTTCATTTTGTTGGACATCATCATGTTCACCAGCATTACTTGGACCTGCTTCATCGTCATTTGAAGTTTCCCGTGGTCTTCTAGAATACTCAGCTGGGAATCTTAATTGCGACTCATATTCACGCAAAATATCCAACTCATCAAAGAAATCTTCATCATCCTCTGATTCTTCTCTCATGTCAAACGAATCCCAAAGTTTGTCATAATGATAACGCCATGAATCACCAGGATTCTGCGGCGGCATAGTATAACCTTGACATTCAACATTTGCAGCTTCAATAATCCGCTTTTCACTTGGAACAAAGACACGTCGCAATGGATTTGAATAACCAACAAATATACCCTCAATGCACTTCGGACCAAACTTTCCAAAAGGTTCTATAACCGTACAAGGTGACCCGAACGGTTCTAGATACTTCAAATTCGGTTTGCGATTATTAATTAGCTCAAAGCATGTTTTGTTGAACTTCTTGACAGTAAGAACCCTGTTGAGCGTATAGCATGCAGCAGAAACAGCTTCAGCCCAAAAATTAATCGGTAACTTTGAATCTGCGAGCATCGTTCTAGCCGTCTCGATTAGCGTCCGGTTTTTACGTTCTGCTACTCCATTCTGCTGCGGAGTGTACGGAGCACTAAACTCATGCAAAATACCTCTTTCATCACAAAATTCTTCCATCTTGCTGTTCTTGAATTCAGTACCATTATCACTTCTAATTCTCTTGATACGCCTTTGGTACAAATTCTCAATCTTTCTGAACAACCCCATCAAACTGTCAAATGTTTCATCTTTCGTCTTCAAGAAAGAAACCCACGAAAATCTGGAATAATCATCAGTAACGACCAAACAATAGTAATCTCCTGTAACACTTTTAACATTCACTGGACCAAACAAATCCATGTGAAGTCTTTCCAATGGTCTCGAAACTGAATTGAATTGCTTTGTAGGGTGTGACTTTTTCTTCTGCTTACCTTTGATGCAGCTAATGCACTCCCCTTCCAGATGAAAACCTTTGATATTAACTCCCAATACCAAATCATTGTGCACCAAGTGATTCATTTTCCTTAAGTGTATATGTCCCATCTTTCGGTGCCACAATCTGGATTCTTTCTCAGTTGCTCTAGACACGAAACAATGAGATCAAAGGGAATATGCGCCACTATCCATGATCCATCTTGAAATGGCTCTTGGAAGATCCTGCACATAACAATCTTCAATTTAACCAACTACAATAAAGATGCCGATTCATGCTTCGCAATCCAGGAAGCTCCGGCCATTCAAACTGCTTATTCAAACATGGTGTCCACCCAGGCTTCATCAGCCTTAGGTGTAACCTTGACTCTCGCAATTTGAATTTTGAAATTTTCAGCCTTCAAAGGTGGAAAATTTGCATCATAATCAACCGAAATTAATTCTTCAGCCTTTTTCACTTCAGAAGTTGAAATTTTCATTTCACTTTTTGGTTTCCAAATTTGTTCAGTTAATGCAACCCGTTTATAAAACTTGTCATTTTGAGTTACCAACTTCTTTACAGATTCAGTTTTTGCTTTTACATTGTTGATTTTAGCGTTTTGCTTCTCAACCACTTTCTTCTCAACATACATTGGTAATTTACCCTTCACATCAACCTTCTTTTGTTGAACCTTCACAGCTTCAGTCCTAGGCTTCACATATGTACACTTTCGTGCAATATGACCAACTTGTTCACATCTAAAACAAGTACGAGTATCAGCTACTCGACTCGTGCCTTCAGACTGAGCCTGTGAAGCTCTCTTCTCAAAGAACTCTTTATTTGATTTTGAAAAAATTTCATTTTCCTCATCAGAAAGTGAACTTGAACCATTTACAAACACCTTCTTTTCAGCAAACCTTCTGTTTTGAAAATTCTTTTTCTGATAACTCTTACCACCTTGATAACCACCCGACCAATTGTTTCGATTGTTATTATAAAAACGTGGTGAAACAATAGGCTTTTTGTAATAAGCTTTATCTTTCTCAAAATTCATTTGCCTTTTTGTTTGACTCAAACTGTTCACCTCTAACAACTCAACTTCAACTAACTTGAAAACATTTGTCAACTTTTTCACATTAACATTCTCAATGGGAAACTCAGAATCCGAATACAACTTATCAGATCCAGCCATCTTGTACATCACAAGACCCGGTTCATCACTTAAGTTGTTTTTGGACTTTGTCTACCACACTTTTCACCACATCACTTTGGACACTCTCGTCATTGGAAGATGTGAACGTGACATCAATGTTTTCAGGAAGTTTAACTTCATTTTCTTCCTCAATTTCCACCAAACTAGACTGCTTTTTCGTGTAGTTGTCTAAAATTGGCGGTGGAACTTTGTGAAAACCTACACCCGTTCCATCAGAAAACACATCCTCGCCATCTTTGTTTTTCCCTATAGGTTTAGGAACAATATGCTGCAAAACAAAGCTTGCCGATTTATAGCTGTTAAGCTTCAACTGGATTCGTTCATTCTCAATTTCAGCTTCTTGAACTTTAAGTTTCAGTTTAACAATTTGATCCAGTTGTTCATTAATCGATTCTTCTTTTAACCTCAAAACAGCTCTTAGATGTTCATTTTCTTTAAATGTTTTGCCATTACAATCATCACTATCTTTGACAATGTTTTTCAATTTCTCAAACTTTTCAGAAATTTGACGGTTTTCAAGAATTAACTTTTCATTTTCAGATTTTATTTTCTCACGTTCAGTTTTATCATTTTCAATTTGAGCCGTTAATTCTTTGATCCGTTCAGTTGAAGCTCTTACACTTTTGTCACGATCAAGAATCTGATTTTCAACATTTCTAACCTTTGTTGTCAGATTCTGAATTTTCTCATTGTTAAGATACGTGACAGTGCTACAAAAATTGCATTGTTTGGTGCAATTTTTGCAGTCAGCATTTCCTTCAAACTTGTTACCTGACGCATTTGTTGACACACTTTGACTGACCGATCCCTTTGACTCAGTAACAGAATTAGGATCTACCTCAAGTGCTTTTGCAGCTAGCACTTTGTCAGCCATCATTCCCAAATTCTCAGCTGTCAACTCTTGCGTAGTATCAATTATGCCTGTATCAACCTGCTTTTCTTTCTTCTCTTTCTCTTCTTTCTCTTTTCTCTCTTTCTCTTTTTCTTCTTCAATCATTTTCGAAGTTGGAGTTCCCCACCATTTGTGTTGCCAATACTCATCATCTTCTTTGTACTCCTTGATGATGGCTTCGATATCTAGCGTTTTGTCATCAATCGCAATGTTGCCATATCTATCAAGATAGCACTCTCTATCTGGATCCCATCTGTTTGCTCTTCTTGCTTCTAGAAAGACACCAGAAAGTCTGATGATCTTGTTTTCAGCAATCATCTTCCGGTATTGATACTTCTGTTCCTCAGTACGATCATCTTTCCACTTAACGGGTTCATCATTGCTTGCCATGAATGCGTAACCCACCGCATCTTCTTCCGGTAGAACTTCCTTACTCCAATCATACCCCTCATCATCATAAATCACAGCAAGAGCCCTTGATTTGTCTCTGTTGTCTTCAACCTGCTTCAATCTAGGCGGCTCGGATTTATTCTGATGGTAAATCGCCTTCTTGTAGTAATCATCTCTGAAAGGGTTCTCCGACTCATCAGCATAAGCGTTTCGGCATTCTCGTTTGAAATGACCCTTCTGCTTACACTTGAAGCATGTTACTTTGGATTTATCGAACCCCAGCTTAGTAGAAGCACCACCAATTGTTTTTCTGCCAGTAATTTCCATGAATCTTTGTGCTCGACGAACAGCACTTGCCATAGCCCAACGAATATCGATCAGTTCCATTTCCTCCGGATCAATCTGATCGTAATCTTCTTTCGTCAGATTTGTATTGCCAATCTTCCCAGCTACCAATCCTTCATACGATTCCAACACTGATGCTAGAAAGATCATCTGCTGCTTGGCCGATTCCTCATCAAAGTTCTGAGCATTCTTCAAATCTATTGCGATGTTACATTGAAAACGATTCTTTGCATCAGAATGACTTCCAGAAGATGAAGATCCACTATGAAAACCACTGTGACTTCCACTGCTTTGACCACCTTGACTTTCTTTGCCAGCTGTCGCCACATTTTCAGCAGAAAAAGCAGTTTTTGGTGAAGTTGCTTTTGGCATCATGCTTTTTGGATAGTATAAATCCAGATTCTGTTGATAAGATGAATGATTAACTTTGTACGTCTTCTTCAACTCTAGCTCATGACTCTCGAGTTTTTCAATCAGCAAATCTAAAGTCAGCTTTTCTGGTTCTTTGATGGTATTCTTCAGCATCAGCGCATAATATCTCCAATCCATCTCGTCAGGCAACGAATCGAACAATTTGTCGATAAGATCTTCTTCAGGAATGTCAATATCATGTCTTACTAATTCCAGCTTCAGATGACCGAACCTTTCTATCATTTTACACACTGACTCGTTCTTTAAACATCCAAACAGATCAAATTCTTTTCTAAGAAGTTTCTTTTTGTTTTTCTTAATTTCTTGACTACCAACACATTTCTTTTCTAATTTTGCCCATAAGTCTTTAGAATTGGAGTAGTCTATCAGCGAAATGATGTCTTCACGCACCGACTGAAACAATAATGCCACACATTTTTGCTCGGCCACAAAACTGTCAATCTCTTCAACTGATCTTAATGCTTCTCCATTCTTCTTTCCTTGAGCATAACCACTCTTCATACTCTTCCAGCAAGGAAAAGCAAATGCCATCAACCAATCTTCGAACTTTGTTGCCCACCTGCTGTAATCTTCTATAGCCATCAGCTTAGGAGGTTTGTTAAACGTTCCAAATGCGCTTTCGGACTCCCAAGCTTCCTTCTTTCTTTCTTTCGGTGGACTTTTGTTTGCATCGCTTGAAGAAGTATCGTTGTTTCCTGAACTACCCGTGAATGCGTACATATCGCTGAAAGGATTCATGAAAATATCATCCATTTTGATCGTACCTGCAAAATCAATCACTTAGACAAATTTTCGAGAAATTTTTTTAAAAAAATAAAACCACAAAATCGAACCAATCTGTGCACGTGACAGATAAACGAACTAAACAGAAAGTGTCTGTTCAAGCGAACCAGAAAATCTGTTCGAGCGAACCAGACTTTGTCTGTATAAGCGGATCAGATGTTGTCCTTTCGAGCGGACCAGCTGATGTTCAATCGAGCGAACCAGCCGATGTTCAGATAAGCGAACCACACAAGCTGTTCGTTCGAGCGAACCAGCTAATGTACGTAACAGCGATCCAGAGAATGATCGTTCGAGCGGACCAGCTAATGTCCGTTCGAGCGATTCAGAATATGATCCTTCGAGCGGACCAGATCTTTCGTAACAGCGGACCAGAAACTTTCGATGACCGAATAAGCGGACCACAGATTTTAACCAAGTTTTAGACCGAATTACAAACTGATACTTTCAAGGATTGTAATACACTTAATTCCGATCACAATGAAATGATTTTCGTTCAATTCCGACCGTTAATCCATTCTAGATCTAAGTTTTAAATTCTGTCCGAAAAACTGATTACGTTTTTTATGAAATTGAATGAGTTTTACAGTGTTTTAACATCTGAAACTTATACGGATTGTTTAATAACAAGTTTCGGTCAATATACTCGAACTTCAATCCATTCTGTCCGACAAAAACTTGTTTAAACCGAAAAATAAAAGAGAAATGAGTAGAAATGATGAGAAAAGTGTCGAATCAGCTGATGTAGTATAAGCTCCTCGTCCTGAGGCTCTGATACCACTTGTTGGACCGTTTCTTGACCCGAAAACGTCAATCCGAGTAGCTCATCATTACATATAAAGGCGGAATCAGAATATGTAATGTAACAACAGCTTGTTCTATCAATTTCCTTTCTTTTATTGCTTTTCTGATGAGATTTTGACAAAGGTTCAGCTCCTAAGCACACACACAACTCTGAGACTCTGATCCGCTCAAATGAACAAACTCACCTATATATATATGTTCTGGATCGCTTGAATGGCATGACAAATAAGCGAACCAGACAACTTGACATATAAGCGGACCAGACCTATTGACACTAAAGCGAACCAGACACTACCCTATGAGCGGACCAGACCTATCATAATGACATAAAAGCGAACCAGCTCATAAAATACATATTTTGACACTTTTGACCCTCTGTTGACCATTCTTAACTTCAGACTTTTTGTAGACGCAGTCAACAGACATTCCGTGCATCAACATTCGCACCCTCGCCATCCAATACCAGTGGGTATTGAAGGAGGTCCTAGTAAGCTTGAACAAGGTCCTTGCAGGATCTATACACTGAACAAGGCAAGAACCTTACTAAACCATTCCCTTAACCCCCGACCAGGTAGCCAACATGCCTCTATATAGACCGTAGAGACATGAATGGTGTAAATCTTTTACTTTATATAGACAGTAAAGTAACACGAAGACACCACGGACAAATGATAAAGAAAATTCACCTTCAACATAAGAAACTAGTTATTAAAGTTATTAATACAAAACCAAATAAAAAGTGCTGAAAGATTAAAAATCAAAAGTAATACATAAAAGACTTGTATTCACCAAGTGATGTAAGAGGCTTAGCCAAACATTGCCTTTGATTGGCAAGAACTCTTACGATCAATCTTGGATCCCGAGACTACTACACACTCTAAAGATGGATGATGGATGATGGTGGTGGGTGTTGGTGGTGTAGTGGTGGTGGAGTGGTGGCAAAGTGGGAGAGTAGTGGTTTGCCAAGGGATGACTTTGAAGTGAACCAAGCACCTCTATTTATAGACTGCACAGAGCCCTGGCCACGGCCCCGTGTCCAGTGGGCACGCCCCCGTGGCCAGCGTTTTCTCTTCCTTCATTAATGCAGTTGTCAGCAGAGGGCCACACACGGCACCGTGGTCAGCGGGCACGGCCCCGTGGGTAGAATCATGTATCTGAACTATCAAGATTTTGCAAGATTTTGAGTATCTTAGCGTTGACCACGCCCCGTGTCGAGCTGGGCACGCCCCCTTGGTGGGCATAGAAGCTTCTACAACTTTGTCTTTTCGGCAGGCTTCTGACCACAACCCCGTGTCCAGTTGGCACGTCCCCGTGGTCAGTCTTCTGTTGACTTGTTTTTGCTTTGGGGATGCTGCCGAGGGGTCAGGCATGTCATGTTTATTCTTTTCTTTGTATTTATGTTGGTTTTGGCTGTATATTTCTTCCTTTTGCTCGTTTAAGCTTATTTGGTCCTGTAAATTCAAAAGGAAGACAAAAACACACTTTTTCCAACATTAGTACTAAAAAAGGGTTAGTTTTATGTCTCGTTTGATGTAATTTATATCTTACATTTTGCACACATCATTTATTCAAAAAAGAAACTTACTGAGTGTGAACCTTTGGTCAAGAAAAACAGAGAAGCACCTACCAGTTTCTTTGATGAAGATATAGATGCGGGCGATTCCACTGTAGGTGCAATAGCTTATAAGTTTAGACCCCAAGACCGAATTTGAAAAGAAAATGGATTCGTTAATTAATGCTAAAGAACTTTTAGATATTCATAAGAGCGACGATGCTCGACTTTTAGAACTCAACAAGGTGTGGATTTGTTATTAAGTATTTATTATTGGTTTATTTGGTGTTCAGCTAATTGCATAAAACAAGATTCTCACTTAAAAAGGTGCAAGCTTTTAAAAGTTAGTTTCTTGGGTAAGAAATTATCAATAAAACTAAAACATAAATTTCATCATTTGTTTATTTTCTTCAGAGAACTTCGTTATGATCATCATAAACGTATAATGTTCTTTGTCAATACCTCAAAAACATACTATTTTTTCCAACCCGCGACGTTCGCGGGTATTAGCACTAGTTAACTATCAATAACTTTGCAAACATTTGAGTTTCCCACGTTAATTTCAAATAGTGTCTTCATGTAACAAACGTACAAATATAAATAACTCGTTAGTAAATGTAAATATTAAAAATCATATTGAATTATAAGAAGAAACTTACGGTTAGCTTGTGCTGTAACGGAAACCTAACTTCATTCAATACATGTCTCCATTCTTTATATTGTAAGCTACAATTGTTACGCAAAATGTAGCCACACTCATACATGAAGATGAGGCATTTTCACGCATTACATGCATTGTTTCACAATTGAACCCAGTCAATGACAATATCTTCTTAGTAGCCTTCGTTACCTATCGTGCTCCTTTGCCACACATAATGCGACGTTTTCTACCTATCATACTATCACCAATTTCTTCCTCGGTATCATAAGTTTTGTCAACAAACAAGTACAAGAACATTTACATTTACAACACTACTTACAAAGAATATTAACATGTTTTTTGTACTTGTCATACCATTAAAAAATTCACTCTCTGGTCCTTGAGATTGCTTTGCATTAATAACATTTTAAATTGTGGTTATGAGATCGAATGATAGTTTTAGATTTGATGCCTAATTTCCTCCTTAGATCTCCATTTTTAGCTTTGAGGTGAAAAAGAGAAGGAGATGAATAGTTTTGAAAAGATTACAGCCCCCAAAATTGTGACGCCGGTGGTTATCGGGAGTTATAGTCACTTCTCCTACAGTGTAGCTTTGACTAACATGAAGATGTTGACAGTGCTGTAGGCCTGAATAATCGTAGGACTAGGGCGACCGGCCGAAGGCCATGACCCGCTCCATTTCTGCATTGATCTGATCTATCTATCTCTTTATTTGTGTAGAATGAGTAGAAGATTAAAGCGGCAACTGCTACATTGGGGAATTCAAAATTTAAAATTAGAGCTTGAAAAAACCTGGTCAACGAAAGTTACGTTGTTGTATTTAGTGGTATATTATACTTTAACATTTGTACCTTTAACCCAGTTAAAAAGGGGAAAATGTAAATACTAAAATAATTATTTAAGATTTAGTTGGTCAAAAATAAAGAATTAAAATGTAATTAACATTAGGGGTTAAAATATAAATTATCTTTAAGAGACTAATTTACTCACATTTTACAGTCTATCTTATAAATTAAAAGGGAATTCCTTTTTTTTTTTAATAATTTGGTTATCTTAAAATGGATTCCCTCATGCTACATATATATATATATATATATATATGGTTAGGGTAAAATAAAAACTTATACGAGTTGTGAGAACTTAGAGAACTGGGTCTTAAAAGGTTTTTTTTTTTCAAAATTAAAGTTACCACAAATCCTTAAAAAATCAACATTTCAAAAAAAAAAACTAGTTTTTTTATTTACGACAACCGTAAATGCTCTAAAAGGTGATGTCATGCTTATGTTATCAGCTGTTGTAAGGGGCCGAAAAACATCACTTTGGCATGCTTTCTATACATTTTAATATATGGGTGTAAAAAAATTGGAGCAAAACTCGCACAGAAAGGCCGAGTTCTCTAAGTTCTCACAACTCGGAGTGCTTTTCCCTTAATCTTGATCCTACATATATATATATATATATATATATATATATAGGGTCAGGACTTAGAGAAAACGGAGAAAAGTGTGAGAACGGTGAGAACGATTATGGATCGTCCGATCAAAACAATCCATGGACTAGATTGCGCTGTGGCATTTTCGTAAATAACATCAATATTATTAGGTGGGACACGCTTCATTAAGGGTAAAAGGGTCTTTTACACCTCATATTCAAAACGCCATCAAATCATAAAACGCCAAATAAAAAAACAAAACGCCATTAAAAACAAAACGCCAAAAATTTAAAATAAAACGCGTTGAATATTACAGGAATATGAAACAACACAAATAACTGAATTTCAGTTAATAACATTTATTAGAAGAAATTCCCTCCTAAATTACGCGCCAAAAACATCATTATATAAACAAACGTAAAAACATAGCTTCCATAATCACTTCAATCTATACATTTTCCGCAAAAAAACATCCTTAACCAAAACGCCAACTTAAACAAAACGCCAAAAATGGCAACAATGGTTTCGTGGAGATACACTCTGGGGATCAGGCGATACGTCCTCCATTTTGACAACAGAAGGAGGGTGTATGTTAAGACGGTCAAGGCAATTCTAAACCTGCAAGAAGAGATACAGAGGAAAATCTTATCCATTGGCATCGCTCTAGACAACAATTGCCATGAAACGCATATGCTTATGAATAATCGTAGGACTAGGGCGACCGGCCGAAGGCCATGACCCGCTCCATTTCTACATTGATCTGATCTATCTATCTCTTTATTTGTGTAGAATGAGTAGAAGATTAAAGCGGCAACTGCTACATTGGGGAATTCAAAATTTAAAATTAGAGCTTGAAAAAACCTGGTCAACGAAAGTTACGTTGTTGTATTTAGTGGTATATTATACTTTAACATTTGTACCTTTAACCCAGTTAAAAAGGGGAAAATGTAAATACTAAAATAATTATTTAAGATTTGGTTGGTCAAAAATAAAGAATTAAAATGTAATTAACATTAGGGGTTAAAATATAAATTATCTTTAAGAGACTAATTTACTCACATTTTACAGTCTATCTTATAAATTAAAAGGGAATTTCTTTTTTTTTTAATAATTTGGTTATCTTAAAATGGATTCCCTCATGCTACATATATATATATATGGTTAGGGTAAAATAAAAACTTATACGAGTTGTGAGAACTTTGAGAACTGGGTCTTAAAGGTTTTTTTTTTCAAAATTAAAGTTACCACAAATCCTTAAAAAATCAACATTTCAAAAAAAAAACTAGTTTTTTTTATTTACGGCAACCGTAAATGCTGTAAAAGGTGATGTCATGCTTATGTTATCAGCTGTTGTAAGGGGCCGAAAAACATCACTTCGGCATGCTTTCTATACATTTTAATATATGGGTGTAAAAAAATTGGAGCAAAACTCGCACAGAAAGGCCGAGTTCTCTAAGTTCTCACAACTCGGAGTGCTTTTCCCTTAATCTTGATCCTACATATATATAGGGTCAGGACTTAGAGAAAACGGTGAAAAGTGTGAGAACGGTAAGAACGATTATGGATCGTCCGATCAACATAATCCATGGACTAGATTGCGCGGTGGCGTTTTCGTAAATAACATCAATATTATTAGGTGGGACACGCTTCATTAAGGGTAAAAGGGTCTTTTACACCTCATATTCAAAACGCCATCAAATCATAAAACGCCAAAAAAAAAAAAACAAAACGCCATTAAAAACAAAACGCCAAAAATTTAAAATAAAACGCGTTGAATATTACAGGAATATGAAACAACACAAATAACTGAATTTCAGTTAATAACATTTATTATTAGAAATTCCCTCCTAAATTACGCGCCAAAAACATCATTATATAAACAAACGTAAAAACATAGCTTCCATAATCACTTCAATCTATACATTTTCTGCAAAAAACATCCTTAACCAAAACGCCAACTTAAACAAAACGCCAAAAATGGCAACAATGGTTTCGTGGAGATACACTCTGGGGATTAGGCGATACGTCCTCCATTTTGACAACAGAAGGAGGGTGTATGTTAAGACAGTCAAGGCAATTCTAAAACTGCAAGAAGAGATACAGAGGAAAATCTTATCCATTGGCATCGCTCTAGACAACAATTGCCATGAAACGCATATGCTTATGAATAATCGTAGGACTAGGGCGACCGGCCGAAGGCCATGACCCACTCCATTTTTGCATTGATCTGATCTATCTATCTCTTTATTTGTGTAGAATGAGTAGAAGATTAAAGCGGCAACTACTACATTGGGGAATTCAAAATTTAAAATTAGAGCTTGAAAAAACCTGGTCAACGAAAGTTACGTTGTTGTATTTAGTGGTATATTATACTTTAACATTTGTACCTTTAACCCAGTTAAAAAGGGGAAAATGTAAATTCTAAAATAATTATTTAAGATTTGGTTAGTCAAAAATAAAGAATTAAAATGTAATTAACATTAGGGGTTAAAATATAAATTATCTTTAAGAGACTAATTTACTCACATTTTACAGTCTATCTTATAAATTAAAAGGGAATTTCTATTTTTTTTTTAATAATTTGGTTATCTTAAAATGGATTCCCTCATGCTACACACACACACACACACATATATATATATATATATATATATATATATATATATATATATATATATATGGTTAGGGTAAAATAAAAACTTATACGAGTTGTGAGAACTTAGAGAACTGGGTCTTAAAAGGTTTTTTTTTTCAAAATTAAAGTTACCACAAATCCTTAAAAAATCAACATTTCAAAAAAAAAAACTAGTTTTTTTATTTACGTCAACCGTAAATGCTGTAAAAGGTGATGTCATGCTTATGTTATCAGCTGTTGTAAGGGGCCGAAAAACATCACTTCGGCATGCTTTCTATACATTTTAATATATGGGTGTAAAAAAATTGGAACAAAACTCGCACAGAAAGGCCGAGTTCTCTAAGTTCTCACAACTCGGAGTGCTTTTCCCTTAATCTTGATCCTACATATATATAGGGTCAGGACTTAGAGAAAACGGTGAAAAGTGTGAGAACGGTGAGAACGATTATGGATCGTCCGATCAAAACAATCCATGGACTAGATTGCGCGGTGGCGTTTTCGTAAATAACATCAATATTATTAGGTGGGACACGCTTCATTAAGGGTAAAAGGGTCTTTTACACCTCATATTCAAAAGGGTTTTTTGCATATTTCCCCTTAAAAAACTTTGAAATTGCATATATACCCGAGCCAAAAATTAAATTGCATATTTCCTCTCCATTAACTAGTAAAATTGCAAATTTACCCATTTTGATTTAATTTATTAAAATTAAATTATAGAAAGACTATTTTACCCTTCATTTTACTAAACTTTAGAAAATTACAAATTTACCCTTTTTTACTAGTTTTTGTCCCTTTTCACTACTTGCATTTTTTCATGAAGTTGTTTTTTTTTCATTATTTTTTCCATTACGATACCAAACTAGAAATCTCAAAATTAATTGAAACTTATAACTGCAATCATATTCAAAGTGCAATCATATTCAAGCTAAAAAAAAGACTAATCACAAGATTGGAATTACTTTTTTCCTAACAAAAACGTTATTAATTCAAACTTATAACTGCAATCATATTCAAACTAGAAATCTCAAAAATAATTCAAACTTATAAGAAGACAAAAACAATAATACAATTTTATTACAACCGGTGACGGTTAATCGCCATAATACAACCGGTGACTCAAACGCTGCATTTACTGTTGTATTACATCAAAACCATACTACAAAATAATAAAATATATATAACAAATTCGTAGCACATAAATCGTTTCAGGTTTCTTTACATATAAAACAATAACTAACCTTAAATTTTCAGAGACGTCGTAGAAGAAACGCCGGCCAGTTGCGAGAAGGAGCCGCCTGGAATCGTAGAAGAAACTGAAAAGTTGTGCGTGTGAATCTAGAATGATAACTATGAACCTGATTTTTCTCTAAGCAAGATCTTTTAATTATGAGAAGGGTAGTTTTGTCATTTTAATAAAGAAGGGGAAATATGCAATTTTTATTTAGGTTTGGGTAAATATGCAATTAAGGGTGTTTTTAAGGGGAAATATGCAATTATTCATATTCAAAACGCCATCAAATCATAAAACGCCAAATAAAAAAACAAAACGCCAAAAATTTAAAATAAAACGCGTTGAATATTACAGGAATATGAAACAACACAAATAACTGAATTTCAGTTAATAACATTTATTAGAAGAAATTCCCTCCTAAATTACGCGCCAAAAACATCATTATATAAACAAACGTAAAAACATAGCTTCCATAATCACTTCAATCTATACATTTTCTGCAAAAAACATCCTTAACCAAAACGCCAACTTAAACAAAACGCCAAAAATGGCAACAATGGTTTCGTGGAGATACACTCTGGGGATCAGGCGATACGTCCTCCATTTTGACAACAGAAGGAGGGTGTATGTTAAGACGGTCAAGGCAATTCTAAAACTGCAAGAAGAGATACAGAGGAAAATCTTATCCATTGGCATCGCTCTAGACAACAATTGCCATGAAACGCATATGCTTATGAATAATCGTAGGACTAGGGCGACCGGCCGAAGGCCATGACCCGCTCCATTTCTGCATTGATCTGATCTATCTATCGCTTTATTTGTGTAGAATGAGTAGAAGATTAAAGCGGCAACTGCTACATTGGGGAATTCAAAATTTAAAATTAGAGCTTGAAAAAACCTGGTCAACGAAAGTTACGTTGTTGTATTTAGTGGTATATTATACTTTAACATTTGTACCTTTAACCCAGTTAAAAACGGGGAAATGTAAATACTAAAATAATTATTTAAGATTTGGTTGGTCAAAAATAAAGAATTAAAATGTAATTAACATTAGGGGTTAAAATATAAATTATCTTTAAGAGACTAATTTACTCACATTTTACAGTCTATCTTATAAATTAAAAGGGAATTTCTTTTTTTTTTTTAATAATTTGGTTATCTTAAAATGGATTCCCTCATGCTACATATATATATATATATATATATATATATATATATGGTTAGGGTAAAATAAAAACTTATACTAGTTGTGAGAACTGGGTCTTAAAAGGTTTTTTTTTTGAAAATTAAAGTTACCACAAATCCTTAAAAAATCAACATTTCAAAAAAAAAAAACTAGTTTTTTTATTTACGGCAACCGTAAATGCTGTAAAAGGTGATGTCATGCTTATGTTATCAGCTATTGTAAGGGGCCGAAAAACATCACTTCGGCATGCTTTCTATACATTTTAATATATGGGTGTAAAAAAATTGGAGCAAAACTCGCACAGAAAGTCCGAGTTCTCTAAGTTCTCACAACTCGGAGTGCTTTTCCCTTAATCTTGATCCTACATATATATAGGGTCAGGACTTAGAGAAAACGGTGAAAAGTGTGAGAACGGTGAGAACGATTATGGATCGTCCGATCAAAACAATCCATGGACTAGATTGCGCGGTGGCGTTTTCGTAAATAACATCAATATTATTAGGTGGGACACGCTTCATTAAGGGTAAAAGGGTCTTTTACACCTCATATTCAAAACGCCATCAAATCATAAGACGCCAAATAAAAAAACAAAACGCCATTAAAAACAAAACGCCAAAAATTTAAAATAAAACGCGTTGAATATTACAGGAATATGAAACAACACAAATAACTGAATTTCAGTTAATAACATTTATTAGAAGAAATTCTCTCCTAAATTACGCACCAAAAACATCATTATATAAACAAACGTAAAAACATAGCTTCCATAATCACTTCAATCTATACATTTTCTGCAAAAAACATCCTTAACCAAAACGCCAACTTAAACAAAACGCCAAAAATGGCAACAATGGTTTCGTGGAGATACACTCTGGGGATCAGGCGATACGTCCTCCATTTTGACCACAGAAGGAGGGTGTATGTTAAGACGGTCAAGGCAATTCTAAAACTGCAAGAAGAGATACAGAGGAAAATCTTATCCATTGGCATCGCTCTAGACAACAATTGCCATGAAACGCATATGCTTATGAAAGCATTAACCAGCAAATTTGGACCAATCAAACGAGATATGAAGCCAGACCCTGTCATGACATCATTGCGTTTTGATGATGAAACAAACATGGTGACGGTTACATACGACAGCGGAGAGGAGGAAGTCAACTTGCTAGAGAACATCATGACAAAGCAGCGACTGGGTTTCATGGAAGAATTGCATAACGCCAAATGTACCAACACAGAAATAGACTCAAAATTGGAGTTAATGCAAGACATGTTCACGTGGAGGCTTCAGAATCTTCAGGAACAAGAAGCTGATGAAGGTGAATGGGATGACATGGATGAAGATCAAGATGAAGAATCCGAGGAGGAAGAAGATGACACAAGTGATGGATACTATTCAGATAAAGTACCTTCTGACGAAGGAATTTAATTTTTTTCCTCTTTTTTTTCTTCTTCTATGTAATCTTCTTTTTTTAAGATAATTAAATGATATATTTCTATCTTTATTAGTAAAACGCCAAAATTCACCTATAAATAACCCTTGTCACATCACTTGAACAGTGATGTGACAGCTCCCACTCGACCAGCACGCTTTGGGGCTCTTTTCTCTCGATTTCTCACGATTCTTGTTAGTTTTCAACCTAAATCTTGTACTTCTATGATCTACACGCACTCCTCCACCTTTCTCTCTTTTGAATCTCAACTATTAACCTTGAAATCAACGGATTTAAGGTGTTCTAGGGTGATGTCATCATGAAGTTCATATGAACTTCAAGTTTTGGCATCATTCCACCATGAATAACTCAGATCTGAAGGATTTCCATAAGATTAAACAAAGTTTTCACACAAATCTAAACATTTTCATGGTTAAAAGGATTGAAAGATGGTTTTCCAACCTTCTTTCAACTCTTTTACACTCAATGTACTCGAAACCAATAGAATCAGAGCTCGTTCTGACCTTCTACTCATTTTAGTGACATGTCGGTTCAAGATCTAGTTTCTATCAGAGAGACTACCGATTTCGAATTAAACATGGACAACCGTCTCGAATAGGTTAACTGGTCGGGCCAGGGCGATTCCTGTCCGAACGGGTCACTTGGGTCAAGATGGGGTCTCTGTTGGTTAGCACGATATCACCCCGTCTTGATCAACACCGCAAACCTATCAAAACTACCAAGTATCAAGACGATCAGGCCATCGGAACGGACTGCCGTCCGATCGGGCTACCACCCGATCGGATTGCCGCCCTGTCGGACAGCCGCTCGATCGGCTTGCACTTGGCCCCACACTTAAATTTTATTTCAAACTTTCAATAGTTTGAACATCGAACGGATTGCCACCCGATCGGATTACCACCCGACACTTGGTTCAACCGCCACCGCTAAACGCACTGTTCAACGCTTACGCTATCAATTTGTACTCAATCCATCCAATCAAGCTGTGTTTACTTGCTGAACACGCACTGTGAGTATACTTGAACCCTTTTCGCTTTTGCACTTTTGGGTGTAACATACGTTGCTATCGAATCAAATCATATCAAATGCTTAAACTATTTATCACTTGCGAATGAGTTACTTGCATAGTTATACGTGATGCTAGTTACATATGTGCTAGGACTTATACTCGTGACGTCCCACCATGACTAGTATAGTACTATTGCGCCCGACGGGGTCTAGTTTGCCATCGCGTATTCGAGCATCGAGGACTTAGCTGATAGTATCGGTTTTGTGAGTATATATGTCGTGTATCCCGTTTATGTATGTAGGAATTCGCAGCACTTTTAATCTATTATGCTATTAGATATCAAACCTGTATACTCGCCAATACTTTTGTATTGACATTATTTTAACGTATGTTGCAGGTTAGATCGCAGGCTATTTCAAACCAAGCTAGGAAGTCTAGAAACTCAACTAAAATCTAGGTTGTCGGATTTGTATTGTTCGAGAGAACATGTAATATGTGACGACGTATGTTATTATGATTGTTTATTAGTATGGGATAATGAACGCATTAATTATTGTCGCAAAATTGTTGTTATGGATTCTCCTGAGCAATCTGATTCGCCTAGTGTCGCGCCCCGATGATTCCGCGATCATTTGGGGTGTGACAGATTGGTATCAGAGCTATAACTATAGGGAATTAGGTAAGACATTCGACCTAGTCCGGGTTGAAGTCTTAGCAATGACCTAGTCTATAGTCTAAGTACCAACGGGCTGACTTCGTGCGAACCCAGTGGGATTTGAACGGGCCTATTTGCTGTTCTCATTCGAACTCGCTAAAACTACATCCTTGTACGAACAACGCGTACTATACCTTCGCACAAGCAAATCCTTTCCTAAGGCTTAATACTATTTGCCTTTCCTAAGGCTAACACAATACACATGTTTTACGATACTCGCATTACATCAACGAGTGATCGTGTCGAGATGAGGTGTGAAAACCAGGAACTCTCGATAGGTCGCTCACTCCGCGCATTATTCTAGCACGAGAAACTTCTGTCGAGCCAAGAGTGACATCCATATCTCGACGGAAATCTCCTTTCAATCTAGTGGAACTCTCGAATTTATTTCGATGAGCAAACCACAGTCGGGAACGAAGTTGTTAAGGCAGGGGTGAGACCCATACCTTAATAACCCGTTTCACTCCCTGAATGGTTTTCGAAAAGCTCTCACCAAACTCGGCTATACCAAATGACTCGAGCCGTGTGATGAATAGAAGGACGAATGCCATGAGCTGCATCCCAGTGGAAGTATAGTCTACTAGGTCAACGCGCGTGCATGAACTCGTAAGGTATAGTTGGATGACTTTGGGTAGTCGACGCCTAAACACCCAGGGCATCCTATCGAATTTTCTAGCCTACAGTTCGCCGGATTTACGCTTGTTTAACTTATTTACGCTTACGTGTTTACAAATTGAATTTTTATGCTTTAACTATTTCTCGATTTACCGATTTTCGCTCCCCGCTTTATGAATGCACAACTCGCACAGCCATCTTAATCTAGAACGAAAACCGAATGATCGCAACAAAACTAATGTCTAATTTCTCGCCCTCGCTTCCTTTCTTCAACGTGTCCTCGCTCATTCTACACCAACATGTATGTGTATAAGTATAAACTACAACTATTTATATATATACAAACGAAACACTTGTGTGAGAACTTAGGAATCTTGTGTCTCCTATGTGGCTCCTATGTGAATACGTATTACTATACTACCTGCAACAAGTTTTAAACGCGCTCAAATCGCATCGCAAAAAAACTCAAAATCATTATGATCGAATCTCACTCCAAGTCTCTCTCTATCTCTGTCTAGATGCCTTTCAACAAATCTGCTTCGAGAATGTCAGCCAGGAGACGAGCTAAATGAAGGGACGAAAAGAGGATTGCTTCACTTGTGGTCAGGGAAGTAGCCAAAGTCATTCCTCATATTGTCACTCAAGTGTACTCTCTTAGCAACTCTCGAACTTCGGAAGACGTTAAGACAGCAGCGCCGCAATCTACTTTCCTATACAAACACTTCAAAGCATGTGACCCGATGGTCTTCACGGGTGAAGGAGGTGTCTCTCAGCTACTCCAGTGGTTCGATTCTGTCGAGGTGACCCTTCGTCAGAGTGGGTGCCTCGAGCATTTTCAAACCACTTGCGCTACCGGAGTATTTCAATCGCGTGCACTCGACTGGTGGACCGCCGAACGCAACAAACGTGGGATTCACGCAGCCTATGCTCTCTAGTGGAATGAGTTGAAAGAGCTCATGAAGGAAGAGTACTGCCCTCCCCACGAAGTCCAGAAGTTGGAAAACAAATTTTGGGAGATCAAACAAGTCAAAGGTGACAATACTGGCTACACCGCAAGGTTCAAACAGCTTAGCACAATCTGCCCAAGTCAAGTCAACACTTTAGAAAAAGCCATAACGAAGTACATTCGCGGCTTGCCTGAATGTGTGGGCGATTTTGTCGAAGCTGAAAGGCCTACTACCATCGAAGAGACCTACCGCTTATCCGCAGAAATCAACGACAAAAGAGTCTTGGACGGGTTCTTTTCCAAGAATCCTGTCAAACAAGCTCATCAAGCAATCGTCATCAATTCTTTTGACGATTCTACCGACGATTCTTCTGACGATTCTGCTGACGATTCTTCCGACGATTCAGTCAATGATTCTGCAAGTGAGTCCTCAGACGAATCCTCCAAAGAAGACATCTCATCACAAGACATCGACAAACCCAGCCGCAAATGAAAGATCTCAAGCTCGAACTCATCAACAACCGAACTGCTACAACCAGAACCTCTTCAATCAGTTCCACTACTTCCAAAACGTGCCTACACTGGAACTCGTCCTCAGTGTTACACGTGCACCTATCATCATCCAGTTGAAGCTGATTGTCGCTATTGCAACAATTGCGACTGTTACGGTCACTTCACCCGCAACTGCCGCACCGAACCGCGAACTTGAGTACAACAACAACAGCTCCAGCAAAAGTCTTCAACACCAAGCATCTAGCAAGCGTAGGATAATGTTGTAATGATACGATTTTCGACGTTAATTTCTAAGTATTGAACCTACTCTATTACTCGATGTTGCCACTATGTGTAACGTTAACTCTCGCTTTCGTTTTTGCTTTCACTCTTTAGTCGTCGCACTTAGACTAGCTTCACACACGAACTATATACTATATCATGATATAATGTGTTTTAACCTCACTACACTCTTAGAATAAGGTACGATAAACATGCAAGGAACGACTAATCATGGGTTTACACGGGATTATTTGGGTCAGTGCACGAAGATCGTAGTAAATTCTAATGGAGCCATAACGTTAAAAGCATGGTCAAGCGTGATGGATACGCCGCTGGTACTTCCTATATATAAGCGTCTTGACCATGTCGACCAAGTGTGACATCTATTCGCGAGACACAAGTAGTAGGGGTAAAGCAAGGTGTGCTTTATCATACTACCGATGTTTCGTGTAGAAAGTGCCATGTGCAGTTGAACGTTATTTAGACCTATACTAGTATGGTTATTTTCGACACGCTAAACTAATCCGCAAGGCGTAACATCCAAATCGCATCACCGTGAGACTTTTTCGTAAGTCTACAAGCGCAATGCAATTGCCTCATCGATAGACCTTGGTGAGTCTACCCCGCAGGGCGATCGCATCAACGCAAGACTGGTCGTAAGTCTGTCGCAATTAATCGCATCACGCACACTAACGCTCACGATGCCATTGAGTGAGGACCTATTCTACCCTCCTCGATAGTCGTGATGCGTCGCAACGCAACGCATATTCGAAGCAAAACTCGATTAATCGCATGGCTTTGATACTCGCATCGCTTATCACTTCTAACGCTTATCCTTACTTGTGTTATGTGAGCACGCATGACGTCGATTCACGAAACGGATCTAGTATGGTCAAAACATTGTGGATACGCCGCTGGTACTTCCTATATATAAGTGTTTTAGCCATACTAGCAAACTTTTGTGGAAAGATGCCATGTGGGGCTTCCTGTTGGTTAATTTGTGAAACTATGTAGTCTAACCAAATCACACTACTCGCTTATCGCAATCGCGCGTCGCTTCTCACTGATCGCGCATCGCGTATCGCTTACTCGCTTGTCTCTTATCGTGTACCGCTTATTGCTCATCGCACATCGCCTGATACTCATCGCAATTTGTGTTGTATCGATATGCATGACATCGCTTCACGGGACAAAACTAACCTGGTCAAACATGGTGTTTCGCCATGTTAGCAAACTCTCGTGGAAACATGCCATGTGGAATTTAATGTGGAATCTAATCAAAACGCATCATTCGCTTATCGCTTGTCAGTCGTAGCCTACCAAGACACGCTATTTGACGTTATGTGTCATCAAGCTACTCGCACGCGCTGTCATCGCTATGTTTGCAATCAATCTCGCCACTAAATCTCTTCGATTCTACCTTCAACTCGGTCTAACTTTCTATCGCTTGGACTGAGGAGACGAAATTCTATCTGTGTCCTATCGGCACACGTGACACCGCCTCATGAAACGGAAGTAATATGGGCGAAACATGGTGGATACGCCGCTGGTACTTCCTATATATAAGTGTTTTAACCATACTAACAAACTTTCATGGGAAAGTGCCACGTGGGGCTCGATGTTAATTATCTTTTCGAACCGTTAAAAACTGATTTTTATAAAAATTATATTAAAGCCGTTGGACAAGTGAAATTTCCTTACAACGTGGAGGTAACATCGAATCAGCTTAACTCCATGCCCGAGGGAAGTTTCATAAGTCTAGTTTTGCTCAAAACTTTTGCAACATCAAAACGAAACCTTTCTTAAGACGTTGGTTCGACATCGAGTTCAGCTTGAACCCATGTCATAGGAGAGTTTTCTTAACCCCAGTTTTCATTTCCAAATTCTTTTAAAATGTTTAAACATAAATTTTCTTACAACGTTGGTTAACATACGTAGCTTAACCCTACGACCTTACTAATTCTTCGGGGCTCGAGATACTTTTGAAACGCCAACTCCTGGGATACAACTCTTGTCATTACGTCGCCTTTTCGCTATCACAATTAAACTCTCTCTTACTCGAGACGCTAGCGATTGACAACTTCCAGTCGACTAACTCGCCGTATCGCTACTTATGTGGTACAACCCTCACAAAGTCTACCTGCAGGATTATTTTCGGGATGAAATTTCCTAAAGCAGGGGAGACTGTAACAACCCGCACGTTCGTGCGTTGTTACTACTCGCTACACTCGTTACGCCTAACACCAGAGATTCGGATCATAATGTAACTATGTCGCATACATCGCTATTTCGCAGTATATTCGTATATTTCGCATATTTTATCGCTATAACGCATCACATCGCATACACTAACACTCACGATGTCATTGAGTGAGGACCTATTCTACCCTCCTCGATAGCCGTGATGTGTCACGACGCAAACAATAATGTTAACGATGACTTTTCGCGTGAGTACTACCCCATCGATCATCGTGACGATGATGACAACACGAGCGAGTGGTACCCCGTCAGTCATTGTGGCACAACACATCGCAAACTCGAAAGCGCACCCGCAATCACACGCAACTCGATTATCACACTGTACATTTGAAAGTGTGGATACGTATATACGACCTTCTGTGATTAATTATAATAAATATATATATGAAAATGTGTAACCAAACTATCGCAACGCTTAACGATCGAAACGAAACACCGAAACGTTGACCATCGGAACAACTCGATCGAGTGACAGCTCGATCGGACGGTCACCCGATCAGGTTGCCACCCGATCTGTGACACTCTATCGCCTCCTCTCCTCTTCACCTATAAATAGCCCTTGTCACATCACTTGAACAGTGATGTGACAGATCCCACTTGACCAGCACGCTTTGGGTATCTTTTCTCTCGATTTCTCGTGATTCTTGTAAGTTTTCAACCTAAATCTTGTACTTCTATGATCTACACGCACTCCTCCACCTTTCTCTCTTTTGAATTTCAACTTTTAACCTTGAAATCAACGGATTTGAGGTGTTCTAGGGTGATGTCATCATGAAGTTCATATGAACTTCAAGTTTTGGCATCATTCCACCATGAATAACTCAGATATGAAGGATTTCCATAAGATTAAACAAAGTTTTCACACAAATCTAAACATTTTCATGGTTAAAAGGATTTAAAGATGGTTTTCCAACCTTCTTTCAATTCTTTTACACTCAATGTACTCGAAACCGATAGAATCAGAGCTCGTTCTGACCTTCTACTCCTTCTAGTGACATGTCGGTTCAAGATCTGGTTTCTATCAGAGAGACTACCGATTTCGGGTTAAACATGGACAATCGTCTCGAACAGGTTAACTGGTCGGGCCAGGGTGATTACTGTTGGTTAGCATGATATCACCCCGTCTCGATAAACACCGCAAACCTATCAAAACTACCAAGTATCAAGACGATCAGGCCATCAGAACGGACTGCAGTCCGATCGGGCTACCACCTAATCGGATTGCCTCCCGATCGGACAGCCGCTCGATCGGCTTGCACTTGGCCCCACACTTAAATTTTATTTCAAACTTTCAATAGTTTGAACATCAAACGGATTGCCATCCGATCGAATTACCACCCGTCACTTGGTTCAACCGCCACCGCTTAACGCACTGTTCAACGCTTACGCTATCAATTTGTACTCAGGCTAATATCAGACGCGCTCTCAATCCATCCAATCAAGTTGTGTTTACTTTCTGAACACGCACTGTGAGTATACTTGAACCCTTTTTGCTTTTGCACTTTTAGGTGTAACATACGTTGCTATCGAATCAAATCATATCAAATGCTTAAACTATTTATCACTTGCGAATGACTTACTTGCATAGTTATACGTGATGCTAGTTACATATGTGCTAGGACTTATACTCGCGACGTCCCACCATGACTAGTATAGTACTATTGCGCCCGACGGGGTCTAGTTTGCCGTCGCGTATTCGAGCATCGAGGACTTAGCTGGTAGTATCGGTTTTGTGAGTATATATGTCGTGTATCCCGTTTATGTATGTAGGAATTCGCAGCACTTTTAATCTATTATGCTATTGGATATCAAACCTGTATACTCGCCAATACTTTTGTATTGACATTATTTTAACGTATGTTGCAGGTTAGATCGCAGGCTATTTCAAACCAAGCTAGGAAGTCTAGAAACTCAACTAAAATCTAGGTTGTCGGATTTGTATTGTTCGAGAGAACATGTAATCTGTGACGACGTATGTGATTATGATTGTTTATTAGTATGGGATAATGAATGCATTAATTATTGTCGCAAAATAGTTGTTATGGATTCTCCTGAGCAATCTGATTCGCCTAGTGCCGCGCCCCGATGATTCCGCCATCGGTTGGGGTGTGACACCATAAATGTCAAAAAAATTAACCAGAAAACCCTATAACGCCAAAAAATTACATATGTGACACAAAAAAATTAATTCAAACCCAAAAAGTTTAAAAAATACAATTAACGCCAAAAAAAACTTAGACGCCATAAAATATTATACGGGGTTGGGAAATAAAAACAAGAATGAAAAGACAAAAAAGCCCCTCCACCCTTCTCTATGCCGCGGGACACGTGTTGGGCCAGGATGCGTTCTCACCGTTCTCACACTTTTGAGTGTTTTCTTCTGATCCCGTTTCTATATATACATATTAGTGTAGCATTTTAGGCTGATCGGTGTGGGGGACGTCTCTGGTGCAGCTTGGGACCATACCCCTTCAAGTCCCCCAGTCCAGTGCTGCTTCCATGCGCGAAGTAAATGGTTGGAGCTCTGGACTCAGAAAAAAAGAAAGTGTGTTAGTCTTTTAAAGTGTTTGTTAGGTCTTGGTATATGGCGCGTGTGTGAGTGGTTATCGATTATTACAGCGCGGCTACCAAGCTTTCCTATTGATAGCTGTTGCTCTTAAGGGTTAGCGCGCAGGCTCATTGGCTAATGATGTATGCGGCGCGGTCCTTGCTACCTTCTGCATGAAGTTTTATAGTAAATTTAGGTGGGGAAACTCTCGAAATTTGAATTCTGACAGGTTGGTGCAAATGTCGTTGATAGCGACGGTTGAGTTGACTGCTGACACGGCGATCATCATGTTGTCACTGACGGTTCGGCTCTCTGTCAGGTGAGTGAGGACCACGCGCGCGTGTTAACTGTCACTCCGGGAATCCCGTCTTACGTGGCGATTGCTGATTGGATACGCGTGCGGTGATCTCGGCATGTTTACCCATCGCATTAAATGCGATGGGTATAAATACTCAACGATAGAGAGAGAATTGCACATTCGTTTCTTTGCATTCTCACCCTTCTTTCTTTGATCTTCATCTTTCCTTCAAATCTTCAAAGATTTCATAGGAGATCTTCAAGTTTTTCCAAAACTTAGTGAACCTTCATACTCAAATATTCATGGCTGACGAGGAATCAGTGCAAGTAGAAGAAGGTCCACTCCCTGTCCTTAAGTGGGATCAGGGATTGTTCGAGCAACTAGTCAGAGGTTTCCAGTTTCTGGCGGAGTGGGATGCCCGGTATCCTCAACAGGGGCAAACGGCGGCCGATGCACCACCGGGTTATATTACTCTTTTTGCCGATTTCTTTCTTGAAGGCAATTTTCGTTTGCCGGCTACTCACTTTATGGCCACCATACTACACTTTTATAGTTTTCACATTTCACAGATGAGTCCCATGGGGATGGTTAGGGTTCGACACTTTTAGTTCCTCTATAGATCCCATTGGCTCGAGCCTGACATTGAGAAATTTAGGTCGATTATTCAGTTAATCAGGAACCTGGGCTTTTATTCTTTCACTTCTTGGAACGTAAAGAAAATCTTGCTGAACCCTCCTAAAAGTTTTCACGATTGGAAGATGAAGTTTTTCTTTATCCGAGAGGAGGTTATACCAATCGCGATGATTTTCCGGGAATCTGGTGAGATTGTAAAGGAGCATGTCCCTGATCCGAAGAAGGAGGCGTGGTATGTGCGCTTGACTGCGACACCTAACATGATCTTTGGTGAGCAGGTTCTCATTGCTGCAGGCATGAGTGATAGGCGGCCTGCGCGCGGTGAAGAGGTTCCCGTTTTGTTGCTTAACGGTGAAGGTATGTCTTGACCCTTTTGTTCTTTACTTCAATGCTATTAGTACCTGATCGTTGTTTCTTGATGCAGTTACGCAGCTGTATCTAGCTGCTTTCACTACTTTTGGTCGGGTTATGGGCGTGCGCCCCTTGGAATCTGGCGAGGCGTACTGGTATGAGCAGATCAAGGACAACTTATTATACCCTCCTGCTGGAATCATTTCCAATCCTACCTCTGCAACTGAAGGTGTGCATCTTCCCAACCCGAGGCCCTTGCGGGCTGTGACTTCCGCTGGGAAAGAGATTATTTATCTTTTCAGCGAGAAGTTTGTAGGTTCGTCAAATAGGGAGCTAAGTTCCTAGTCTAACATCTTTGCAGGTGTGTTGCGCAACCTGGGGACAGATCCTGAAGAGAAGAAGAAGAAGAAAGCTACGACCAAGAAGAATATTACGAAGAAGGCGGTTACTCTTGATACTGGCGCGACCAGTAAGAAAACTAGGGGTAGTCACGCGACTGCTGTGCCTCCTGAAAAAGGTACTCTTTGATTTTGATAGAGTAACATCGAGGATTATTTTGTCACGAGTGACTCACTAGAGGGTTCGTCTTGTATAGGTGAGAAGAAGAAATTAGGTGGCGCTGCTGGATCAAAGAGCTCCGGGAGTGCTGGGTCCAGAGTACCTGAATCTGGCACGACTCCATCGTCAATCAACCTGGATGAGGAGGAAGAACATGAATAAGAAGAAGCCGCTAAGTTAGTGACCAGGAAAAGGTCACGCGAGGAAACTGCTGGGACTGGACCGGCGCAGAAGGCTGATGAGGGCCCAGTGATAGGGAAGCAGAGCAGGCTGCACTCCCTTTACAGGTTTTCCCCAAGTTAGTGTTATGAACCTCATGCTTTATGTTTTCCTCCTTGGTAAAATTTTTGACATTTAACTTCTGCAGAGGCCTTGAAGAAGACTCCTGAAAAAATTAAGGGTGTTGAGCTGGAGAAATCCAAAGAGCCAGCGACGAAGAAAACCAAGTTTATTATCAAGCCTCCTAGAACAACTGAGAAGGAGGTTGAGAATACGATTGAGAAGCCCGACGGCGGTGTAATCCCTGAGAAGAAGAAGGCGAGGACCGAGACTACTGCAACCACCCAACACAACGAGGCGCAGGGTCCGGAGGTCGTACATATCACAGGTCTTGACCAACCCTTCAAGGAGAAAGAACTGGAGGTTGTTAAGCCAAAAGAACCTGAAGTTGTTAAGCCAACAGAACCTACGTAGCATGACACCCCCTACCCAAACTGTACAAGTGACATCTGTTGTTGGGGGTCAACTGTTACAGTACCGGAGTAGGCAGCGCATAGAGACACTTTGGCTGCTGCCGGTGGTGCAGGTGCTGGAGGTTCTGGTGCAGGTGGCCAGAAAGGTGAAGGAAGCAAGTGGGCGATGCCGCAAACTCCCATAGGTCTGAAGGATACCTTGGGGGATATCTATTATAATACTTACACTGAAGAGGCTCGCGGCGATGCTCCCCACCACCCTGTTTGGGGTTTGAAGCAGAAAGATACGTTTGTTGAGTTCGGAGCTTCCCGAGACTGGTTCTTAGGTTCTTTTCCCCCTGGGGAAGTAAACCGGCAAAGGGAACAAAACCTCTATATTATTGGGGTGGCCAACGCCCGCTCTGCTAACCATCAGATTGTGCACGAATGGCGCACAATGAATAAAGAGCGAGCTGATTGGGAGAAGTACCAGGAGCGTCTAGTGAAAGAAGTCCGAGATTTTGAGTAATTAAGAAATAAATTTGCCGAAGAGAAGGCCCCTTTTGAGGCTGAGAAGAAGGCGGAAGATTGGGGTCGCGAGGGGCTGAAGAGCAAGCTCCAAGCTACTGAAGAGCTTTTGTCGAAGGAGCGCGCGGAATGGAAGAAGGTATGTGAGAAAGATAACCAATGCATGTATACAGCGCGCTCCAAGATTACCGACCTCGAGGCTGACATCGCCACTCTTAAAGGGAAGGTTAAGGAAGCTCAAGCAGACAAAGGGCGTGTTGAGGTTCAACAGACTTAACTCTTTTCCCTCTTGTATTTCCTCACTAATCGAAATATTTCTAACTCATTATTTCAACACTTGCAGGCTGAGCTGAATGCGCGGATTGAGAATAAGGATAAGGAGCTAGTTGCAAAGGATGTGGAGATTGCAGAGTTGAAACGTCGATTGTTTGAGGCTCATGATATGAATGAATCATTAGAGATCGATCTTGAGGCCGAACGGGTGAAGGCTGAGACTGCCGAAGAAGTGAAAAAAAAGGCCGAGGAGGCGCGCGACATCAGCACTTCTGCCCTGAATGTGGCTCAGAATAATTACGCTGAGGCTCAAACAATCGTTGATATACTTGTTTCTGAGTCCGAGTGGATGCGAAGTCGAGGAGTAGTTGCGGTGAGTTTCTCCTCTTTTGCCTTAGATTTTATTTGTTGACTTGTTTTAATTATTTCCTTCTTTTGTGTAGATTGCCAACTCTATATTAAACACTACTGAGCTGGATGAGGCTGTTGCCGCGCTAACTGAGTGTGTTCATCATTTCGAAGAGGCGTTTGGCCAGCCGTTCAATACTCGCCACTGCTCAGTGTCTGACCAGGCTGAATCTATGCTTTCTCGCGTTGAACATGTTTATGACCATCTTTCATTACCTGTTATGGAGTTGGTCATTGATGCGCTAAAACATGATGATTGGAGTGCACGGCTGAAGTCCATCCTTGACCCTCCAGAGACTGTGGAGTTGACAGATGAAGAGGAGGAAGCTGGCGGTGATGGTGATGGTGATAGTGATGGTTATGAATAGGTGGTAGGATTTGTAGGTTGATGCCTTGTAATTTTCCTTGTTTTTAGCTTATGTAATCGTTGCGCGGTTGCGCTTTTTGAATGGACTATATTATGTTTTCTTTTTATTCTTGTCAAGTTACAATTATTGCATTGTTGCTAGAAACTTTGTTTAAGTTAGCGCAAATAAATGTAATTGTGGCTCGTTTATGAGTGTTGTTGCCCGGTCTTGCGCTATATTCGCGGAGGACCTTGGAGGCGTAACTCAGGAGCTCGTAATTTACTGAAGTGTTTTCGTGCTAATCAAAAGTTTAACATGCATTTGTAACGTAGAAGACATATGATGATAATCATATGGCATCACCAACATTTGCATTAAGTAGCTAGAAATAGGCACAAGGCCATCATACATAATCGAAAAAAGGAAAGGTGTGTGGCCAACATAGATAATTAAAAGGCGCGTGGCTAACATAACTAACAGAAAAGGCGCATGACCATACAAATATGGTAATCGCATGTAGCACTTGCGCAATTATTACGCGTTCCATGTGCGCGGGATGATGTGGCCATCTAAGGTGCACAGTTTGTACGCCCCTTTTCCCAGCACCTCGTGAACCAAGTATGGGCCTTCCCATTTAGGTGCTAGTTTTCCTGGGCGCTCAGCATTAGAGGCTTCGTTGTCCCTGAACACATATTCTCCCGGGGTATACGTACAGATGCGCACTCTCGCATTGTAGTATCGCTCCAGCTGGGTTTTGTACTTGGTCTCTTGATCCGTGCGATCTCGCGCCTCTCTTCAAGTAAGTCCAAGTCTAAGCGGCGCTCCACTTCGTTATCAAATTTTTTTACTGCTGATAAGCGTGTCTAGGAGAGGCCTATTTCTGCTGGGATAACCGCCTCTGAGTCGTAGACAAAGCTAAAGGGGGTTTCGCCGTTGCTTGTTTTTGGCATGGTTCGATGAGCCCACAAAATGCTAGGAAGCTCATTGACCCACCCTCTTCTTTTGGTGCCCATACGGGCCTTTATCCCTTCCACAATGCTTTTGTTGACAATTTCTACTTGACTGTTGCCTTGAGGGTGCACAACGGAAGAGAAAGTATGCTCAATATTCAGCTCCTTCATCCATTTCTGAAGATCTTCGGATGCAAAGTTGGTGCCATTATCAGTCTCGATCTTGAGTGGGAGGCCAAATCTGCAAATGATGTGCTCCGATTTGAATTTTTGCACCATCATTGCAGAAGTTGAAGCAAGGGTCTTCGCCTCCACCCATTTAGTGAAGTAGTCAACAGCAACAATTATAAACTTCACAACGTTGGGAGCTTCAGGGAAGGGTCCCACCATGTCAATCCTCCATTGTTGAAAGGGCCAGACAGTTGATACCGGAATCAGATCATTCTTTGGACACAGGGTCTTTGGTGCGTGCCTCTGACAGGCATCACATCTGCGCAATTCTTTCAAATCGTCAACGTGCATCCCAGGCCAATAGTAGCATGCGTTCATTATCTTTGCTACGACCATGCGTGGGCCCGCATGAATGCCGCATATGCCTTCATGTATTTCCCTGATCAAATAACTTGCATCTTGGAGGTCTACGCATCGTAGTAGTGGTCCTAAAAAGGATCTTTTGTAAAGAATGCCCCCATTCATCTCGTAAAACAGCGGTTTGTTTTGTATTTTCCTAGTTTCCGCCTTGTTCTCCTGGAGAATTCCCTCTTGAAGATACTGGATGATTGGGGTCATCCATGAAGGTGGCCCTATCTCAATCACATTGAACTGGCGCAGTAATACTGATGGGTTTTTCAAGACTTCGATTCTAACATCCTTGGCGAGGTGCTGAAATGCTGTTGAAGCGAGCTTCCTTAGCGCGTCGGTTGGCTTATTTTTTGACCGGTTGATATGAACAACCTTGTATGATTTGAACTTTTGAAGTAGCTCTTTTGCTTGTTCCAAGTATAAAGCCATGATCTCGCCTTTCGCATCGTACACCCCGTTGATTTGACTCGCGATCAGGAGAGAGTCGACATGTGCTTGTATATTCTGTGCTCCCATCTTGATGGCCAGGCGCAAACCTGCCAAGAATGCTTCATATTCTGCCTCATTGTTGGTGTTTTTGAAGTCCAACTTGATGGCATAGGTAAACTCATGCTTCTCTAGGATGACGAGGCGCATACCAGCTCATGCGTCGTCTTCATTTGAGACTCCATCGGTGAATAACAGCCATAATTCATCCGATGTATCTTTTATGGGAGTATCTACTGCTTCACATTCCTTGATCTTATCCTCTGGGACTTCAGGGATGAAGTCTACTAACACTTGGCCTTTGATAGCTGGGCGCGGCCTATACAGGATGTTATGGCCCCCAGTTCAATTGCCCATTTCGCCAAACGGCCTGAAGTCTCTGGTTTTTGCAAGATGGTGCCAATATGGAAGTTAGTGAGTACAGTGATTACATACCCTGTGAAATACCTGCGCAGCCTTCTTGAGGCGTGTAGCAGCGCGAGCACTAACTTCTCCATGGTTGAATAAAGTGTTTCCGGATCCGTGAGCACCCAACTAACATAGTAAATTGGAGTTTGAACTCCATCTCTTTCCACTAAATATACCGACCCAATTGCCTTGTCTGAAGAGGACAGGTACAAAATGATCGGTTCTTTCTCGAATGGTGCAGTTAAAGTAGAGAGCTTAATCAAGCACTTTTTCATTTGTTGGAAGGCTGCTTCCGCTTCTGGAGTCCATTTAAACTCTTTTTTTTCACGTAGTTGCGCAACGTACTGATGAAAGGATAAGATTTCGCTGCATGATTTGATAGAAAACGATTGAGCGCGGCTAGGCATCTGTCACACCCCGATATTTCCACGTTTGACCGGTGGGCCCAGTAGGGGAGTATCGTGACGTAGTTGATATCATCATAGTCAAACAACACAATATATCAATGCATAGCGGAAGCAAAAGATAAATATATTACAATCCGAATATAAAGTAATATCAAGTATTACAAAGGAAAGTAAAGGATCCCCAGGTGGATCTTAAAACATAAACATTGTTCAACAGACTTTAGACGCCTAGAACTTGCAAGATTCCTTATTAACGTCCTGAGCAGCTTCCAGCCTATTACGTACTTGTACCTGTCACTTAGACTTTTGAAAATACGTCAGTTTTCACTGGTAAATACACTCAACCGACTCATTTGGAAATGTTTATGAAAATTGGTTTAGGTGCACAAGGCACGAAAATATTTTGACACTTTGATTAAAATGCACAAGGCAAAATTAATCTTGAGTTAATTACACAAATGGGTCCTGTGGTTTATACCTAATTTCGCCTTTGGGTACTAACTTTTTTTTTAACATGTTTAGGTTCTATGGTTTCAATTTTGTAACACCTTTGGGTACTAACACCAAAATTAGTTAATTAATGACTAAAATACCCTTGCATTTTTTTAAGTTTATCAATGTAACACATTTGGGTACTAACACCTAATTTTATTTAAGTTTAAATCAATTTTACAAAATCTATTTATTTTTTTTTTCATCTTTTTATTATATCTCTTAATTAACATAAAGTCTATTTATTTTTTTATTTTCATATTTTTATTAAATTTCTTATTTAACATAAAATCTACTTGTTACGCCAGTATTTTTTTAAATAGATTTTTTAAATAAAATCTACTAGCTATATAGTTTTATGTAAATTAAATTTCTTACTCATTTTACATAATGTAAACTTTACTCGTTTTCAATTTTGGATTGAAATGATTGATAATAATACATATCTTTCATGTAAAAAAAATTGCTCTACATACGGGGCCCGGTTCTATGTCGGTTCAAGATTAACCGACACACCAC
The DNA here is from genome assembly GCA_030545235.1 of Helianthus tuberosus. Lineage (NCBI taxonomy): Eukaryota > Viridiplantae > Streptophyta > Magnoliopsida > Asterales > Asteraceae > Helianthus > Helianthus tuberosus. The sequence goes on from CM060430.1 coordinate 36,666,007, forward strand.
TATTCCCTTATTGGGAATCCCATATTGGGTATAATTAATTAGTAAACATATGGCATCTGTCAGGTGTATGCCTACACCCCGTGCTTAGGTCGTGGCCATTGCATTTAATGAGTTAAGGATATCCAGGACACGGTCGCATTAATCCCCAATGTTTCAGTCAAGCAATACGAATTAAAACAGGTTATTTGTATTTCCCGACTTATTGGTCTGTGAATCCCATACCTGACCATGCGGTATTTATATTACCGTATCCCAAGCCCGTAATAGGGAAAATAAGTTAGGAGTATTTACCTGAGCTAGCTCCTGTCTTAAATAGCAAGAATTTAATAACTCAGTCGTATTCACTTAGGTAAGCGTAGGTACAATTTACCGGAAGGCTCTAGTCTGGAATGATGGTATAAATAACCAATTAGAATACTAACGGGTCTTTAATTAAGCCTAAACTTAGACCGGTTAGTTTTAAAGAAAGATACGGTTCAAACACACGATAAGGCGAAGACCGGTTTAGAATGTGGTTTCGACCCGGCAAGCTTGTATGCTTGTTTAATATGGGTAACTTAAACACATTCGGGATTTTGAGACAAAAAGGATATGGTTTGACCCGTTTCGGCTAATATATGCAAACTAGTCACACAAGCCGATCCGAACCCGGCAAGTGCGTAACGAGTAACCAAAAGAGTCATATACAGATTTCCTAAGTTAATATGCCTTAAATATGTTGTGATATCAGTAGGATACCTTCCATTATGCCCAAAACGAGTTTAATCTCAAAATAAGCCCCGTAGGGGTATTTTGGTCATTTTAAAGATTATAAAATAGATTTAATGAACTTCTGAGGTTCGGGTCTGAATACATCACTAAAATGACTTATTTTAACAGGGTATATCAATTGGTAATAAGTCTTATGTGACAAAATGGTTTTAAACCCAAACTATGCGTTTAATACGCGTAAAAAGCTATTTTAAGCGATTTCCGGGTTATACAGGAAATCTGAGTTTTCTGATCAGGTTATAAAGTTCAAAATACTTTATTTAGTATATAAAATCAGTAGCAATTGGATTGGTATCAAAAGGGCTTGTAAAACTCATTTTATGGCCTAAAAGGGCATAATCGGTATTTACCGAATTAAGGCGATAACCCTAGGTTTTGATCAGTTTAAAAATAATTAAAAATCTTTAAAATTCTCAAAATATTATATTACATCAGTGGGTAAAAGGTTTGGTGTCAAAAATTGAGTTTAGATAGGATTTATGCTAATTGCGCCGTTTAATTACTAAAATGCGTTATAATTACGCTAATGAGCATAACTCCTAATCTAGACCTCCAACTGATGTGAAAATTTAGGGACAACTTTATAAATCAGTAATAAGGATTATTGTCCTTTCACATTTCCAAAATTCTCGTTTTATGGTCAAAAGGGCATATTGGTCAACATTAGGCAATTAACGGAAACGTGTAAACGAATGGGGCAATCAACGAACCAAGCACAGAGGGTTATACCAACATGTAACCTGGTCCTAAGGAAGCTCTAAGGCATTTCCAAACCATACTAAATTGGGTTAGAACTGAAGTCAAAGCAAAAGTCAAAGTTTTGAGACTTTCGGTTCCGAACCGGGTCTAAACAGAAAATTGTCGGGTCGAACATGCTTAGACATATTCTTACATTAATTACTAAGTTATAAGAGTAATAAAACAGGTTGCAAAGATTCTACATTGATAATTGTGTTTTAAATCGCAAATTAGGATCCTGTTAACTTTTTATAAACAACTTTAACTCGACATTTGATCTAGTTAGAATGAGAATCAGAGGGTGCCCTTTTAAGGGTTTATTGCCCACATAATTACCAACTTATAACTACTCTTAATTCGACTAATCACTGGACCATTAATGATTAATCGCTAAGTCAACCGTTAATTACGATGGTTTGACTTTTAAGCTAAAACTAAGTAAAAACTTAACTAAGAAAGGTTAAGCATACTTACCAAAGTCTAATGCACTATTAGAGATGGCTTGGGTCTGCTCTTATGCTCCAGGAAGCTCCAAGAAAGCAGATGGAATGAATGCTCACAAAGTTGCAACCAAAGGGCCTTTTTATAGTGATTTTGATCCATTAAGATCATGACAAATCATGCTATACATGATCCCTGATGATTAACAAGTGTCCCTAAGGCCTAAGAAATATTTTAGGCGGCTCTTGGAAGTGTTTAAGGGCCATATAAGTCGTTTGCAAGGCTGAACAGCCATTTTAAATGAGTTTCTGCATCTAGGCACTGCTTACGGACCGTAAGGGTCTAGACTTACGGTCCGTAAGGACCTGGTCAGCAAAACAGAACTTTCATTTGTTGACAGTTTTAGCCCCTGCACCTCCAAATGCCATTTCCGACACATCCAAGGCCCGTTAAACCATTTTTAAGGCTCTACAATGATGCCTAAGTATGGGGAACATGAAACATGCTCAAAATATGCCAGATGTCGGTTCGTTTGGTTGTACGGTCTCGTTGTTCGGCTAATTACGACGAAACACGGACGGACGCGAAAAACGATCCGAACGACACGACGAATGGAATTTTATCAAGACAAACACTAAAATAAAATATTTTAGTGCTTACATAAATTTTTGGGTGTCCGGGGATATTCAGAATGTAAGATATGCGCGTAAACGCAAACTTGTGCGCTTTTTGACACTTTTAGTCCCTGTATGACTTAAAAGTTTATTTTTGCGCACCAAACACCTCTAAGCCTATATCTAAGCTATATAAAGGATAATTAGGGTATGCATAACTCATGGTCATATTCTGGAAGGTCCGATAACATACGAATCGGTATACTTTAGCAGTTTGACGCTTTAGGTCCCTCTAATGCGCAAACTTGCGTAAATCATCATTTAATAGCATTGAAGCCTCATCTAATCCATATTAGGCATTCTTGAAGGTATTATTAAACATCATAATGCTTTGGGCTCGATAAAAGGTCATTCAGAGGTATAATTAAACATATTGACACTTTTAGTCCCTTATACTTGCAAAGTTGCGCGTAACTTCACTTTTGGGCATAAAAGCCTTGGGTGGCCAATGATTGGCAAATCCCGAGAGTATAATCAAATATCATGAGGCTCTCGTTTTGTTAAAAGGTCACTCAGAGGTAAGAATTAACATGTTGACGCTTTTAACCCTTTTATGCGCAAACTTTCAATTAATTACATAAACGGCTACACTTGATTAACAAGTGGCTCATTTGTGAATATAAAACCATAAAAGGTTATTTAGAAACTTATTTTAGGTATGTTAATACTTCCAGTTCTTTCATAATCAAAGTTTTCGATTTTTCAAAAAAAATAGTCCCTTAAATTCAACGTTTGACTTCATTAGGGTTTATTACACGTGTCAATACTTCGTTGAACGTGATTTTATGAGGTGTTACATCCTCACCCCCTTAAAAGAAATCTCAACCTCGAGATTTGCTAGAAATGATGGAAGTACTTTTTGTCGCATAATGGACTTAACTTCTATAACATATATGAAGTCTTTCCAAGCTCCCAAGTGACCCCTATATTAGGTACATGTATCCTTTTGGAGCTTCTTAACCTGTCGATCCTCAATCGATACAGGATGCTCATCGCATCATAATTCTGCATATCATTATGTGATAGTGCTTCTTGACTTATTGGCGAAACACATCCTTCAGTCACTAGTGTGCAATGTATTGCGAGCACCGCCAAGCTCCTTAAATAGGTTTTAGCTTATAAGCTACTTGATCTTGATACATTCGATTTCCTTCGAATGATTCTATATACTCAGAGCTTAACTAGCCTGATAATTTAACAAATTTAGCACACCCTTCTAGGGTGTTATCTTTTGTTGCATCTTATTCCTTTAACAAGAACTTAGGAGGTTTGCTATTTTCATAACTCCTTGATTTTCTGCCGAATACTGGCATCTTACAGATGATTATGAATTTGCGTGATCTTATTTGTTGTTTCCAATACAACTTTCAGATCCAGATAATTGGACTTACCAATCTATTGTCCTAACAATAGATGTTTAACATTCCATCTAACCAAGGTCTCCAAGGGAGCAGCCTTGATACTTATATAACAACTATTATTGAAAAACTTATCTTAAGGTGAGATGGTTATTCCAACCATTGCTCAAAACTAATCTTAAGGAGTAGCTAATTCCTTACAGTTAGTCGAACAAATCGACGATCCTGGGCAGCTGATGGCGATTCTTAATCGTTGCCAAATTAGGGTTGCGGTAGATAATGCATAAGCAAAATGAACCGTATTTCATAATTACTAAAAATCGAAGTTCTTAGGACTTTGAATTTTGGCTTTATGAAACCTTCTCTAAAAAACTTATCGATTTGGCTCTTAGTTCTTCCTATTCCATTGGTACTAACAGATATAAGGCTTTTACAATAACTGCAGCCCCTAGCGGGATGTTTGTCCTAACATCCTCTTGCCTCTCAGGAGGTAAACATGGTAATCTTAGGAGAAGATAATTAAGATACAAGAAGGTTACAGAGATTTCCCATATCTCAGGCTCCAGTTCATCCATCATTGTTTGTGTCAAATGAGTGACACAATTATGTTACAAGTCCACGAATTCTTTATTCGGGAACATTTACTGGGATAATTCCATTCTGGATATCTTCTTTGAATACTACTAGTCGACTTTAGTACGATATGACCATTGGGATATCTCAGGGATTCCATGCATTAAACCTCCATACTGATAAGGCATGGAAGCAATCTATGGGACACACTAGGATACGCCAATCCTCATATGGCACTTTTATCAAACATAGTTTGGCATTCGCAGGCGATAGAAAACAATGAGAAAATAATAAAATAATATATATTGTCGTACTCTTTCTGGGGAAGAGTACTCCAGATTCTTATGGAAGGATTATCTTCGAAGATGGGAGAGAGGGTCTTTAAAGATTCCATTGGTAAGTTATACCTTACATTTAATATCTGGAGTTCTTATGAATGTAATCAAGAGTTTGCTAGGCTTATGGTTTACTAAAGGTTTATTACCCCTTGCATTAACGTAAGATACTTAGCAGACACTATCAATGCTAAATGGTACGGGACGTACCTGATGCTATCATGGATTTAATCGGTAGTTCAGACGTTTCCTTTCTTATCCTTCCCAGACTTAGTTGTTCCTTCCTTGGCAGCCTCAGGGCAATTAGTACTGATGTGGCCCTTTTCGCCACAGCTGAAACAGTTTGCATTCTTTATGTCCCTACATTCGTGGGACTGGTGGCCAGTTCTTTTACAGATGCCACATTGCTTTATCTTTTGGCTTGATCGACACTGTCCCCAGTGTCTTCTTTTGCAGGTTTTGCATGTAGGCTTTTTGTTGGAGTCCCGTTGGTTATTGTTGAACTCGGATTTGCTCTTCTTAGGATTCTGGGAGTTATCCTCCTCCCTTTGTCTTTTCTCATTAGTTTCATTATTGATTGACTTTTGTCTCACTATATCTAGAGTGAGAGACAAGGATAGATCTACAGCTAATCTGAAGGTGATTGGCCTTGATGCCTTAACATTCCCTTTTATTTCTGGTGCCAAACCACCGATGAAACGCGCAATGCGTTTTGGCTCCGGGGTAATTAAATAGGGTACCAATCTAGATAGGGAGTTGAAGTCGGTAACATATTCCTGACAATTTAGATTCTTCATTGTGAGAGTCAGAAAATATGTCTCCACCTTTTCCACTTCGTGTTGTGGGCAGTAGTTCTCTTTGATAAGGTCCACAAAATTGGACCATCCCATATTGTATAGGGTAATTTTCCCCGTGGACTGCATCATGGCCCTCCACCATACAAGAGCTTCGCCATTGAAAGATTGTGAAACAAATTTTACTACGTCCTTATCAGCACAATTGCTGATGTCCACCACAGTTTCCATTTCCTCAAGCCATTCCATAGCATCAATTGCTCCTTTTTCGCCATTGAAATCTCTGGGTTTACATGAGACGAAGTATTTATACGAACAGGTTTTAACATGTGGCTCTTGATCAAGCACAACCTGTCCAGGCGGAATACTCCTCTGATTTGACGAGTTATGAACATCGTCTTCCCTTGAATCATGTGATTTAGAAGGGGGCTTACTACGAGCCACTGATAGAGTCTTAGAGTGTGTATCACTTGATTCATCATACTGTGTGTCGAGGGCTCGTGTAACGGCATTATCTATTAATGCCTGCAGTTCCGCACCAGTTATATTAATTCTGGGAGCATCATTATTTTCCCTCGGGTGGCTGTTGACCTCATCCGATCCAGCCATGTAGCTTGATTGCTACATAAATATTGACGATGATTCATTCAGAGGTTATTATGGATACATCACTTTTGACGATTCATCAACCATGGTAATATAAACCATATTGGTTAATTTGTTAGTTATATTTAATTAGCATTTTCATTATAATTTATCCTAGTTATAAAACATTAAGGATATAAAGGTGGCGCAAAGGCCTAGTCACAAGGACAGTTTTAAATTTACAAGCCATGATTTCAGAGAATCGAGGCATTAAGGTTTGAACATATTTCATTACCTTTTCTGGACAGAGAGTCAAAGACTACTACTGTCTTTTGTCTCAAGGACGTTAATTATAGCCCGTAGGCACTTCATCCTTAAGGGATGATTATTTCAAATATGGCCTGTGTGACTTTTAACGATTCACAGTTTGCCAAAAATGTTAACATACTTACAGATGTTAACAGGGATTGGAATCTTTTGGATAGGTTTTACCGTCTTGGCCATGTCTAGAATGACATACAGGCTAGGTCGTACCTTTAAGATTCTTTTTAATATGTATACTGGCAGGAAAGGAAAGATATTTATTTTATTCAGGATTTTTATCATAAATCCTAATTTATAAGTTAGTAATAGCACAAAAGGCCTAGTCACGTGGACAAGTTTAATTTATAAGCCATGATTTCAGAGAATCTAGGTATTAAGGTTTGAATCAAAGTTCATTACCTTTTCTTGACAGGGAGTTGTAGGCTACCACTGTCTTTAGTCTCAGAGTACGTTAATTATAGCCCGTGGGGACTTCACCCTTAATGGATGATTATTTCAAATAAGGGAATTTAGATTAACCCATTTTTTTTAAAAGATGGCCTGTGTGACTTTAACGATTCACAGTTTGCCAAAAATGTTAACATACTTACAGATGTTAACAGGGATTGGAATCTTTTGGATAGGTTTTACCGTCTTGGCCATGTCTGCAATGACATTTAGGCTAGGTTTTACCATCTTGGCCATGTCTGCATTGACATTTAGGCTAGGTTTTACCATCTTGGCCATGTCTGCATTGACATTTAGCCTAGGTTTTACCTTTAAGATTCTTTTAATATTTAACGCAGAACAATCCTAAATTGAGATGTAAACAAGGATCTAATTGTGGAACTACCATCTTGGCCCTATCTTAAGGTGACATATGGCTAGGTCTTGTCCTTTTTAAATTTTGCCATTTTATTATAATGGTAGATCTTATAATATAGGAATGATATTTTAAATATAATCGTTCCATTAAAATTTAAACAAGTATATGGTTGCCCTAAACGGGACTTTTAACAGAAAATGACTTGCCCATGCAAGGGCTAATCAGAAAATAACAAAGGAACCAAATAAGGACAAAATAAAACGAATTAGGATTTATCCTATGTTCTTGTCTAGACTCAAGAATGTGCAACTGTGTAACTGAGATTAAAAACAAAAAGGCTAGCGTTTAATTCACTCAGTGTTGGCTCTGATACCAACCTGTCACACCCCGATATTTCCACGTTTGACCGGTGGGCCCGGTAGGGGAGTATCGTGACGTAGTTGATATCATCATAGTCAAACAACACAATATATCAATGCACAGCGGAAGCAAAAGATAAATATATTACAATCCGAATATAAAGTAATATCAAGTATTACAACGGAAAGTAAAGGATCCCCAGGTGGATCTTAAAACATAAACATTGTTCAACAGACTTTAGACGCCTAGAACTTGCAAGATTCCTTATTAACGTCCTGAGCAGCTTCCAGCCTATTACGTACTTGTACCTGTCACTTAGACTTTTGAAAATACGTCAGTTTTCACTGGTAAATACACTCAACCGACTCATTTGGAAATGTTTATGAAAATTGGTTTAGGTGCACAAGGCATGAAAATATTTTGACACTTTGATTAAAATGCTCAAGGCAAAATTAATCTTTTATACTTGGGACAAACTATATCTCATGTTATCAGTTTTACATAACTTGCTCTACATACGGGGTCGGTTCTATGTCGGTTCAAGATTAACCGACACACCACTATTCCCTTATTGGGAATCCCATATTGGGTATAATTAATAAATAAACATATGGCATCTGTCAGGTGTATGCCTACACCCCGTGCTTAGGTCGTGGCCATTGCATTTAATGAGTCAAGGATATCCAGGACACGGTCGCATTAATCCCCAATGTTTCAGTCAAGCAATACGAATTAAAACAGGTTATTTGGATTTCCCGACTTATTGGTCTTTGAATCCCATACCTGACCATGCGGTATTTATATTACCGTATCCCAAGCCCGTAATAGGGAAAATAAGTTAGGAGTATTTACCTGAGCTAGCTCCTGTCTTAAATAGCAAGAATTTAATAACTCAGTCTTATTCACTTAGGTTAGCGCAGGTACAATTTACCGGAAGGCTCTAGTCTGGAATGATGGTATAAATAACCAATTAGAATACTAACGGGTCTTTAATTAAGCCTAAACTTAGACCGGTTAGTTTTAAAGAAAGATACGGTTCAAAAGCACGATAAGGCGAAGACCGGTTTAGAATGTGGTTTCGACCCGGCAAGCTTGTATGCTTCTTTAATATGGGTAACTTAGACACATTCTGGATTTTGAGACAAAAAGGATATGGTTTGACCCGTTTCGGCTAATATATGCAAACTAGTCACATAAGCCGATTCGAACGCGGCAAGTGCGTAACGAGTAACCAAAAGAGTCATATACAGGTTTCCTAAGTTAATATGCCTTAAATATGTTGTGATATCAGTAGGATACCTTCCATTATGCCCAAAACGAGTTTAATCTCAAAATAAGCCCCGTAGGGGTATTTTGGTCATTTTAAAGATTATAAAATAGATTTAATGAACTTCTGAGGTTCGGGTCTGAACACATCAGTAAAATGACTTATTTTAACAGGGTATATCAATTGGTAATAAGTCTTATGTGACAAAATGGTTTTAAACCCAAACTATGCTTTTAATACGCGTAAAAAGCTATTTTAAGCGATTTCCGGGTTATACAGGAAATATGAGTTTTCTGATCAGGTTATAAAGTTCAAAATACTTTATTTATTATATAAAATCAGTAGGAATTGGATTGGTATCAAAAGGGCTTGTAAAACTCATTTTATGGCCTAAAAGGGCATAATCGGTATTTACCGAATTAAGGCGATAACCCTAGGTTTTGATCAGTTTAAAAATCATTAAAAATCTTTAAAATTTTCAAAATATTATATTACATCAGTGGGTAAAAGGTTTGGTGTCAAAAATTGGGTTTAGATAGGCTTTATGCTAATTGCGTCGTTTAATTACTAAAAGGCGTTATAATTACGCTAATGAGCATAACTCCTAATCTAGACCTCCAACTGATGTGAAAATTTAGGGACAACTTTATAAATCAGTAATAAGGATTATTGTCCTTTCACATTTCCAAAATTCTCGTTTTATGGTTAAAAGGGCATATTGGTCAACATTAGGCAATTAACGGAAACGTGTAAACGAATGGAGCAATCAACGAACCAAGCACAGAGGGTTATACCAACATGTAACCTGGTCCTAAGGAAGCTCTAAGGTATTTCCAAACCATACTAAATTGGGTCAGAACTGAAGTCAAAGCAAAAGTCAAAGTTTTGCGACTTTCGGTTCCGAACCAGGTCTAAACAGAAAATTGTCGGGTCGAACATGCTTAGACATGTTCTTACATTAATTACTAAGTTATAAGAGTAATAAAACAGGTTGCAAAGCTTCTACATTGATAATTGTGTTTTAAATCGCAAATTAGGATCCTGTTGACTTTTTATAAACAACTTTGACCCGACATTTGATCTAGTTAGAATGGGAATCAGAGGGTGTCTTTTTAAGGGTTTATTGCCCACATAATTACCAACTTATAGCTACTCTTAATTCGACTAATCACTGGACCATTAATGATTAATCGCTAAGTCAACCGTTAATTACGATGGTTTGACTTTTAAGCTAAAACTAAGTAAAAACTTAACTAAGAAAAGTTAAGCATACTTACCAAAGTCTAATGCACTATTAGAGATGGCTTGGGTCTGCTCTTATGCTCCAGGAAGCTCCAAGAAAGCAGATGGAATGAATGATCACAAAGTTGCAACCAAAGGGCCTTTTTATAGTGATTTTGATCCATTAAGATCATGACAAATCATGCTATACATGATCCCTGATGATTAACAAGTGTCCCTAAGGCCTAAGAAATAGTTTAGGCGGCTCTTGGAAGTGTTTAAGGGCCATATAAGTCGTTTGCAAGGCTGAACAGCCATTTTAAACGAGTTTCTGCATCTGGGCACTGCTTACGGACCGTAAGGGTCCAGACTTACGGTCCGTAAGGACCTGGCCAGCAAAACAGAACTTTCATTTGTTGACAGTTTTAGCCCGTGCACCTCCAAATGCCATTTCCGACACATCCAAGGCCCGTTAAACCATTTTTAAGGCTCAACAATGATGCCTAAGTATGGGGAACATGAAACATGCTCAAAATATGCCGGATGTCGGTTCGTTTGGTCGTACGGTCTCGTTGTTCGGCTAATTACGACGAAACACGGACGGACGCGAAAAACGATCCGAACGACACGACGAATGGAATTTTATCAAGCCAAACACTAAAATAAAATATTTTAGTGTTTACATAAATTTTTGGGTGTCCGGGAATATTCAGAATGTAAGATATGCGCGTAAACGCAAACTTGTGCGCTTTTTGACACTTTTAGTCCCTGTATGACTTAAAAGTTTATTTTTGCGCACCAAACACCTCTAAGCCTATATCTAAGCTATATAAAGGATAATTAGGGTATGTATAACTCATGGTCATATTCTGGAAGGTCCGATAACATACGAATCGGTATACTTTAGCAGTTTGACGCTTTAGGTCCCTCTAATGCGCAAACTTGCGTAAATCATCATTTAATAGCATTGAAGCCTCATCTAATCCATATTAGGCATTCTTGAAGGTATTATTAAACATAATAATGCTTCGGGCTCGATAAAAGGTCATTCAGAGGTATAATTAAACATATTGACACTTTTAGTCCCTTATACTTGCAAAGTTGCGCGTAACTTCACTTTTGGGCATAAAAGCCTTGGGTGGCCAATGATTGGAAAATCCCGAGAGTATAATCAAATATCATGAGGCTCTCGGTTTGTTAAAAGGTCACTCAGATGTAAGAATTAACATGTTGACGCTTTTAACCCTTTTCTGCGCAAAATTTCAATTAATTACATAAACGGCTACACTTGATTAACACGTGGCTCATTTGTGAATATAAAACCATAAAAGGTTATTTAGAAACTTATTTTAGGTATGTTAATACTTCCAGTTCTTTCATAATCAAAGTTTTTGATTTTTCAAAAAAAAAAATAGTCCCTTAAATTCAACGTTTGACTTCATTAGGGTTTATTACACGTGTCAATACTTCGTTGAACGTGATTTTACGAGGTGTTACAGCGTCCGACTAATCTTTGTATTTCTTTGATTGTGCGCGGTGATGGCATCCACTCAATGGCTTGAACCTTTTTCAGGGTTAACTTTGAAACCACCGTTTGTAACTACGAAGCCTAGAAACTTGCCTTCCTCCATTCCAAAAGAACATTTCGCTGGGTTCAGCTTCATGTTCACGCTTCTTAGAGAATTGAACGTCTTCTCTATATCTTTTAGCGTCTGGTCCTCTTCGGGACTCTTGATCACAAGATCGTCAATGTATACTTCTATATGCTTTCCAATGTCATCACCAAATATTTTGTCCATTAATCGCTGGTAAGTTGCGCCAGCATTTTTTAGCCCGAATGGCATCTTTGTGTAGCAGAAGATTCCGATGTTAGTGCGAAAGGCTGTTTTATCTTCGTCTTCTAGCTTCATCTGGACTTGGTGATATCCCTTGTAACAATCTAAAAAACATTTCCACCTGAATGGTGCGAGAGAGTGTATTTTCTTGCCGATCTCAGGAAATGAATAGCAATCTTTGGGGCACGCCTTATTGAGATCTATATAGTCGACACACATACACCATCCTCCTGTAGACTTCTCAACCATTACGGGGTTTGCAACCCAACTTTGGTAGCACACCTCCCTCAGTATTCCTGCCTTTAGCCGTTCACAAACTTGCTCATTCATGGCTTTTGTTTTATCCGATCCTAGGTTGCGCTTTCTTTGAACCTTCGGCTCGACTGATGGATAAGTATTCAAACAATGCTCGGTGACGTCGCACGGCACGCCTGTCATGTCAGACGGGGTCCAATCGAAGATGTCCATGTTTCTAAACAGTAATTGCTTGAGGTGCATCCTGATACTTGGTGAGATTGCATGGCCAATCGTCACCGTCTGTTCTAGGTACTTGCAATTCAAGACCCATTTTTCTGGCTCGGTTGGTGAGATCTTGGATGCTTTGACTGGGCGTGCATCCTCTGTTGTCATCACCTCTTTCTTTGAGTAGATAATCACCACCCCTATTTCAGTTGGAAACCCGATGGCTGAGTGGGGCGTGGAGGTTACCATGTTCATTTCTCCCTGAGTCTCTCTTCCAATTAGGACGTTGTGTTTTGACTTGACCGACATCACCTTGAAATTAACATTAGTGGTTCTTGAATGCTTCCCGTCAGACAGCGTGACGGGGAAGCTGATTTGGCCCAATGGGAAGACTGTCTCATTGCAAAATCCAGATAGAGGATAATCAACAGGCTCGAGGCACGCTTTGTCTTCTTCATCAAACTGATTGAAACAATGTTCATAAATAATGTCAGCTGTGCTTCCTGGATCGATGAAGACGTACTCTGTTTCATAGTGGCCTATGATGCCGGTAATGACAACGGGGCGCGTGGCGCGTGGTCCCCTACGTACTACTAGAAAGATGACTTGTTGTTCCTGCCATGCTGGTTCAAAGGGGCGCTTACCCTTGTTCCTCGTGTTGTGCCTTGGTCCATCGACCATGTGAGTTTCCAGGCGCCTAACCTTCTTCTGGCTTCCATCGTCATTCCTTTGAATCCGGCGCGTTTCTTTGCGCACGTTCTTAACCAGGTGGCTTAACTTGCTGCTCTTTAATTCCTTCTCGATCTCTTGCCTTAGACTGATACAGTCATCTTGTCACACCCCGAAATTATCAGAGCTGGCGTGACTGGACTAGTATCTTCATTGCACAGCGGAAGCAATTATTCTAAGTCTTTTAGGAATTGAACGCCCACTAAGTACTCGAATCTCCAATGGTTCTCCTATTCCAACCATGCCATAAATTCGGAAGAGTAACCTGAGAAAGAAACATGCGAAAAATCAACATAAAGTTGAGCGAGTTCATAGTTTGTTTGTAAAAGATTTGAAATAAATCTTTTGAGTAACCGGTTTGTGAAATAATATTGAGAAAACAAATTTAGAAATCCTTTTCTTGCCAAGTTATATGGAAACGTTGTATTTGTAACCATGTATTTGTAAAGTCTCATATTTGTAATGTTCGTATACCCGTCAATGCCCACCCTGACTTTGACTTCCTGCCCGCATAATCCTATGCTTTTCGAATTTGTATAAAAAACATGACATTTAATTTGTATAAATCAAGTATTTCTGTGAGTATGTATAAACCTTTCATGTATGAATAAAAGTCCCTGGTATGTAGCATTAAGGAAAAAGAGATCACCAATGGGTTGCAAAGCCACTGGTATGTGTGAAAAAGTGCAGGGAAACTCAAACCTAGCAAATTTGTTACCGGGCTTCCGGCTGGAAGACACAGTCACCTCTATGGGCCTCCCCGGCCTCACGGGTGTGGGCTCGCTACACCCAAATAGATCTATCACTCTTGTGTCCCTCGGTCCTATAATGAGGATTAATGGCCTCAAGTGTTGTGCCCACCCTTCACATGATTTAGTCTAGTAGTAAACCCTCCTTAGGCTAACCATACCGAAAAAAAAAGTCTGTAAATGTCTCTAAATGTCTGTAATAATTGTAACATGATTTAGAAATGTGAGTTTTCATTCATTCGAAAACTTTGTATGTTCTTGCAAAACGTGCTTTGTCTAAAATATGCAATCTTTGTTTATCGATAACCTTGTATGTTTCTAAAAAGAAAAACGTGCATGTCTTTCCACCCCGAAAACACTTACAAAAATATAAAACTGTAAAGGTGGGGTTATGAACTCACCTGAATTGCCTTGTGCAAAGCTAACTAATTATGACTTCATGATGTCGTTTCCAAGACTTGACTGGCTAGCGTGCATTCTACAATATTCCTAACACGGAATATCTTATAAGTTTCTAAATAACATAGTAACTAACTACGTGTCATCGAGCTCTACCGAATCGTTAGTCGAACGATTCAACGGAAATGATTAGGTCATATTTGATAAGTATCGTTTTATTGTCGATAATAATCAATAAGTCTCGACAAGACTTGATTCTCGAGAGATTTGAAAATAAATAAATATTTATATCAACATATATAAATATATCGTTGTAATTGCGTTAGTCGTCTCGGGTGGTCGTACGTGTAAGTATCGAGTATTTGTATGAAAATAATATATAATAACTTGTATTATATATATCACATCTTGTGTATGTTTGCCAAAAAAAAATATACGTATATGCCGTTTAGGCGTATAAAATAAATATAAAGAGTTATATTTATTTTATAAAGGAATCGTCGAGTTGTTATGTTGAAAATAAATATATAAACCCTATTTATTTTTATAAAGAGTCCTCGTTTGATATCCGAAATAAATATATAAATTATATTTATTTATAAAAAGGATTTGTTTGAAATAAATATATAAACTATATTTATTTAGAAAAGAATTCGACTCGTTCGACATTTGGAATAAATATATGAAACTATATTTATTTTATAAAGTGAAGGCGTGTTCGGCGTTTGAAACAATATAAATAATTATATTGATTTTATAAAAGATTCATCGAATTTTCGAAGTTTAAAATAAATAAAATAACTATTATTTATTGGTTGTAGAAAAAATTTCCGAATCGTTGATATCGAAAGTTGTAAGTTGTTGTCGAAAGAGTTTTTATATTCGTATTTGTCTTTATAAAAGCTCCTCGGATAAAAGTTTCGTCTCATAATAAAATGTGTTTTGTTTACGGTTTTTCTCGAAAAACGGGCATAGTTTCCTCTGTTTTTGGACGGCCCCGACAACACAGGTTGTCGTTATTTCATCAAAATTCAATCGACAATTCAATAATATTTATGTATAGCCAATTTGTATAACCGAAATAACAATTAATTCAAAGTAAATATCAACTAATAATTCAGTTATTTGGTCGGTTCGAGCTCGTTATCACGTGATACGTTAAAACTATATAAAACGTAATTAAATAAATCACGTCACTAATCTTTACCAAATCCTCATGTCGAATCACCGAACCGTGAGTTGACCGAAACTGATGTTTGACTTTTGTTGACCCGCGTTGACCGGGTTTGACTATCGAACCGAAACCCGAACCATGTGAACCGAAACTGGATCTGACACGAGTTTGTACTCTTGACTCAGGCTCACATCTTGAACCGAACAACCCGAACTAGAACAGTAGCACCACCTCCGCCTGCTCTCGTCGCCGTCCGGCTGGCCCGGACCGGAGCTGCCGCTGGCGGCTGCTGCTGTCGTTAACCCGTCGCACCACCACCGGTACCCCCCCCCATACCGAAAATGCCTAAAATACGATAGTCCATTGTTAAAGGGGGTTGAACACCCAAAACAAAAGAATAAAAGGAAGTAAAGAACCGAGTCGGGACTCACCAGAATTTCACCGGAATGTAAAATTACTTGAAACTTTGCAGAATGGCTCCTCATAAACCGATCTAGACATGCATGGAAAGAAAAATCCAAAACAGCTTCGCCGGAAAACGGTCGGAGCTTCGCCGGAGTTGCTCCACAGCTCATACGACTGAGAATCTTTGAAGACGGACACCGCCATCGTGTCGGGAAGGTTCGGTTTAGTGGGGTAGGGTGTCTCGTTGAATAAAAAGGTCGCCGGAAATCAGCGCCACCGCCGCCGCAGGTGGCGGCGCCGCCACCGCACCACCGTCACTGGTCGCCGGCATCGTCGCCGGTTGCCGGAGTCGTTCGTCGGACCTGTTGCCAGATTGTTCTAGAGAGAGAAAGTTGGGAGGGTTTTGTGGGTTAGAGAGAGAAAGTGTGGGTGATAAATGAAAGATTTTAGGATAAAAATCTATTTATAAATGGAGTTTTGTGGGCTTGGGCCCGAGGCCCACAAGCCCGCTTCTAGTATATTTAGTGGCCCAATCGCATCTACGAGGTCCATTTACTAACCCGAGCTCCACAAAACGTCCTAAAATAAAATTTCGGGTTTAAAAATATATGAAAGAGTACCGGTAGTCGTTGTTTGCGTTGTTCGTTCGTCGGTTGCGTAAAAATCGCGTAAATGCCTCGTTTGTCGTTTCTGATCCGTTTTTCGGCCCGGTTTCAACTACGAGCATTAAAATTCGAAGACGAAATCAAATATATCATAATATATTAATATCGAGACGAACTTCGAGTCTGGTGCGTCAGTTTCGTCGTTGATTGTCGGTGCGTTACCGTTTCCGCATTTTTCGTTTGCGTCCGCGTTTTGTGTCGTTCGGAAGCCCAATAAATTCACAAAATTAATATCATAAATATAGAATATTCGTCGATAATTCGTATTTGTCGGTGTTGTCAGTATTTCGTACGGCATCGGTTCGTTGTCGCTTAATATTCAGCAGATTTCCAGCAAATCACCATACGCGTACTGTAAAGTCGGATAAACGTTCCTTGGCACTCCAAAGGACTAATTAAGTTAATATGCACTGTAAACACTAATTATTATCGCGTTAATCACCTGTTAATTACGTAATTAAGAGCCGTAAATCACGGGTTGTCACATTCTCCCCCTGTTACAGAAATTTCATCCTCGAAATTTAGACTATGTTATCTCCTCAGAATTGTGCTGTTCGCAGGTAAGTCCGAATAATAACAAAGTGAATGACCGCGTAATCGAAACAAGACTTATTCGAATCATGTGAATTCAAGGACATTCCTTCACAATAGGAATCCCAACGGTTTAAAAGAAATGTGTCCCCGTAATTGATGTCAAAAGAAACGAGACGTAATGATACAGTCACCAGTGCGACTAAGTTAGCAAGGATCCAACGATGAACAGGAACTTCGACCAATCGAATTCCATATGAACGTTTACAACATGTAAATGAGTTCTAGAAACATTAACATCCACTGGATGAACTTAGAATCAACAATCTCAAATATAATAGTTTGCATGAAACGCTCGACCGTGATCAGCACAAGCTGCAAGTTACGCCGACGCCACAAGGTGTCGCAATGAATGAAACAATTCAATAATAGGGGTGATCGAACAAGTATAACCTGTGTTTTGCATGAAACACTCAATCATGATTAGCCCAAGCTACAAGTTTGTACTGACACCACAAGGTGTCATAGTGACTTAAATAATTCAATAATAGCGGTGATCAAACAAATTCACCGTGTTTGAAGTCAAATGAAAGTGCAATGAAGTAAATATGAATGTGTGTTCCAACAAACATCGAAATATTTTCAATTGGAAATGGAGCATCAAAGAAATAATGTTTTCGATCGAAGATAAAGAAGCAATGAAATTTTGCAAAACATTCGATCGATAATGAAAGAACCGTTAATAGGTACACCGGAATATAGAAATAAGTTTGTGTACCACTGTCTTAACACACCATTGTGTTAAGACCGTTGTAATGTGATAAATCAAAGCGGATTTAAAGCAATCCCAGAAATAAATAATTAAATCCGCGCATAAGATATGCAAACGAGTTTAGCGCAAAGTTCAAATAAGTGAAAATACCACCACAAGGTGTCGAAATCAACAAACAATTTAATGGAGTCGACTGCCAAACAAGTTTACTTCGACTCGGAGCAATTGGAACACTTGTTAAAACGAATTTTGAATATGATGCTCCCAATACATCATATGATGCTCTGAAGTGAATATGTGTAATGGACAAGTTCAAACAGTTGAACTTGGTTTTAGCGCAATCCGGCAATAAATACATGTATCGACAAGAAAACTTTCGGCCTGGTCCCAATGAAAAACCATGTATGTAACTTGTAAAGAAATGATCGTGATACAATGACCCTTAAGAGGAGTAGAGATGTGAAAATCTACTCATTAGATGCGAAAATCAGAATTTCTATAAAAGAAATTTAAGGAACTTACCTGGGGTTTCGCGTGATGACCGGTTGTTAGGTGACATTACCATGGAATGTCGAACATATCGTATTCGTCGTTAATTGAAATAGGGGGAAATACGAAGACATGCGTCTTCTCCTTATCGTGACTCGTGTCATTGCAGGATCGCGTGACAAGTTGTCATTTCCTGATCGTTAGTCCTCCTGCTAACAGGAATCTAGCGTCGTAGTTGAATTGCGCCATCGTTTCTTATTAAAGGCCTCGCCTCGATAGTCATATGTGACGTGCTTCAATTCCCGTAGACGTACATATTGAGTTTCGCGTATATCTATGCACTAGCGTTTCATTATGCGTAGGCTGCCTGCTCGGGAAGTTAAAATATCATAGACAATATAGACAATAGTGTGTGCCCGAGCTAATATTCGCGGTTCCTACGTGATGACCTTTAATGAACTTCAACATAAGTTTCCGAAGGTCTTAAATGCATGTTTCCTAAAGTCTCAGGGTTTTGTGTACTGTACGTAATCGTTTCGTGTACCGTGTGTAAAACACAACTTTAGCGTATGTTTGAAACAAAATTTTGACTGTTTGTTTTTCGGCAACGGTTGGAGACCATATTCAAGTACTAGGCGTTCTGTATGTATTCAACGTCTTAATAGTCTAAGTCCCAGAGAAAAGTGAGGTTAGAGCCTAGGTATCATAACAGAAACCTAATTCGCTGTAACCTATAGCTCTGATACCAAGTTGTCACAGCCCGAAATTATCAGAGCTGGCGTGACTGGACTGGTATCTTCATTGCACAGCGGAAGCAATTATTCTAAGTCTTTTAGGAATTGAACGCCCACTAAGTACTCGAATCTCCAATGGTTCTCCTATTCCAACCGTGCCATAAATTCAGAAGAGTAACCTGAGAAAGAAACATGCGAAAAATCAACATAAAGTTGAGCGAGTTCATAGTTTGTTTGTAAAAGATTTGAAATAAATCTTTTGAGTAACCGGTTTGTGAAATAATTTTGAGAAAACAAATTTAGAAATCCTTTTCTTGCCAAGTTATATGGAAACGTTGTATTTGTAACCATGTATTTGTAAAGTCTCATATTTGTAATGTTCGTATACCCGTCAATGCCCACCCTGACTTTGACTTCCTACCCGCATAATCCTATGCTTTTTGAATTTGTATAAAAAACATGACATTTAATTTGTATAAATCAAGTATTTCTGTGAGTATGTATAAACCTTTCATGTATGAATAAAAGTCCCTGGTATGTAGCATTAAGGAAAAAGAGATCACCAATGGGTTGCAAAGCCACTGGTATGTGTGAAAAAGTGCAGGGAAACTCAAACCTAGCAAATTTGTTACCGGGCTTCCGGCTGGAAGACACAATCACCTCTATGGGCCGCCCCGGCCTCACGGGTGTGGGCTCGCTACACCCAAATAGATCTATCACTCTTGTGTCCCTCGGTCCTATAATGAGGATTAATGGCCTCAAGTGTTGTGCCCACCCTTCACATGATCTAGTCTAGTAGAAAAAACCCTCCTTAGGCTAACCATACCAAAAAAAAGTCTGTAAATGTCTGTAAATGTCTTTAAATGTCTTTAAATGTTTGTAAATGTCTTTAAATGTCTGTAAATGTCTTTAAATGTCTGTAAATGTCTTTAAATGTCTGTAATAATTGTAACATGATTTAGAAATGTGAGTTTTCATTCATTCGAAAACTTTGTATGTTCTTGCAAAACGTGCTTTGTCTAAAATATGCAATCTTTGTTTATCGATAACCTTGTATGTTTCTAAAAAGAAAAACGTGCATGTCTTTCCACCCCGAAAACACTTACAAAAATATAAAACTGTAAAGGTGGGGTTGTGAACTCACCTGAATTGCCTTGTGCAAAGCTAGCTAATTACGACTTCGTGATGTCGTTTCCAAGACTTGACTGGCTAGCGTGCATTCTACAATATTCCTAACACGGAATATCTTATAAGTTTCTAAATAACATAGTAACTAACTACGTGTCATCGAGCTCTACCGAATCGTTAGTCGAACGATTCAACGGAAATGATTAGGTCATATTTGATAAGTATCGTTTTATTGTCGATAATAATCAATAAGTCTCGACAAGACTTGATTCTCGAGAGATTTGAAAGTAAATAAATATTTATATCAACATATATAAATATATCGTTGTAATTGCGTTAGTCGTCTCGGGTGGTCGTACGTGTAAGTATCGAGTATTTGTATGAAAATAATATATAATAACTTGTATTATATATATCACGTCTTGTGTATGTTTGCCAAAAAAAATATACGTATATGCCGTTTAGGCGTATAAAATAAATATGAAGAGTTATATTTATTTTATAAAGGAATCGTCGAGTTGTTATGTTGAAAATAAATATATAAACCCTATTTATTTTTATAAAGAGTCCTCGTTTGATATCCGAAATAAATATATAAATTATATTTATTTATAAAAAGGATTTGTTTGAAATAAATATATAAACTATATTTATTTAGAAAAGAATTCGACTCGTTCGACGTTTGGAATAAATATATGAAACTATATTTATTTTATAAAGCGAAGGCGTGTTCGGTGTTTGAAACAATATAAATAATTATATTGATTTTATAAAAGATTCGTCGAATTTTCGAAGTTTAAAATAAATAAAATAACTATTATTTATTTGTTGTAGAAAAAATTTCCGAATCGTTGATATCGAAAGTTGTAAGTTGTTGTCGAAAGAGGTTTTATATTCGTATTTTTCTTTATAAAAGCTCCTCGGATAAAAGTTTCGTCTCATAATAAAATGTGTTTTGTTTACGGTTTTTCTCGAAAAACGGGCAGAGTTTCCTCTGTTTTTAGACGGCCCCGACAACACAGGTTGTCGTTATTTCATCAAAATTCAATCGACAATTCAAAAATATTTATGTATAGCCAATTTGTATAACCGAAATAACAATTAATTCAAAGTAAATATCAACCAATAATTCAGTTATTTGGTCGGTTCGAGCTCGTTATCACGTGATACGTTAAAACTATATAAAACGTAATTAAATAAATCACGTCACTAATCTTTACCAAATCCTCATGTCGAATCACCGAACCGAGTGTTGACCGAAACTGATGTTTGACTTTTGTTGACCAGCGTTGACCGGGTTTGACTATCGAACCGAAACCCGAACCGTGTGAACCGAAACTGGATCTGACACGAGTTTGTACTCTTGACTCGGGCTCACATCTTGAACCGAACAACCCAAGCTAGAACAGTAGCACCACCTCCGCCTGATCTCGTCGCCGTCCGGCTGGCCCGGACCGGAGCCGCCGCTGGCGGCTGCTGCCGTTAACCCGTCGCACCACCACCGTAACCCCCCCCCATACCGAAAATGCCTAAAATACGACAGTCCATTGTTAAAGGGGGTCGAACACCCGAAACAAAAGAATAAAAGGAAGTAAAGAACCGAGTCGGGACTCACCGGAATTTCACCGGAATGTAAAATTACTTGAAACTTTGCAGAATGGCTCCTCATAAACCGATCTAGACATGCATGGAAAGAAAAATCCAAAACGGCTTCGCCGGAAAACGGTCGGAGCTTCGCCGGAGTTGCTCCACAGCTCATACGACTGAGAATCTTTGAAGACGGACACCGCCATCGTGTCGGGAAGGTTCGGTTTAGTGGGGTAGGGTGTCTCGTTGAAGAAAAAGGTCGCCGAAAATCAGCGCCTGCGGCGGCGCCGCCACCGCACCACCGTCACCGGTCGCCGGCATCGTCGCCGATTGCCGGAGTCGTTCGCCGGTGTAACACCCCGTGTTTTCATAAGTGAAAGTCAAAGTCAAGGTCAAAGTCAACGATCGATTTCGCGCGACTTGACTCGTAGAAATGTTTTTATTTTATTTATATTATGTGGAGTAAGTGTCGTTCATTGCAATAATCGAATCATGCTGACCGTATTTCAATCGATCTACGACTGTGAATGATAGGAAGTAACAATGCGATAAAGTTAATTAAGCTATACTAATCGAATCGACATCAAATCGTAACTCGAGCTATGTATTTTACTCGTCATTATACGTGTGTGTGTGCCTTACGTGTTACCTGTGCATGTTTATTTATGGGTTGTTGTGATAATCAAGCGAACTCAATCGAACTCGAAGTCTAACTCGAATGTAAACGAACCCGAACCCAAATTCCGAGTCGAACCATATACGAAGTAGTTGGGACTGAAAGTAATTTGACTAGGAAACCCTATCGAATCGCTCGCAATCGAAACCGAAGCGTCATCGCACCGAACGCACCAAATCAGGCGACATCCAAACGGATGGTCAATCCGCACGGATTGCCAATCCGGACGGATGACCAATCCGGACGGATAACCCAATCCGGGTAGCGTGCTATCCGCACGGATTACCCTTTTCCCTTTTTGGCATCCTATAAATACACGGGTCACTCTCCAAATTTTCCACTTTTGGCAACTGACGTCCGAATCGCACGCATTCCTCACCTTTTCCCAGATTTCTCTCGATCCAGGTAAGATCTTGCACTAATTCTTGTACATTCTTGATCACTACACAATTCTACACCTTTCCATCTTTCAAATCTCGACTCTTAACCATGAAATCATCAAGATTTGAGGTATTCTCGGGTGACGTTATCATGAAGTTCTCATGAACTTCAAGCTTGACCTCATTCCACCAAGAATAACTCAGATCTGAACGATTTCCATAAGATTTCACAACAACATCACCTAAATCTAAACTTTTCAAAGGATAAAAGGGTTGAAAGAAATAAACTCAAGTTTTCCCCTTCTTTTACCCTTAGAATCGTTACGAATCTGATCGGTTCTAGTCTTCTACTCGATAATAGTGAAGCACTAGTCCTAGATTTGGATTCTACCCACAAGACACCTGATTACGAGATAAACCGGAATGAACGTTCTGAGCCGCCGATAGGTCGAGTTAGGGTGGTTCCTGGCCGGCTTAGTCAAGCGAGTAAGAATACAACTCCAAGTGGTTGCCACGTAATCAGAACGTCTCGATAAACGACAACAGAAACCGAGAGTAGACGAACGGAACAACCAGATGAGAGGTTGTCCGAACGGATAAGTTGTCCGCACGGACAGACGACCCGAACGGGTTGTCACCCGGACGAACTACACTTGGGACCCACTTTCAAAAGCAAGGTTTGAGTATCGACGAAAGGACAATCCGGACGGACAGCCTCTGAATGGATTACTCTTCGGATCATGAGATACTAAGACCTTGAATAAATTCAAACAATGTTCATCCGCACGGACAAGTTGTCCACACGGACAGACTATCCGGACGAATTGTCTGTCCGCACGAACAACTATCCGGACGGATCACCACTATCCGTACGGATTACCATTTGGACGGATTCCTCAAACGTTATCAAGTGACTCAGCCTCAGAGACGTGTCCGCACGGATCGCCATCCGGACGGATTGTTGTCCGCGCGACCGGCTTGAAAGGTAGAAATACTTACATGTTTTCTAAATGCTACAACGAAAACTCCAAAGCACAAGCCATCATACACAAACACATCCTTAACTTAGGAAGAAACAATCCACTTGAATAGTTACCCGCACGAACATGTTATCCGCACGAGTGACTCGTCCGGACGAAGTGTAATCCGCACGGATTGCTTGTCCGCACGAATAACTTGACCGCACGGATAACAGTCCGCACGAGTGACTAATCCGCACGGATAACAATCTGCACGAGTGACTAATCCGGACGGATTACCACTCGCACGGATTACAAATCCGCACGACCAGTCACCCTACCCACTCTCACCTTGTACTGTTTTGCGTGCCACGTATCCTTACGTTATCGAATCTATTCAGGCTAACCGTACTCGCTGAAAAGCGCTCCCTTATTTCCATAATTGCTGTGAGTATACTCGAACCCTTTTTGCTTTTAGCACTTTTGGGTGTTACATACGTTACGAATATTCAAACTACAACTATCACACTACTCAGGCTATTTTAACGCTAAACCGCTTACGCATGTTATACGTGGCTTATGAATGCTTGTTTGTTATGTTTACTCATGGAATGCTGTCTACCTGCCTTAGCAACGATAGTACTATAGTTTGGACTCAGCGCCTGTTCACACGGGGGTTGTTAAGGATCTTTTACTTGCATGGATTACGGTGGTAATCATGTATTGCGAACTGCCTCGGGCAGTCAACCCGCAGTCATTGGTATCGATGGATCTATGTCGATAACTAACGTGCTTCATTTCACTATGTGTACGTGCCGGTTATGCGTAAACGAATTCGAACTCTATATGCTATTATCAAACTTGTATGCTCACCTTTACATTTTATGTATTGACTTTATTTTAACGTGTGTGACAGGTGCTTAGGATGCATGTGTGGTAGGAAATGGAAGCTAGAATAAAGCTTTAGAGCCCAACAAATAGTTGTCTGTAGATAACGTATTAGGGGTCTCTAGAAGCAGAAAAACAATTGCTACTTATTTAAATCTGAGTTGTCGGAACAGAATATTTGTCTTGATGCTTGTCTGTAATAATTATTTGACTGTTTGAGATACGGTATGGGACGTATTAATTAAATTGAATAGTTATGATAATTGTTGTGGAAACTTCTGGACAATCTGTTTCGCTCAGTGCCATGCCCCGATGACTCCGCCATCGGTTGGGGTGTGACAGCCGGACCTGTTGCCAGATTGTTCTAGAGAGAGAAAGTTGGGAGGGTTTTGTGGGTTAGAGAGAGAAAGTGTGGGTGATAAATGAAAGATTTTAGGATAAAAATCTATTTATAAGTGGAGTTTTGTGGGCTTGGGCCCGAGGCCCACAAGCCAGCTTCTAGTATATTTAGTGGCCCAATCACATCTACGAGGTCCATTTACTAACCCGAGCTCCACAGAACGTCCTAAAATAAAATTTCGGCTTTAAAAATATATGAAAGAGTATCGGTAGTCGTTGTTTGCGTTGTTCGTTCGTCGGTTGCGTAAAAATCGCGTAAATGCCTCGTTTGTCGTTTCTGATCCGTTTTTCGGCCCGGTTTCAAATACGAGCATTAAAATTCGAAGACGAAATCAAATATATCATAATATATTAATATCGAGACGAACTTCGAGTCTGGTGCGTCAGTTTCGTCGTTGATTGTCGGTGCGTTACCGTTTCCGTGTTTTTCGTTTGCGTCCGCGTTTTGTGTCGTTCGGAAGCCCAATAAATTCACAAAATTAATATCATAAATATAGAATATTCGTCGATAATTTGTATTTTTCGGTGTTGTCAATATTTCATACGGCATCGGTTTGTTGTCGCTTAATATTCAGCAGATTTCCAGCAAATCACCATACGCGTACTGTAAAGTCGGATAAACGTTCCTAGGCACTCCAAAGGCCTAATTAAGTAAATATGCGCTGTAAACACTAATTATTATCGCGTTAATCACCTGTTAATTACGTAATTAAGAGCCGTAAATCACGGGTTGTCACACATCTGTGAAATGACCTGTATCTTGTTGGTCATTGGCTTAGGCGCTTTGTGAAAATCGTTGTACTTTAATGCCTTCTCGATCTCTTGCCTTAAACTGATACAGTCATTTGTGAAAATACAATACAAGTGTGGGTCTTGCCCCTTCTTGTTGGTTATTGGCTTAGGCGCTTTAAAATCGTGGTTCTCCGTCATGAGCTCCTCTTTCAGCGTTTTAGTGAGCGGAGTCCAATGCTTCTCCCGGTTCTCATTCTTGATGGCCTTATGATAGCCGATACGATCAATTGTGTCTCGCGCGTCTTCTTTAAAGTGAGGCCTTTCATCATAACCGCTGGACTGGCTTGCCTTCCAGCCAGGGTTTCTGTTTTTCTTACGCCTTCCATTGTCGCGCGAGTTTCCTCTTGAAAAACGATCTTCAGTGTAAGAGTTTTTGGTTCCTGCCAATGATTCTTCAATCCGCGCGACGATCTTTGCTGCTGCCATGAGTTTGTCCCATTCCTTTAGCATACCGTCTTTCCCTGTGATAGTTCTGATTAGACTATCACAACGGATGGCCTTTTTGAAGTGGGCACGCATTAAATCTTCGCTTACACCTCCAATCTCTAAACACTCCTTGTTGAAGCGAGTGATGAAGTCCTCTAACCCTTCATTTTCTCTGCGCCATATTTCTGTTACTTCCGACGTATCGCGCAGATAGCGTCGTTGTTGGCTGAAATGGGTTACGAATTGGTCTCTGAAGTCAATCCATGACTTGATTTCTCCAGCTGAGAGGCTGTCGAACCACGCGCAAGCAGCCCTTGTGAAAGTCTGGACAAAAAGGTGGCACCACATTGGCATGGTCCACTGTCCTATAACGCCGAAGCTTGTGAATACCCGCACGTGATCATCTGGGTCGGTGAGACCATTGAACTTACCCATGGTTTGTGGCAACTTTTCTTTTTCAAGCGGAGCTAGAGCGATGCTCCGGATAAACTTCGAGTTCTCAGTAGTTTCAGCTGGCCTGTAGATAAGACTAAAATCATGCTCAGCTGCTTCATTGTAGACGGCGCGCGACCTTGGTCTATAGGATTCGTGATTCCTTGGTAGGCGGTTGAAAATTGAAGAACCTTCGTCGTTTTGCCATGTAGGGTCATATGCATCTGTGTCGTCCCACTCGTTGTTTATGTTGTGCGGCCGCAGCCGGCTATGAACTGGACGCCTGTGTTGAATATTAGACGGGTGGTCATAGTAACTGTCTGTCTCCCCGTAGGTGTCGCGTGTGTTGTGCACGCTCAGTCTTCTCTAGGGAGGAGGTCTGTTGAATTGCCCTTGAATATTTTGCTGAGGGGTGTCTGGCGCGTCCCCTGTGTTGGGCCTGGCGGTGTGACCAAGGATGGTTCCGCCTGCGAATCGCTTGCTGCGCGCTCAATGACTGATAAGCAGCATTTATAGTAGCAATTTGTTTGGCGTACCAAGAGGCTAGGGTTTCACCTTCTGGTAGCCCTAGTAGCGCTAAAATATTTGGATTTGGAGCTGGGTTTGACGGACCAACGATATTGCTTGCTGGAGTACCCGTTTGAGTGATGCGAGTGATACTCGCGCGGGGTCCCCCCGTGTTTGTTGCTTCACCCTCAATTAACTCGTCAGTAGGTTGGAGTTGGACGTGCGAGTTGTCCTCCCCCGCTCCCACGTTAGAGTGTGTACCAAAACCGAAATCGGGCACTCCCTGACTAGCCATGATCGAGAGAGTAGAAAAAAGCTCAGAAAAAAGAAGATGAAATAATTGTAAAAAACGGTGGGCGCCAATGAAGAAACACGGAACTAAATTTACGGATTATTAGTTGGGTTTATGCTTCAAACATGAGGGTTAATCTTCTTAATCTTTCATGAGCTCAAGTGTGATCCTTCCTGCAAAACAATAACACCCCATTAGCTCGTTAAGAAGGGAATATAGGGGTTTCCCTCTTAACCAGACTCCGGCGTGAGAATAAGTAACTGTCTTGAGGAGATAAAATTGTGTGTTAAGAGTGAGAGTAAAGAGAACGGAATGTTTAACCTGTGTATAAAGGTCCCTATTTATAGCCAGAGTGGTGTAGGAGGAGATGGGCTGAGGGGCCTTGGGCCCGAAGGCGACAACAGGGGATATCCTCTTTGTCACTCTTGTGTCGCCCGTTAGTGGCTTCTAGAAGATCTTCTGTGCTGGCGCACCTTGATTGGAGCCACATGTCCGGGTTGTCGGCCATGTTGTCCTTCTGATATCAGCAGGTGAGTGGAGATCATGGGTCTGATATCAACAGGTGAGTGGAGATCATGGGGCAGTTGTCTCTGCCCCCTGATTGGTGCCACGTAGGCGTCCTTGTGTACCTTATGTCTCCTGCAAGATTGTTGATCGTGGAGCACGATAGGGTACTGCCTGCCAGACCCTGATTGGCTCGTTCTTCTGCCACTTGTACCTTTTACGCTTCCTGACATGGCCCTGCACCGCTACCCTCGCGCGACCCTTGGTGTGTGTCCAAGTAGTCGGCGCAAGGCTCAGGGGTTGAGGGCTGTTATTCAGGATGCTAAGTGTGAACCTTGATGTCATGTCTTGCCTGTACCTCGCGCGAGGCTTAGGTGTTGTCTAAGTAGCTCGCGCGTGGTCTTCTGAATAATCAGGTTAGTGAATAAGGAGTATTATTCGGAGCGCGACCTGATTGGTCCGCGCGGCTTTTTGTGACCATACCCCTTCAGAAACCGAAGGCGCAACCATGGTAAAAAATCAAGGAGGAGACGCTATCTAAGGCGTGGATTAGTACGTCAAAATGCCCAATTGTTGGTATCTAAAAGTATATAAATTTTATACTTTTTAATTTATAAATGTTAAACTTTTTAATATATAAATTTTATTACATTTTAAAATATAGGAAACAACCAAACCGGCGATGGTTTTTGGAAGGAAATACTAGCAAAATTCCTTGCGATTATGAACAAGATTCGTATCGAGATCTCGATTCCATCGCTTCGAAGTGGCGAAAGATGCATCCGGTCGTCAACCGTTTTTGTGGGTATCATAACAACTTATATATTAATTGTCCAAGTGGGTAGAATGATGAAAGCGTTTTTAAAGAGGCGATGCGTAGATATGAAGATGAGCATCGGCAGGTTTTACTAGGGCTGTAAACGAACCGAACGTTCAGCGAACAGTTCGTGAACCGTTCGGCGGGAAGTTCGTTTATGTTCGTTCGTTTAATAAACGAACGAACATGAACAAGAAATTTCGTTCGATTAGTTAAATGAACGAACATGAACAGAGGTCTCGTTCGTTCGATTGTGTTCGTGAACGTTCGGTAAGGTGTTCGTGAACGTGTTCGTGAACATTCGTTGATTTACGTTCGTATATTTGTGTTTTAATTGAAGATCTTTGTACTTTCTTATATTTTATTTGTACTTTTTATATTATTAAACTTTTATTTATTTTATTACCCTAACAATGAAACTAGGAAACTTACTTTCACCTTGTTTATGCATCATTTCCATTTCTTTTCTCATTATTTACATCGGTGAATACGATCGACCTCCGTTCCACAATAAGGGATTCAAGTTCGAGTGCTACTCTCTGGGCCATCTATCTTTATCCTTCGCCGCGTTCGCCAAATTTATTTGTGTTCGTTTGTGTTCGTGAACCGTTCGCGAACACGCTCATTTCCTTAATGAACGAACACGAACATAAAATCCCGTTCGGTAAGTGTTCATGAACCGTTCGTGAACACATTTATTTCCTTAACGAACGAACACGAACAAGGCCTTGTTCGTGTTCGTTTGGTTCGTTTACAGCCCTAGGTTTTACCACACGTCCGGGCATGGGAAGTTATGAAGAACAATAAGAAGTGGGCGCTGGTTCCAAACGAGATTGCAAGCGCTAAACGGACGAAAAACTCGAAGACTGGAAGCTATAGTTTGGGTGGCTCAGACGTACAATGTCATATAAATATAAACGACGAGCCTGAATTTGACTAGAAAGAGAATGTAGTTCGAGAGGAGGTACGTCCCACTGGAAGGGACAAAGACAAAAGGGCAGCGACTGCAAAAAACAAGCCTCATCAGGGGCAGTTCGAAAATGGACGAGTTAATGGCCTAGTTCAAAGCATACATCGCGGTCACAGCCGAAAAAGGTAAAAGTGAAGTAACGTGAAGTAGATGAACGGGTAAGCTTGAAGCAAGTGGCGGCAGAACTAGAGGAATGGAAGAAAATGACAACCGATGTCAATACGTATCCGAAATAAGTGTGTCACGTTTTGTGTAAAATAAAAGAAAATATATCCAAAATTGTAATTCTTATGATTTTTAATTGTTAGCAATCTGGTATTTTTTAACTTAAGTTTTTTTTTTAAGTTGTTTAATTTTTTTTTAATTTATCTAATGTTTTTTTAAGCTATGTGATTTTTTTTATAAGTTATGTAATGTTTAAAAATGTTAAATTTTTATTAAAATATAAAAAAATGAGACCCATCCTCCACAATCTTAGTCCATCCTTGAGGAGGCATCCCTCTTGGATTGTGACGTGATGAATGACGTGGAAAACCATTCTCAAAGAATTGGGCTCCTCCACACCCATAGTCTTAGAACCTTAATCCACATAAAATCGTCCACCTCCATATGTCGTATCCAACATTTTGTCTCTCTCCTTGTCATCATCACGTGCCTATTTTAAGCCATAACAAAAGCAATTCTTCACCCCTAAGCAGCATCATCGTGCCATCAGCGGAATCACCCAGTCATATCCATCTCCATTATATGCATAATGCCTATACACCAATTCATGAGGAAACCCAATAAATATGGAAAACCCCTCGTTGTGGGAATCGAACTCATGACCTATTGGTACCAAAGCCTTATCCCACTAAGATGCTACTAGGCTATAAAGCCATGGACACTAAGCAACATTCTATTAAGCCATAACAAAAGCAATTCTTCACCCCTAAGCAACATTCTATATTTCTATCTATAACATACAAACACGTGCCTATTTTAAGCCATAACAAAAGCAATTCTTCGCCTCTAAGCAAGATTCTATCTATACATAAAAACGGTTTTACACAATCAAGTGTCAAGATCTCGTTAAAAATGGAAAAACAAGGTGAAATTGTTGGTAATTTCTTTGAACATTTGCCTGAAGGGTTCATAGCAAACGCGATGGGTCGAACGAGCCCACAGGATGTGTGTAGGTTGTCGTTGGTGTGTTCTGTTTTTCGATCGGCAGCCGAGTGGGACGCTGTTTGGGAGAAGTTCCTGCTGCCGGAATACCACAACATTCTTGCAGCTGGTGGTGGTGGTTCAAAGAAGGAGTTGTACCTACGTCTTTGCGATAATCCCGTGATCATAGATGATGGAAAGGTTAATTCTTTCACCTTTTAACATTTATTATTTTTTTATGTTTTTTAGTTTTTATTGTATTCAATATCAATAAATTATGTGTGTGAAAAAAAAACATATATAATCCTTATAACTTTTAAGGTAGGTAGAAATTGATTGTGCCATGTTTCTCAAAATTCAAGAACATGTATTTACCACTTGAGTCACAAAATTGTATCCTTTTGGCTAGCTTTTTGTATTTAGAACACTAAGAGTTTCCCTTTTTTTGTTTTTGTTTGTAACAGAGCTTCTGGTTACATAAACCGAGTGCGAAAAAATGCTACATGTTGGCTGCACGAGACCTGTCGATCGTTTGGGGCAATACCCCGAGGTACTGGGGATGGATTTCCGTCCCTGAATCAAGGTTATGTTAGTTAGTTAGTTTCCTGCCATTTTTCATATTTAATATTTCATTGCACTAAAATTACGTATTTGATCCCAACGGGCAGGTTTGCTGAGGTGGCTGAACTTAGGGATGTATGTTGGTTTGAAGTTCATGGTATAATAGACACTTGCATTCTGTCAACCGACACGCGATATGCGGCTTACCTTGTGTATAAAACGACGCCACACATCTATGGATTTGAAAACCATCCTGCTGATGTTTCAGTTGGTGTTGGGAGTAGTAGGATAACAGAAAGGGTTTTTCTTGATCCGGAAGCAAGAGGTCGGTTTAATACGGCCCCCCCTCAAAATGGCCCGAAACGCAGGCAAGACGGGTGGCTGGAGAGCAAAATAGGCGAGTTTTATAATGAAAATGGTCGAGAAGGGGAGCTTGATATGAGAATCCTGGATTTGAAAGGAGGGAACTGGAAGAGTGGTCTAATCATTCAAGGGATTGAGATTAGGCCTAAGGATACTTAAAAAAGGTTGGATTTAACGACAAGATTTTCAACCACAAAAGGCTTGGATTGGAAAAAATATTTGAAGGACATATATAATTTGAGATCTTGTGTTATTAAATTAACAATATCTACTTTTATTTTTATATGTATCCAAATCAAGCGAACCTCTTTCTCTCTATTACTTGTCAAGGTGTTAATTTATGGCAACACACGAAAATGTGAAGCGAACCTAACATAAAATTTACTAGTTTGGATTTAGTCTAAACAGATATCGGTATGTTTGGGGTTGAACCTATAGCGAGTTTGCTAACACGTTTTTCTTTTCCGAAAATTGTTTTATGTCCTAAATTAGGTATATTGTGCTAAAATATAAAAGTTAAAAGAGTAAGTGGCATATTTTATAGTTGAAACATAATTTCCTATGTGTATTTGTATCTTATTATTCTAACTTTGTATCTTTCAAGTAGGTTTCAAGTCGGGGTAATTTTGTAGAATAGTAACCAATTTTTAAAAGTGTTCCAATTTGATCACTCAAGTTTCAAAAGTGTTTCAATCAAGTTACTAAACATTCATTTTTTCATGAAAATTAAGGGTTTTTTCATTTATTTCATAGGTAACCGTGGTGATGTACATTTTTGTTTCTTTTTCTCTTTTAATTGATGCTAACGTCGAGTGATGACGTGGATTGTAATTTGTTTTTTTTAATGTAATTAAAGTGTTTTTATTTTTTATAAATATAATTTCATATATTAAAATAATCCGACCCCAACATCTTATGCTCTATTTTTTTTCTTCACACATGGAAAAAGGACATGACTCGATTTGAATGTTTTGTTATCTTATTGGGACAAAAACGATACGAGTGACCTAATTATAACACTTTTAAAACTTTGTTACTATTCTGTGATATTTTCCCTTTCTTCAAGTATTTATTGGTAAAAGAGACAAAATAAACCTTTTTTGGGTTAAGTAGGTCGTGTTTCTATCAATCCGGACAATACACTATGTTCGGCTTAATGTCTGTGATATGATTTCGGAAGTCGGATTTGTGTGAGGTTTAGTACACCAACCTACAAACACGATTTGTTTAAGGTCGCTGCACAGATCCCAAACCAAACACACTTTTCAAGTGTTGTATGTAAGATTAAATATATTATGTATTAATATTTAATCTAGTAGCCATATAATCATTTACATTATATAGATCAAAATATATAACAATCCTATTATTTAAATTAGTTGGTAATTGTTGATGGACCATATTACCCTTATTAACTAATTAGGGTTTCCTCCTGGGTGCTTATATAAGGAGAATTATGTGGAGGTTAAGGGGTTAGACAGTTACACATTAGAAACACCCCATTAGTCAATAACATCATTTTCGTCCTCCATCTCCAATACCGATCCCCTTATCGGTTTTACTTAGCCACCATCATCAGTCAGCACCCTAAGGAGGAACCAGACCAAGATGACAATCATGTCGACCTTAATGGCTGCGTCTCCATGCTGGATTCTCTGCTAACCTGTGCTGATGCAATCAAAGGTATGTTTTTCATGTTTTCCATTATATTCAAACAGAACTGAACCAACATGTGGTATCAGAGCATATGTTGATTAGTCAGTTCTGTTTTCGTATCCATAATTCTGGGATTGAAACTTGGAAAACGGATTATTTTCTTTATAATTTTCAAAACCGTCACAGCCGGTTTCGAGTCATGAAGATCGACTCGAAATCATGATTTTCGGAAAAAGATTAATGATATGTTCATTCGGAATTAACTTGTTTATGTTTAGCCGAAATCTGTTTAGAAAAAACTATTAAAATTCAGGTTTCGGGTTCCAGAATTTATGTTTTATGTTTTAGGGTTCATCATGTTCTTGAGAAAATTCGAAGTATTCTGTTATGATTTGGAATATGATTCGGATTATTAAGTGTTTTTCCTGGTTTTGATCTATTTTGTCCTCTAAAGTTTTTAGAAAACTGTTAAAAAGATAAAGAGATTGCAATTTCGAAATCTGTTGACAAAATTAGATCAGCTTGAAACAGGAAAGAATATCTCTTAATCCCTTAGATTTCGAATTTTCGGTTATGATATCACAATTAACAGCTGTTAGCGAGGTTGCTACTCGCAACCATGAGGTTGCTACTCGCAACCATAACGTCATCACTCGCAACCATGAGGTTGCTACTCGCAACCATAACGTCATCACTCGCAACCATAACGTCATCACTCGCAACCATGAGGTTGCTACTCGCAACCATTACGTCATCACTCGAGACCATGAGGTTGCTACTCGCAACCATAACGTGATTAGTCGAGACCATAGTTGCGACTCGCAACCATAACGTGATTAGTCGAGACCGTAGTTGCGACTCGCAACCATAACGTCATTAGTCGAGATCGTGGTTGCGACTCGCAATCTCATTATTTTAAGCTATTTAAATGTGAACTAAAGAAAAAAATTTTCGGGGCTCCCGCCCCGAACCCCGGGCGGGGGCGCGCTGCCCCCGCACCCCCCAGCGAACTCACCGCGGAGTTCGATCCGCGCTAACGGGTGGTTTGCTATTAAATAAATGGTTTTGTAATTTACTTAGTTAATTAATAAGGATCAAATAATGTTTTACAAAACCAAAATAGCTTAACTTGAATGAGCTTCTGATATATCATTTCTGCCCAAAGCTGACTTGATACATCTACTTATCATTCAAGTATTACGAAAGCTATGTTGTGTATGCATCATAAGCATGAATGTCTTAATTTCTGGCCAAAGCTGATTTAATTCATTCATCGATGGCATACTCAACAAGTGCATAACTAAAGTGATTGTTTCAATTCTGGCCAAAGCTGATTTGTTACAACTACTTTGCACATATGCTTAAATGATTACACTTCTGGCCAAAGCTGTTTTGTCTTCGTTTAAGTAGAATTTTTTAGCTAAGTCTATTATTTTGATGTTAGTAATAGACATATCACAATCTCTTCACATAATGATCCTTAGCTTAATGATCCTTAATTAGTTTTTATGATCATTTCATCTGCCTTATTCTTAGTGCCCATAATGTTACTCACTATAATTTTTCTTCTTTATATCAATATCTCATCCACTCTAAATTTTTAAACCCAAAAATGTTTGCTTTATTTAAAGTATTTAAAGTTTCTATAAGAATTAGCTCTTAAATTAAATCCTTGATTATTTCCTAAGACACGATAATCCTATTGCTCTCTTCTAATAAAGATTATAAAGAAGAAAGTTAGAGCATGATGAATAGGAAAAATCGAATATGATGTCTATTATGATAATCAAGAACTCTCTAACGTAAATGCTATCACTAAAGTTATTCCAGATTACGTCTTTCCTGAGACTAATCTTTATTTATGGAATAATCACTAGAACTCCTAATATGCATGCCTTAATTTGAAACTCTAAACTATAAAGTCAAGTGGTATATGTGAATACATTATAATGTACAAAACCATGACCCATAAAGCAAAGGGCTTACGCATGGAAATAAGTACATTTTTTCCAGTACATTACATACTAAGATTTTCACTTGTACAATCTGATGCATTATAAATCAACTACAACACTCAAGAAATACCAAAGTATAACGAGTGTGTTGATAAGCAACATATGTACAAAGAAATACATGTTTAAAGCTGGAAAATAAGTTGTTATTCACCTTACAACCACTAATAGTTTAAAAGAGGATTGTTCTAAGGTCCATAGACAAATTACAAGTGCTAATTCCAACTTTAAGGTTCTTCAAGGGAAAATCTCACTGCATAATTATGTTGTTAGACTAGACATAAGCAACGAGACTATCCATTATTCTAAAGAACAGTTGGGTAAATTAATTAGATAGTCACTTATTAATGATATTTAAGTCTGGTAATTTCAATATTCCAATTAACACATGATTAGTTGACTCTAGTTCCATACGTTTCCTTCCCAGAACTTGACAAATAACTAATATGAGAGTTAGTGACAAAATTAATTGTTAAGGCTATAAGAACCATAATAAGCAGTCTTCTAACAAAGTTTTTCGATACATTACATGTTCTGATTATTAATCAGAATACAGTATCATTACTTAGGCTATGTCATGAAGGTTGTGAGGTTTGCATAGTCAACATAACGTCACACTTATCTTCAACTCTCATCTTATTTGTTCTAACTATCTGGATTGAAACATTATTAAAATGAAACTAGATGATACCTTACATTTTCACAACTTTTGTTATCATGCAAATGAGAACTTGACAAAAGGAAAATGAGAATTATAAATTTTCATCCATTATAACCGAAATTCATGAGACATTATGACTTTCTTAATGAGGATGATTTTTCAACTAATCTCATTCTAAGTGATTTTAAATCATGACGTTAAAGCCCTAAATATGACTTGGCTTAAGGAATAAGTATGGGTCCATCATAAGTCATTCTTTGACATTCGTGGAACTTATTCCAAATGGAATATTCAGACATAATTCATTTATCATTTAAAAGACTATCAACTTGTATCTAAATTTTGTCGCATATGGCACACGTTCTTAGAAGAAATCTATTCATATATATATACTTAATAAGATTTCTATTAGATATGTCCCTAAACTTTCTTAGGATATTTGGACATTAAAGAAATCAAATAAAGTCTAACGTATATATGATAAGTTCCCACGTCACGTAGCTCGTTGAAACTTCTCTTGTAGCATTCTAGAGATATTAAAGATCAGTGGGAGCATTAAATGTCTTAATAATAACTTGCAATAGTTGCAAGAGGTGGGGGAGTGAAAATTTCACATTACCTAAATTTGCACCTCTTGTACAAGACACTGCTCCATTATGACACTGTTCTATCATAACTTATCTCCTTAAAATCTAATGCTACTCTTACAAAAGTTTCAAAGTTGCTTAATTGTGGGCACACTTAGATTTCTTACCTAAACTAACATAATCCTCAACAAGAGAAACTACAACGACTAACGTCATTAACTTGTTTCTCTATTAGAATTTTGTTGGTCGTTACATATTGACCCTAAGCATGCTGAGTTCCTAAAGATTCCTAAGGTCAGTGGGAGCAGTAAAAGTCCTTATTATGATTTGCAAGGAATACAAGAGGCGGGGGGAAGAATGTCATTAAATTTCACTTCGAATTTAACTCCCATTACACCTCTTGTACACCATACTGCACCAACTATTATAAACTTAGAATGAAAATGATAGCAACCTAATCAAGAGCTAATCCATAAAACTGAAACTTCTAATGAACCCAATAATCAACTCAGGAGGTCATCTAGGTTTAAAAGCCTACTAATTTTGATGATTACATAACCTCCCTAATTGAAGTTGAAATGGATTTTGGAAATGTTTACTGATCCTATCTCTTAAAATTAAGCCATTAGTGTCAATCAATATTCTTAATGGAATAAAACAGTTTTCTAGTAAAACTGATTTTATGTGTTCGTATAACGTTTGAGATTTGATTGAATTACCTAAGAGTATTCATAACTAAATCAAATCCTAATATAAACGTTAAGACACTAAGAAGCATGGTTGATTGTCAAAGGTTATACTCAGGAAGAGGAAAATTATGAAAGAGTCTTTCTTACCTATCTTACAAAAGATTTCTTTAAGGATCATCATTGTTCTAGTAGCTTATAATAGTTTTAAGCTACATTAGATGAACATTATAAACAATTTCCCATAACAAATGGCTGACACATTTATATGTTCATTAGATAACAACCTAAAGTTTCAAACTGAAGGTTAAAGAACACTTTATTTCTAAGCCAATAAAATCCATGTATGGATTAATGCAAACATTATAATGTGATGAAATCTTAATGTAATTATTTTCATCAAGAATCAAGTGGATTAATGTACCTACCTCAAAATGAGTGGGAGCAACTAAGATAAACTTGTCTATATAGATGACATTCTTTTGACAAGTATGTGTTACACAAGTCAAAGTATTGTTAACACAAACTTTGATATAATAAATCTCAGAGATATCTCTTACGTGATTGATATCATAACGTGCCGAGATAGACCCAATAGGACATTAGTTCTGTTCCATAAGTTTAACATTAAATGGGTCCTTATGTATGTAACAAACAATACTGCTCTCCTTTAGAGGATAATGGGATAAGTGAGATC
The DNA here is from genome assembly GCA_030545235.1 of Helianthus tuberosus. Classification (NCBI taxonomy): domain Eukaryota; kingdom Viridiplantae; phylum Streptophyta; class Magnoliopsida; order Asterales; family Asteraceae; genus Helianthus; species Helianthus tuberosus. Next base: position 36,704,323 of record CM060430.1, read on the forward strand.
ATTTATTTACGCTTCATTAACTAGAAGCCTTATATAAGTTTAAGTCTATATTCGTTTAGATATTACTCACATTGCAACACACTAGATATGTCTAGATTATTGTGAAGCATCTAATGGAGTATTACAATATCTTTAAAGAAACGAGAGGCTATTATTTGAAGAATAAGTGAGAATTAAAACCGGTTTATTACTTTAACTTTGTGATGTTCAAATATGACAAAATGTAATTTCGGGTATATCCTTATGTTAGCAGACAAAACATATCTCATGGAGGAGTCATAATGCACTGATAATAACAACCTAAGTTATAACGACATAATATAGTCACTAAATGTTGTTGGAAATTTATCAGTGGACTCATAAGTTTATTAACTCCATATAATTAATGTTTTGAAGACTTAGTGTGATAAAGTCAGTTACCATAACTCCTTGAACAGTAACAGTTCAAGAGGTGCTGCATTAAGTTTCGATACACAATTAATATTCGTTTATGAACGAATTGAGGAAACTAAGTTTTGTATCGAAATCATTCATGATATGCTTAAGGATCCTATAACTGAAGGGCCACTACCCATAAGTCTTATTAAGAGAGCTCATAGACGGGTATTAGTCAATGGCCATGCGCAACTGCATATCGTACTATGAATGACTAAGTATTAGTTAATTTTTCCTCATCAGTTTGATTTTGTACGTCTCTAAGAATATGTCAAGTCGACATAATGGCATATAAGACAAATAAAGTTACAAATCAAACAAAGGGCTTACGCGTATTTTGATCATGACGATTAGGTTTTAAATTAAGGCTATAGTATGATTAATGGGGGTCCTGAGTCGCATAATGATTCAACGGCTGTATTTTTCTGCTATAGTACTTGTTTAAGGCTAAAATGAGTGTTAACTCCTGATCAGGCTTATCTAATACTCATAGTAAATGATTACTCGGCTAAGTGGGAGAATGTAAGATTAAATATATTATGTATTAATATTTAATCTAGTAGCCATATAATCATTTACATTATATAGATCAAAATATATAACAATCCTATTATTTAAATTAGTTGGTAATTGTTGATGGACCATATTACCCTTATTAACTAATTAGGGTTTCCTCCTGGGTGCTTATATAAGGAGAATTATGTGGAGGTTAAGGGGTTAGACAGTTACACATTAGAAACACCCCATTAGTCAATAACATCATTTTCGTCCTCCATCTCCAATACCGATCCCCTTATCGGTTTTACTTAGCCACCATCATCAGTCAGCACCCTAAGGAGGAACCAGACCAAGATGACAATCATGTCGACCTTAATGGCTGCGTCTCCATGCTGGATTCTCTGCTAACCTGTGCTGATGCAATCAAAGGTATGTTTTTCATGTTTTCCATTATATTCAAACAGAACTGAACCAACATTGTAATGAGACTTAATGAGTTCTAGGATTTGATTTAGGACTGGGTTCCCTACTAGAACAATAACATTTATTAAATTTATAGATCATATTCAGTCACTAGCAAAACAAGCCCTATAGGACTAGCATGCCTCTCATGTTTAATCTGAGCCATTAGCTTTGTAAACGAATATGCTTAATTTAGCAGTTGTTTGGCAACCTCTATGGAGTAAGTGTTGGGCCAGTAAACTGTTTGACTAGGTAAGAGACTCTGAACGAGCAGGTGTTGAGCCAGTAAGAGTACGACAATGTCCTGATGGTTGGCGGTGGATGAAGTGGTGGTGGGTCAAGGAGGTGGTGCTTGAGTGGTCGGGTGAGGGTTATAAACATGATTGAATGTACAAAGGAGTAAAATTTTCATTTAGCGTCATTTTGAGAATCAATAGGTAAAAGGCTTGCTATTTAATTTAGAGGTGTCATTCGGGTGAAACAAAAACACTTATTGCTGACTGATTTAGATTTAAAAAAAAAGATTGAAAACACATTTAGTATTGGGATGTGTTGGTAGGCCAAACCGGAAATGATTGTGTCCCTAGGATTGTAGGTTATAGATTGAAAATAATCATGAAGTCTTGTGGGTCCTCACCTTAGAAGAAATAGCAAAGTCGAAAATAGTGTAGGAATTAGGTTCACTTTTTTATTAAAAATATATTACAAAAGATATAATAACGAGACTCTCGTTATTCGTAGGAAATATGATAGGACAATCCGGTTACAAAACTATACGAAAAATAAATAAAATATAAATACATTTTACCAAACTTGATTCAAGTCGACGTATTTGGAAAACTTCAACCGCACCTTCTTGTACGAAACTCCACTGCAAGACAAGCAAAATATCGTTGACGGTTTTAGTTGAGGATCTTGTTTGACACGAGGCCTTTAAAACAGATTTCGCGCCTTCTCTCAGACGGTCTGTTTCCAGTATACAACAACCGAAGCAATAGTTGTACTGCCGGAGATGGCTCTCAAGCTTGAGATTACACCGGGTATATTTTGGTGTTTTAGACAATAAAGAAAAGAAGTTGTATATATTTAGATTACTCTAAAATATGTTGTGAATGTTTCTAATGGTTTTTATGAGATCCTCTCATTTCGTATATCCTCAAAATGTGAACCCAAGGTTCATATACATACACATTCACAAGAAGTTGAAACATTCCTTGCCTTTAATCTTGTAATTAACGAGGCAATAAATCTTGTAATAAACAAGATTTAATTATATTAAAATGGAATTCATATGGTCAACGAAGTTGTCATATTCATTCATGACAGAATTAAACGAGTTGAAATCGTTTAGACTTTCATTCACTAGTGGAGTTTGACTGGTTCCCCGTGCGCGTAGGCGGACCTGCGCCAAGACTACTGTTCGACAGGTACTTCGTGCGGCGCCAATTAAAGTTGGCGTACCCGCGTTATTCAGAAGCCGCAGGTCCTATGCCTTCTAGACTCGCGCGTAAGCTTCTCATCTGCCATAGCCGATAATAGACACATAATGAACTTGCGTCATGCGCCTACGCCACCCAAGGTGCGCCATAAGCTGAGCTGCCACCCGCCATGTAACCGTACGATTGAACGAAACGATATCCATGACATTTCTGGAACAAAATCCGAGTTACACATGCCTTAACACCTTTATATAACCTAAATATTAGGTTAAAATGGGTTAAAAATGATAAAAGGCGATAATACAAGTCCAGGGGTCAAAACTGCCAAAATCTGAAACTTCTACCCAGCCAAGGCTTTCTCTCTTCATTGGAGCTTGTTTCCAGCTAATTGGAAGCCTCCTACCTTGAGTTCTGAAAGTGTTCTTCAACACAAGTAAGTGCTCTTCCTAGTTCTTTCATTATTTTGGCATTTTTGAGCTAAAAGTGAAACATTTTGACTTTTTGTTTGACTTTCGGTTCTGACCATTTCTTGTCAAGTCAAAGTTCAATTGAACTTTGCAACGTCATCGTAATCACGAATGTATTAATCCCTTGCGATTGCACCTTCTGATTACCACGTTTAGTAGGCGAAATGACGAGTCAAAGTTTTATGAATTAAAAGTAAAAAAATACGCAAAAGTGCATTCTACGAAGAAACGGTTTTTGGGTTTTAAAACTTAAAGTTTTGGCACCAAATCAGTTTTATAACATTATTAGAGATGTTCAAACATGTCTAACTCGTCATTTCTAGTTTAGTGCTTTATGTATTAATCCCTTGCGATTGCACCTTCTGATTACCACGTTTAGTAGGCGAAATGACGAGTCAAAGTTTTATGAATTAAAAGTAAAAAAATACGCAAAAGTGCATTCTACGAAGAAACGGTTTTTGGGTTTTAAAACTTAAAGTTTTGGCACCAAATCAGTTTTATAACATTATTAGAGATGTTCAAACATGTCTAACTCGTCATTTCTAGTTTAGTGCTTTTTATTTAGTCGTAAGTCGAGCGGTTTGACTACCGCTTTGACTTTCGAATCTGACCCGTTTGGTCAATCTTAGGATTTGACTAAGCGCATTTTTATGACCATAATAATATAGGGAATAATCCTCTGAGGTTATACCTTATGGTCATATAGTTTGATTAGTTATATGATGAGTCGATTTCATATACTTTTATAATGCCGAAAACGCCCTTTTGGCGCATAAAATGGTTTTAATCATATAATGTCACACCCCTTTCTAAGGCAGAAGCACGAGGTGTGATCCTAAAAGGTTCTCATTGCATACGAATGGTAAACATACTACATGATCATAAAACAAACTCCATGATGCCATTGACATTAAATATCCAAAACAAAAGTTACGTTAAGTGTTTACATCACTCAAAAGATAATTGTTTAAAAAGTTTACAACTTTATTTCAAAGACAAACATCAAGGTTTTGATCATTATATCACCACACGAGGTGGAATATAACAACCAAATCCCACAAAAGAGGCATTGGAGTCCTAACACGACATAACTAAAAACTTAAACGGCATCCTTGAGCAGGAGGAACCGCACGTACATCCACTTAGTTACTGAAATACATGTAAGTTTTGGAAAATCGTCAACAAAACTTGGTGTGAACTCTTGCAGTTTTGTGTAAAACATTTAAGTATTGTTGTAAGAATGATGGTATGAGATTGTACTTGAAAAAGTATACTGTAAATGTAAGGAAATTAACATGTGTGACGACATAGGAGGCATCCAAACCATAGGTATTTTACTTGTCGATTCACGACTAGAGACACAAAAGCACTCTCGGTAAAAGTGTGGCCAAGAGTGTGGCTGCCTGAAATCCATTAGATCTAACCTTTTGTTCCGCGGTCTAGGACTTAAGTTGATTAATGGTGCTTATGGCACCCTATTCGTGACATGATCTATAGTATCATTTCTTAGTTTTGTTTCTACATACCACAGTACATGTAATTTCCCCAAGTTTACATGTAATTTCCCCAAGTTTAGAAGACAAGAAAAATGTTTAAAAGTGGGGACATGAACTCACAGTTTTGCGTAACTCGCGCCGTAAACTTCACCGGATTTGCTTAGTAAGCGTCGTGACCTATAATTATTCTATGTATGTTAGTCACTAGACTTGTAACACACAAGTCAAGTCACCATCTTTTGATTATGTATTTATTCTTTGTATGTTCATCTTTCGTGAGGGTCGTGCCCTTGTTTGTCTGGTTCTGCCCGTACGTTGTGTCTTGCATTTTGAATATGTATTATTTATTCGTAAATATATATTTTATTTCCCAAAATATATATTTGTGTACGTGGTCTTTGCCAAAATAATTAAGTGTTAAAAATAAACTTTATTTTTAACTTGTGTATACACGTTACTTATATTATTTTTCCAAAAATAAATATAAGTATTTTGTGAAATAATATTCTCAATATTATTTTTCTTCAAGTATACTTAGGAAAGTATACTTGTATTTTTACGTAAATACTTGTGTATTTTACATTATTTGCCAAAAACCAATATTTTGATTTTTATTATTTTTCGGAATTATATTTCTTAAAAATAATGTATTTTTAAGTCTGGTGTGGAATATATATATATTTTGTCATGTTTTAAAATATATATAATTATTCTTGTTATTCAGCCGATTTTTGTGTAATTTCCGTTACTTGGTAACGGTTATATATTTGTCCAAATATATATAGTTATGTCCAAAAATTGTCCAAAGTCCAAATATTTGTGGAATATATTTTTACAAATATATTTTCTTGTATTGTCCAAATACTCTTCTTTGAGAGGGATTTTGTATACTTGAATACATAGGTATTCTCATGTATTTGTATATATATATTGGTATCTATACTCCTTGGGAGTATTATGTGTATTTTTAAGTTCCTAATACACTACTACATATAATACACATAATATACACTTAGCACAAAATTTGGTGATCACTAAATATATATATTTTCCTAAAATATACATACTTAATATAAATTTTAACTTGAAGAAATCATCATCATTTAACTTGAAATTTCATACAAAAATTAGGGAAACCTTGGTAAATATTTTTAGGTGAATTTTTGGTGAATAAGTTTCACCAAAACTTATATTTTTCTAAGTGTCAAAATTTTATAAAAAACTTGACACAATATCCCCTAAAAATGGAGGTTTCCCATGTTTTCAAAACATGTGTTTATTTTCTTTTTATCACCAAAACCAATTTTCAACAACATCATACACTAAATACTTCATATGAAACATTATAGTGAACTTGATTTGTGGAAAATGTGTAGTCTTTAAGGTCTACACTTAACATACAATGATCTTTCCAAAATCAAGTTCTCTTGTAATTTTTGAACAAACTTTTATGAAACTTTAAGGTACTAACAAAACCATTCATGAGTTTTGTGGTTTAAAAGTCTTGTAAATCATGTTCTAAAACCATTTTTATGTTCATTAGAAAGATCTTCATGTTTAAAAATCTTGTTTCATCATGGATCTTTCAAGATCCATACTTTACATCTTTAGATCTTGCATAAACAAGCTTCTTGAAAACCCATTAACAAGCTTTTCATAGATTTTAGTTTCAAAAGTTAGTTTTATACACACTTTGTTACTTCAAGATTACAAGTTCATGCATAAAAATTCATTTTTCAAGTTCACATTAGTGTTTCACATGTTCATCTTCAAGTTTAACCATGGATCTTTCAAGATCCATGCTTAAACATGTTAGATCTAAGCTTCTAACAATCTTAACATACTAGATCTAAACATACACACAAGATTTAACAACATCAACTTCATCACATACACCAAAAATTACTAAAATCACTTGTTTTCTTCATGATTATGTTAGATCTTCTCATTTTCATCTTTTAAAGTTTAGTTACTTAGATGGTGAGACTTATACATAACATAAACATGAACTAATTTAGTGATCAAGAGGCTTACAACTAGCTCTAATTATCGCAACCCCCGATCCCTTATCTGTCCCGGGAACGGGCGGACGCTAACTCAGAGTTTCGGTGGTATCAGTTTGCGTTAATTTGGCAGCGGAAATTACATCAGGGTCGTAGTTAGGAAATGTTTATCAGAGTAAAACCACCTTCTTTAATATTAATAATCACATGGGTAGAACCCAAGTTTCTTATTACAATACATTTATAGGATAAACCCTATTTTATTGAATTTAAAACATCGTTTATTAGGTAACTTTTATAGCCACATTTTTCCCAAGCCTTCAGTGCTCTCCAGCTGGCTTTTTACTAATTAGCTGTCACATTGTGTTACCTGAAACGTGTTTTAAAAATATTTATCAGTGGGAAATACTGGTGAGTGAATCCCAGTTTAATCAAGAAACATTTTATCAATTAAAACAGTATTGAGAGCGATCACATTGTTTATTTCTACACAATTACTCATTCAGTACTGTCAATCCTGACTTGTGGGTCATATTACACATTGGCTAACTCGTTGTCCAATGGTAACGTACTGTCATCCCTGACTTACTACTCACAGTGTAGTAAATTTTGTATACAAAACCCCAACATACCGGCAGTAATTGAAGAACTACAAAGACTCAATCACCACTTAATCGCATTGTAAAACATTTAAGGTTTTGTTAAACATTCCAAAAAGGTTAACAAAAAGAGGATAAACTCACATTGCTATCTTAGACTTCGCGTAAGGGTTTCCTGGGAATAATCTATAATTTATACAAATGTACATAGGTTAGTATCATAACCCTTTGAAAATATTAATGATACCCTCCCCGAGACGGCATTCCAACAACTACGTCGGGCAGAACCACGACAGTTGTTACGGAACCCTAAATCAATCGGGCAGCGTATCTATTACGAAACTGGGGTTATAATACTTACAACGGAGCAGAACCTCGCTAATTAGGGGATATAATACCCGCGTATTATCTCTACTACTTCAGAATTCGTTTAGAAAGAAAAGATGCCAGCGACGGAAATGAAATCCCGATGCCTCCTTATATAGTTACTAAATCTCGTCTCCACGCGGCCCGCGTAAAGAAAGGACAAGGGTTACGCGGCCCGCGTCAACCCTGGTCAACGGACTAGCTTGTCCGGCTCATCTTCTAGACCCGCCACGATGATGACACGTGTCATCACCGGGCTGCGCCACTATTTTGATCTTACGCGGCCCGCCTAAACTAAAGAAAACCAACGAAATCAGGATTTAACCCTGATACCGCCGCGTAAGTGGTTGGGGTGGGTCTACGCGGCCCGCCTCAGCCCTAAATTTAAACTTTTATTTATTTTAAATACTATACTGTATTTTGGGCTCGGTTTTCACATACGGGGTGTATTTAAAGACATACTAAGACATTTTTAAATATAATAGAGTGTCGGAAATATTATGAGAGTGTCGGTTTTACTGAGGGTTATTACATTCTCCCCACCTTGTTTTAGAGCTCGTCCTCGAGATCTACTGGAACAAATGCGGATATTTCCTTTGCATTTCAGATTCAAGCTCCCATGTGTACTCAGGTCCTCTTTTGGAGTCCCACTTTACTTTGACCAGAACTAATCTCTTATGTTTGAGATTCTTGACTTTCCTGTCTTCAATCTGTAGAGGCCTTTCTACAAACTTGAGTTGTTCATTTACCTCTATATCTTTAAGAGGTATCATTAGCGATTCTTCAGCTAAGCATTTCTTGAGATTAGATACATGAAATACATCATGTATTCATGCCATTTCCTTTGGCAATTGTAGTTGATAGGCTACAGATCCTATTTTTCTAATAATCTCAAAAGGTCCAATATATCTGGGACTTAGCTTTCCCCGTTTGATGAATCTTACTACTCCTTTCCAAGGAGAGACTTTTAACAATACTTTATCTCCTACTTTAAATTCCAATGGCTTGCGTCGGTTATCAACATAACTCTTCTGTCGATCACGTGCTGCTTTCAGTCGTTCCTTGACTTGAATAATTTTGTCGGTTGTTTCTTGCACTATCTCAGGTCCAGATAGTTGCTTTTCCCCACCAACAGACTGGGGTTCGGCACTTTCGTCCATAAAGTGCTTCGAATGGTGCAGCATTGATACTTGTGTGATAACTATTATTATAAGAAAATTCTATTAAAGGTAAGTGGTCATCCCAATTACCTCCGAAATCAATTACACATGCTCTAAGCATGTCCTCCATTGTCTGAATTGTCCTTTCACTTTGTCCATCCGTTTGAGGGTGATAAGTTGTGCTCAATTTTAACTTGGTTCCCATTGCCTTTTGGAAACTTGACCAGAAATGAGAGGTAAATCGGCTATCTCTATTAGAAACAATTGATAAAGGAATGCCATGTAAAGAAACAATTTCATTTACATACAACTTAGCTAACTGTTCCATACTGAAAGTTTCTTTCATTGGTAGGAAATGAGCTGACTTGGTTAGCCTATCTACAATCACCCAGATTGTAGCATTTCCTTTCTTAGTTTTGGGTAACTTAGTAACAAAATCCATTGTTATCAATTCCCATTTCCACACTGGCATTTCTAATTGTTGTAGAAATCCTAAGGGTTTCTAGTGTTCAGCTTTGACTTGTGAACAAGTCAGACATTTAGAAACGTAGGTTGCTATGTCCTTTTTCATTCCTATCCACCAAAAATTTCTTCTTAAATCTTGGTACATTTTATCATTTCCTGGATGCATTGTATACTTAGACTTATGGGCTTCTTCTAATATACGATGACGTAGGTTTCCTTATTTAGGTATCCACATTCTCTTTTTATGAAATCTCCAAATTCCATCTGTTCCTTGTTCTAATTCTTTTAGCATACCTTTTAACTTTTCAGTATCTTTCTTGATTACTGATTCTTGTGCTTCTCTTATTTGATCATTTAAATCTACTTGTAGATTTAATTTAAGAGAACGTACCCTTTTTGACTTTTCTTGATATTTTCGGCTTAAAGCATCTGCCACAACATTTGATTTTCCTTCATGATACTGGATATCACATTCATAATCACTAAGCATCTCCATCCAGCGTCTTTGTCTCATATTTAACTCCTTTTGCTTGAAAATATACCTTAAACTCTTATGATCAGTGAATATGGTAAACTTACTACCATAAAGGTAATGTCTCCAAATCTTAAGAGCAAAAATTATAGCTCCTAATTCTAGATCATGGGTTGAATAATTCTCTTCATGATTCTTAAATTGTCTAGATGCGTAAGCTATAACCTTTTGACGTTGCATTAATACACATCCATAACCTAATTTGGAAGTGTCACAATAGACTACAAAGTCTTCGGCTCCTTCTGGTAATGCTAGTATAGGTGTATGGGTTAATCTTTGCTTAAGAATTCTAAATGCTTCTTCTTGTTTTAATCCCCATTCAAACTTAACAGATTTACAGGTTAGCTTAGTTAAAGGAATGGCTATTCTAGAAAAAATCTTGAATAAATCTTCTATAATAACCGGCCAATCCTAAGAAACTTCTGACCTCGGTTGGTGACTCAGGGTTTTTCCATTTAGTAATCGCCTCGATCTTTGTGGGATCCACATGAATTCCTTCAAGATTGACTCGGTGTCCAAGAAATTGTACCTGTTCTAGCCAAAACTCGCACTTGGAAAATTTAGCATAAAGCTTTTCCTTTCTTAATAAACTTAAAAGTGCGTGCAAATGCTTTGCATGATCTTCTTTATTCTTAGAGTAAATGAGAATATCATCTATGAAGACAATTATGAATTTATCCAAATATGGCTTACATATTCGGTTCATCATGTCCATAAATGCAGCTGGGGCATTGGTTAAACCAAATGGCATGACAGTAAATTCATAATGGCCATACCTCGTTCTGAATGCGGTCTTAGGAATGTCCTCTTCCTGTACCTTTAATTGATGATATCCTGACCTTAAATCGATTTTAGAGAAAAATCGAGCTCCTTGCAGTTGATCGAACAGATCATCGATTCTTGGTAATGGGTACCGATTCTTAATCGTGACTTTGTTCAATTCACGGTAGTCAATGCACATACGCATTGATCCGTCTTTCTTTTTAACAAACAGTATTAGCGCTCCCCATGGCGATGAGCTTGGCTGTATAAATCCTTTTTCTAACAATTCGTCTAATTGTTTCTTCAGTTCCTGCATTTCAGCGGGTGCCAAACGATAGGGTGCTTTGGCAATCGGTGTTGTTCCTGGTATTAAATGGATTCTGAATTCGACTTCTCTATCTGGAGGTTGCCCTGGCAATTCTTCTGGAAATACATCTGAAAATTGAGATACTACTGGAATATCTTTTAAATCCTTTCCTTTAGTGTTAGTGATTATGGAAATCAAATACACTAATGATCCTTTTCTTATGTAACTTGTTGTTTTCATCACAGAGATGAATTTTGTAGTTCTAGATGGTTTATCTCCTTTAATTGTGATCGTTTTACCTTTTGGTGAATTTACTTGGATTGACTTTTGATCACATAAAATACTGGCTTTATTGGCTATTAACCAATCCATTCCTAAAACAACATCAAATCCTGCCAGATTCATGGGATAAAGGTTTGCAATAAATTTCTGATTTAAAATTTCTATTCTTGCTCCCTGCAAGATTTCAGAAATCCTAACGGTTTCTCCATTGGCTGTCTCTATTAAGCATTCTAGTGGTAGTTTAGTTAATGATTGATTTAGAAATTTGCAAAATGATGTATTAATAAAACTTTGGTTTGCACCAGAGTCAAATAATACTTTAGCAAAAATATCATTAACTAAAAACGTACCAGCTATGACATCTGGAATCATCTTGGCTTCATCTGTAGTTAGAACAAATGCTCTAGCATTTTGAGTATTCTTGTTGTTTGTAGATGGAGCTAATTTTGGGCAATTAAGCTTGATATGACCTTGTTCTCCGCAGTTGTAACATATCCTGTTGTTAGCTTTCTTCCTGCAATTTTCTTCCTTGTGTCCCGATATTTTACAAAAGTTACAATACATGGAGCATCTTCCTGAATGCTTTCTTTTGCAATTCTTACAGTAAGGTGCAGAGGTAGAACCTATATTTCTCCCACGATTAGAATTTCCAGAACGAAATTCTTGTGTAAGCTTCTGGGTTAGGTTCCTTCTTTGATCCTCTTCTCGGGTACGGACTAATTCATCTGTCAAGGTATTTGCTAGTTCTACAACTTCTTCTATAGTTTGAGGTCTAGCTGCCTTGACTATGTGTCTTATTTCTCCAATTAATCCCCAGATATAACGGGAGATTACCACTGGTTCTGGTGAAGCAAGAGTTGGTACTATTCTAGCATATTCGAAGAATATTTTAGTGTATCCCTTACTATCCACACCAGTCATTCTGAGATTTAGGAATTTGTTTGCTATCTGTTCCTTCTCATTGGGTGGGTAGAATTTCCTTTCTACTTTGTTCTTAAATTCTTCCCATTCCATATTGTAGGTTCTATCACTTCCTCTTGATTGGAGGATAGTATTCCACCATTCTAGTGCTGAATTCTTAAACAGATTAGAAGCAAACAATATCTTATCTTCTTCGGCACACTTGCTGATTCTTAAGACTGCCTCAGTCTTCTCTATCCAGCGTAGGGTTGCAATTGCCCCTTCGTTGCCCGAGAATTCCATTGGTTTACAAGACCAGAATTTTTTATAAGAACAACCGTAAGACACGGTTCTTCTCCTTTTAGGAATAGGCATTTGAAGTACGGGTCCATTGTTCACGTTGTTTTCTGGTTCAATTGGTCGCTTACTACTATTCTTACTTTTATTATTCGCTTCTTGAATAGTTTGAATAATAAATGGCATTGCATCTATGATTCCTTGTGCCACTATATGTTGAACAGCACTATTATCCATTTGATTTCCATTGTTATTGATGCTTGGATTTTCATTAACCACGTTAATGTTACTCTGGTTATCATTATTCAGATTTCCTTGATTTCCTTCATCGGCCATCTGAATTTTAAACATTTACCCCATATTAATATCACAAGATAATATTTAATATAGTTAATCACATGATACGTAATCTAGCCAAAAACGTCGATCATTGCGACTTTTACTCTATTTCCATATACTATTATTCATCTATTACATACTAGCACTGAAATAAAAATTACAATACCAACAGAAATAAAATCACACTAATAGTAATATGCATCCGTACACACATATTTTATTTTATTATATTATATTATTATTACTATTATCGTTTCCTCCATCACATCACGGATATGGATTTATCTAAAAATCCATATTGCGTTCATCGTATTTCCATACGAGACGCTCTCCCACCTGTCTCATTCTCTCACTGGTTTCTAAAATTTCCTCACTGAAGGTCCTAAGTTCTTGCACGTTTTCTGCACTCATTGGGGGTGCGGGTTCTAGGACTGGGTTCGGAATCTGGGGTGCGGGTTCCTGATATGGGGGTGAAAGTGCCTGAAATCGGTAAGGATCTTCTAAAATCTCCCTAATATAGTTATCATGGTAATAGGGATCTAAAGGGTCCATACCTGGATAGGCTCCTATGTTCTGTATGGGTGTGTCTTCATGTATCGGGTAACGTTGCATAAAGTCCCTATTATCGTCCCACCAGGGGTCATAATTTGGGTCTAGGGGGTTTGGTGCAGGTACCCTAGGGATTTCTTCTGGATTGAAATCATGCATCTCCACTTGGTTTTCAGGGTTTTCTATCTCCATGGGTTGGTCTGGGATTTGTGGTTATGGGGCTACTAGTTGTTCCAAACTTGGGTCAGTAGCAGTTGTAGCTAGGATATGGAAATTGGCTAGGCTTCTATTAAGCATATCCTGTGTATGGGCATCTGTCTTTCGCTTAACGGCTGCTAAGGCTCTTTGCTGTTGCAACTTTCGCATTCTTTTCCTACATGCAAAGGCTTCCTTACTGAACCATCCTCATTTCTTATGAGGGAATGACTCTTCAGACTGAGCTTTAAAGGCAAATATCCCTTCTTCCTGATCAGCAGAATACCCAGAAAGGGCAGGCTGTGAAGAGGTACCTTCACTCCTAGGTGAATCAGACAACGGACGACTCATGTCTGAGGGTCCTTGATCACTCATACTGTAAACTAACAAATAGTCAAATAACACATAACAAATAAATACAGTTATGCACATATTTCCGTAATTTATTTCCTAACACAAAATTTAGAATTAAAGTGTCAGCAGAACACTTCTTTGGCTCAGACCAGTGGCTAGGCTCTGATACCACCTTCTGTCGCAACCCCCGATCCCTTATCTGTCCCGGGAACGGGCGGACGCGAACTCAGAGTTTCGGTGGTATCAGTTTGCGTTAATTTGGCAGCGGAAATTACATCAGGACCGTAGTTAGGAAATGTTTATCAGAGTAAAACCACCTTATTTAATATTAATAATCACATGGGTAAAACCCAAGTTTCTTATTACAATACATTTATAGGGATAAACCCTATTTTATTGAATTTAAAACATCGTTTATTAGGTAACTTTTATGGCCACATTTTTCCCAAGCCTTCAGTGCTCTCCAGCTGGCTTTTTACTAATTGGTTGTCACATTGTGTTACCTGAAACGCGTTTTAAAAACATTTGTCAGTGGGAAATACTGGTGAGTGAATCCCAGTTTAATCAAGAAACATTTTATCAATTAAAACAGTATTGAGAGCGATCACATTGTTTATTTCTACACAATTACTCATTCAGTACTGTCAATCCTGACTTGTGGGTCATATTACACATTGGCTAACTCGTTGTCCAATGGTAACGTACTGTCATCCCCGACTTACTACTCACAGTGTAGTAAATTTTGTATACAAAACCCCAACATACCGACAGTAATTATAGAACTACAAAGACTCAATCACCGCTTAATCGCATTGTAAAACATTTAAGGTTTTGTAAAACATTCCAAAAAGGTTAACAAAAAGAGGATAAACTCGCATTGCTATCTTAGACTTCGCGTAAGGGTTTCCTGGGAATAATCTATAATTTATACAAATGTACATAGGTTAGTATCATAACCCTTTGAAAATATTAATGATACCCTCCCCGAGACGGCATTGCAACAACTACGTCGGGCAGAACCACGACAGTTGTTACGGAACCCTAAATCAATCGGGCAGCGTATCTATTACAAAACTGGGGTTATGATACTTACAACGGAGCAGAACCTCGCTAATTAGGGGATATAATACCCGTGTATTATCTCTACTACTTCAGAATTCGTTTAGAAAGAAAAGATGTGAGCGACGGAAATGAAATCCTGAGGCCTCCTTATATAGTTACTAAATCTCGTCTCCACGCGGCCCGCGTAAAGAAAGGACAAGGGTTACGCGGCCCGCGTCAACCCTGGTCAACGGACTAGCTTGTCTGGCTCATCTTCTAGACCCGCCACGATGATGACACGTGTCATCACTGGGCTGCGCCACTATTTTGATCTTACGCGGCCCGCGTAAGTGTAAGCTAAGGCTTACGCGGCCCGCCTAAACTAAAGAAAACCAACGAAATCAGGATTTAACCCTGATACCGCCCGCGTAAGTGGTTGGGGTGGGTCTATGCGGCCCGCCTCAGCCCTAAATTTAAACTTTTATTTATTTTAAATACTATACTGTATTTTGGGCTCGGTTTTCACATACGGGGTGTATTTAAAGACATACTGAGACATTTTTAAATATAATAGAGTGTCGGAAATATTATGAGAGTGTCGGTTTTACTGAGGGTTGTTACACTAATGGCTAGGGAAGTGGCACAAGAAGGAAGATGATGATGAAGATGGAAGAAAGTGAGCGGTTAAAAGCTCCTCCAAGTGGTCCTTCAAGTTCTAGCACCTCAAGCCTTCTTAGTTAGCCTCCATAGACCTTGTAGTGACCTTAGATTTTTCCTTGTAATGGATTGAAAATGTTGGTGTGTGTGTGTGGTGTGTGAGCCGAGAGCAAGGGGGAGTGGGAGGATGTCACGACCCCCGACCACACCCTGGACGGAAGCCGCGAGTAGTCAAGTGGTACCGGTGGTTATTTTAAAAAGTATTGCAGCGGAAAATTTCATCAGGACCGTGAGTTAGGAAAAATATCAGAGTTTGAAACACCGGATTTTATTTATTAAATAAATGGGAATAAACCCACGTTTTTCAAAGGTAGCTTTAGTATTGGGATAAACCCGAGTACATAAAACAACATTTAATTTAATTTAATTTAATTGATCAAATAAGCCACGTCTTTTAAGGCTTTCGGTGTCGTATCATCACTCTTATTCCAATCTACTGTAGTCACCTGAAACGCGTTTTAAAAAGATTTGGTCAGCAGGAAATACTTGTGAGTTCATTCATTTTGGTATAAAACGACACATTGTTATAAATTACAGCATAAGAGCGATTACAATGGCTACTATCTTATTTTTATCTGGCGTCGTGTCACACCCTGGTGACGATGGTCATACCACTATTGGGTCCTTTCACCCAAGTAGTGATGATTGTCACTGTTAGGTTGGTGAACCTAACCGTGAGAAATTAGTAATGTGCACAATACCCCACTTGCTAGTGATTCAAGATAACCAAGACTTAATCCCTGTAATTATAACTTTTGAAAATAATTTGAGTATTGTAAAACATTGTTGATAAAAAGAGAATGACTCACCTTGTTAGCATACAGTCTTGATTAACAAGCCTTCTGATTTTATGCCTTTTGATAACTAAGCATCTACTTTCTTTAGAGTTCTGAATCTTCTGATGATTAAATATTTTGTTTTGTTGTAAGTGTATAGTTTGGAGTTTGCTGATAGTTAAACATATAGTTTAACATAGTGGAATACGTTTTAGTGTAAAACCATATCAAACCTAACGATGGTCACGAGATCAGGACCTTAACGAAATTCACAAAGTATAGTCTTGTTTAGACAGCGCTTTGGCTTCCGTTTCAGAATCTTAACGAAATTCATAAAGTATAGCACTTTGGCATTCGTTATTTGGTTCCCGAATCGATCGGACAGAATATCGCATCGGTGATTATTGGTTAGAACACCAACGTATATAGGGAAGAATAGAAGAAATGAGCAAAGAAAAATGAATCCTAAGCTTCCTATTTATAGGTAAGAGGATAAGTCTTACCCCTATATAGAACTTCCCTAGATAAGTCTTCCCCAGATAAAGCCTTCCCCAGGTAAAGCCTTCCCTATATATTATTTTCCTTAGATAATATCTACCCCATATATACCTATTTAGATATTATCTACTCATGTATATCTTTAGCTGTTTTACTTTTACTTAATTGTTTAACGGATTACTTTACTTAGCTGATTAATTAATTAATCTTGCTTAGCTTAATTAATCTTGCTTAGCTTAATTAATCCTGCTTAGCTTAATTAATCTTACTTAGCTTAATTAATCTTGCTTAACTGATTAATTAATCTTACTTAACTGATTAATTTTCCTTAACGGTTTAATTAAGTAATATACTTAGCTGATTAATTAAATAACGTATTTAGCTGATTAATTAACTTACCTCTAAGTTTCCTTTCCTGTTAAGTTTCCTTAGCTATTAAGTTTCTTAACTGCTAAGTTAAGTTTTACATAACCATTAAGTTTACTTAAACACTAAGTTTTCTTAACTATTAAGTTTGCTTAATTATTAAGTTTACTTAATTGCTAAGTATTCTAGTTTAATAGCTTCCTGCTTATGAGTTCTAATTTCTAATGGAACTCGTATTAGTGTATTAACTCAATTCAACTTTAACGATAATCACGAGATCAAAACCCTCACGACGAATGACAAAGTATAGCCAAGTACTGGCAGCACTTAAACATCCGTTGGATCGGTTTCAATCGATCGTATAAAGTATCGTACCAGTGATTAGAGTTATTACCCTAATAACGGGCAGAGTTTCGGGGTTTAGGGTATAATATCGAGCTACTGTTTTGCTATAACAGAAGCTAAGAAAAAGAAAAGAATTGAGCAGTTTGAAATGCCCAAACTTCGTCCAATTTATAGCTGAATTTTAGGTCTCTCGCGGCCCGCGTAAATTTGAAGGGGGGTCCTTCGCGGCCCGTGAGGCCATAAAGGCGGCAGTAGGGACTGCTGAGTCATCGGTGGTCTTGACACGTGGACGACACGTGTCCCTTAAGCTTATCCGGAGAGTTGCAAGGCTGTCGCGCCCCGCGTAAGCCTTGCCTAACTCTTACGCGGCCCGCGACAGATGGATAAATTTGAATTTTCTTGATGTTTTCATGAAGTTCAGGGTTTTAGGAGTCTGGTTTGCACTTACGAAGTATTTTGGGACATTTTTGCAGGTCCTTACAGAGGAAGAAGATGGTGAAAATTTTGAAGTGATAATGTTAAGTGTAATGTTCTTTGGTTTATAATGACCATCCTCCAACATTTGCAAGACCCTTTGGACTACATGTCCCATATCTAAGCTACCATAGTTAGTATTTTAACAGAAAGCAATTGTGGGGCCCATGGGGCCGGCCAAGGATGAGGGGGGTAAAATGTAATTTCTTAGAAGTTGAGGGTTTTAAATGGAAACTAGAAGGTTTAAGTTAGTTTAAGTGTGTTTAGGTGTTTTTATGATTTTTAAGGTATTCTATCCCCATAACTAGTTTAATATCATAAAAACATTGCTTCTAGTCAAATTTTGATGTTTCGGATAGTGTCTGGTTATTCGTTTCGTTACGGTGCGTTAAAGTGCTAAATTGCGCAGTTTCACTAAGTATGAAGCACCTTTTGTGACAGTTTCAATTCCCGACACTTTGTAAGTTATTCTGGACACTAAAGCATCAATTCTGCATAATATTTTGGTGTTAGAATGTTGTTTATAGCTGAATTTCTGCTGAATTCGGCAGAATTCTGCATTTAAAGTGAGTTTCGGTTGTCTTTTAGTGCATAGTTTAGCTTCCGGAAAGTTTATATGTTAACCCTTATATCCATACTTGGGTTTTAGTATATTTTAGATGTTGGACCCACTCCTAGGCCCTATTTTATTGTTTGACTGCTTTCTGCGGAAGTGCTGACACAGTGTGTCTTACCGGTGAGTTTACTAGTCTTTCTGACGCAACGCTTAAAGTAATGCACAAGGCAATATGTGAAGTATAAAACATGCATGAATTCATAAGTAAGGCAAGTAATCACATAATGTTGACGCCTAAGCACATAATTGCAGATAATAAATAATATTAAAATAGTACAGAAATTACCGGTTTGGTGCCACTTGTCACAGTCTCCCCCCGTTAAAAGAATTTCGTCCCGAAATTCAAGCTGAGTTATCTCTCGCAGGAGTTTCTAGAATAGGTGGGGGTACTTGGCTTTGAACTGGCCTTCGCGTTCCCATGTGTACTCGGGTCCGTGTTTAGAGTTCCAATGTACTTTAACAAGTTTAATGCGACCCATCCTTGTCCTCTGGATCTTCCAATCCATTACCTCAACGGGCTATTCTGTAAATCGGAGTTTGTCGTCGATATGCACCTCATCCGCTGGGATGATAACTGTTTCTGGGATTGGACTCTATTTAACGTTTGACACATGGAACGTATCATGTACACCGTTTAGTTCTTTCGGTAATTCTAATTTGTACGTTACGGTACCAATCTTTTCCAAGATCTTGAATGGCCCAATGTATCGTGGATTCAGCTTTCCACGTTTCCTGAACCTTGCTACACCTTTCCAAGGTGAGACCTTCAACAAAACTTTGTCTCCCACCTCGAAATCTAAAGGTTTCCGCCTTCGATCGGCGTAGCTCTTTTGTCGATCACGAGCCGCCTTGATGCGTTCTCAGATCTGCATGATCTTGTCGGTTGTTTCTTGAACAAGTTCAGGACCAATCAATTGCTTATCTCCAGCGTCTGCCCAACACAATAGTGAGCGGCACTTGCGGCCATATAGAGCTTCGAACGGCGTGGCTTTTATGCTTGTATGGTAGCTGTTATTATAGGAAAACTCAACTAAAGGTAGATGAGCATCCCAGCTGCCGCCTAAATCCATCACACATGCACGAAGCATATCTTCTAGTGTTTTGTATAGTCCGTTCGCTCTGACCGTCTGTTTGCGGATGGAAGGCCGTGCTTAGATCCAATTGAGATCTGAAGGCCTCTTGAAAGGATTGCCAGATCCTTGATACAAATCGTCCATCTCTGTCTGAAATTATCGAGATAGGCACTCCATGACGTGCCACTATCTCCTTAAGGTATAGTTCAGCCAACTTTCCAGCGCTATCTTTCTCTCGGATTGGTAGGAAGTGTGCAGACTTCGTTAATCGATCCACTATTACCCATATTATATCATGCCCTCTAGGGGTCCTGGGTAATTTTGTTATGAAGTCCATCGAAATTTGCTCCCACTTCCATACGGGAATTTCAGGTTGTTGCAAGAGATCAGACGGTTTCTGATATTCGGCGTTGACATTAGCACAGGTTAGGCCCTTTCCAACATAAACAACAACGTCGCTTTTGAGTTTTGGCCACCAATAATACTCTTGCAGGTCTTGGTACATTTTGTCCGACCCGGGGTGGATCCAGTATCTCGACTTGTGAGTAGGGATGAGCAAATACCGATACCGTCCCAATGCCGTCCCGATCCCGACCAATACCGATCCCGAATTTTGTGTAAACTTGGTACCGATACCGGTACCAAAATACGTCGGTTCGGGACGGTATCGGTACGGTATCGGTATTTTAAGGGTAAAAGTCGGTATTTTACCGATACCGTACCATACCGATACCGAAAAATCACAAAAGTGGATACCATTTCCGGTACCGAAAACGGATCGGGATTGGGATTTCGGGATCGGGATGGGATCAGGATCGGGACGGTATTTTATACCCTTTGCTCATCCCTACTTGTGAGCTTTGTCAAAGATGACTTCTCGAATACCGCCATAGAGCGGAACCCAAATGCGTCCCATAAAGTATAAGGTTCCCTCTGCATTTTGCACCAATTTCTTCTCCATACCTCGGAGATATTCAGCTTTAAGATTTTCCTTCTTAAGGGCTTCTTGTTGTGCGTCATGTATGCGTGAAGTGAGATTCGTCCGAATTGTCATTTCTAAAGCTCGAACCCTTAGGGTCTTAACCCTTTCCTTTCGACTTAATGCGTCTGCTACCACGTATGCCTTTCCATGATGGTACTTAATCTCACAGTCGTAATCGTTCAGCAACTCAACCCATCGTCGCTGACGCATATTTAGCTCCTTCTTATCAAATATGTGTTGCAGACTCTTGTGATCTGTGAAGATAGTACATCGAGTACCATACAAATAATGTCGCCAAATCTTCAAGGCAAATACCACCGCGCCTAGCTCAAGGTCATGGGTGGTATAATTCTTCTCATGTACTTTCAATTGTCGTGATGCATAAGCGATGACTTTTTGGCGTTGCATGAGCACGCAACCCAATCCTTGACGCGAAGCGTCACAGTATACCACGAAGTCTTCAGTGCCTTCGGGTAGGGATAGTATCGGTGCATCGTAAAGCTTGTTTTTTAGTAGCGGGAAGGCTTCTTCCTGCTTATCTCCCCAGTCGTACTTGTGACAACCCTCACCAAACCAGGTATCCGTACGAATTAATTAATATTTAATTAATGCTTAATTATTGTGCTTACTTACAGTTGTGATTAAACTGCTACTTGAATTCTGATACATACATATACATGCATCATACTTTATTGCTGTCACTCCATTATTTACACAGAACTATAGTGACAAACTTGATGCACAAAGGCACAGTAGCACAATGAACGGATAACCCAGTAAACATGCTGACATAGGCAGCATCAGACAGGCACTGTCTCTAAGGCCAGTATGAGCCGGGAATAATTTACTACACTAGTAGGGAGTGTAGGGAGGTGAGGATTGTTAAACTGCGTCACTAGGTGATAGTTATAGTGACCGGATGTGCCTAAAACAAATATTAACGACACTTTAAATGCTTATTTAGCACTTTAACGGATTAATATCCAACCGTACAACCGGACTTAACCCGGAACATAAAAATATTGTCATTGACATTGTTTTTCTTTTCTGAGCTAGTTAGGGTCCCCGAATACCCTAACACCCGTTATAAAACATAACACACTAAGTAACTAATCTAGTTACTTAACTAAACATAATTTAGCACTAACTAATTGGTTAAAATCCAACTAAATACCCCCTTTCCAACCGAATCGGTCCCATGTAGGGGACACACTTTCACCATTTTGAATATTTTATTTCTTGTTGTCTTATATCTAGAAGGCACTTTATCTAGTGGTTAATGGTGATTATTGGTTATAAATAAATCACAAGGGATAAGAGCTTTCATTTTCATTTCACCAACTCAAAAAACTTCTTCCTCTTTCCCTCCTTTGATATCTCGGCCGAACACAACAACCCACCATCCACCCACTTTCAATTTCAATCTTGCAATTCCACTCACACACAAAGGTGAAAGGTCGCATACGAGGAGGCTCGGTGCTTACGAAATCGCAAGGACCTCACTACGTTGCTTTTATCCACCTAGTTTTCGCTTCGATTCTTCCCTAGCCTTGTGCTAGTTGTAAGTGATTCTAAACACCCTCTTGATCTTGTCTAAAGTGGTTAATAAGAAGTTTAACGGATAAAATTCATGAACATGCGAAAACAAAACTAAAAGTCTTGCTAGAATGATGAATATGGTGGTTAATGAGTAAATATTAGTGTAAAACTCATAAATCTTGTTTAGTTATGATTGTTTTATGTTGTTGATTGCTAGTGTTGGAATGGCTTGTCATCTAACCATGCTAGTTCATGTTCATGGAACCTGAACTAGTGTTATGTTAAATAGAAAAGTTACAAAATGACGAACCCTTTCATACGGAAACATGAACTTGCGTAAAAACGATTTTTCTTATGAAATGGAGTTCTAAACTAGTAGATCTAAGGATCTACGAGTGGTATTTTTGAAGAACCAAGTGTATGATGAAATCATGTTTAAAAAGCCGGATCTTTCTTGAAATAAAGACATTTTTGTGAACCAAAAAGTGTGTAGACACTTGTGTAACGAAAGGATTTAACAAAGAAATGTTTTCGTAAATACCGACTAGAAGTTGTAAAACTTCATATTCTTTAAAAATAAAGTTTTCGAGAAAATGATTTTATTTTTAGAGATGGAAAGACCCACTAAATGTGTTGAAAAGTTACTACATAATTTTACACAACTTGCAAGTTCATGTGTTTGCGATTTATGGTTATTTTGACTAGTTTGATATTTGAAGATGGTATTTTGATGTTTGAAAATTGTTGACTGAATGTTGAAAAGAAAATGATACGCTTATAAGCGTGGCCACCTCCAGTTACAGAGGAAACTCTGGCGAAATTTTTCCAGAAATATAACACTTGGAAAATATTTTTACAACAAGTGTTATGAATATATTTTAACTTATTTTTCCACATAAAAATTCGCCATGATTTTATTACAATATAACCAAGTATTCGGAGGTGGGTTTTCACAAATAAAACTTACTAAATATATATTTAGAATATATATGTCATAGTAAAACACTTGTGTGATTTTATGATTATTTTGTGAACTATATATTATTTTTAGGGTAAAAATAATATAACTGGAATACATTGGGAAAGTACGACTCCAAAATAATACTAACGCCTTCACAATAAATATTTAAGTTACACCGGTATTATTAATACCACCCGAACTTTACAACGTAACTTATGTATTTTCGGAAAAATACTCTTAAAAGCGTATTTTGATAAAAGTATTATTTTGGAAATTATGTGGAATAAAATATAATATTTTTGGGAAAAGTATTTATATTTTGGAAGTAGAGTATTTTAGACAAATGAAATAAAATATATTTTATTAAGTGAGACTTAATAATATGTTTTGAAGATATATAAACGCACATGTATTAAAACCCCCCATCCTTGGGAAACAATATAATTAATACATAATTAAGAAGTGTAAACACGAAATAGTTGTCTAACTATTTCCCAAAAACTTAAACCTTAAGCTAAGGCACGACCGTCCGTCTAATAGAAGTTAGTACGTGTAGGTTGTCGCACAGCAGGTTGACTGGGAGATTACTAGTTAGAGACGCACTTCGGTGAGTTCATGTCCTCCTTTTCTCTTAACTGTTTTTCAGTTTTTATACTGCGGGGGTGAAATACATGTTACTAAGATTACGAGTACTTTTTACATGGTATGGTTAGCGTAAGGAGGGTTACTACTTAGATCATGTGAGTGGGTAGGCGGGAACTGGAGGCCATTAATCCTCATAGTAGGACCGAGGGTCGTAAGCGGTAGATCTATCTGGGTGTAGCGAGCCCAACCCCAGGCCCAACAGAACGGACCTCGGGGTGACTTTGAGCCCGACGCAAAATCCGCTAGGTTTGAGTCTTCCTACTGCACTTCACACATATCAATGGCCTTGCAAACCATTGGTGATCTCTTTATTTCCTTATTTGCTACATACCACGGATTTTATACTTACAAAGGTTTTACATACTCATTTCACATGAACTCGCTCAACTTTATGTTGACTTTTCAACTTACATGTATTTCAGGGAATTAGGATCTGGCGAAGTATGCTACGTTTTCACGCTGCGTAAGAGTTATGAGGTCATCCACGTTTAGGGATTGTGACTTTTACCTGGACGAGTCGCAAGTCTTAAACGATGTCTATTTTATGTTTATGGTTATGTCGTATGAACAATGTTTTTATGGGTTGTAACTCGTTGCATGTGTCAACTTTAAACAATGTTGTGGTATTTCACTTTTAAAACTTGAATCAATGGATGATCTTCATGGTTTTAATTTCATATAGCTTTGTTGTGATTAAGCTATGGTATTAAGAAGTCACACCAAATAAACCCACGCTTCCGCAAAGCCAGGGTGTGACAGCTTGGTATCAGAGCCTTGATCATAGCGAACTAGGATTCTTTCTCGAGTCTAGACTATGATCACTAGGGCTCTCACGAAAACATTTTTACATCGCATACACTACGTCCAGATCCAGGTCATAAAACATTTTACAAAACAAAAGTTGAGCATATTTGTTAGAATTTTTGGTTGGTCGGGAGACCAGGGATTCAGCCGGGTAGCTGGGGAGATTCAGCCGGGTGGCTGGGGAGATTCTGGTCGGGGGACCAGGGAGTCAGTCTGAGAGGCTGGGAGGATAGTCTAGTGGGACTAGAAGGTCAGTCTGAGAGGCTGGGAGGATAGTCTAGTGGGACTAGGAGATTCAGTCTGAGAGGCTGGGGGGTTAGACTAGTGGGACTAGGAGAATTACTTGATTGCTTATTGGTGACTAACATGCTTATTCGATTATATGATTGATTATTTGTGCATGTGGGTGTTTGTGTTACAGACATCATTCCTTCATCAGATACTGGAGAGTCGGACACTGCAGACCCCATGGCCATAGTATCAGACGACATAGTTTCATCAGAGCATGAGGTGTATACTTCCGATACGACCAGCACGGATGATGACGACTTTCAGCCTTTTGCGCTGCCAGATGTCATAGCAGAGCCTGCTGATGGCCATCTTGTTGGGGATTTGCAACTCGTGGAGATCCCTGCTCCCATACCCCTTGCCGCTTATCCCGTTGTTGATATGCCCCTCGACGTCGTCTCTGACGACGATGTCGACTTGTTTGAGGAGGACCCACTTGAGGGCGAGGCCCATATTGCTGCCGGTGATATCCCACTTCTTGCTGATGCTCCTGCGGAGGAGGCTCCCGTTCATTCACCTGCTCCAGACTCCTTTGAGTCTGTGGCATCCGTACCTTCGCACGCGCAGGGAGTGCAGCACCACTCACACGACGACGACACGGATATGGCGTCATCCACCGCACCTGTTCCTGCGCAAAGCTTTGAGTTCGATCATGACGTTGATGATGATTCAGATCCTATTTTTCCACCTGGCTTTGATCCAGACCAGGACATTGAGTTCGTACACTTAGACCAGCATTTGGAGGATCCTGTAGCCCCTGTCGACCCTATGTTTGCTGATCCAGCTGATTTTGAGATGGAGTTTGTTGATCCGGAGCCGGTCGTGGCCCCTGAGCCAGGCGTTGCTCCTGACCCCGCATTTGAGCATGACCCTGTTCATGCCGATGCACCTGCTGTTGCTCCTTTGGTTGATGATATACCTGTCGATGATCATCCTGTTGTTGTTCCACAGTTGGTGGATGATCATGCTGTTGATACTCATATTGATGCTCCACTGATGTTAGAGGATCCTGTTGTCGCACCACATCCTGATCCTATGCCAGTGATGTTAGACCGTGCACCTTTCGCGATCCGCATTGATCCACGATACGCTCACACCCACAATGGGTGGATAGATGATGACGATGATTACCCACCTTTCGTGTTCCCTGTTACACCCCCTATGGCACCCGTTACAGCCCCTGTTTCAGATCCTATTGATGTTCCTTTGATTCCCACACATACTATCGGTGTTCGCCGCACCGACTTACCTATCATGTTTCGTCAGGACATACCTCCCCCACGTCCTGGGGAGGGTTCATCTCGTCAGCCCGCTAATCCCAAAAACTATCGAACTTAAATTGGTGTCTTGGAAGCTCCCCAATTCTTTATCACTTCGATCTTCGCTGGATCCACATGGATACCATTCTCGTTCACCATGTGACCAAGGAACTGTACTTCGCGAATCCATAATTCGCATTTTGAGAACTTTGCATAAAGCTTCTCTTTCTTCAGTAGTTCTAGAATGGTTTGGAGATGTTGCTCGTGCTCTTCCTTTGTTCGTGAATAAATCAGAATATCATAGATAAATACAATCACGAATTTATCGAGATATGGCTTGCATACACGATTCATCAGATCCATAAACACTATTGGCGCGTTCGTTAAACGAAACGGCATCACAAGGAACTCGTAATGTCCATAACGAGTTCTGAACGCAGTCTTTGGTATGCTCTCCTCTTGAATCCTTAACTTATGATAACCAGACCGAAGGTTAATCTTGGAGTAATAGCTTGATCCTTGCAATTGGCCGAATAAGTCGTCAATCCTCGATAATGGATACCGATTCTTAACAGTGAGCTTATTCAACTCTCTATAATCAATTCACATCTGCAAGGTTCCATCCTTCTTCTTAACGAACAAATACTGGAGCTCCCCAAGGCGAGAAGCTCGGCCTTATAAATCCTTTATCCAACAACTCCTGGAGTTGTGCAGATAATTCTTGCATCTCGGATGGTGCAAGTCAATATGGTGACTTGGCTACAGGAGCGGCTCCTGGAACTAGGTCAATATGGAACTCGACTTGTCTATGCGGAGGTAATCCTGGCAACACTTCGGGAAAAACATCAGGGAATTCCTTTACCACAGGAATGTCCTCACGCTTAGGCTCCTCATCCTTCTTATCTACAACATGCGCTAAGAATGCAACACATCCTTTTCACAGGCATTTATGTGCCTTCATGCAGTTGATGATTCTCAAGGGCGTGTCTCTTTTCTCTCCATGGACTATGAGCGTTTCGTCATTCGCAAGAGGAATGCGAATGATTTTCTCGTGACAAACAACTTCGACCTTATTCTCGGACAGTCAGTCCATTTCGACTACCACATCGAAGCTACCCAACTGAACAGGCAAGATATCGATACTAAATCTTCGCTCACCAAGTTCCAATGTACATCCCCTAACAACTTCGCCCGATTCAACAAGTTTACCATCGGCTAGTTCTATGGAATAAGGAATGTCTAATCTACTAGATTCTATTCCAAGCATACGTTTAAATTCCACAGACATGAAACTATAATCGCCACCAGTGTCAAATAATATGGATGCAAAGTGATGGTTAACGAGAAACGTACCGGTGACCACATTAGGGTCCTCGCGGGCGTTCCTTGCTCCTATCACGAATGCTCGAGCTTGAGCGTTGTTTTCCCTAGGGCAGTCTTTCTTGAAATGCTCTTTGCTACCACAACCAAAACATCCTTGGTTCTGCCCAGTTCCATTACCATTTCGATTACCAGTACCATTTCCATTCCTGTAACCGTTCCCATTACCAGCACCGTTGCGGTCTCCATTCCCATTTCTATTACCACTTCCACCTCTTTTTCCCCAGCAATCTTCGGTACGGTGACCTAATTTCCCACACTTATCGCACTTTGGAATGCGACAAGCTCTGTCATGGTGACGTTTGCACTTGTTACATTTGGGCAAAGTGCCCTGGTATCCTCTAGTTGCTGCATCATTCGCAGCTGCAAAGGTTTTTGTCTCCTTGGGTGGATTAGGGTCACGCTTCTTGTTGTTGGAACCCTTGTTGTTATTACGTGTTACTTGACTCAGATTCGAATGCTTCCTTTTCTTATCAGCAGACGACTCAGCATGCGTCTCGGTTTTCTCAGTAGTTTTCAGCGATAATTTTTTCATACGGACAGCGTCTTCGGTAAGGCTGACAACCAGAGTTACAGCCTGAGTGATTGTTGCTGGTTCTGCCGCAGTCACCAAGCTGCGAAATTCCGGAGCCAATCCCCAGATGTAGCGCTCAATGCACTTAAATTTGGGAGTCACCAGATAGGGGATCACTCTTGACAGATCATGAAATCTCTGAGTGTAACCAACAATGTCCGCACCAACCATGGATAAATTCCAAAATTCTGTCTCCAACCTTTTGAGTTCAGCATGCGAGAAATACTTTTCCCTCATTCTTTCCTTCAACTCATCCTAAGTCATACCATACACAGCATCATCACCTAGAGTTTGGACTTGCAAATTCCACCAAGTCAAAGCTTCGTCGACAACAACCCAGTAACAAAAGTGACTTGCTGGTCCATGGTGCACTTGCTCATGCGGATTGTGGAATCAGTTTTCTCTGTCCAGCGTACAAAAGCCACTGCACCTCTAGTGTCATCGTAATTCAGTGGCTTGCAGTCGAGAAATTGCTTGTAGGTGCAGCCTGGAATTTCTCCAACCAAATCACACGTGAGCAATCAATGAAACAATGAAACAAAGACCGTTCATAAATTTCATCAAGTTATAGCAAATCAGCTTAAGGTTACCTTGAGTCAGGGTTCCTCCAGATGAATCTCCATGTCCATTTCGTCCAGTACCGCCTGATCCTGCGCTGTTCTCAACACGGTTCGCCTTGTATTGGGCGATAGCTTCAGAAATCCTTTCTTCTACCAGAGAGTTCAATTCCTCAGTAGTCCTCAGCATCGGTGGAGGAGGTGGTTGATCAGAACCCCGAGTGTTCACAGCTCTCCTAGGTGCCATGATCTTTCAAATCACAACACAACATGGTTAGACATTTGTCTGATACCATCATACTAGATAGTAGTAGTACATATGCACATAATATATATACACATAAGCAATATCGAACAATCCGCCAAACATATAAATCAATCCATACAGCTACAAGCATGCATAAACAGATAAATACTGATGTGTCATAAGATATTCACCGAGTTTTTATACATATCAGGACAACTTGTTACATCATTGTTTGCGAAGAAAACAAAATGCATAAGGGTTACATCACCCCATAGTACAAGTTTAATACATATAAAAGACAAAATATCTTTCTTCACATTGGCGGTCCTTGTCTTCAAGTTGCACTCAAAACTCGGTCGTAGTCTTCAATCCCAAAAATACTGCTCCATCAAAGTACCTTCAAAGAAAACCTAATGAGCTGGTGGAGAGTGAGGGGGTGTAAGGACATGAATAGGAGAAGATGGTGCAACAGACATAGCGTCATCGTCATCATCGGTCGGGTAAGCTCTCAATCCAACGGCTAAGAGGGCCGAAGAAGTCACTGACTCAAAGGAATCGGCGTCGGACTCATGATCAGTGTTAGAGGAGATATCGATAACAGACACAACAAGAGAGGTTAACTATAGGATAGCGAGGTCGTACACTTCTCCATCGCCAAGATTGTCATCGAGGTGCTCCACCTCAATCACGGGAACGTCAACATCATCATCCAGATCAACAACGAAAGGCCAGTCCTCGGTGGGGATGTCAGCAAGAGGAATAGCATGGATGGGAATAGGCTCAACGAGATACTCACCATTGGGATATCCGATGATAAGCTGGTCATGGAATGGTAAAGGTAAAGCTAGGACATCATCAACGAAAGGGACGTCGTCACCAAGGTCTGGTAGGGCGAAAGACTGAAAATCGTTGAGATCATCATCATCGGACGCCATCTCCGGATCACTCTCGGAATCGGACGTGAAGATCTCGGGGGCGTATGCTATCTCATCGTCAGATACTATCGCCATAGGATCATGTTCTTCAGATTGGCCACTGCTTTCAGACGAAGACATGGGTACCTGTAACATTTTATCCATGGTATATGTATATATTAATTACTACTACTTAATTAATATATAAATAATTATACACAATGTTGCAAGTAATTCCTAGTTGAAGATAAGTGCTACCCCAGTGCACCCTAAATCTCGTGGTGTCCTTACTTGACCGTTTGAAGACAAGTTCAGGTAGTGGATGTCGTGGAAAGTTTTATGCAATGAAAACTTTTTGAAATTTTTTTTTTCATGAGAGGATCCTAAAGATTGTAGTCTAGACTTGAGAAGGAATCCTGGTTACTACAATCGCAGCTCTGATACCAATCTGTCACACCCCTTTCTAAGGCGGAAGCACGAGGTGTGATCCTGAAAGGTTCTCATTGCATACGAATGGTAAACATACTACATGATCATAAAACAAACTCCATGATGCCATTGACATTAAATATCCAAAACATAAGTTATGTTAAGTGTTAACATCACTCGAAAGATAATTGTTTGAAAATTTTACAACTTTATTTCAAAGACAAACATCAAGGTTTTGATCATTATATCACCACACGAGGTGGAATATAACAACCAAATCCCACAAAAGAGGCATTGGAGTCCTGACACGACATAACTAAAAACATAAACGACATCCTTGAGCAAGAGGAACCGCACGTACATCCACTTAGTTACCTGAAATACATGTAAGTTTTGGAAAATCGTCAACAAAAGTTGGTGTGAATTCATGAAGTTTTGTGTACAACATTTAAGTATTGTTGTAAGAACATGGTATGAGATTGTACTTGAAAAAGTACACTGTAAATGTAAGGAAATCGAGATCACTAATGGTTTGCAAGGCCATTAACATGTGTGCTGACATAGGAAGCATCCAAACCATAAGCATTTTACTTGTCGATTCACGACTAGAGACACAAAAGCTCTCTCGGTAAAAGTGTGGCCAAGAGTGTGGCTACCTGAAACCCATTAGATCTAACCTTTTGTTCTGCGGTCTAGAACTTACGTTGATTAATGGTGCTTATGACACCCTATTCGTGACATGATCTATAGTATCATTCCATAGTTTTGTTTCTACATACCACAGTACATGTATTTTCCCCAAGTTTAGAAGACAAGAAAAATGTTTAAAAGTGGGGACATGAACTCACAGTTTTGCGTAACTCGCGCCGTAAACTTCACCGGATTTGCTTAGTAAGCATCGTGACCTATAATTATTCTATGTATGTTAGTCACTAGACTTGTAACACACAAGTACAAGTCACCATCTTTTGTTCATATATTAGTCTTTGTATGTTCATCTTTCATGAGGGTCGTGCCCTTGTTTGTCAGGTTCTGCCCGTACGTTGTGTCTTGCATTTTGAATATGTATTATTTATTCGTAAATATATATTTTATTTCCCAAAATATATATTTGTGTACGTGGTCTTTGCCAAAATAATTAAGTGTTAAAAATAAACTTTATTTTTAACTTGTCTATACACGTTATTTTATTTCCCAAAATATATATTTGTGTACGTGGTCTTTGCCAAAATAATTAAGTGTTAAAAATAAACTTTATTTTTAACTTGTCTATACACGTTACTTATATTATTTTTCTAAAAATAAATATAAGTATTTTGTTAAATAATATTCTCAATATTATTTTTGTACAAGTATACTTAGGAAAGTATACGTGTATTTTTATGTAAATACTTGTGTATTTTACATTATTTGCCAAAAATCAATATTTTGATTTTAATTATTTTTCGGAATCATATTTCTTAAAAATAATGTATTTTTAAGTCTGGTGTGGAATATATATATTTTGTCATGCTATAAAATATATATAATTATTCTTGTTATTCACCCGATTTTTGTGTAATTTCTGTTACTTGGTAATGGTTATATATTTGTCCAAATATATATAGTTATGTCCAAAAACTGTCCAAAGTCCAAATATGTGTGGAATATATTTTTACAAATATATTTTCTTATATTGTCCAAATACACTTCTTTGAGAAGAATTTTGTATACTTGAACACTTAGGTATTCTCATGTATTTGTATGTGTATTTTGGTACCTATACTCCTTGGGAGTATTTTATGTATTTTTAAGTTCCTCATACACTACTAAATATAATACATATAATATACACTTAGTACAAAATTTGGTGATCACTAAATATATATATATATATATATATATATATAGGGGATGGTTCAAATGAAAACCACTTTTATTGTGAAAACTCGAAAACTAACTAAAAAAAGCCTAAAACACACACAAATTTTTTTTTTCAAATTTTTTTTATAAAAATCGTTAGTTTTTATATATGAAAAAAAAATTTCAAAAAAAAAAAAAAAATTGTAGTACACATGTGTAATAATACACATGTGTAGTACACATTACACATGTGCACTACACAAAAATTTTTTTTTTTTTTTTTTTGAAAATTTTTTTATATAAAAAAACCTGCGAAAATTAATATGCAAAAAAAAATGGTATGTTTTTTTTGGCTTTTTTAATTAGTTTTCGAGTTTTCACAATAACTAGCGGTTTTCATTTGAACCTTCCCCTATATATATATTCCCAAAATATACATACTTAATATAAATGTTAACTTGAAATCATCATCTTTTAACTTGAAATTTCATACAAAAATTAGGGAAACCTGGGTAAATATTTTTAGGTGAATTTTTGGGGAATAAGTTTCACCAAAACTTATATTTTTCTAAGTGTCAAAATTTCTTTAAAAAATTGACATAGTTTCCCTGAAAAATGGAAGTTTCCCATGTTTTCAAAACATGTGTTTATTTTTATTTTATCACCAAAACCAATTTTCAACAACATCATACACTAAATACTTCATATGAAACATTATGGTGAACTTGATTTGTGATTAAAAATGTGTAGTCTTTAAGGTCTACACTTAACATACAATGATCTTTCTAAAAACAAGTTATCTTGTAATTTTTAAACAAACTTTTATGAAACTTTAAGTTACTAACAAAAGCATTCATGAGTTTTGTGGTTTCAAAGTCTTGTAAATCATGTTCTAAAACCATTTTTATGTTCATTAGAAAGATCCTCATGTTTAAAACCTTGTTTCATCATGGATCTTTCAAGATCCATACTTTACATCTTTAGATCTTGCATAAACAAGCTTCTTGAAAAACCATTAACAAGCTTTTCATAGATTTTAGCTTCAAAAGTTAGTTTTATACACATTTTGTTACTTCGAGATTAAAAGTTCATGCATAAAAATTCATTTTTCAAGATCCATGCTTAAACTTGTTAGATCTAAGCTTATAACAAGCTTAACATACTAGATCTAAACATACACACAAGATTTAACAACATGAAGTTCATCACATACACCAAAAATTACTAAAATCACTTGTTTTCTTCATGATTATGTTAGATCGTCTCATTTTCATCTTTTAAAGTTTAGTTACTTAGATGGTGAGACTTGTACATAACATAAACATGAACTAATTTAGTGATCAAGAGGCTTACAACTAGCTCTAATGGCTAGGGAAGTGGCACAAGAAGGAAGATGATGAAGATGGAAGAAAATGAGTGGTTAAAAGCTCCTCCAAGTGGTCCTTCAAGTTCTAGCACCTCAAGCCTTCTTAGTTAGCCTCCATACACCTTGTAGTGACCTTAGATTGCCTTGTAATGGATTGAAAATGTTGGTGTGTGTGTGTGGTGTGTGAGCCGAGAGCAAGGGGGAGTGGGAGGAAGAAGATGGTGAAAATTTTGAAGTGATAATGTTAAGTGTAATGTTCTTTGGTTTATAATGACCATCCTCCAACATTTGCAAGACCCTTTGGACTACATGTCCCATATCTAAGCTACCATAGTTAATATTTTAATGGAAAGCAATTGTGGGGCCCATGGGGCCGGCCAAGGATGAAGGGAGGGGGTAAAATGTAATTTCTTGGAAGTTGAGGGTTTTAAATAAAAACTAGAATGTTTAAGTTAGTTTAAGTGTGTTTAGGTGTTTTTATGATTTTTAAGGTGTTCTATCCCCATAACTAGTTTAATATCATAAAAACATTGCTTCTAATAAAATTTTGATGTTTCGGATAGTGTCCGGTTATTCGTTTCGTTACGGTGTGTTAAAATGCTAAATTGCGCAGTTTCACTAAGTATGAAGCATCTTTTGTGACAGTTTCAATTCCCGGCACTTTGTAAGTTATTCTGGACACTAAAACATCAATTCTGCATAATATTTTGGTGGTAAAATGTTGTTTATAGCTGAATTTCTGCTGAATTCTGCAAAATTCAACATTTAAAGTGAGTTTTGGGTGTCTTTTAGTGCATAGTTTAGCTTTCGGAAAGTTTATATGTTAACCCTTGTATCCATAGTTAAGTTTTAGTATATTTTAAATGTTGGACCCACTCCTAGGCCTTATTTTATTGTTTGATTGCTTTCTACGGAAGTGCTGACACAGTGTGTCTTACCAGTGAGTTTACTAGTCTTTCTGACGCAACGCTTAAAGTAATGCACAAGGCAATATTTGAAGTATAAAACATGCTTAAATTCATAAGTAAGGCAAGTAATCACATAATGTTGACGTCTAAGCACATAATTGCAGATAATAAATAATATTAAAATAGTACGGAAATTACCGGTTTGATGCCAGTTGTCACATATAAGACCAAAGTTTTGACATCTAAACTGATGTTATAACATATCAAACTTGTTTGACATATAAGACTCATCATAGGACTTATTTAACCATCCGAACACATAATTACGCTTACGACCCGTTAAAGTGGCATAAACCACTTTAACAAGTCGTAACGGGTCAGAGCACTTAGAAATCCTTTCTAATCAGAATGTAAGGTCTATTAAACCATATCATACGAGAACCAACACTCGTTTGGTTTATAGACTTAATTCTATCCAATCCTCCGATTAAAGTCTTGACACACTAACATAGTATTCCTATACACTAGGAAACAATTGAACTCTTGAACCTTTGAGCTTTGTTTGAAGGTTGAACAAGACATATACGTAATCCCAAGTGAGCACCTAGGCCCCTCTTTTATGTTTTCAAATATTTTAGGGTGATCCATATGTGCCTATCACTAATTTCTTGTTTTCATGACATTATACATAATTTAATTACCTAGTATACATAGTACATGATTTCAAAGACATTATACATTTTTTCAAAGACATTATACATGGTTTTCAAGACATTATACATAAGGAGTGTTCAAGATCGGATAATCCGATTTTCGGATATCCGAAAATTTCGGATAGTGAATATTGACATCCGAATCCGAAATTTTGGATATCCAAAATTTCGGATTCGGATTCGGATATCAAAACAGATATCCGAACTTTAAAAAAATAAAAAAAAATCTGTTTTCTAATTATATCAAAACTAAACCTAATTTTCAAAAGTGAATGTCTTCTGGAGTGAATGAGCGTGTGTAGATAATATATCTATTTTTTTAAGTTTAGGAGTTAGGTGGTTAGTGGAATTAATATATCTAAATTTTTGTATTTTAAAGTTTTCGGATTCGGATAATCCGAATATGTGAAAATTTTTAGAATTCACATCTGAATCCGAATCCGAATTTTCGGATTATCCAATCTTTAGATTATCCGATTTTTGGATATCCGAATTTTCGGATAATTTGGATACGGTTTTTTCGGATATTTCGTATTCGGTTTTGGATTTTTTTGAACACCCCTATTATACATAGTATATTTACCTAATATACGTAGTACATGGTTATCAAGACATTATACATGATATATTTACCTAATATACCTAGTACATGGTTTCAAAGATATTTTACATGGTATATTTACTTAATATAACTAGTACATGTCTTCAAATACATTATAAATGATTTCAAAGACATTATACATGGTTTCAAAATATTAAACGACATGCTTACATTGTACTAGACATATTGGTGCGTTGAACTCGACAATGATACATTCATTAATATTGATCACACCGACCGGTAGTATGTTATGGTACCATAGGATTGACAACCTCATTCCCACTTCCTAGGTTTGTTTGGAAGTGACCTTAGGGAATGACAAAATCCGATGAACATTTTGATAAACCTTTGTCTTTATAAGGGTTTATCCGACAATCGACAAGGCTTGAATGTATTCGCCAACAATCCATATATATGTTTACACAATAAAAGCAATTGTTTTATAAGACAAAACTTTTTGATTAAACAAGACCTTTTGTTTATTCAAAACACTTGTTTTATACAAGACAAGACAAGACATTTTCATTGTTTATACAAGACATTATCTTATGGTTTAAACAAGACCTTTTGTTTACCATACAAGACATTTGTGGTTTATACCATACAAGACATTGTTTGTTTATACAAGACATGAAATATTTTGGTTTATACAAGACAAGACTTTATTGGTTTATGGTAAGTGATTTAGATAACGAGACGTGTGTAATATGGTAAAAGCATGGTGGATACACCGCTGGTACTTCCTATATATAAGAGCTTTTATTGTATTACATATCGTAGCGTTATCCAAATCATTTCAAACAAAGACAAGATAAAACATTTTATTTGGTTATTTCTAAAACATACTTGATTACTAAGTTATTCATGCATCATTTCTTTTAAATCATATGATTTCACAAAGAAACACTTTTTGTTAAAGGTTCATGGCTACTTTTGAAATAGTTAAACATTTCCTTTTGACATTAAAAGCCATGAGTTTTCATCACAAAACCTATGTTACTCACAAGCATTTTTATGCTGACGTTTATTTTCACATATGTTTCAGGAGCTAATGTTTGATTTTGAGCATGCTACACATAGGACGGACGCGGGCCTTAGTTTACCTTAAAACTTGAAAGACAATTGTTGTGTTTTATTTGTATTTTCCTAAGACAATGTAATCTATTAATTCAATAATACAAAACTTTATGTACCCTATGTTGTGAAACAATTTCTCTGTAACGTGACTCCCCGACGTTTCCGCCGCGGTTTGTTGTTTTACGCGGTCGGGGTGTTACAATTCATGCACATGTTGTAACACCTCGTAAAATCATGTTCAATAATATATTGACACGTGTCCCAAATCCTAATGATGCCTAAAGTGGGCTAGGAGGGACTATTTTCGTCAAAAATCAAAAACTTTGAATGTGGAGGGACTAAAAGTGTCAACATGCTTAAACTATGCCTCTGAGTGACCTTTTGCGGTATTCGTATTCTCTTAATGAGCCACTTGTGTGATAAACGAAACTGTTTGCGATATAATTCAAAAGTTTGTGCATCGAAGGGTTAAAAGTGTCAACATGTTAATTCTTACATCTGAGTGACCTTTTAACGAACCTGGAGCTTTATGATGTTCGATCATACTCTCGGGAATGCCTAATATTGGCCGTTTAGGCTTTTATGCCATTAAACGATAATACGCGCAAGTTTGCGAGTTAAAGTGGTTAAAAGTGTCAACATGTTAATTTATACCTCTGAGTGACCTTTTAACGAACCCGGAGCTTAATGATGTTCGGTTATACTTCCGAGAATACCTACAACCTAACTTGAAGGGCTAAATATGCCAAATATGAAAGTTATTTCAAGTTTAAAGGTTGAGGGGCTTAAAGTGTCAACATTTAAAAATATGTTTGGCTGAATTGTGGGTGCTCGCGGGGCGCGACCCCCTTGACCATACTCGGTCGCGAGGCGCAAGGAGCCCATCTGGGCAGAACTTTTGGACAGCTGCCATTTTACATGCTTATTCACCACTCAAACCACCTTGCGCACTTGAATTCGATACCATGGCCTCATTTCTGGTTTTTAACACCTGTAAAGACACTTGTAATCATCCTAAGAAGCCCCTAAACACCTGGCATGATCCTATAAGTTCTCAAAAACTAAAAATAGGTGTTGAAGTTCACTTGAAAAACTAGCACCTTTCATTCTTTCCATCTATCTCTCAATTTTGGAGGGTCCTGAGCAATTGGGAACTTCCTTTGAGTTTTCTTCAGTCCCTATGACCACTTGTAAGTGTTCCTTTCGTGGCTTATTCGTTTGTTAGGCTTTTAAAACCTAAAAGTCAAACGTTTTCGATAAACGCTTTGACTTTCGGTTTAGACCTTAATGGTCCAGCCATTGTTCGCAATGAACATGGCTACGTGATCGTAATTAGGTATGTGTTAATCCCTTAAAAGGGCACCTTCTAAGAATCACGTTTGCTTCGTCAATTGACAGGTCAACATATTAATGTTTTAAAAATTCAACGGGTCAGTTTTTGAAATAATTATGATCTGAGTTTAAAGGTGTTCTAAAATACGTTTTAACACATAGACAACTCAATAATAATTATTAGAACATGTGTAAACATGTTTGGCTCGTCAATTCCAGTTTTAGGGTCGGTTCGCAACCGAAAGTCGCGAAGTTTGACTTCTGCTTTGACTTTCGATTATGAACCAAACTAGACTAGTATGATACTGATTTTAGGTTCCGTTATGATCGTATTAGAATGTAGTATAACCCTCTAGGGTTATATTACACGATCATACTAGTAATCTGAGTTTTTGCGCATGTTCCGTTGTTAAGCCACACTTTGACTATTATGCCCTTTTTAGCAAAAATAAGGTTTTATACACCAATGAGCTTGCAAATGATTTAGGTGCTGATATGTTAACATGCTTAACATATTTTGATGATACAAAACTGATCATAAATTGAGTTTGCGTATAATGTTGTAAATTATGCTTTAAAGTGACCAAAATGCCCTTTAGGCGCATAGATCGGTTTTAAGCATAATTCCTTATACCAAACTCATTGCCTACTAATGTAATATCATAATTAGGATATTTTGGGATATCAAATCAGATTATAAACTGAGTTTATGCACAAGTGCTTGTATTATGTTCTTAAATGACGATAATGCCCTTATAACACACAAAATGGTTTTAAAGCATGATTTTCATACAAAACCTTTTACCTACTGATATGTTATATTAAATAACAAACTTTACTTATATAAACCTGGTCATAACATCAGTTTTCCTAAAATATTGCACATATCGTCGTTTAACGACTTTAACGCCGTTTCGGCGCATAATATGGTTTTAAACCATATTTAGTAATCAAGAGTTGTTACCTACTGATTTTATAAATCATTTTAAATATTTTTACAGTAGGTACATGATATAAACTCAGATTCCCAAATTAGCTTTCAAAACTATGTGTGAAATGACCAAAATGCCCCTACGGAGCATAGTTTGGTCTTAAACTATAAAACACGCATATGTTTGATATCCTACTGATATTATAACATAAATAAAGTGATTTCACAAAATGTTTATGGTCGTAACATCAGATTATACGCAAGTTCCTTTTATACGTCGCTAAATGACCAAAACGACCTTTTGTGGCATAGTTTGATTTTAAAACCTTAACGGGCATACAAGTTGATATCCTACTGATATTATAACTTGTTTAAAATATATTGGCATATGGTACTTGTTCATGACTCATCCGGTTACCCGTTATCGCTTATACGCGTATGGTTAGACTTAAGTAACTAGTTTACGTAAGTTTACCGAAACAGGTTTAACCTTATCATTTTTACCTCAAATTCCAGAATGTTAATAGTTTACCCATATTATACAAGTCTTAGTACTTGTTGGGTTTAAACTACATTCTATTCCGGTCATCGCTTAATCAAGCGTACCGTACCGTTTTTTATATTTTAAGCTAGCCGGTCTAATTCTATGACTTAAATAAGACCCGTTAGTAGGGCTGCAAACGAACCGAATGAACATGAACACGTCCTTGTTCGTGTTCGTTTGTTAAGAAATACATGTGTTCACGAATTGTTCATGAACGCTTACCGAACGAGATTTTATGTTCGTGTTTGTTACGGAAATGAACTTGTTCGTGTTCGTTTGTGTTTGTTTGTTAATTTTAGGTAGTGAATGAATATGATAGATGATAACACAAATAAGCATAAACTAATGTACATGAACACAAATGGTAACAAACGAACACAAACAAACGTTCATGAACAAAATATATAATACATTGACACTTATTAAATATTTTATTTGTCGGAATTGTTAAGTATTTAAATAAAATATAAAAGCTAAAAACACTAATGAACTATTGAACACAAACGAACATGTTACCGAACGTTCCCGAACATAAATGAATGAACGAGCACTCTGTTCATGTTTGTTCATTTAACTAAACGAACATAATTTCTTGTTTGTGTTCGTTTGTTTAATAAACAAATGAACACAAACGAACTTCCCGCCGAGCAGTTCATGAACTGTTCGGCGAACGTTTGATTCGTTTGCAGCCCTACCCGTTAGCATTCTAATTGGTTATTTATACCATCATTCTAGACTAAAGCCTTCTCGTAAATTGTACCTACACTCACTTAATTGAATACGGCTGAGTTATTATAAATCTTACATTATAAGACGAGTGCTAGCTCAGGTAAGTATTCTTAACCTATTTTCCCTATACAGGCTTGGGATACGGTAAAATATTTACCGCATGGTCGGGTATGGGAATCGAAGACCAATGTGTCGTAAAATTCAAATAACCCGTTTTAATTTGTATTGCTTGACTTAAACATTGGGGGTTAACGCGACCGTGTCCTGGATATCCTTGACTCATTTAATTGTAAGTGGCCATGACCTAAGCGCGGGGTGTAGGCATACACCCGACAAACGCGATACGGTTCATTAAATAATTTTATAACCCAATACGGGTTTTGCCCAATATGGGTGTTCATAATAAGAGAATAAGTTATAATTTTTTTAACCCAATATGGGTTTTCCTAATAAGGGAATAAGTGGTGTGTCGGTTAATCATGAACCGACATAGTTTCCGGGCCTTATATGTATTGTTAAGTTATGTAAAACTGATAACATGAGATATAGTTTGTCCCAAGTTATAAAAGATTTTTCGTGCCTTGTGCACCTAAATCAATTTTGAAAATGTTTTCAAAATGTATCGGTTGATTTTATTTACACATGAAAACTGGCGTATTTTCAAAAGACTAAGTGACAGATGCAAATACGTAAATAGGCTGGAAGCTGCTCCGTATTCCTAGATGAGGAATTTGCAACTCCTTCGCATAAGCCTATAGTCTGATGTTCTTCTTTTGTATATAATGATCCGCCTGTGGATTATTATTGCAAGCTCGTCTGTACTTATTACTTTGGTATTTTCGGACAATTGAGTTTGTAATAATATTTCATATTCCAAGACTTCCACTATGCTATTCTGTGTTTAATTGTCTATGATGATATCAACTACGTCACAATACTCCCCACCGGACTGTGGTTGAAATATCGGGGTGTGACACATGTTCTTTGTGTGGGGAAGCAATAGAGTCGACGAACCACTTACACTTATTCTCTATGTTGCATCAGTTGTTTGGGAGCGATTGTCCATTTGGTGCTCCATCACTCCAATATTTGTCTTTCCTTTGTTGCATCTACCCAAGATCCATGAAGGGATCTTTGGGTCAGCGGTAAAGAGAAACATATACATTCGGTGATAGTTGTATTTTGTTATCGACCTAGAAACTTACAAATTCAATGAAGTGGTTTTTTTTTTTTTTTTTTTTTTTTTTTGCCAGGAAAGTGGACATCACAAGCCTCATGGATGAAATCAAATCCTTTGGATTCCTATGGGTGCGAAAGAGATCCAAACTAGAACACTTGGATTGGTTACAATGGTGTGCATTTATCAAACAATACAGAAAAATATTAACGTGGATCATTCTGACACCCTAGGCAAATCTTATATTGCCCGTGACTATGAGAGCTTCTTGGACCATAAGGAATGCTACTTCTCTTAAATCGCCAACGTGTTTTGGGCGGATTGACTTTGTAGCACATGAAAACTCCACAGTTAAATATTCTGATATGAGAGTAATACTAGTATGAATGACCTTTTGAAGGTTTCTACATGGGCAACCAGATGAGCAACCTATAAACATACAATATTGATGGTACAAGTTAGCAGATTTTACAAGATTGTTATGAGTTCTAAACTAGAACATTGACCCGCACGCGTTGCGCCGCGGCCAACGAAATTGACACGCTGTTGATCAGATTCACATTTACAATGTGTTAAAAATGTTTTTTGTCGGTTAAGTCTTTATAACTATCTTATACAAATAAGTAATTCACCAAATAAGCTCAATACAATTAATGGTATCATAATTACTACATTACATGACTTGTATCCATATAAATAACCTATCGTGTTAAGCCCTTGCGTTGCGGCGGGGGCATAAGACTGTGACAAATAGCACCAACGCCACACTATAGCCAACGACCACCAACATTGAAGTTGTGGCTTTTTTATGTGGAGAAATTAGACCGACATATAAAACATAGAAAATAATAACTAACTCGATTTAGGACTCGCGCATTGTGACGAACTTATTAAACGGGAAAAAATAGACGGGTTAAATACACTGAACCACCCACGTACGTTACGCCATGTTCACTCGCAAAATTTAGAACGAAGCGTATAACAAAACGTAAAATCGTTGATCCACACACAAATTGTGCCGTGTTAACTAACAAAATTTAGAACCAAAGGTAAAACGAAAAATTTTGCAAAATATGAAAAACATAGGGGATCAAAGTTGAAAGTAAAAAAGTTGTGAGGTTAAATTGGAAAAACAAAAAACTTTGGGTTAAATCTACAATATCAAGTACTTTTGGGTTTAAAATGAAATATCAACAAATTTTTTTGAAAAACCCCTAAAACATAGGGTACAACACCTAATGCCTCCATTTGTTGCTAATTTATATGATATAAATATTTTTTGGTTGTGCTTGTAATCTGTCTATAATAAAATTTGTCGTTAGAAAAAAGAAAAGTCGATCAAGTGATACCCATCCATCAATCTGAAGATCCTTTTCAATAAACTTTTAACTAGTAATACAAGACTAGTGGGTGTGGGGTGTTTTTTGGGCGGATGATTTGGCTAACCCACACTGTATCAGCGTTGGCCACGGCGTTGCTCCGCTAGCGTGGCTTTGAAGCCCGGTGTTGGGCGCGCGGGGGGGGGGGGGGGAGGCGGTTTGAGCTGGCTGGCTAGGATTGGTGAATGAGATTGGACCGTTTGGGTAAGCCGTTAGCCATAGCCGTTGGGCATGGCAGTTTCAATGTAAAAAAACAATTTTTTAAAAAAATTTACAAATTTTTACCTAAAAATACCCATCCCAAACTTCATTTTTCCACAATTATTTACAAATCTTCTTCAACCAATCTCACACCAAACAACAAATCTTTTTCAACCAAACTAACATCAAAAAACCGAAATGGTACATTGGACAGAGAAGGAGATCACACTTGTCACATCGATCGTCGATGCACAACATACGTTACAACGCGGTCAAACCGCGTACCAGTAATACCAACAACACGTTGGGAACACTTGTAACAATTTAAACGCCTGCCAACACAAGTGGCGTGAACTAAAACCAAAGCTGGATCGGTTTAAAGTTTGTTTCGACCGCATCCCTGCGAGCAACCTGAGCCACGACGATCGAATGGAGATTGCGAAGATCGAGTGGAGGCACGGCGGGAATTCGGAATTTAAGTGGGTTCCCCATTTTAACATTTATCGAACTCTGTAATTTTTCTAGGAATTATTAACTACTTTTTTTTATTTTTTTAGGATTTAATAAGTAGTTTTTTTTTTAATTTTTAGGATGTTTTGTAACTTTGTTTTTGAATTAATATAAGTTTGCCTTTTATTTTATAAATCTCAAGTATATAAAAAAATATAAAAAACCAATACGGACCACTAACGCCGCTAACCCACGCCGCTTCTACACCCCAATTTTTTTTGGGTGGTCTGGTGAAGCCCACAATCACCACGTGTTAAGCAATGCCCACCAACCCAAACCCCACACTCGATAGTCTAAGACCGTGGGGTATGGTGGGGCGGGGGTTGGGCGTGGGTTGGGGCATTTGGTGACACGTGGAATCGGAGCCCCCCACCTCCTGGTTACATGTCCGCGGGGTATGGCGGGGCGTGGGTTGGGTGCACCGCGTGGCAGAGTAATTAAAAAAAAATACAAACAAATTTATAAAAAATCACACAACAATTATAAAAAAACCTACAACTTCATTAAAATTTAAAACATTACATAATCCTAAAAATTACAAAATGACAACCCTAAAGCGTTAAAAAAATTTCAAAAAGGTCGATCTTGTCGAACGCCTTTTTTTCCTTGCCTCGAAACTCTATGTTAGCCACCGTCACCCGGTCCT
Organism: Helianthus tuberosus; assembly: GCA_030545235.1. Classification (NCBI taxonomy): domain Eukaryota; kingdom Viridiplantae; phylum Streptophyta; class Magnoliopsida; order Asterales; family Asteraceae; genus Helianthus; species Helianthus tuberosus. The sequence goes on from CM060430.1 coordinate 36,748,671, forward strand.
CGTGGCTTAACTCGCCACCGGGAACGGCTTCGTAGTAAGCCTTGAAACGCTCGAGCTTGGGCCGTAGCTCGCGCCATTTATGTTGGCACGCGTTGAGGTTGTGGCGGTCGTTACCGACGTTATGTCGGTAGGCTTGGAATGCTTCCACCCAATATTTTGTTTGGCCCGGTGGCCGACCCTTCATAGCGTCAACGACGCTTGTGACGAGAGCAATTTCCTCTTCATGAGTCCAAGATGCCATAGCAGGGTTGGGTTCGTGGGATGGGGTGGACCAGTGGGGTAGCGGTTCGAGAGAAGTGGGTAGCCGGTGGGGTTGTTGGGTTCGTGGGATGGGAGACCAGTGGGTTGGGGTTACAATATATAGGCCTTTGGGAGACCCGCGTGGCAGTTAGAGAAGATGGGGGGACCGTTTGAATTTTAAAATTCAAAATTTTTAACACCGTTTGACGTGACGGGTGAGCCAATGAGATTCAGCCATGTCCGATTCGCCAGACTGCCCCACGCCCGGCTTGAAAGCCATGCCCCAAGGGCCACGCCCAAACCCAAGCCCACCCGGGGTGGTGGCTTGGGCGTTTTCCCCCAACCGATAATAGAAAAGCGTCCACGTCATATCCTACCATCGCCCCTCTTCACCTTTTGTATAAAAGCCAGCCCCTTTTCCTTAACACCCACCATATTCTTCACCCTTAAGCTATCTCTCTCACATCTATAAAATACCCCACAACCACAATCAACCGTTGCAATCAAATTAAAAATGGAGAAAAGTGAAGAAATTGATGGTATTTTTTTTGAGTCGTTACCCGAAGGGTTTATAGCGAACGCTATGGCCCGTACGAGCCCTAGGGATGTGTGTACGTTGTCGTTGGTGTGTACGTTGTTTAAATCGGCTGCGGGATGGGACGCTGTTTGGGAGAAGTTTCTGCCGCCGGATTATCAGAAGATTGTTGCGGCGGCAGACGGTTGTTCGAAGAAGGAGGTTTATCTACGGCTTTGTGATTATCCGGTTGTTATTGATGCTGGAAATAAGGTTTGTTTCTTTAGTTTTTGGTTTTAATTTGTTTGTTTTATTCATAACTAACTGGTGTATTATTCGGGCTGAATAATAGAAATGTTAGATCGTGATGGAGATTTAGGAATTATAAAACGACGATAGTTTTTAAATTGTGACCGTTTAATTAACTTGTTGTAAAGAAAAGTGGGAAATAGAATCTTGCACTTAATAGTTCAGACTATTTGTTTCACGAGCAGATGTCTGAATGGTTAAGATTTATACAGAGTTCTGAATGGTTAAGACCTCTAATCTGAATTGGTCAGACATTTGCCTCTGAACGGTTAAGCATTATACAGGCTATTAATGGTTCTTACCTAGCACTTAATGGTTCAGCTCTTGCTGGTTCAGCACTTAACCATTCAGATGTTGCCAAACAGCCCCTTAATTATTAGGTATAGGAGATATGTTTGTTGATTAGTTTGATGTGTGAGGAAATCGAGTGTTAGTGTTTTGGATGCTATTATTTTTCATGTTTATGATAATATAAGAATCTATTTCATTAGCAAGATATGTTATTTTGATTAAGAAAATAAGAAGTGAGAAACATACACAAAATTTGGGATTATGAACTACTATCAGGTAACTGAAAATGGTTCCATATGATAAAGGGAATGATGGGCAAAGGTTTTTCTTTGATGGATGCATTTGAATTGAATTATGCAATTGGAACATACATTTTGAGTGTTTTTACATATTTTGAAGAAAATAACTATGTTTTAATAAATGCAAGGCGCGTGCAAGCGTGATGTATGCGCGCCTAGGTGTGCTTTTTAGAAGTTACAACACATATGTGAAGTTAGTCTTTCATGATAGTGAGTGAATTTTCTCATTTTTATGGATTTGAGTCCAGGAAAGTAGTTTAGAGAAATGGTTTCTACATGACATTTTTGTTGCCTTTTGAGTAGGCTCAAATGGCACCCTTTAGGAAGAGACAATGTGGATTAGTCAGCTAAAGGCTGAACAAAATGGCTACCAAAAGAACTTCTTTATCTCTTCACAGACTCAAAATAGCTAAACGCTGAACAAAAGCGTCATTGCAATTTGTGAAGTGTGTTGATAAATATGGCTTTTCGCCTTTCTATAATAAGCACACATCTATAGAATAATATCACACATTCTGATTTAGTTTTGCGTACCACATGCGATGTTAATACGTCATCTTACATCGTAGTATCTTTTTGTGACCCATGTTATTCGCCCTAGATTTTCCAAATTTTCTATTTTCTTGAAAGGGAAATTAACATAGACATTGACTCTTCGTTCTTTTCCTAGCGACTTGAAACCTCTACCTGTTAAATGAAGTTAGGGATGTTTGTTTGTTTGTTTGTTTTGAGTTTTTTTTTTTATCATACATTATTGTATTGAACTTCCAATTCTTGATATTGTATGTATCTTACCTTCTATAACTTGTAAATCAAGTATGTGTTGGCGTTTGGCCGGTGTCTGATGATGTGACGACTTAGATGGCTGCCACGTTGATACAAAAAATTAATAAGAATTTAAAAGTTTGGTACATTAAAAGGTATGTAATATAGTTAAATACATATCCATATGGTGAGAAGTTTCATTCATTTTCATAAAGTTTGCCCTATATATTAAGCAGTCTAAGCATGAACTCGGGGATAATTCGGTAATTTTACACCAATCTCAAATTATGCATAAACATCATTCTCTAAATCTGATATATTTTGACTATAAATAGTAAATCATAATTTTAATCCGCTCTACGTTATGAATTATGCTGTTACTCGAACGAATCTGAGTCTATTGTACTTGTAACAGAGCTTCTGGTTACATAAATTGAGTGGGAAAAAATGTTACATGTTGGCTGCACGAGACCTCTCGATCATTTGGGGCGATACCCCGAGGTACTGGAGATGGATTTCTATCCCCGAATCAAGGTTACGTTTCCACTTTTTATTTAATATTTGTCTTTTCATTGTTGGTCAAGAATTTTCTTTTTCTGAAAGTACGGATTTGACCCCAACGGCAGGTTTGCTGAGGCGGCCGAACTTGTTAGTGTATGTTGGCTCGAAGTTCGTGGTAGAATCGATATTTCCCTGCTGTCATCCGACACTCGATATGCCGCTTACCTTGTGTTTAAATCGGCACCGCATACTTATGGATTTGAATACCATCCAGTTGAAGTTTCAGTCGGTTTAAGTGGTATTGAGAATCAAACCGAGAGTCAGATCAAAACGGTTTTTCTTGAACCGGAAGCGTCCGAAAGGTACAGACACGGTGAGTATGAGCGGTCACTGCCGGGAAGAAGACGGATGGGGGTGTTTAGCCGTTTGAGAGGGTTAGCTAGCCGAGCTAATGCAACCCCACCTCAAATTGGCCCGAAACGCCGACAAGACGGGTGGCTTGAGATAGAATTGGGTGAGTTTTATAATGGGAAGGGTCAAGAAGGGGAGGTTGATATGAGCATGATGGAAGTGAAAGGAGGGAACTGGAAGGGTGGTATAATCATTCAAGGGATTGAAATTAGGCCAAAGGCAAGTTAAATATTTCCATTTCTTTTTGTTAACAATATATTCAAGGGATTGAAATTAGGCCAAAGGCAAGTTAAATATTTCTTTTTTTCTTTTTGTTAACAATGTTTGATGGTTCTAGTCTTGTACTTATGATCGTTGTTGTCCTGCCCGTATCGCGCTTAATTTAGATGGAGGAGGTTTATGGACTTTCTTTTTTTATAATGTTCAATAGTTATGGTCGGGTTCCCTCACTCGGCTATATGTTCTTCGCATAGTGGCGACAGTTCTTACATCCATGAGCCTAATCTTTATTGTGTATATTTTAATGGGAAAGTCCTAAGCTTCGAATGGGGCAGGTTGGGTCCGTTTAAGCCCAGGGTTGGTGATGGGTTTAAATTATTTGTATATCCATCTTTATGATGATAATGTTCATTTATTTGTTGCTTTAGTGAAATCTATGGTCAGGCATGCATCTAGTTTTGCTTCTTATAAAGAATCATTTGATGCAATGTGTTTAGAGAAAATGGAAAAGCCCTTGTAAAGGGTTTCGGATCTCTTCCTCGGAAGAATCTCGGAATCCATATCTATCTTCTGCAAAATTACCCCCTGGTTTTTGGGCCTGTTGACACTCTTACCCTCTATTATTTTAAAAAAAATGTTGTCTTACCCCCAACTATTCCCACCTATTCTCAATTGCATCGATCTTGGACCCCACTGTTAAATTGCACTACACTTCTGTTAGTTGAGATGCGAAATGACAATTTTACTTATTCTTTTTACCCATGTTCTTTGTAATAACAAAATGTTTTACACCCTGTACAACTAACTTTGAGCAAGTCAAACAAGCAAGCCAGCCTCGGCTCAAGCTTGGCTTGTTTACAAGCCTTGCCAATTTCGAGCAAACTTTTTTCAAACTTTTTCTGATAAAGCATGAGCCATTTGAACAGCCCCAACCCGAAGCTCAGTGAAGATGATTCCAACCCTGATGTCAGGATTGAGGGGTGAAAACATCTCTGGATATGGACAATTCGGAATGAGTAGTTGCACACTTGGCACTATGTGGGATTTGGGGCCTAATTTTTGGCCTTCTAAGCATATTTGGTTGGGACCAAAATATAAATACTGTTTGGACTAAATCAAATTAACATTTGGATTAGACCGTGATGAAGCGACGATTCTAACGTACAGTCATCTGAATTAAAAGAAAGTTTTAACTGACACGCCCTCGAGGGGTGTAACTAACACATTAAATTGCACCATATTTGGCAAGAGATGCTATTATCTAAAACCATAATAAACCCTTGTCAAGAATTTATCAAGTAATTTTTCTTTGTTCATTTTCGTACATCTCTTCCAAAACTAAATACTGAAGTGCAACGGAATATTTAGCAGCTGTTGTTCTCACAATTTCCGGACCATTACTCTTGATGATAAATGACCCGAATCCATCACCTGTCACAACAAACACATTGCAAAGTTTAAACATGTAAGTATATGTCATTTATTTGTGATTTACTATTCCAAGATAAAACTGTAGAGACCTTTGATGGTGTAAATAGAGTTGACCCATCTCTTGTAAATGTGAAGAAATTTAGGGGTGTCACCATGGTGAGTATCAGATAACAAAAGCATACAAGTCCCTGTTTCACTGTGTTCAAAGCGGGTGAATCAGTTGTCTAATAAGTTAATAATAAACATAAATCGTTTACTTACTTAGCATGATCAATTGCATTCCGACACAAAGCTAAAGTTCGAACTATCGCCAATTCTCTTCCACGAGGACTATGGTACCTCTGTTGGCAAATTCTGCATTACACAAAACAAAGCTAGGAAAAAATTAATGTTGTTAATTCAAACATGAATCTCTTTGAGAGAAAAGATATCAAGACTACCTTTCATCAAAAAATTCTCCAAAATCATCAATTATAACCAACACAGGAAACTTATCATGCATGTGAAAGGCAGCAAAGAACTTGTTGATCCCTTCCTCATCCTCCACATATCTAGAATTTGCATTATAAAGTAAATTAAATATCAACAAAGAAAAAGCAAATTGGATTTTAATAATCCAACCGACTGGACTGGACGATAATAATTCATTCCAACAAAGCCGCTCCTAGCTTTCACTGTCGTTACCTGAACTCTATCTGCTCCGAACTTTCATGTATGTCATGTCAAAATAATTTACAACATTCTGATCAGGCAAAAGCCAACAGTTGTCAATTGTTCATTATTAAGCGCACAGGGTTTGCTTTTTCTGTTACAGTGAGATTACGAAAGTGAAAGTTACGAGTGTTGTCAGTATAAATTAGTTTAATCTTTAACAATTTTTACACCTAAATTATCGCCTAACATTGCACTCATAAGGATTTAAACCTACACCACTTTTGTGAGGGGCAAACACCATACCACTAGACCCCCTAGAAGTTCGTTCGTTTGATAAATGGACCAACATGAACAAGAAATTTCGTTGGATTAGTCAAACGAACGAGGTCTCGCTCGTTAAATTGTGTTGATGGTATATATTATTATCGGATATTTTGGATTATTAAAATAAGAGTCAACTTTCATTTGATTTGGTCATTTTAACGGTTTAGCCCCAATAGTTTAAAAATAGCCATTTTCCTCCATGATTTTTCTAGAATGGTATTTTGGTAATTTTATAGATAAAAGCAAGAGCATGTAAGTCTTTTCATCTAAAAAAAACTCGAAAGATTAGGGAGGAAAATGACTATTTTTAATCTATTGAATCAAAATCGTTAAAATGACCAAACCGCGCAGAGAGCAAAACGAAAGTTAACTCTTAAAATAAAATGCAATTTCCAATAACAAAAAAGGGCAAAAACTAATTTGGCAAGAGCAACAACAGAACAGAATCTTTAATCTTACTTCATTTGGATTCGATCAAAGACATTAGACGAGGGATCAACTCCCTGTGAATCAATCAATAATGAGCAAACAACAATGATAGTAAAAAGTAAAACAATATAAACAAAAAATGACCTTGGAGAGAAAGGGGGGTTTCGTGCGCCGACTGCAAATAAAAACAGCAGACGTGTCGGCGTCGTTGACGAGGAAGTTGAATGCGAACTGGAATAGCAGCGACGTCTTCCCTCTGCAACAACATCAATGTGATTAGATGGTGTGTTTGTGAGAAAGATGAGTAATAGAGTGAGTACGATGAGGGGGGGCCTGAGAGGAGGATTATTGGATCGTCGTGTGTGGTGGGGGAGTTTGTGGAGAAGAAGAATCTCTCCACCATTGTTACCGGTGGTGAGTCGAGGGAGTTGGTCTAGCTTTTTTAACAAAGCTTATACCTTTTTTTTTTTTTTTTTCAAAATAAGCTTAGTTTGGTGTTTGGTTTAGCCTTTTAAGCTTATTAGTTTATATAAGCTAATTTGAAGAAGATTATTTGAAGATGGTTTTTAACTTATTTGAAGAAACTTATTTGTGTAAGGGCAAATGATAGAAAATAATTCAAACACTTAAAAAGAGTATAATGATAGAAAATAAGTTATAAGCTACTTTAAAATACAAGCATAAGCCAAAAAATAAAAGCTTGGCCAAACACCCCCTTAAGTTAAAAGGGGACTTTTTTTTTGAAAAGAACTAAGTTAATAAGTTGTTTTTTAAAAAGTATTTGCCTTAGCTTATTGATCTAAAATGACCAAAAGTGTTTGAACAGTTATAAGCTCCTCAAAAGGTCACAACATCCTAACTTCTCAAAAATAACTTTTTCTCCCATACAAAAAGTCATTTTGAAAAGTCATTTTGGGTTTGACAAACACTAAATCTCCTTATTAGACCCCCTGTAGTGGGGCTCCATATACCGCCGGAAACCTCACATAGCGCCGGAAAAACGCCCGAACACCAAAACGTGGGGCGCTATGAAGGGAAAAAAGGGGTGTGGCGCGATGTCTCTAGCGGGGTTAAAAGGGCGGTATGTGTGTTTGTTTGAATTTTTTTTTTTTATTTTAATTTTCTGGGGTTAAAATCATCATCACCATTTTTTCCGGTGAACTTGGTTGCCGGAGAAGACAGGCCGGAGAAGAAACAAGCCGGAGAAGAACGAGAAGAAGCCGGACCTGAAGAACGAGAAGAAGCCGGTGAACTTGGTCCCTGCATTTTACACTTTGGTCCTGCAAATCGGACCTGAAGAACGAGAAGAAGCCGGAGAAGAAGGCCGGAGAAGAAGAAGGCGCGTTTGGTCCCATAACCGGAATTTCAGTGCGTTTGGCCGGAGAAGAAGCCGGAATTTCAGTGGGTTGTTTTAATTTTCAATTTTATAAAGTTAGAAAATAATTATAAAAAATTAGAAATTAATAATTGAGTAATGATTAGGCGGGGGCTTTATGACTACGGGCTTAAAATGCATAACGCTCCATAACGCCCACCCGCACACGTGGCGCGCCACGTGTCGCATAACGCCCACAAAGGGGCGTTATGACTACACATGGCCTTAGCTTTTTATAAAAGTCAATAAGTTATAAGTTGGGGTGAAAAAGTTTAACCAAACATGCCCTAATATTTCAGCTAGGTTCATGCATTTGTTGGGTTATTTTTTTCTAACTTGGTGTTTACTTAAAATTCTTGACCCAAGAGCAAATCTATTTGGACAGCGATTCAAAAGCTTATTTATTTCATATGGCAAGAAACTTAGAAAGGAACTTCCGGTTGTTTCAAGGTAAAAAACAATGTTTTCATAACTGGATCGAATATCGAACTGATCGTCTTACTGATTCACTGGTCCAACCAATTGAACCAGTCGAACCGGATTTAAGAACCGGTTGACATCATAATTAATATGTAAAAGTTTAACTTATAATATTAACAAAATATAAATAATAGTATATTTAGTTTCACTTGTCAAAACCTAAAATGTATGGACTAAAGTTGTTAATCATAAAATGGCAAGCATTAAAAATATCAGATCTTGAGTTAAAACTTGTAAGGGGGCATTTATGAAATATTTACAACCCTAGTATATATAAACCCAAAACTCAATTTTACACTCGTTAGAGCAACAACCGAAAATAATGCCGTCAACAAATGCAACAGCATATCCCACGTTTTTTTTTTTATTAGATTCATTGCCGTAAAAACAATGAAAAAATAACAAAAAAAAACCCGCAGGTCGAACCGGCCGAACCTGCGAACCAGAGATCAAATCGAACCGGCCGATTTTTTTATCTTTGCTGAAAATAGTCAAACCGGATCGGCTGAGGGACCGAACCCCGGTTGGACTGGTTGAACCGGCATTGATTGGTCCAATAGGGGAGTGCCAGGCAAGATTTAGTGAAGATTTGTTGTTAAGCACATGGAAATCTCTTAGATCTGAGCTAGCACTTGACGGAAATGACATCACTTACGAAAACCATGATAAAAACCTTTGCTTTCAAGAGATTTGCAAGATTATTTTTTATAGGAACAATGGATTTCAATAATAATGCCCCGCTGGCGGTATGCGCATATAATGTATATATGTGTGGGCGCTCGGGGGGCAAAAGTGAAAGTGCACTAATTTTATCGTTATTTTACTAATTTCGTGAAAATAACGTTAAAAGAGGGGGATGGTTAATCATGCATCATGTGGTGGCGTTGATAGCCGAAGATAAGGGGGTACATGCACTAATCGGCCTTTGTCTTAATTGCTGAGTGTTATGTGCCTTATGTCCAAGGCTTGATGCGAAACTACTATCGAGCCGGGGGTCTCACTGGAAGCAGCCTCTCTATTCCTAACGGGTAGAGGTAAGGCTGTCTACATCTTACCCTCCTCAGACCCTACCTTAGCTTTGCTATTGGTGAGATTTACTGAGTATGATGATGATGATGATGATGATGATGATGATGATGATGATGAATGGATTTCAATAATCTAAAATATTGTCCGTTAGCCGACAACGGTCTCAACTTAAAAAAAATTTCCACTAGTGATCTCATCTATTAACATATTGGTCTCCAATAGACCCTGACTAACAGAATCCTAACGTCGTTAGTCTCCGGTCGCCGGAAAAATGTTTTTGGCCGGAAAACTCCTTTTTGGCTGAAAAACTCAACGTTTTCGTCACAAACCTCTTTGTAACCTTATTACGGACCTTTAGGAACATTTTTCTAGTAAAAGCCCCAATCATTGAGGTTACAGGAAAACTCTTTTTTCACCGGAAAACTTCTTTTTGCAGGAAAACTCAACTTTTTGGCCAGAAAACTCAACATTTTGGTCTCAAACCTCTTTGTAACCATAGATCGACCTTTAGGAACCTCTTTCCCGCCAAAAACATTTTTTCGGCAACCGGAGACTAAGGCGTTAGGGTTCTGTTAGTCCATGTCCATTAAAGGCCAATACGTGAAAATATAGGACCGCCAGTAGAAATTTTTGAAGTTGGAACCATTGCCAGCCAACGAGCAATAGTCATGATTATTAAAATCCACTATTCCTTTTTATACGGATCAATTAAAGCTTATGTAGTTAAAAAATCAAGCATTTTTTAAGTTTATTTGGCTAGAGGTGCACAAAAAACCTGAACCCGGACCCGGAAAAATACCCAAAACAGGGTATGATAAAACTAGGGTTTTTTATACCCGAACCCGACCCTACCCGTAGGGTAGGAACCGGGTATGCGTAGCCGATCTAAAACCCGAACCCGAAACCGGGTTTTTTTATACCTGGTTTTTCGAAGGACCCGGTTTTATAAATACCCGAAGCCGGTTTTTATAAATACCCGGAACCAAGTTTTATAGATACCCGGTTTTATAAAGGATTAATTACGTAGGGCCTGCACATAGTATTTTATATTACAGTTTGGAATCTAAGTTTAACAAATTTATCATGATTATGTTGAATACCCAGTCGGGTTTTTTAATACCCGGTGCGGGTTTTTTTCAAACCCGATGCATACCCGAACCCGAAAATAGGGTTTTATAATACCCGAGTTTTAGAAAACCCGACCCGGACCCTACCCAAACCCGGGTATATAGGGTATGCATTTTTTGGTATAAAACTCGGACCCGGACCCGACCCGGTTTTTCAAAAAACCCGATCCTACCCGAACCCGGTTCCATACCCGGAACCGGTTTTTCAAAAAACGCTATTTGTGCACCACTATATTTGGCTAATAAGCGTTGCGGATTTACTAAAGAACTAGACTGGATGGGAGCTAGATTGGGCCTGTCTCTCAAAAATTATGTTCAAGATGATTAAAAGATATGAGCGGCATGATAGCATAATCAAGAATGATAGGCTTAAAGTTTTCCGGGCTTATTTTTCTATTAGTATTTGGGTCTTGCATGGTCTTAGATTTATATGGCTTGGGATTTTGTTTTGTGATTTGGGTTATCTTAGATTTGGGATGACGAGTGTAGCCTCCTTTTGGCCGGTTAGTTTGTACGCCAAATGTAGGCCTTTAGTTTGTATTTTTTTATTCTTTATTAATAAAACTTTACTGATCAGAAGCATAAAAAACCTACTATAAGTAGGATGAAAGAGTATTTTGGTCTTAAAACATAATTATTCACCCTTCTGTAAGATACAACACAAAAAATCTAACACCAAAATGTTATATTAACATAGAAATACACACAATTTTTTTGGTTTTTTAGTTTTCATATTTATATAGTAATATGGTACTTAAATTAAAGATAAAAAGATACTGGATTTTATAGTGCAATATTTAAAAAAAAAAATAATGTCGTATAAAAAACTTATTGACGCTTAAAATGAGAGGAATATGTATGTAGAGAGAGAAAGTCTACAAGTAGGTTAAAGATCCTTTCTTATCCTAGTTACACCATCCCCAATACGGCTTGTTTTTTAGGGTATGTAATTGGCACTTGCACAACCAATCCCTTTCTTTCTCTCACTTGTCTATCTCACAAACACATTTGATCTCTCTCCTCTCTCCTCTCTCCTCTCTCTTTCTACACTCATATATTCATTTTATCATGTTTTTCCTTGAGAATAAAAACACATTATCTCACCTCCAACTTACCATCTCTCCTCTACATCACATTATCTCCTCTTTAAAAACATCAAAACATAACCTTATTGTGGATGTTCTTAAACAAAATTAACTTTTTTATTTGATTCATCCCCATAGTAATACATCCATAGATTTCATACCAAATATATAAATGTCACTATAAGAATTTTACATGTCGAACATAACATTAGTTGCATACAATATACCTAATTATATGTAATGTTACTTCTCTACGTTAGAGAAATTTCAATCATAAGGGACTAACTTTACAATGTTTGGGTCGATAATGTACATCAATTCTAAAAAAAATTGATATCATGTATTATTAACAGTGTTATTTGGTGTTGCACCTTGTACACATACGACCAACGCTACTGATACACATATTTAGAGATATGCCAACTCGAAAGTTTATCGAGTCATGTGGTTAATGTTATATAGTTGTGGGCTTACCTAAACAATAGGTCAAACCCACATGTGCTACTAACTTAGGGGCTGTTTGTTTAACTTTTAATGAGGTTTTTAATGGTTCAAACCTCTTACTGGTTCAACACTTAATGGTTCAGACTGTTTGTTTCGTGAGCAGATGTCTGAATGGTTCAGACATTTGCCTCTGAATGATTAAGTATTATACAGAGTCTGAATGGTTAAGACCTTTAAACTGAATTGGTCAGACATTTGCCTCTGAAGGGTTAAGTATTATATTGGCTCTTTATGGTTCAGACCTCTTACTTGTTCAGCACTTAACCATTCAGAAGTTGTCAAACTGCCCCTTACTATTCGAAATGGCTTGCCACACAAAGAGATACATAACTAGAAATTTATGTAACCGGCATTATGGAGATCAAATTCTTGGAAAATCAACACTTGGTAGCCTAAAGATTATTAGGTTAATCAAAATGTGTAAGATTAAATATAATTATTATGTTATATTTAGTTGTGTAGTCATTATAATCATTTATATTATATAGATCAAAATCTATATCTATCTATACTTTCTATAAAAGGAGAACACTCGATGACATAAAAAAAGCTAATGTGGCAGCCATAGAGGCTATCTAACAATGTCTTTCTTATGTCATTATTGCATCAGAAGTCTTAATATATAAAATCACTTTAAAATTCATTTAAACCTCTGCCATTAAAATGTCTGCCCATATTGATGTATTCATGTATATAAAATTCAAACCTCTGCCATCAAAATCTCTGCCTAGATTCAATATTCAAAATTCAAAATTTTGGCTCCAGTTTCAAAATTCAAACCATATACATATATATATATAACATACATGATTCTGACTCCACATTCAAATTTCAATTCATCTCTCTCACTCATATCTGTGAGCAATCTCTCTCTCTCAAATGCAGAGCTCCCATATTTAGCCGGTTAATCTCCGATTACAGATCTTTGTACTTCACATAATTGTTCAAACATCATTGTTCCAACATCGTTGAAAGTATTTTTTTTTTTTTTTTTTGTAATTTTGAATTTTAAACTGATCTACTCTAATTCTCGCTTTATATTTCAGCCTAATCAAATTTGTTTGAAATTCATACAATCGTCTGCGGGTTATTTTAGGTTTGTGGTTTTTTTTAAAGTATTGATAATGTTGATAATTTTTATTTTAAAGTGTTGATATATTTCAGCTCTGTTTTCTTCGAGCGATCAGTGGTAGAAGCATCTGTTTGCCATCTAGATTTTAGAATATGTTAATATGGATATTGATAGTATTAAATTAAATACAAAGAGAGATTAAACACTTAAATATACATAAAATATTACACGCTACAATTAACACGTGCTAGGATTTCGTAGACTCTCGCCTTCTTCCATGCAATTTCATTCTTTCTTTTGTTTTGCAGAACCGCTAGCATGTCGCAGATTTTCTGATCCTGTTCCAGCATTTGTGTTAAAAACTCTTCTGCATTGTTCTTGAAGTTTATTGTAGGAGAGTGGAGGCCTTCATCAAGCAATCCAATGTTGCTCCAGGTTTTCTTGTAATAATTACCACTGATGATGCCGATTTTTCTGTTTCGTTATTCATCAACTCTATTTTCTTCAAGCGACCATCTAGAGAATTGCATTTTAACATCGTTGGTGTCTGACCAGTGGTAGAAGCATCTGTTTGCCATCTAGTGTAAGGACTCTCCAAAATTTGTCCTAAAACGAACCGTAAGTAAAATCCCGGACCCCTGAAACCATACTGTGCATGAAAAACCAAGAAATCAAAATTTATGGTCTTTAGGCGGGCCGCGTAAGAGTTAAGTATAGCTTACGCGGGCCGCGACAACTCATAACTTATCCGGAACAGCAACCAGGCCACGTGGCAGCCATGTGGCAGACCTAGGTGTGACACGCTAGCCCTAATCTACGATCTAGACCTTCTCGCGGGCTGTGTAAGGTTTGGCTGAGAGTTTACGCGGGCCGCGTAAAGACCAAATTTCAGCTATAAATAGGACAGTTTACGAGCAGTTCAGAAATGTCGAAATCTCATTTCAAATCACGAGTTATACTACTCTGAAGTCGAAAATTTCAATTTAATTAGTGAGGCGCTGCTCCGATACCGGGTATTAACTCAATCGCTGCTACGATTCAATGTCCGATCGATTAAAACTATCCAATGGATGTTTAAGTGCTGCCCACATTATGGTTTATGCTTTGTCATTCGTCGTGAATTCGATGGATGTTTAAGTATAGCACTTTGTCATTCGTTGTGAGGGTTTAATCTCGTGAGTTATCGTAAATGCTGTATTAGTTACTAACCTAGTTCGTGTGCATGTTATTTAATTTAGGTCAAAAGGCTAATCAGTAGGCTAAGCTCTGCCCATATAAATCTGCAATGTGAGTCATTCTCTTTTTATCAAAAGCATTTTACAATACTCTATTTTCAAATGTTATAATTACAGGGAGTAAGTCGTGGATATCTTGAATCACTGGCTAGTGGGGTATTGTGCACATTACTAATTTTCTCCCTGTTAGGTTCATTGACCTACAGGGATAATCATCACTACTTGGGTGACAGGACCCAATAGTGGTATGACCATCGTCACCATTGTGACACGACGCCAGATAAAAATAAGATAGAATCCATTGTAATCGCTCTTATGCTGTAATTTATAACTGTGTGTCATTTTATGCAAAATGAGTGACTCGCCAACATTTCCCCGCTGATAAAATATTTTTAAAACATGTTTCAGGCGACCTGCTGTAAATCAAGGACACGTGCTACGGAGCACTAACAAGCTTGAAGAGGTGGCTCAGTTAAAATAAATAAACATGTTTTAATAAATCAGGGAATTTCCTAGTTAAATTCCTCTATTGTAAATTACGGGGTTTATCTCCAATTTATGGAATAAAATAATTGGGTATTTTGAGTTTTAAAAGATCATGTTGAAAATCTTCCGCTGTCGCATCATAAATACCACGGGTTCCTGTCCCGCGACTCTTGACCGGGTAAAACCGGGGCTGGGGCCGTGACAGGATAAGGTGGTATCAGAGCCACTGATGAAGCCACTGATTTAAACCAATTAAGTATTTAGAAAATACTTAATTTTACTGATTGCCATTTTGTGATTATGTGTTTTATTAACTGACTATTTGTTAATTACAGTATGGGTAAGCAAAAGCTTTCGAACATCTATCTTAAATTAGACAGTTCGCCAAAAGAAAAGGGAAGTTCATCCCAATCCTCAAAATACTTAGTAGATACTGAGGAGGGAATAATTGTCATTATGAGGAACCACTTTCTCCTAATAAAAGAAGTTTGATTATTAGGAAAAGTCACGAGAAAATAAAGAAATCTCAATCAAAAGAAATGAGAGTTAATCAGGAAATTCAGAAATTAGGCAATAACCCACCATGGGAAGATAAGTTAGATGAAAAATGGGCAGATCTCTATATGCTAGCCACTGTAGCAGTAAATGCAAATCTTTAAAATACCCTGACCCAGTATTAGCACATTTATCACCTACAAGCCAGAAACTTTACTCAGTAAATAAATAAGTTTCCAATAAACCCTAGTATGTTTAATTGTCAGTTGTCCTTTGTAATAAATTAACCACACGATATGCAATAATACTTGAAAAATTATCTGTGAAAATTTTGTTATAAAATTTTAACTTAGCATTTTGTGTGTATTTTGCATATATGCTAAACAACATGATTGAGTTATCTGAAGCCCTTCAGAGTCTCAATCTTTATCCATTAAAAATAGAAGTTTCTAAAGACTTTACTGGTTACATACCCGATGTAGAAGAACCTATGGAATTCAACGCTCCACCTCCAGAGAAATCAAAGCCCAAGAAAAGGAGAAGATTTGTAGGTTGGAGACGTGTACGTAGAAGGAAACCAACAACTAAGAGACTTCCCAAGATAGAAAATCCTATGGATAAAGGAAAAGGAATTAAGATTGAGGAAAATCCTAGGCAAATCGGAATAGAAAATTGGGGAAATTCTAAGCCAGCAGGAATAGAAATTGGCGAAAGTTCTAGGCAAGCTGTGGAATTACCATTGCAAGAGGAACTGGATTACATACTGGCAAGCTGTGATATTCTTAGGCCTATTAATACAAATCTTTTTCCTTATCCTGCTGAAAACCAACTTCCAATAAACCTGGAACCGGCTATCCCAGAACCTTTAATTCACACTCAACCTCAAGGAGAAATGGACGAATGGTGGACCAATGATTGGGAATTTCAAAACCTCCTAAACAATCCTTATACCTTTTTCCCCAGTGCGACCCAGAACCTATACCAAATCCACCAATGAGTAATGAAAATTTAGCTGAACTCCGCCATTTCGGCGAAGAGTTGATGGATGCACGGAATAGGATCCGGGAGATAGGAGGACAAATCTCCTGGAAATACGATGAGAGGGAACATCGCTTTTAATATGTTAACTGACGAGAGAAAGGGATGATGGTGAAACTATGTTTGTATAATAATAATAGTAATTATGTGTAGTAATCTAAAAAAAATAAAACGTTTGTAAGATAATTTGAGTGTACGGATGCATAATATAATATATAAAAATGGAAGTCGAGAAATCAATAACTTTTGACTATATATGTTAATGTGATTATGTGCAATTGTCTTGTTATATTTAATTATTTATTTTATGCTGATTACTTATATAAATTAATTACCAGATGGCAAACGCTAGTAATGAACCAGTTAACGAAGTTAATCAATCTGAGCAAAATCAAGAAGAGCAATTGCTGAATAGGCAAGATATCGAGGATATCGTTGCTCAAGGAATAGCCAATGCTATTCCAGCAATAATTGCTGCTGCTCGAATTCCAGTTGAACCTCAAATTATTCCTAGTAAACGTATTCATGAGGACAACTTTAGTAATAGTGTAAATGGAAGAGGTAACAATAACAATAACGATAATGTTATGCAAGTCCCGATTCTCAAGAAAATGAAAGCTGCAACGCCTGGTTGCACTTACAAATAATTTCTTGCCTGTAAACCAGCTGAGTTTGCAGGTAACGAAGGGGCGACTGCAGCACTGCGTTGGTTAGCGAAAACCGAGGCAGTAATTTCCATAAGTAAATGTGCCAAAAAAGATCAGGTCATGTATACGTCGAATCTTTTTAAAGAAGGGGCGCTAGAATGGTGGAACACTGTGCTACAAGCCAAAGGCAGAACTGTGATGTATGCTATGAACTGGGAAGAATTTAAGAATCTTGTGGAAAGAAAATTTTGTCCCGAGTATGAAAAGGAACAAATGACAAATAAGTTCCTGACACATCGGATGGTGGATGTAGACTATCGAGGGTACACTTCGACATTCTTCGAGTATGCTAGAATTGTACCTACCCTGGCTTCGCCAGAACCGGTACTTATTTCTCGTTAAATTTGGGGATTAATTAGCGAAATCCGTAATATCGTCAAGGCTGCGAAACCACGCACAATTGATGATGCGGTGGATTTAGCCAATACTCTGACTGACGAATTGGTACGGACACGAGAAGATAATAGAAAGAAG
Source organism: Helianthus tuberosus (assembly GCA_030545235.1). Lineage (NCBI taxonomy): Eukaryota > Viridiplantae > Streptophyta > Magnoliopsida > Asterales > Asteraceae > Helianthus > Helianthus tuberosus. The sequence continues at coordinate 36,766,165 of CM060430.1, forward strand.
GAAGTAGCACAAAAGATTACCCAAGGATTTCGTATGGGTAATCGTTACAATTTCAAGAGAAGAGGGACTGGGAAATCTTCCACTGGTCCATTTTGCAATTCTTGCAAAAGGAAGCATTTTGGAAGACGCAAAGGATATTGCAATTTTTGCAAAATTCCAGGGCATCAAGAAGAAGACTGCAGGAAAAAGAAATTCACAGTCTGTTACAACTGTGGAGAAGCTGGACATCTTAGGCCAGACTGCTCAAAACTAAACAAACCAGCGGATAACAAAGCCAAACCTGCAGAAGGAGCAAAAAGGAATGTAAGAGCCTTCCAGTTGACGACTCAGGAAGCCGAACTGATTCCTGACGTGATAGCTGGTACGTTTCTAGTTCACAACGTCTATGCAAAAGTATTATTTGACTCTGGTGCAAACCAAAGTTTATAAATACTTCATTATGCCAAGCACTTAATTTACCCTTAATCCAACTTAGGCAGATTTTTACAGTCGAAATGGCAGACGGGAATTCTGTTAACATAGATAAGGTTTTGCAACAAGAAACGATAGAACTTCTAGGCCATAAATTCTCTGCAAACCTGTTACCTATGAAATTAGCCGGATTCGATGTGGTGTTAGGAATGGATTGGTTAGTAGCCAATCATGCTCGAATTCTTTGTGATAAGAATTCCATAGAAATTCATACACTCACAGGAGAATTAGTGGTGATTACAGGAGATAAGCCACGAAAGCCACTGAAATTCATTTCAGTAATGAAATTGGCCAGTTATTCCAGAAAACAAGAAATGGTGTATATGATTTCAGTAATCATTAACACGAAAAGTAAAGAACTTAAGGACATTCCAGTAGTATCAGAATACTCGGATGTATTCCCAGAAAAACTACCTGGATTACCACCTAATAGAGAAGTTGAATTTAGAATTCATCTAATTCCTGGAATTACACCGATAGCTAAGACACCTTATCGGTTAGCACCTACTGAAATGCTAGAATTGAAAAAGCAGTTAGATGAATTACTAAGTAAAGGATTCATACAACCTAGCTCATCCCCTTGGGGAGCGCCAGTGTTGTTTGTGAAAAAGAATGATGGTTCGATGCGAATGTGTATCGATTATAGAGAATTGAATAAAGTTACAATTAAAAATCAATATCCATTACCTAGAATTGATGATCTTTTTGATCAACTTCAGGGAGCTAGATATTTTTCTAAGATAGATTTACGCTCTGGATATCATCAGTTAAAGGTACAAGAAGAAGACATACCTAAAACTGCTTTCAGAACTAGGTATGGTCACTACGAGTTTACAGTCATGCCCTTTGGGTTAACAAATGCTCCTGCAGCATTTATGGACATGATGAATAGAATCTGTAAACCGTACTTGGATAAATTTGTAATTGTCTTCATCGACGATATACTTATTTATTCCAAAAGTCAGGAGGAACATTGTGAGCACCTACATGTACTCTTAACTTTGTTAAGAAAGGAGAAGCTTTACGCCAAATTCTCAAAATGTGAATTTTGGTTACAAGAAGTGCAATTCTTAGGACACATGGTGAATCACGAAGGCATTCACGTAGATCCTGCTAAGATAGAAGCAATCACCAAATGGAAGGTTCCGCAATCAGCAATGGAAATTAGAAGTTTTATAGGTTTAGCCGGATATTATAGACGGTTTATTAAGTATTTTTCTAAAATAGCCATGCCATTAACTAAGCTAACCTGTAAAGCAGTTAAGTTTGAATGGGGACCTAAGCAAGAAGAGGCTTTTAAGATTTTAAAGCAAAGGTTAACCAATGCTCCAATTCTAGCTTTACCAGAAGGAACAGAAGATTTTGAAGTATATTGTGATGCATCAAAGCTAGGATTAGGAAGTGTGCTTTTGCAACGCAAGAAGGTAATTGCATATGCATCAAGGAAATTGAAAAAGCACGAGGAAAACTATACAACTCATGATTTAGAGTTAGGAGCCATAATTTTTGCCCTTAAGATTTGGAGACATTATCTGTACGGAAGTAAGTTTACTGTCTATACAGATCATAAAAGTTTAAGATATATATTTGGGCAAAAAGAGTTGAATATGAGGCAGAGAAGATGAATGGAAATCTTAAGTGACTACGACTGTGATATTCAATATCACGAAGGAAAAGCAAATGTAGTTGCAGATGCCTTAAGTCGTAAGTATCATGAGAAACAACGACGAATTCGTACTCTTAGATTAAGTTTACAATTAGACTTAATGGAACAACTGAAAAATATTCAAGCCACAGCAATCGAAGGTGATGCTGAAGGAATGAAAGGAAGAATAAAGGAATTAGAGCAAGGAAATGATGGAATTTGGAGATTCCATAAGAAACAAATTTGGGTACCTAAGCAGGGAGAATTAAGGAATCAAATTCTAGAGGAAGCCCATAAATCTAGGTATACTATGCACCCAGGAAACAATAAAATGTACCAAGATTTAAGAAATAATTTCTGGTGGATAGGAATGAAAAAGGACATAGCTAGATATGTTTCTAAATGTCTTACTTTTTCACAAGTTAAGGCAGAACACCAGAAACCTTCAGGCCTACTACAACAATTAGAAATGCCTGTATGGAAATGGGAACTCATAACAATGGATTTTGTTACTAAGTTACCCAAAACCAGAAAAGGTAATGACGCGATTTGGGTAATTGTAGATCGATTAACCAAATCAGCTTATTTTCTACCTATGAAGGAAACCTTTAGCATGGAAAGGTTGGCAAAGTTATATGTAGATGAAGTAGTATCCCTACATGGAGTTCCACTCTCCATTATATCGGATAGGGATAGTCGTTTCACTTCTCATTTCTGGAAAAGTTTCCAAGAAGCAATGGGAACTCGACTAAATCTAAGCACTGCATATCATCCTCAAATAGATGGACAAAGTGAAAGAACGATTCAAACCCTGGAGGACATGCTTAGGGCATGTGTAATAGATTTTGGGGGAAACTGGGATAACCATTTATCTTTAATTGAATTCTCCTATAACAATAGTTATCATTCAAGCATTGAAGCTGCCCCATTTGAAGCATTGTACGGACGTAAGTGTAGAACTCCAGTTTGTTGGGCAGAAATAGGAGAAAGTCAATTGTCAGGTCCAGAAATTGTACAGGAAACTACCGACAAGATCACTCAAATTAAAGAAAGATTGAAGACGGCTAGAGATCACCAGAAAAGTTATGCAGACAATCGACGCAAGCCACTAGAATTCCAAATCGGAGACAAGGTTCTCTTAAAAGTATCTCCTTGGAAAGGAGTAGTTTGGTTCGGTAAGAAAGGAAAGAAAAGTCCAAGATACGTAGGACCATTCCCAGTAATCCAACGTATAGGACCAGTTGGTTATCGTTTACAACTACAAGAAGAGTTAGCTGGAGTACATGTATCCAACCTCAAGAAATGCCTATCAGACGAATCTTTGGTAGTACCTCTTCAGGATATAGAGGTGAACAAAAAGTTAAAATTTGTTGAGAAACCTCTTCAAATCGAAGACAAAAAGGTTAAGTTTCTCAAACGCAAACGGTTAGTACTTGTCAAAGTCAAGTGGGAGTCAAAAAGAGGACCCGAATACACCTGGGAGCTGGAATTGGAAATGAAGCGAAAGTATCCTCACTTATTCTAATGAATCTCGAGGACGAGATTTTAAATAAGGTGGGGAGGATGTAAGGACTCTCCAAACTTTGTCCTAAAATGAACCGTAAGTAAAATCCCGGACCCCTGAAACCATACTGTGCATGAAAAACCAAGAAATCAAAATTTCTGGTCTTTAGGCGGGCTGCGTAAGAGTTAAGTATAGCTTACGCAGGCCGCGACAACTCATAACTTATCCAGAACAGCAACAAGGCCACGTGGCAGCCATGTGGCAGAACTAGGTGTGACACGCTAGCCCTAATCTACGATCTAAACCTTCTCGCGGGCCGCGTAAGGTTTGGCTGAGAGTTTACGCGGGCCGCGTAAAGACCAAATTTCAGCTATAAATAGGACAGGTTACGAGCAGTTAAGAAATGTCGAAATCTCATTTCAAATCACGAGTTATACTGCTCTGAAGTTGAAAATTTCAATTTAATTAGTGAGGCGCTGCTCCGATACCGGATATTAACTCAATCGCTGCTACGATTCAATGTCCGATCGATTAAAACTATCCAATGGATGTTTAAGTGCTGCCCACATTAGGGTTTATGCTTTGTCATTCGTCGTGAATTCGATGGATGTTTAAGTATCGCACTTTGTCATTCGTTGTGAGGGTTTAATCTCGTGAGTTATCGTAAATGCTGTATTAGTTACTAACCTAGTTCGTGTGCATGTTATTTAATTTAGGTCAAAAGGCTAATCAGTAGGCTAAGCTCTGCCCATATAAATCTGCAATGTGAGTCATTCTCTTTTTATCAAAAGCATTTTACAATACTCTATTTTCTAATGTTATAATTACAGGGAGTAAGTCGTGGATATCTTGAATCACTGGCTAGTGGGGTATTGTGCACATTACTAATTTTCTCCCTGTTAGGTTCATTGACCTACAGGGATAATCATCACTACTTGGGTGACAGGACCCAATAGTGGTATGACCATCATCACCATTGTGACACGGCGCCAGATAAAAATAAGATAGATGTGACAACCCGTACTCTCGATCCCGAACATCGAGAGAAGGGGTATTTTATTCGAATCCCTTATTATATCATATTATAGTTTTTATTATTTTCGATGTCGTTTAATAAAACAATAATAACACGCGAAAAACGATTTATTTAATTACGTAATAGATAATAAAAATCGGGCCTATTTATTTAAGCGAGACACGCGATTATTTAAACGGGTTCACGCACTTGGGCTAGGCCCAACCCAACCTACCTAAACCTAAACCCTAGATTATAAATACACCTTTAAACCCTCACCCCCTTTTCATTTTTCAAAACATAAAACCCAAATTCCCTAAACTCAGCCGCACACCTCCCCTCCTGTGAGATCAGAAGATTTCGGCGACAATGGCCGTCCTCCGGCGACCCTCTCCGACCTACTACATACATACCTAAACCCCCTGTACTCCGTTCATCACTTTCCCCACTCACATCTCACATCCTCCTCCGATGACAACCCCCCTACTGCTCGTTCTCTCTCTGTTTTTCTGGTTGGACAGCACCAGTCATCATCTTTCGGTGATGATGATGATGGGGACGTGATCAGATGATGATGATGACGATGAGGTACAGGAAGGCAACTGTACACAACGGCGGTGGCTCCGTTCAGAGCGGTTCAAGCTCCGCCGTGAATGTCAGGTTCTCGGCAGTTCGACATTTCAGGCCTTGGTTCAAGGGGAAATAGTGGCGACCGTCGTTCCGGTTCGAGCCCGATGTGTCAAGTGACGGAGGTGGTTGTGGCGGCAGCGGCGCTGCGGTGATGGTTGTGGCTCGGTTCCATCAAGTTGACGACATCGAAACCCGTAGGTGAGTATCCGACTATTGTTTGTTTCCTTGCAACTTCTGATCTTGTTAAAAAAAAGTGTTTTAAACTTGTATGATGTTAAAAGGTTGCTAATGCTTATAATGTGATTAGAATCACACCTGTAGATTATGTATGGTAGTAGTTGTGGTTAGATGTATGCAAACTGTTTTAGAATGATTTCATGACTAATTGATTTGTAGTGTAAAAAGAGTATGCTGTACATATAATTTGAGTTGTTTTATCTTGCATCCCTTATAAGCTTTGACTTGTGAAATGAAAGTGTGCATATAAGTGTTGATGACCAACTGCTTGTTTAAAACCTACACATTGGTTTGAGTTATTTGTTGAATTAGGAATACATTGTGAATACAAATTGGTAAAGACAAATTGATCAATGGAAACTGATGGTTTTATTTTGGTCGAATGGATGAGTTCATTGTGATTGTTGAAATTGAAAATATACATATGCGGGCGACAAAAATTGTTAGTTTAGGATTGGAATCTTATATGATGATCTTGTATGATTATGGACTGTTTGTTTGTTTGGAAAAATATTTGAAATGTGTGCATTTGATCTAATTTAGAAGCTTGTACGGAATGCAAAACATGTTAAGGTAATTTGATTGGCTAGTACTGAATTGGATAAGAATTCTAGAAGAATTTCCATCAATGTCCTCATCAGTGGTTGCGAGTCGGAATCACGTGGTTTCGACTCGAGACCACTCAGCGACCACTCGAAACCAGGCATCACACATCAGGGGACTCGGGACCGGGTTGGTTGCGACTCGAGATCTCCTGATTGCGACTCAAAGCCTGAGTCGAGACCTCCTAATCTCGACAAAAAAGGGCACAACTCGAGATCGTCTGGTTGCGACTCGAGATCTCTTGCTCTCGAGTCGAGACTACCTAGTTTCGACTGGACTACTTCACTTGGTTATTGGACCGAACAAAACAGGTGTTATGGACTGTGTACTTATGTTGTTGTTTGACTGTTGGTGTCTAACTGTGGTTGATTAATTGTTCATGCGTTAGTATAGGCCCAATAACATGCATGTTGGTATGATACGTGTTACTGTACATTATGCAAAGTGTGTAATGTGAATTTACGTGCTACATGTTAGATGCGTGTAATTTATACGAGACGTTACTTGGATACGAACCTAATAAATATGTATAACCATAATAGGGTATGGTTGACCAACCTAACACGAGTAAATTAACTACCGAGCAAAGCAAAGGTGAGTTCACTACTTATTACTCAAAGCATGCGTTCCCGGTGGTTGGGAAACGGAACGAAACACTTTTCCTGGTTTGGGACTTCTTACTATCTCCTTGTGCGGGATACGGTATTTCTATCCCCTTGTGAGGGATACAAACTTACTTTTCTTCCCTTGTTACTGGGAACAAACTTACTTTTCTTCCCTTGTTACTGGGAACAAACCTACTTACTTCCCTTGTTACTAGGAACTTTTAGTTAATTACTGTTTATACTGGATGCAACAAGCAACACTAAACAAAACTCTATCACTCAAGTCCTCACTTCTTAATACCGATTAGTCGCCGGGGTCAGGCGAACGTGTTATTAGTTGATAGCGCTATTTAGGTCTCACCAACCTCACACCGTGCCCGCGTATGGGATCGGCCGTGAACTAATGTACTCTGGCAACCGTCAATGATGATAGAACATTGACAAACGGGGCACTCTACGGAAACGTACGGATGAATAGTATTCGGTATTGTAAAAAAAAAATTGTTTAGTCGCTTACTTATGGGGTAGCTCCCCATCGCATGTATAAACGGATAAATTAACTGGTCGAAACAAGTTTTTGGAAATTAAAACTGGAAAACTGTAAACACGTGAACTCGCCAACGTTATGTTGACACTCTACTGCATGCTTTGCAGGTTGCTCGTTACAAGCTCTGGACGGACGTTGCAATCAGATGGAGTGCGTGGTTCGTAAGTGACATGATAACAAACTTGTGGTTTTAAATTACGATGCGTTTTCTTCCCCTTTCCGCTGTGAACTTAAACTATGTTTTGAAAAATTTAAATTAGGTCCCTAATTATGCTAATGTTTATAACAATAACTAATTTGTTCAAAATAATTAGTGGCTAAGATCCTGGTCGTCACACGCCTCGCGGTAATACTCCGCGTGTGGATTTTGAGGGTGTGACAGATTGGTATCAGAGCCATTGGTTATAGTGAACTTGGTTTAAGATATAAAATATTTTTAAGACGTAAAATATTTTTATATGAAAACCAGACTATAACCGTTCCTTGACAAAAACCACCACGACACCACACTCCGGATTGCAAGGTTCGTCAGACTCAGATACTCACCTAGTAATTATAAATTATTGGCTTTACTTGTGCATAACTCATGTGTGTAAATGTGTATATATATATTTTAGCATATGTGCGTAAATATGTAGTTGCATATTTAGTACTTGACACTGTGAATTATACGAAAACTACGCAAACTTGATATGTGCTAAGCAGGAGTGAATTCTCCTAAACCTGATTCGAAACCACGATACACTAAGGACAAGGAACCAGTTATTCCAAGTCCTCGTCCACGTATTTCCTGATATCATCCTTGGACTACAAATCGACGCAAGGGACGTCCACTCGATAGACCTGCCCAGGAAAGGTCTACTACGAAGCACATAGAGAAGTTACGAGAACGAATCGACGAAGGGGAGCCACCCCTATATCATGGGATATTAGAAGGAACGATGACGTTATTCGCATCCTTTTTACTTGCGCATTTCTTTTCCCAACTTAAGTAGTGAGACTTGTTCCCTCATACGACTGATCACCTAGATTCTTGAAGCATTCTAGTAAGTCTACACCTTTCGGGTTCTCTGTTTGCACGTCTTGAACACGAAAAGCATGCGCGGTGAATGCTTCTCGTTGCAGTACTAGCAATCGTACCACATTTCCATCGACCACGAAATTATTTCCCCTAATTCCTCGTTACATGGTAAATTCTTATTCGAGTTCAACCATATACCTCAGCACGCCCCAAGACCCAACAAAGTGATATCTTTCTTACAAACCGGCGTATTTGGAAGCGTGGCAAGACGAAGACACGAGCCAGTCAACCCACCGACGAGTACGGTAACCTAGATGCTTACTTTATCCTTCAATTCGCCAGAACCGATATTCTTTGACAACTTTTCTGATTCCCGTGGATCCTTTCGCTAGCTTTTGTACGAATTCGCGCTACTTGCTCAAGATGGTATCCCCGTTTCTATCATTTCTTTATCACGACAACCACGTTTCTTCGTATAGAAACTATGACCAGATCTCTCTTCAGTTTGGTGAATTCAACAAACTCGACCTTTAGTCAACAAACTTTTTATCCCTTGAAATTCAATAATGTGCTACTCCAATCGTACTTTCCTGAAAACCTGTTTTCACAGTTTCACATCAAAACCCCCTCCTCATACTAAGACCTTGACCAGATTTCCCTCTAGTTTGGGGAAATTCAGCAAACTCGACTACTAGTCAATAAGCTTCTTGAATAAAAAAAAAAAATTTGGACGTGTAATCCAAACGTATCCTTTCAGACATGTTTTTATTACCTTCCATGGAAGCCTTTCGACGACATAAGCACTACTTCGGACTCGTCCTCACGACTTTGGTAGTCTATTCAAAATTTGGTTACTTACCGGTTTGGGAGATCACAAACTCGTTTTTAGCAGACGGCTCAGCTCAGAACATCTTGTTAGACGTTTTAGTAAACCTAACCCCCCCGACCCATACGACGACCGTCCTTCTCGATATTTGGTTCTTGTTGTGCCATTCATACTGACGTAACACCTCGTATCGGCAAAACGACGTTCTTTATCCTAATCGCCCACGGCTTATGTACGACCAGCTACCTCATCGACACCAGATAAATCCTTATTGCCGACCACCAAGCCTTTTATGTTTTGTCTCAAATCGAACACACCAACGTTGACTACCCTTCAAACATTACCTCGCTACTCGTGTTATGAATTCCCTGATTCTTATCCTACTCTATTCTGCACAAATCTCCGTTTGGACGAAATACTTCCTACGAATGTTACTCATTGGGGCAACGAGCCAAGGATACCCCGGGGGTAACGGGTATCGCAAGCACTGTTCTTCGAACTCGATACGATCAACACCCAGTCACGACACTCGAATTTATTCCATCCTGTCAATATTCGACACTTGTTTCTTTCGGCGACGCCCGAACCTATTCCGAAAACCAGTGGGAATCAGGACGAATCCTACGCTCTACCCTGGTACTTCTACGATGCAAAATCGCCTTGCGCTAAGTCCTCAACGCGCAACTTTTAACGTCGCAGCACCCGCATTTCTCGACCGTATACGCAACCCCTCACGATTTTGACTCGAAAGAGCATCACCTGACATTATGGAGATGCATAATATTCTGCCACTCCAGCAATTGAACGATAATCTACGAGGTGCTCCTATCTTATGATATCCTGTCCGGGGCATTGATGAAATGTCTACTGGTAACGACACGCGACCAAAGAAACCGACAAGTTTTCGAACTTGCAACCATCTACTTGATAGAAGTAGATACTAGGCACGGGGCGCCGACTTCTCTTTTACCTGATCGTAACCCACGTTTTACATCCGATTCTTCGCAAGGCTATGCACGAAAGACTTTTGGGCTCACTGTTAGGCATGAGTACCGCTTATCGCCCGCAAACTGATGATTGGGCCAAACGCACCATCCTAACACTCAAAGGCATGCTAAGAACATGTGTTATCGACCCGTGGATACTAGTGACACTTCCCTTCTGTAGAATTCTCTCCCAACAACTGCCACCACACTAGCATTCAGGCAGCACCATTTGAGGCATTGCACGAACGCAGATGCCGGTCACCTCTGTGTTGGGTGGAAGCCAAATTACCGGCCCAGAACTTGCACTTGACACAACGGGTGGGATTGCCCAGAACAGACAACGCATGACGGCAACTCCAGACCGTCAGAAAGGCTACGCGGATAAGCGTGGGAAACCGCTAGAATTCCTAGTCGGAGACTGGGTTCTACTTAAAGTTTCACCCTGGATGGATGTGGTACGTTTTGGCTAACGAGACGAACTTAATCCACGATACGTTGGACCGTTCGAAATTACAGAAAGGATCGGTAAGGTAGCTTTGCAGACTAAACCTGCCTGAAGAGCTGAGTGCAGTACACAACGCCTTTCACGTGCCTAATCTGAAGAAGTGTCTGTCAGATGAAACATTTGTTGTTCTTTTAGGAACTCATGATCCACAACAAACTACGCTTCGTGAGGAACCGGCAACAAACCGAGTTCATTGGAACTCACCCCGTGGCCCAGAGTTTACCTGGGAACGGGAAAACCAGCTGATGCGCACTTATCCCCAGTTGTCTACAAACATTACTTCTAGCACTGAAGCTACAGCTGAATTTCGGGAAGAAATTTCAAGCCAACAAGGGGATGATGTGACACACCACGAGAACGTTTAATCCCACTAGCTTGTCAGTGGCTGTGCGCTAAATTTCGGGACGAAATTTCTTGAACTTGGGGATAATGTGACACTTCGGGTCTTCCCATACGTTACTTGGATGTTGTATTTAAATTTGAGAAATTCTATACTATGTGAAATACGTACAAACTCTGTGGATCTTGTGCTACGTGACTGTTACGCGCTACATCCGTGCTGTGTGATCTTATGTGCTATGTGGCTTACATGTTCATTTTGTGAACTTTCATGGACTACGTGTATTTAGATATAACAATAAGGTTATTAACGAATCGTATATCTTAGCTTAAATTTCGAGGACGAAATTCCTATAACATGGGGAGAATGTGACAACCCGTACTCTCGATCCCGAACATCGAGAGAAGGGGTATTTTATTCAAATCCCTTATTATATCATATTATAGTTTTTATTATTTTCGATGTCGTTTAATAAAACAATAATAACGCGCGAAAAACGATTTATTTAATTACGTAATAGATAATAAAAATCGGGCCTATTTGTTTAAGCGAGACACGCGATTATTTAAACGGGTTCATGCACTTGGGCTAGGCCTAACCCAACCTACCTAAACCTAAACCCTAGATTATAAATACACCTTTAAACCCTCACCCCCTTTTCATTTTTCAAAACATAAAACCCAAATTCCCTAAACTCAGCCGCACACCTCCCCTCCTGTGAGATCAGAAGATTTCGGCGACAATGGCCGTCCTCCGGCGACCCTCTCCGACCTACTACACACATACCTAAACCCCCTGTACTCCGTTCATCACTTTCCCCACTCACATCTCACATCCTCCTCCGATGACAACCCCCCCTACTGCTCGTTCTCTCTCTGTTTTTCTGGTCGGACAGCACCAGTCATCATCTTTCGGTGATGATGATGGGGACGTGATCAGATGATGATGATGAGGATGAGGTGCAGGAAGGCAACTGTACACAACGGCGGTGGCTCCGTTCAGAGCGGTTCAAGCTCCGCCGTGAATGTCAGGCTCTCGGCAGTTCGACATTTCGGGCCTTGGTTCAAGGGGAAACAGTGGCGACAGATGAAGACGGTGGCGACCGTCGTTCCGGTTCGAGCCCGATGTGTCAAGTGACGGAGGTGGTTGTGGCGGCAGCGGCGCTGCGGTGATGGTTGTGGCTCGGTTCCATCAAGTTGACAACATCGAAACCCGTAGGTGAGTATCCGACTATTGTTTGTATCCTTGCAACTTCTGATCTTGTTAAAAAAAAGTGTTTTAAACTTGTATGATGTTAAAAGGTTGTTAATGCTTATAATGTGATTAGAATCACACCTGTAGATTATGTATGGTAGTAGTTGTGGTTAGATGTATGCAAACTGTTTTAGAATGATTTCATGACTAATTGATTTGTAGTGTAAAAAGAGTATGCTGTACATATAATTTGAGTTGTTTTATCTTGCATCCCTTATAAGCTTTGACTTGTGAAATGAAAGTGTGCATATAAGTGTTGATGACCAACTGCTTGTTTAAAACCTACACATTGGTTTGAGTTATTTGTTGAATTAGGAATACATTGTGAATACAAATTGGTAAAGATAAATTGATCAATGGAAACTGATGGTTTTATTTTGGTCGAATGGATGAGTTCATTGTGATTGTTGAAATTGAAAATATACATATGCGGGCGACAAAAATTGTTAGTTTAGGATTGGAATCTTATATGATGATCTTGTATGATTATGGACCGTTTGTTTGTTTGGAAAAATATTTGAAATGTGTGCATTTGATCTGATTTAGAAGCTTGTACGGAATGCAAAACATGTTAAGGTAATTTGATTGGCTAGTACTGAATTGGATAAGAATTCTAGAAGAATTTCCATCAATGTCCTCATCAGTGGTTGCGAGTCGGAATCACGTGGTTTCGACTCGAGACCACTCAGCGACCGCTCGAAACCAGGCATCACACATCAGGGGACTCGGGACCGGGTTGGTTGCGACTCGAGATCTCCTGATTGCGACTTAAAGCCTGAGTCGAGACCTCCTAATCTCGACAAAAAAAGGGCACAACTCGAGATCGTCTGGTTGCAACTCGAGATCTCTTGCTCTCGAGTCGAGACTACCTAGTTTCGACTGGACTACTTCACTTGGTTATTGGGCCGAACAAAACAGGTGTTATGGACTGTGTACTTATGTTGTTGTTTGACTGTTGGTGTCTAACTGTGGTTGATTAATTGTTCATGCGTTAGTATAGGCCCAATAACATGCATGCTGGTATGATACGTGTTACTGTACATTATGCAAAGTGTGTAATGTGAATTTACGTGCTACATGTTAGATGCGTGTAATTTATACGAGACGTTACTTGGATACGAACCTAATAAATATGTATAACCATAATAGGGTATGGTTGACCAACCTAACACGAGTAAATTAACTACCGAGCAAAGCAAAGGTGAGTTCACTACTTATTACTCAAAGCATGCATTCCCGGTGGTTGGGAAACGGAACGAAACACTTTTCCTGGTTGGGGACTTCTTACTATCTCCTTGTGCGGGATACGGTATTTCTATCCCCTTGTGAGGGATACAAACTTACTTTTCTTCCCTTGTTACTGGGAACAAACTTACTTTTCTTCCCTTGTTACTGGGAACAAACTTACTTTTCTTCCCTTGTTACTGGGAACAAACTTACTTACTTCCCTTGTTACTGGGAACTTTTAGTTAATTACTGTTTATACTGGATGCAACAAGCAACACTAAACAAAACTCTATCACTCAAGTCCTCACTTCTTAATACCGATTAGTCGCCGGGGTCAGGCGAACGGGTTATTAGTTGATAGCACTATTTAGGTCTCACCAACCTCACACCGTGCCCGCGTATGGGATCGGGCGTGAACTAATGTACTCTGGCAACCGTCAATGATGATAGAACATTGACAAACGGGGCACTCTACGGAAACGTACGGATGAATAGTATTCGGTATTGTAAAAAAAAAAAACTGTTTAGTCGCTTACTTATGGGGTAGCTCCCCATCGCATGTATAAACGGATAAATTAACTGGTCGAAACAAGTTTTTGGAAATTAAAACTGGAAAACTGTAAACACGTGAACTCGCCAACGTTATGTTGACACTCTACTGCATGCTTTGCAGGTTGCTCGTTACAAGCTCTGGACGGACGTTGCAATCAGATGGAGTGCGTGGTTCGTAAGTGACATGATAACAAACTTGTGGTTTTAAATTACGATGCGTTTTCTTCCACTTTCCGCTGTGAACTTAAACTATGTTTTGAAAAATTTAAATTAGGTCCCTAATTATGCTAATGTTTATAACAATAACTAATTTGTTCAAAATAATTAGTGGCTAAGATCCTGGTCGTCACACGCCTCGCGGTAATACTCCGCGTGTGGATTTTGAGGGTGTGACAATAGAAGCCATTGTAATCGCTCTTATGCTGTAATTTATAACTATGTGTCATTTTATGCAAAATGAGTGACTCGCCAACATTTCCCCGCTGATAAAATATTTTTAAAACATGTTTTAGGCGACCTGCTGTAAATCAAGGACACGTGCTACGGAGCACTAACAAGCTTGAAGCGGTGGCTCAGTTAAAATAAATAAACATGTTTTAATAAATCAGGGAATTTCCTAGTTAAATTCCTCTATTGTAAATTACGGGGTTTATCTCCAATTTATGGAATAAAATAATTGGGTATTTTGAGTTTTAAAAGATCCTGTTGAAAATCTTCCGCTGTCACATCATAAATACCACGGGTTCCTGTCCCGCGGCTCTTGACCGGGTAAAACCGGGGCTGGGGCCGTGACATCTAGAGTATTGTTGGTGTTGCTGATTTTGATTTGTTTTTTGACAGACAGTGTTTTAAAAGACAATTTGTTGATGTTTTGAATCAAATTAATCATCAGTCTTTTATAGTGTTTAAAATGTATCTTTACGGTAAATGAAGAGGTTAATCGTAATTATGATAACCTGTTTTTTTAAGGTTTAAAATTTGTCCTTTCGTTTTCTTGATATTTAATCTTATAGTTTTCCCATGAAAACTTATTTTTGAAAGGTTTTGCATTAAAGGGCTGTTTTTTTTAAATATAGATTTATATGTGTATATTAAATGTACACGTTTTTCCCTCTTAGATTATTAAATGTACAGTAAATTTAAATCTGACCTTTAGGCTGTTAGATATTTCACTATATAGTGTCATTGACAGTTCACCTGTTTTTCATCACGTTTTACTACCAACATATCCTTCTTTCACATCACTTGAGTTGAAATATAACTTAAAATGTCATCATACACTTCTACAGAGTCTGATGATTTAAAGCATCGCTTTATCAAGCAAGTTGATGATCAAGTATATGAGGATAAGGCTACTCTTCAAGAGCTAAAGAGATGTTTTGATGGACTGCATCTTGGTGTGTTCACGAGAGACCAGGTTTCCAAAAACCTGATGACGATGCCTTCGACTTCCGTTCGTGACCTTTGTGTTGTCAGTAATACAGAGTGCGGTGATAGAGACGTGGAGTTCATGGCGATGCTCAATGATACACATCGAGAGGTTCAGCACTCGATGGAGTTGAAGCTAAAATTTCTTAATTCTTGCTTTTAGATTCTTAAATTTCTGGGTGTTATTGTTAGATTTTAAAGTTCCGTTGTTCAGTACTCGATGTAATTGTTGATCTTTTAATGTCATAAATAAATTTTAATCCTATTAATCTTTGTAGAACATTTTACTTTTACTAATTGAGTGAATTTCATGTTTTGTCCTTTATCTCTATACCAAATTTCAGGCGGTGTCCTTTGTCTTTAAAATTAATGAGTTTTGTACTTAATGTTTTAAAATCTTACACACGTTACATCCTTTGCCTCTAACTTTGTTAATTTTAGTCATTAAATGAAGGTTACATTTGTCTTTTTACATGCTTATTTAAAAAACCCTTTACTAATTAAAACAAAAAGAATTATACATACATAAATAATTAAAAAAACTTTTTTTAAAAAAACCCTTTTACTAACTAAAAAAACCTTACAGCTCGAAGCCTCATCCTTTCAATTAAAATCATTTCTTTTCATTTAATGTCTTGCTCTTCCCATTCAAAATCAAAAGTCCCCTAAAATAAGAACTCAGCGGATCTGAATACCTTTGAAAAGATATTAAAGAAGCCACAAAAAACGTTACCACTGTTATCAAGAAGAGTGAACATGTCTTTGTTTACAAAGGGGATATGTCACTTGTTGGTATACCTCAAAATCAGTTGTTAAATCAGTGCATTTGATGGTAATTAGTTGTTAAATCACTACAAAGGGGGATCAGTTGTTAAATCAGTACAAAGGGGATCTATCACAATCTGTTAGTTTTTGAACGATTTTGGTTCAAATTGGTACATTTGACGGTAATTTTTGGGGAAATTTGATGTTGTTCTCGATCTAGTTATTGAGGTGGTGTGTTGGTGGAAAATTGATGGTCATGGTGGTGTGAGGGTGGTGTGGTGGTAGTGGTGCTTGTGTGGGGTGGGTGGTGGCAGGTGGTGGTGTGGAGGTGGTGCGGCGGCGGTGGTGCTGCTGTGAGGGAAAGTGGTGGTAAGGGTGGTGGTTGTGAGGGTGTAGGATTGCCCTAGAGAGAGAAAGTAGAGAGATAAAGTCTGTATATACATATAGTATAATATATAATTTTTTGTGTTTTATATATTAAAAAGATTAAAATGGTTTTGTTAAATAATAAATGGGTTAAAAGACCAATTTGCCCTTCATTTAATGGTTAAAGTTAACAGAGTTAGCGGAAAAGGACGCAACATGTAATATTTTAAAACATTAAGTACAAAACCCATCAATTTTAAAGACAAATGACACCGCCTAAAATTTGATATAAAGATAAAGGACAAAATTTGCAATTCACTCTTACTAATTTTAGTAAGCATAAGTATTATTATATAGTTTTTAATATCATCTGAGGATTGTAGATCGATATTGATGTAGATGTGAAATTATCTCTGAGTTTGATTTAGATTATATTGATGTTGAATTGTGCTTGAACAGATGTTTGGTAAGTCAACAGAGGTTCAAATCTCTCAGGTTGGTTTAAGGCTGAACAGATGATTGAAAAGCTAAAATATTCTATAATATCTGATCATGAATAACAGTTTTTTTGAAGAATGATCTCCTCCAAATTACAAAGAATCAATATCTGCTACTGTAAAGGTCTGTCAAAGCTAAAGTGTGCCAAAATAGAACATCTGCTTGAAGTGATCGTCTGCTGATGAAGAAAGTCTGAAGAAGCAAAGGTCTGCTATGGGTCACGAGATGTTAAAGAACAACAGATGATATTTAACATATGCTGCTCAACAGAGGTTTTCATACTAACAGTGCTTAGGCTAATAACAGATGTTGGGAGTTTGTTAAGCTAATAGCAGATGTTGGGAGTTTGTTAGGCTAATAGCAGATGTTGGGAGTTTGTTAGGCTAATAGCAGTTTTTCATTGTAATTGCAAACTTCATAAAAGCATGATGATGAAAGCATTAAAATGTCTTCAGAACATCAAAAGTCCATTCTTAAAAAATAGCTATTTTTTAAATTTTTTTCAAAAATCCTTAAAATTATGTTGAAAATAAATGTTTTTGAAACCTCTGTTTGGCTAAAAATTCATCCACTGCTGAAAGGTCTCGTCTTTTCTCATAAGTTATGTTTATCCCAACGACTGTTGATTTACCACTGTTCCCAACTTCTGTTGTTTCCCAACAGAGGTTTCCAAACAACCATCATCCATTATCATAACAGAGGTTCTGACGTGGACAGATGTTAGCCATCAGATCTTTGTAACTTCTGCCACGTCAGCATTCACTTTTTCATTTTATAAAACCATGTTTCATCCCCAAACAGAGCTTTTACTGCCGTCTCGAATTTAAAATTCATCAAAGCGGTTTCCACCTTCTTCTTCAACACTTCTTTGGCAACCTCTCGCAAGTTTCAATTCCGATCATGGCTCTGACAATCAAAACCCCCCAATAACTACTGGCCTATTTTTTGAGAAAACCAAGAAAAATACTCTCTATCATTCAATGATTGATGTTCTTACATCATCAAAATATAAGGCCATTCTTACTGCTGATGCACCCATTTACCAAGAAACACTCCGTGATTTCTGGGCAAATGCCAAAATTGAAGAACAAAACAATGAGCCACTCGGTATAACTTCAAAAGTCGAAGGTGAATTGGTTGCTATTACCCCCACTACCATATCAACAACATTTGGGATAAACGACTTGGCAGGTAAGACATCTTTCCCGAAAAATGAGTTTCAAACAGAGCTGATTGAGAAGGGATATGATGGACAGTTGAATAAAGCTACAATGTTTAAACCAAATTTTCCACCTCCAATGAAATGCGTGTTCCATACCCTCTTAATCTGTCTATCAAATAAAACCACTGCTTTTAATGAAATACCTTTGAAAATTCAGTACTTGGGGTATGCAATTTTAACAAACACTGATTTTAATTATTCCCAAGCACTGTTTACAGACTTGGTTACAAATTTGAAAAACAGTAAAAACAGGAAAAATGCTGCTTTTCTTATGTTTCCTAGACTATTAAGCTACTACCTGCAAAAACATGTTTCTCAAAAAGCTTTTGAACAAGGTACAACTTTTAAAATGAATAGTCTAACATCTGAAACTTTTACTCGCGTTATGGCCAAAGAGTCAAATGTTTCCAAAACACAAGCAAAGAGGAATGAGAAAATTTTAGATGAGTCCACATCTGCTCCTCAAACCTCTGTTGCTGAGCCCACTGCTCTTGGTGATCACAGCACTACAACCACTGCTGTGAAACCACCACCAACAAAATCCAAAAAGACTAAAACAAAATCCAAAAAGCCCATCAAACCCACAAAAAACGGGTCCTCTAGAAGATGAGATCCCGGAGGATAACCCTTTGGCAACACAAATGTCACTAGAAACCACTGTTGCTACTTCCTCACAATATGTGGAAAGATCTCAACCCTTAAACCAAACTCCTCATGATTCCTCACAAAAGGAACATGTTGTAATCACAGGGATACCACAATATGATGCCATACCTTCATTTGAAAGTATGCTTAAAAGCCCTTCTCCCGGGGCAATGTCTCTTTCCATACCAATCTCTTCATCTCCTATTCCACCAACCTTTGTACCACTGTTTGAAGCTATTTACATTCAGACTTATAGCAGCCCCTCTCATCAACACATTACTGAGATTTTAACTTCAACAATGGATGTTTCTGAACCTGTTCAAATAGTTATCCCACAAACAGTTGAGGAGGCTACACCTCTTGAATTTCACAAAATTCTTGATGGTATTTCAAGTGGAGCAGCTACTACAAGTGTTGAATCAACTGATTTACATTTGGACAGTAGTTTCATCTCTAAGACTCCCTTGAAGGCAACCACTGTTGTGGCTACTAAGGTAACCACTGCTGCAGAGGGAAGTCACCAGAACCAAGAAAAGGGGGAATCTGCTTCTAATGATTTTGAGTCTACTCCTATCACCAAGGCAGATACAACCCCCTTTGCTGGGAATTCAGATGATCCTATTAAGTTAGGCGGTGAATTAAGATACAGAGAATTGACGGCTAGAATGTCTTCCTTTGAAAACACTGTTGGGGAAATGAAAGAAATGATGAAACAGCTGTTGGAGGCTTCTAAAAGTCAGCCTAGCCATCAGTAAATCTCCCAAAAGTTACGGAATTCAGTGCAACCAATACTTACAGCTCAAAGGAAATTAGCTGAACTTTAACACAACTCACACATGGGACTTATCAAAGTTATGGTTGAGGCTAGGTACAAAGATACTCAGGCAGACATAAAGGGTATCAATGAATCCCTTGCTAAACTTATTAGCACTTCCCCTACACCTATTTTCGAAAAGGATGATCAAGATGATGCCAAAAAGGGGGAGAAAGATTCAATGAGAAAGCTGGATGTTGATCTTAAAGCAAATCTAAAAGGTCAGCAAAAACAAAAGCCAGAGTCTGCCAAAGATACTTCTGCAAAATCTGATGTTGGAAAGAAAAATGGAATTGATGAGACCCTTAATATTCAAACAGATGAAGATATTTTGGCAAAGCAGAAGAGAAAAGATATAGCAGATAGCAAGGCTGATATTTGGATGAAAGAACAGAAGGAAAAGATGAAAAGAGAAAATATTGGTACTTCTGATAGAAGAAAATCTTTCAGAAAAAACAGACCACCATTAGCCATATATCCCAAAACATCTGCTGGATCTAAAAAGCCAACAACCACTGCTGTAACCAAACCTAAACCCTCACCACAAAAACTACCACAAAAAAAAAGAAAAAAACAGCTTCACCACCACCATCTTCCAAAAAGCCAACAGATGTTGATGCAACAAAAGCATCAGCAGATGTTAAGTCATCAGTTGTTGAGACACCAGTGGTTTCAACAGCTGTTAGCCAAACCAATGCCTCCATTCATTTTGACACATCAACACAATTACCACCAACACCCCAAGGATTTCCTTCACAATCATCCTTCTAACCTAAACCACCTTCTCCATAAAAAACTCCTCCTCCTCCCAAATTTGCCTATGCAAGAAAAAGGAAATTTGTTGTGCTTGAAGATGATAAAGAAATTCCGTCACCAATTCCTTTATCATCTGCTCCTGCTCAATTAATTCTACCCTCATCACCACAACAAACCCACTTAATCATCCACCCATTGGTTCCATGCCACATGTCATCCGATTGCCAACTCAATATCCTCTGGAACTGATTATAGGCCAATCTGAAATGGAATCATTTTATAAGATAGAGGATCCATCTAAAAGAACCTTCCCATCTCTATTTCGCTTTAGAACACCTCAGAATCTAGATGAATACTTAAAGCTGAAAGCCAAACAAGCAGAGCATATAGCCAAAGAAGAGAGTAAAGGGTTAGGGGAGAGGAGATACCAAAGTCTGCTTCAACATGGGCTTAGAAAAGTCAGAAAACTTGAAGACTTTTGTCACACCCCCAAAATCCACGTGCAAAGTATTACCGCGAGGCGTGTGACTCACCAGGATCATGCCACCAATCATATTGAACAATTTTAATAAAGTAAATAAAAACCAAACACAATTAATATGATTAGTGTCTAACAGTTCAAAACAAAGTCTAAGTTAACAGCGGAAGCATTAACTTCAAAACCAAAGTAAAAGTTTAAAATTCATAATGGTTGTCATGAACCCCATAACGGTTCATTTCCCACAACGACTCCTTCCCATGCAAGCTCCAGCAAATAACCTAACGACCTGCAAAACATGTAGTAACGTATCAACAAAAATGTTGGCGAGTTCACAGTTGTTTCTTGTTGTTCCAAAAACATAAGTTTGTTAAATTACTTTGTTCTTATAAAACATGTCATGGGGAGCTACCCCACCTTTTTAAGCTACTAAACCCGTTGCCATATCGACTACTAACTGTGGTTATGTTTAGTGCCTCGTGTCAATGTCTATCGTCATTGACTAGTGCCCAAGTATATTAGTCCACGCCCGTCCTCTGTGGCACGGTGTGAGGATTGTTAGACCTAATAGCGCTATTCAACTAATAACCCGTTCGCCATTGGCCCGGCGATTAATCGGTATAAAATGTGTAGGGACTTTCAGATAGAGTTTTCGTCTAGTACGCTTAAGACATGTAGTATAATAGTAAATTAACATATTGTCCCACCCAAGGGGGACAAGGTTTCCCGTATTCTACCGAAGGAGAATACGTGTTGGTATCCCACATAAGGAGATAGTTGTTGTTTATTCCGTTCCCAAACCACCGAGAATACATGCTTTTATAAAAAGTGTGAACTCACCTTAGCTTAGCTCGACAGATTAAATTACTTGAGCTAGTATGGTCAACCACGTCCTATAATAGTTACCATGGTTTATTAGACTTTGTTTAGACATTGCACGAAAGTCCTATACATGTCTAGCAACTAGCACACAAACAAGAAATCACATGGCACGTCTATCATATGGTTCCATAACCGTGTTCACAACCTTTCTACGATATTACATATGTTATTTATACAATTATCAAGCAAGCATGGATACTAAAAGTAGCAAGTTTGATTCTTATGCATTCATGCTTTACTGCATAGTAAAATCACTGAAAATAGGCTGTTTTGGGTGACTCGTTTATCCCATTTACAAGTCTTCAAAAATTATGATTTTTTATGTGACGCACATCTCGGAGGGATAGACATTGTGTTAAAATCTCAAGGTCTAACTCTTTACCAATAAATCATAAAAATTCATTTACTAAGCTGAAATCAGATTCATCACTTTCTGACTACAGCTTACCGAAATGTTTATTTTAAATTCCTCGTTTGTCTGATTGACAAATTCCAGTTGGAGATTTGCACTGACACCTAAAGCTATCTATAGTAAAAATTTGAGAACATAACGCAATTCTTACATTGAGTTATGACATTCGTAATGGACTGAAAATTCTGTTAGAAAACACAGCCTGAACCTTCGAAACGGAAAAATTCATAAAACATTCAATTTTCATCAAAAAATGCAATTCCAGTGGGGTTTGAAAGGTGTTTCCTGGAAGTTCATCATGAACGCAAAAAATCTTACTTTTGGATAATTTTTGACCCAGTTACAGCCGATGGAAGTTGGCTGTAACGTTCTGGACAGATTCAGTTTTGTTACACAGCTTCTTAAAACAATTCCTATAGTTTAAATCACATACTTAGCAACCAGGAACAACATTTGTACATCATCTATAGCAGGTTTATTATTATAACTAAGATTATACATCATAAACACTCATCAAAATCATCAATATTTATCAAGAACACTAAACCCTAATCAACATATACGCGTAGGCATACATAATCGACCATACCAAACATCATACTTGATTTTTATGAATCCTAGACTAAAAGTCATCATCATAAAACATCAAGAAGTCAACAAAAAGAAGCCATGATGATGAGTTATTAACAAGGATATAGATATAATAAGTGAGTTACCGCACAAAAGAGTGATGAGGGCCGATGAATGCTTGAAACCGAAGCTTGTTCTTCATCGATTAGAGAAAAGGCAGAGAGAGGTATGTGTACGTATGGGGTTATGGGGGCTAGTTAGGGTTGGGATTTTATTAAAAAGGTTTTTTTTTTTTATTTTAAGTTTGTTACATGTCGCATCTAGTCCCTCAATTTTCTACTTTCTGAAACTTGAATAGAAAGTAATTATGTCTAGTTTGGTATTTCACACATCAAGTCCCTCATGTTTCTAATTCTCGAATCTTGTACAGAAAGTTATAACTCTAGTTTGTTATTACACACATCTAGTCTCCCAAGTTTCCAAATCTCTAACTTGTGTAGAAAGTTACATCAAATAACTTCGTGTGAGTGACCAAACAAGTCCATTATGTTTTCAGGTTTCTAAATATTGTGTATGAAGTTAACCAAGTTAACTTTCCGTAATGACGAGATAAACCTTCGTGTTTTGTTAATTTCAAACGTTGCCACGAAACTACGTCGTGTGTTATAATTATTCGATAATTCAAAAGGAATATGAAATGTGTAAAACGTACGGTAATTACTTGAAATTGCAGGATGTCACATTATCCCCAAGTTGAAAGGATTTTCGTCCCGAAAATCGAGTAAGTACAAGTTATGTCGCTAAGTGTGAGGTTTTACAGTATTTCCATAGGTAACTTTACGTAATTAACCAGTATCTAAAGTACAGGTTGTTACATCCTCCCCGTGTTAGAGAAATTTCATCCTCGAAATTCAGGCTACATTATACTCTAGACTCCAAATATGAGTACGCAAATAGCATGTTACGCGTAAATAATTACGGTTTCACAAAGGTTCACTAAATAATGTATAAGTCACATAGCATATAAAGTCACATAACATATAAGTTCACATAATCTATATATATTTATCTATTTAGGAATATCATTCCGATTGTTCATCAACATTCGGGTACAAACACATGTGTGGACTCCGTAATTCCGTGAATTACTGTTACGTGAGTGTTTGTGAAATAAGTGACACACTTAGTTTACCCTAATCAAGTGTAATGCATGAATGAGTGTTTGAGATAACATATCTTGTGTTAATGGAGTTAACCGGAAAATGTCGGGTGTTCATCCCCTTGTTAAAAGAATTTTCGTCCCGAAAAATTAAATTACGATATTTATAGGACCATGGTTGAAAGTTCATTGTTAAAGAGAGCGTCAAGGCATAAGACACTACCACAAGGTGAGATATAATTAGACTACATGATTGCGATGATTCAATTGTTCATCCGAACAAGTTACAAGGAATTATATAGGTACAGAATAGTCAATTGTCATAGCAACCAAATTGATTCTAGCAAGAGTAGGTGTACATAAGTGTGACTAGCAAGAACTATAGAAAGTCGCTTACAATGTAGGTGTACACGAAAGTAAGCGGATGACGCAATTTCAAAATGGTATCATGGTATTGAAGTCTGGTGGTCCAGTTTCTTTTTCACGAATAAGATAGCATAGCACACTGCCTAGTAACCAGGTATAGCTATTGTCATGGAAATGACACCAAGGTTCAGAATTTTAGTAGGTGAAGACTCTATGGCTTGAAGAGGTCGTAATGTAACGAAGTGAATTCTTGCATATGGATTTCGAATGGAGTTTATGTTAGGCTATCAAGGAATACACTGATACATGTCATTTTGTATGTGGTCTTAAGTATAATTATAAGTTGAGTTAATGGGAGGTCGATGATAAACAATGTTGTAACAAGTTACGTTAAGCACAGGCGACACTCACAAGGGTTGAAACACCAATGTGTCTTACATCGGTATGTCATTGACGGATGAGTTTAACATGTAGGGTCGGGGAGTGGGGGGTGTTGCACAAAATATAGTTTAGATGAGCTCAACACCTTTGAATTTGGGTGTCTTGTAAAAGACAACATTTTGTTATCATGGGGTGATCTGAATGTTAAGTAGCCAACGCTTCATGAAGTAAGTGTATCTAGTGTACATTTCGAGGCTACTCACATGGACACGAATGCCATATGTTATAAACGAAAGGTCGACGAAATAAACCGAACTAGAGTTGTGTTAAGGTAATTTGTTAGAGGCCAAATTACTCAATCCTAGGATTACCTGTGTTGGATGCTCCACCGAGAATTTACTCAAGGTAACTGACGTGAAAGTAATTAAAGTGGGTGTAAGAGATATTTGCTTTTTTATGTGATGTTGCTGCCGGAGATCAGAAATGGTGCAGTCACCACTACGCAAGCATAGTGATGATGCCATCGTACGTAAGGCTTCTAGAAAATAGTAATAATAATAATAATAATAACTGCATGAAACTGGTGATTCAGGTAAATTCATCAATAGGCCGGATAAATACTCAAGTCTGGTTGTACGCCCTAAATTTTAGAATGTTAGCATCTTGACGCGTTCAGACGAAGGGAATGGAGATTTTCGGTTGATCTTGATCATGACATTTTGGTTGTATATGGTTGTAGTAGGTGACCAGCTTTTGGTCAAAGAGGAATAAGTATGGATGAAAGAGGTCGATGAAGCTATACGTAAGTATGGTGCCTTCACACAGAAAGGCTGTCGACTTCGGCATACCTCACAGGAGTGGAAATTTTACTTTATACTCCTGCAGTTGATGGGCTTAAAGTATGGCTCGTTTTTCCTCGAGTAACGTTTGTAAGGAGTGATTCAGATAAGCGAGGATTAGCGTATAACAGGGTTAGACAAGAACTATGATATTTATCCCAGAACAATGGTATAAGATGTGAAGACCATAAAACGTGATAGACATCAATGTGTTCCACTTAATGTAATATATATTTGTTTTAGAATCAAAAGTAAAAGTTTGATCCGATGATGAGGATATAGTTGATCGTACGCAAGTGATATAAATATAAATAAAATGATGCTACCGGTCGATGTCAGCGTTATGTTGAAGGTATTGGCACAATAGGAATTATTTAGAGAAAGAAAAAAAAAAGAAAAAAACGATGGTTGGTCGAGTTTGTAGTGTTTAAGTTTAATCCGAACGTTCTCCACAGTTGTCGCGAGTTTATTAAGTTCTTTTAAATTAAAGCAAAATTTTTATGGGAGTTTATGCGTAGAGGATCAGAATTGTAGTGTGACCATGAAAATGGATTGATAGGTTTATCTATGTCAAGAATAGTAACTAGCTGTCACATCAAAGGGTAAGTGTTGGTCACTGCAAAGGCAAGCGAATAGACTCGCTTATGAAATAACAACTCTAGCAATATATAAGAGGTAAGATTATTGTGTTGGTTATCGTGTTCATCTGGGTGTTGATTAACTTGTATCTCTGTCTTCCAATGTTCTTGAGATGATGGAACCGTTTTGTGGAAATCTGTTCGTAGAGTTAGACATGCGGGGATGTAAATCAGGTTAAACTAAAAATTGGTCACAAGCACAGAGTAATGGGGTCAAAAGGAAATTTTGATGGCTAAGCGTAAGGGATAAAGTGTAAACTCACGAGAGATTCTTCATATTTTATTTATACGCTGATGTTGAAGGGCTTATACTTAAATTCCGGTAGGGTTTCAATCAAAGCGACAGGTTCGGGTGAGAATGTTAGTTTCGTTAAGACGCTTACATTGGTTAAAACAAATAATGAGGTATTCCATTGATGAAAGCTCAATTTGTTCGAGAACATCTTTAGTCTAATATTGCGCCTGTCAACTACCGAATAGGTTTAACGGTACCAGTTAGTCGCTTAGTGGTTTACTAGAACTTCTACTAGCAGTGGAAATTTTAAGCATGAGAATCGTAGGTTAGGACAATTTATCCACACACAAGGTTTCACAAGGATTCACATGCATCCCAAATTACTATTACGTGTGCACCCGTAATGGTAAGTTGATTTGCCTGTTGACCTATGTTCAACCTATCACGTGTCAAACCAACTTTGGAAAGGATAGCAACCAAGGATGTGAATTAGAGTTCGAAAGAAAAAAAAATGGCATCTTAGTGTCCATGGATTTATGCAATAATGTTATTGTGTGCAAAGGTCTGCCTCAATGCAGTGTGCCTCATGCGAGGCCCACATGCCCAGGCTTGAAGGAAAGTAAAGCTAGTGGGCAGGGGTATTATCACTGATAGATGGAGAAAGGACTTGTTTTTTTTATTGAACCCATCTCCCAAGGAATATGTGTCAATGTTGGGTGTTAGAGAGAGCACGTTAGGGTTAATAGACATCTTGCCACTAAAACCCTAAGAACTAAGCACACCACGCATAATACATCAAGTAGGTATCAAATAGGCACGTACATGTATCATACCATCTAAAGTGTTGAGTCTTGCACATGGAGCGAAGTGTCGTTGCGGATCGTTTAATACGGAACTGGTTATAGTTTGGTTTTTCTCAAAAAGTATTTTCCTTTTAAAACCAATTTCACTATAACCAATGGCTCTGATACCAATCTGTCACACCCCCAAAATCCACGTGTGGAGTATTACCGCGAGGCATGTGACTGACCAGGATCATGCCACCAATCATATTGAAAAATTTTAATAAAGTAAATAAAAACCAAATACAATTAATATGATTAGTGTCTAACAGTTCAAAACAAAGTCTAAGTTAACAGTAGAAGCATTAAGTGTTGGTGCATGCGTCTGTCGACTTCGTCTTGTATCGAGTCTAGGGCTAAAAATGTTAGATATGTTATACGTTTTAGAATGTGTTTAATGTAATTTAGCTTGAAAGTGGTGATTTCCCTTGAAAATGTCACTTGACAGTTTCAAGCTAAATCAATTCTTATTGATTTCCCTTGAAAGTGTCATGTGTCATTTCAAGCTAAATCAAGATTTACCTTGAAAGTGGCATGTCATTTCAAGCTAAATCTCCTCCACTATATATACCATTCAAGCTAAATCATTTGTAACTTTCATAGATTTTCCGGTCAGAGCAACGAAGTGCTGCCGAAGTGTTGTCAGGTTGTAAACGTCATACAAATCAATAGAAACAACAGTTTAAAGTGTAAACTCGCTGAATTGACCTCGGTTTGTTCGTTTCCGCCGCTCAAACTGAGATAAACTCTTCTGATCGACTCGTTTGGGTCCGAATTCGATCCTACAAGTGGTATCAGAGCTCAGGAGGAAGAGTTCTTACTGATTCAGCTTGTTTTTCATCTAAAAATCTCACTTCTACACCTTCTTTTCAAAATCGAATGGGTTTTTACGGTTAAAATCGGCTAATCTTTTCACAATATGTGCGAAAACATGTTTTAACAAATCCTTGAAAGTTTCAGAATGTAATTCGTTCATTTACTTGTTCAATCGGACCAAAATCAGATCGTTTTTGCTGACATCATCATGTTTTAGCTTGAAAATAGTTAATAATTTCGCTTGAAAGTTAACATTTGTCAGATTTCGCTTGAAAAATAGGACATGTGTCTAGTTGATTTCGCTTGAGTGTTGACATTTTGATCAGATTTCACTTGAAACTTACTTGTTGATTTCGCTTGTATTCACAAATATCATGATTTAGCTTGAGATTAGTTGATAATTTCGCTTGAAATGAGTGCTGAGTTTACTTGAGTGGATTTCGCTTGAATCTGACACACCGATTGAAATTACACTGTTTGAATACTTTGTTGATTTGCTTGAAAGTACATCGATTTATGTGAATCTCGTAAATTGGAAGTCAGATTGTATGTTGAATATCTCGGTTTAAACAAAATCATGTGAAGGTACATTGAAGTTGATGTTGTCAGTAGTTGGAGAAGACATCACATGCTTGTGTAGGGTTGCATGAGAACATATAAAAGTATTATATGGTTAAAGCAAATTGTCGGTTCATATACATGTGTGTTTGTGTCAGAAAGAATTAATAAGTTTCATGTAATTGTCGTCGAGTAGTGAAAAGGCAAATTAAATTCATTGCATGTGAGTTTGGGGTGTTTGCCATAATCAAAGTGTAGGTCCAATGAAAATCGAGTGATAATAACAATTGTCAGTCAACATTAATTGAAAAATTAAATCCAAGTTAATTCAGTGATCTAATGGATTTGTATTGGTAAGAGTTGTCGGCTTAGTGGGTTTTTGTAATCAGTCCATCATATATCTTCGGCTCACTAAAGTCAAATTTGTGAAATAGTAAAGGTGTCAACTCATTATTGTTGTCGATTTGTCGAGTAAAAGTCAGTAAATGTCTTCGGCCCAAGGTTCAGTATCTTGTGATTCATGTGTTGTTGTTTTTGTTAAGTGTTTGTTTGTAACTTCTAAAGTGTTTGCTGAAATAGTGTAGTGATAAATTAGTTTGTCAGTTTCTCTGTTGTCATTTGTCGGTAGTCAGGTCACAAGGTTTGGAGCACGGTTCGATAAGTACGTTTGATCAGTCAAGTCGTTTTTGTGTGATCAAGTCGCGTATTAAAGTCATCGACTCGATTGAAATTTTCGTACAGTTTGGAGTTCAAAGGTTTCAAAGGGTCAGGTCAATCGAATTCGATCTAGGTCATTCAGTCTACACAGTTGGTCAACGTTTCGCACAGTGTGTCAACCTTCAATCCGCTCAAAATAGTCATCAGTCCGAGTACCTATTTGTTTCGATTAATTGATAAATCTTTAAACTGATTGTGTTTTGTTGGTGTGTTGTCATTTGTCAGGTACTTGTCGGTTTCTACAAGAGATTCAAGTTGCTAAAAAGGAATGGATTCTGAATTCTACAACGCATTTGCTACACCCTCGACTACTCCAGCTTCAATTGCTTAAAACATGAATGCAGAAAACGAAACCGGAACAATGCAAAAACCCCCGAAGCTTATGGGAATTGAAGATTATCACGGATGGAAGAAACAGTTTGAAAATTGGGTTCAGGCGAATCATCTAAGAGCTTGGGAGAGCATCGAAACTGAGTATGAGAGGCCAAAGAATACAATGGGAGCTGATAAAATCATTTCTGAATTTACTGAACAAGAGAGGGAAAGTTATAAAGGAGAGAAAATGATGATCAATTTGTTACAACAAGCAGTAAAAGAAGATATATTTGTGTTGCTTCAACATGATGAAAATTCTTATTCTATCTGGGAAGCTCTTCAAAAGAAGTTTGAGGGAAGCACTGAAATGTTACAAAGTAAAGCAGCTTTGTTGAAAAAAGAGTTTGAATTGTTTACGTGCATGCCTGGTGAAACAACAAAGAGTCTTATTGAAAGATATTGTCATCTTGTACGCACTATGTCACAGTTGAAGATTACAAAAACTCCAGCAGAATGGGTTGAAAAGCTTGCTGATGCGTTACCGCAACAGGAATGGGGTACATATCTGATGATATTGAAAAATTCCAGACAGTTTAAAAAATTATCGATTGCACAGTTTATAGAGAAGTTGGAGGCACAGGATCTGGAGCAGCAGAAAATTGCTAGAATGAACAATTCTACTCATCAACAAGATATTAAATTGTACTATAAAGGAAATGTTCAAACTGCTGAAGCAAGTCCAAAAATACAAACTGCATTTAGTGCTGGAAATCAATCTACTCCAAGCAGTCAAGGATCAGTCAACACAAGTGGGTTCTTAACGGTGAATCCTCCAGGTGTTCAAAGTACATCTGCTGGAAATGGTCATTCGATTCAGTGTAATGTAGCTTTACATCTTCAAAATGGTCAAAATTATTCTGAAGAAGTTGTAAAGCATCATATGGGATTATTGGTCACTGCATTAGAGTCTTATGAAGGGTTGATTGCCGGAAGAATTGGTAATCCGATGCTCACAAAAG
Source organism: Helianthus tuberosus (assembly GCA_030545235.1). Lineage (NCBI taxonomy): Eukaryota > Viridiplantae > Streptophyta > Magnoliopsida > Asterales > Asteraceae > Helianthus > Helianthus tuberosus. The sequence goes on from CM060430.1 coordinate 36,796,854, forward strand.
AAGATTATGATCAGATTGATGCAGAGGAGCTGGAACTAATGGATATTAAATGGGCATTGGCGAGTGTTTTGAGGAGAGCAGAAAAATTTAGATTGGTTACAGGAAGAAAGGTCACTTTAAAAGAGAGTGCAAGAATCAGGAGCCGAGAGGAGCAAAGGAGTCGTCTGGGAAAGATGATTACTATCGGAAGTCTATATATCAGCAAATCACTCATCAACCACATCAATAAAAAGAGCCACAAACAGCTCATGGAAGAATGATCGAAGATGCAAACAGGAAAGCTTACCACGGTATCGTTGATCAAGATGATGAGAAAATGGCTGAAGGATTTAGCTGGGACAAGTACATTCCAGCTGATTCAAATGTTGGAGCGTTTATTGCTCATATTATTCGAAAGCCGGAAATGCTGAAGGAATGGATGGAAGTGTTATCTGATGAAGAGAAAAGTGAAGATGAAGGATCTGTTTCATCTGAAAACAGTTCGTCAGAGACAAGTGATACTGATGAAGAAATTGAACAGATTAATATTGGAAAAACTCACTTATCTTCTGATAGTTTTGAATTTTATTTTGCAGAAAAATTGAAGAAACTGAAAGAGGAGAAAGCTGAAAAAGATTTGAAAAAGGTCAAAGTGGTTGAGAAGATTGTGGAAGTTGAAAAGATAGTTGAAGTTGAGAAGATCGTTGAAATCACAAAACCTTGTCTTAAATGTTTAGAGTCTTGTAAACAATGTATAGAGAAAGATGAGAGGTTTAGTGAGTTAGAAAAGTTGAAAGAAAAGTTGTTGTTTGATGTAAAAAATTTGAAAAAGTCATATGATGTATTGAACAGAACTGTGAATAGTCTGGAGAAGACTAACTCTGAAAGAGAAAAAGCTTTGAAGATGATGAATGCTACCATGATGACAAAGCAAAAAGAGATCAATATGTACATAGAAGAATGTGCAAAGTGGAAAAAAGAGTTGGATAGTGAAGCAGCTGAGAATGAAAGAATCAGAAGATTGCTGCAAAGTTACAAAGGTTGTGATTACATAACCGATAGAATTTATCCAACAGTTGAAGGATTTGAAGCGTTTAAAGACGAAGAAATAAAGCCAAAGAAGAAAAAGGATACTGGTAAGAAACAGGGTGTCTGTTATAATAAGTGTCCGCCTCCGATTTGGGAAGGGTACTCATCTAGGAAACCTAATGAGGAAGAACTAAAACAGGCGGTCAATATTAAGTTAGAATCCGAGATAACTGATGTTTTACCGGACGATATTGATGTCACATTCACAGCGTCCGACACAGATCATGAGTCCGAATTGATAAAAAGAGTGGTTGATCAGGTGTTGGATAAGGATGAGGAGTCAGAGTCAAAGTCAGAATCCGAAAGTTCGTGTCAGTCAGTCAGGAGTTCGAGTTCGTCCGAAAAGAGTTCAAAGTCGTCGGGAAAACGGGTTTACAGTAAAGAGTTTTTGTTGTCAAAATCTAATTTGAATGATGAAACATTTGAAGTTGTGTATACTTTGAATGATTCTGACAAATTATATTTTGATAAAGAGTTTCCAATAAGAAGTGTTCGGTTTGACATGATCAAAAAGGTTTTCAAAATGATAGAAATTAATATTTCTGAAATAAAAGATTTAAATCTTACTGGAAAACCTAAAAAATACACTTCAAGAGTTCAACAACGTTTGAACAAGAAAAAGGGTTACAATTCTGGTTCTGGTTTTCAAAAGAAACCAAACCATAATAGTAAGTTCAAAAAGAAAGGTCTTGGTTTTATTCCACCTGAAAACTATAAAAAATGAAAAATATGTTCGAGATTTTAAATCAAAAATGACATATGTTGCAGGAACTAGCCATGAAGAAGAAGCAAAGAGCTCATTCTGGAAACAGTCAAACAAGGAGTTTCTTGCTGAAAAGATGAAGAATGGAGGTTTTCAAAGGAAAGAGACAAGAACTTGTTACAGATGCAATGAAGTTGGTCATATTGCATTGAACTGTCCCAAAGCAACCAATACAAAACAGGGAGTCTCAGAAAAACTCATAGAAGTAGTTGTTGATAATACGGAACCTCCAACTGAAAGATTCAAAGTGTTCAAAAATTCAACATATGAAGTTGGAGAGTGTTCGAAAAGGTTTTACAAGAAAAGGGGAAATCTTGACAACCAAGCTTGGGTTGTTAAGAAATCAGATGTAAAATCTAGAAATGAATCTGATTCCACAAAATCAGAAGAGCCACAGGTTGAGGTAAAAAGAGAAAACTCAGTTCCTCCAATGGATGATGAGAACTTTCCACCATTGAGTACTGAGAATTTTAAATCAAAAGTCGGGAAAGTTGAGATCTCTAATCAATTTTATTCTGATAAGAATGAATTTGATGTTGAGAAAGCGTTTAATGGGAATGTAAAGAAAATTTTCGGAAAGATGGTCGATGGGAAGGTTAAAGGGGTAAAAGAGTTTTATGCTAAGAAGAAAGCAACTTACACCCCAACTGCTTCTGAATTGAAAACACCCAAGGCTGGTCAGGCTTGGGTGGATATTTTCTTTCATTGAAAAACCTTACTTGCCGGAGATCCCAAGTTTGTAATTGCGGATCAGGAATCGGCATCTTTCTTAGTGATTGATTGTGTGATTGAATCTTAAAGTTTGTTAAAATTTACAGATTGAGGAATTGCCGGAGCTTCCAGGTTGGTAAGTGAGAAGCAGGAATCGGCATTTTGATTGGTAAAATGGTTTGTGTAGATATTTTATTCCTACATGTGATTAATTGTGTTGGATATACTTACAAGTGGTAAGAGGTTGATTCTGGCAAAGTGATTACTCAAGGTCATTAGGTTGAACTTGATGTAATCCTGATATATGTGATTGAATGAATAAGATGATGAACCCGACCCTACAAGTGGTAAAATCAACAAAACTTATTTTCCAGAAAAATCATTTTGGTTAAAACAAACTTAAGTGTTTTGAAATCATAATGAGAAAATAGTTTTGTGTAAGGGGGAGTTCTGATTGTTTATGCCTAGTGGATGGCGAATTGAGGTGATTTGATATCAGTTGTCACTTTCTGTATAGTTTGATTTCAAATTTCCTAAAATGTGTTTGCATTTTAGGGGGAGTAAAAATTTCAGAAAATCCGAAAACATTTGAAAATTTGAAAAATACAAAAACATGATAAAATTCAAAAAATGAGTTTTGTTGTGAATAGAGGAAATGATAGTACATCAGTAGACTGTCACAACATGCTAAAGAAATGAAATGTTAAAATGTGATAAACAATCTCACTGCTGATATGCCAGTAGGTTTTTGCACATTTAGTAGATTGTGACGAGATATAAACCTAAATTTCAAACTTGCTTATATCGTGGAGAAACATCTCTCGGATATATGGGTAACCCCCGAAATCTCGTTTGAAAGGTCTCATAATCTGATATACTAGGTCTTTATACTCAATGATGTCTGGGGTATTATTCCGGGACTTCTGCTGAACGGTGGTTCTGACGTAGTCCTTGGATAATACTTTCCGCAATGCTTGAAACATAGCATAAACCCTCAGCATGCTGATGAAACAATAAAATTGATAGTCGCTGCTGTTGTAGCTAAAAGATCCTCTGAAGGGGACATACCGAAAAGTCGAAGCCGATATCTCTCTGCGTATACGGAAGTATCGACCTGAGATCCCTCGGCCCTCGCATTACCTAATTTATATAAAGATATCATTTGTGTCATAATTACCTGTAAGACTGATTATTGGGATCTGGATACGGGAGTATATTCTGAGGTGGGACACGCGATTGAGTTTAAGTATCTAAGACATTAATATCGTATCTCGAAACAGTTGAACTTTGTGTGAAAATTTAAGTGGACAGGTATACTGACAATCTAGGTGAATTGTTTAAAACTTAAAATGCAATGAAGCTTAACGGTGTTGGTGATTTGTCTCAGAAACTGATATGATCCTCTTACACAAACTCACAAAAAAAAAAGTGTCTGTAAATATTTCTTTACTGCATTTCTTTTCATTCAAAAATCCAAAAAGATTTTCAGTGTGTTTTAGCATAAATTTTGAAAACTTCAAAAAGATTTTTGGCAACTGATGTTGGAAAGCTGATTTTCAAAGTTCCAAGTGCTAAACATGATGACATTGATGTGAGGGGGAGTGTGTCTTAATTGTCAAAATATGTTTTTAAAATCAACAAGTGGTTCATTATGTATTTGTGATCTGAGGGAGAGTGAGTGCTGGTGCATTCAAATTGTTAAATCTAGAAATTCATTTCTGGGTTAAGAATGTGCAGGAATAGTAAAGTTTCAATTCTGAATATGAAGACAGAGTGCCAGGTTCCGATACCTGAGGAATGTGTGATTTCAACAAGCCAGACTGTGATCTTAGCATATCGAAAGGGGGAGTCTGAAGACATCCAAATAGAGATTGTTCGTGAGGAGTTTATTAATGCTGAAGAGGAAAGAAAAGAGAGAAGATTTGAGGATGCTTTACAACGTCAGATACTTTAAAGAGTTCAAAAGGACTAATGAAGACTGAAGATGCGAAGACTCGACACTTAAGACTCGTCAACATTCGAGGGGGAGTCTGTTGGTGCATGCGTGTGTCGACTTCATCTTGTATCGAGTCTAGGGCTAAAAATGTTAGATATGTTATACGTTTTAGAATGTGTTTAATGTAATTTAGCTTGAAAGTGGTGATTTCCCTTGAAAATGTCACTTGACAGTTTCAAGCTAAATCAATTCTTATTGATTTCCCTTGAAAGTGTCATGTGTCATTTCAAGCTAAATCAAGATTTACCTTGAAAGTGGCATGTCATTTCAAGCTAAATCTCCTCCACTATATATACCATTCAAGCTAAATCATTTGTAACTTTCATAGATTTTCCGGTCAGAGCAACGAAGTGCTGCCGAAGTGTTGTCAGGTTGTAAACGTCATACAAATCAATAGAAACAACAGTTTAAAGTGTAAACTCGCTGAATTGACCTCGGTTTGTTCGTTTCCGCCGCTCAAACTGAGATAAACTCTTCTGATCGACTCGTTTGGGTCCGAATTCGATCCTACATTAAGTTCAAAACCAAAGTAAAAGTTTAAAATTCATAATGTTTATCATGAACCCCATAACGGTTCATTTCCCACAATGACTCCTTCCCATGCAAGCTCCAGCAAATAACCTAAGGACCCGCAAAGCATGTAGTAACGTATCAACAAAAATGTTGGCGAGTTCATAGTTGTTTCGTGTTGTTCCAAAAACATAAGTTTGTTAAATTACTTTGTTCTTTTAAAACATGTCATGGGGAGCTACCCCACCTTTTTAAGCTACTAAACCCGTTGCCATACCGACTACTAACTGTGGTTATGCTTAGTGCCCCTCGTCGATGTCTATGTCATTGACTAGTGCCTAAGTATATTAGTCCACCCTCGTCCTCTACAGACAGTGTGAGGCTTGTTAGACCTAATAGCGCTATTTAACTAATAACCCGTTCGCCATTGGACTAGTGATTAATCGGTATAAAATGTGTAGGGACTTTCAGATAGAGTTTCTGTCTAGTACGCTTAAGACATATAGTATAATAGTAAATTAACATGTTGTCCCAACCAAGGGGGACAAGGTTTCCCGTATTCTACCCAAGGAGAATACGTAATGGTATCCCATACACGGAAATAGTTGTTGTTTATTCCGTTCCCAAACCACCGGGAATACATGCTTTTATAAAAAGTGTGAACTCACCTTAGCTGATTAAATTACTTAAGCTAGTATGGTCAACCACGTCCTATAATAGTTACCATGGTTTATTAGACTTTGTTTAGACAATGCACGAAAGTCCTACACATGTCTAGCAACTAGAACACAAACAAGAAATCACATGGCACGTCTATCATATGGTTCAATAACCGTGCAACAATTACTTGCAGCTCAAAGGGAATTAGCTGAACTTCAACACAACTCACACATGGAACTGATCAGAGTTATGGTTGAGGCTAGGTACAAAGATACTCAGGCAGACATAAAGGGTATCAAAGAATCCCTTGCTAAACTTACTGGCACTTCCCCTGCACCTATTTTTGAAAAGGATGATCAAGATATGCCAAAAAGGGGGAGAAAGATTCAATGAGAAAGCTGGATGTTGATCTTAAAGCAAATCCAAAAGGTCAGCAAAAACAAAAGCCAGAGTCAGCCAAAGATACTTCAGCAAAATCCTCTGAAAAATCTAATGTTGGAAAGAAAAAGGGAGTTGATGAGACCCTTAATATTCAAACAGATGAAGAGATTTTGGCAAAGCAGAAGATAAAAGATACAACAGATAGCAAGACTGGTATTTGGATGAAAGAACAGAAGGAAAAGGTGAAAAGAGAAAATATTGGTACTTCTGATAGAAGAAAATCTTTCAGAAACAACAGACCACCATTAGCCATATTTCCCAAAACATCTGTTGCTTCTAAAAAGCCAACAACCACTGCTGCAACCAAACTGTCACACCCCGACCACGTAGAACAACAAAACGTGGCGGAAAACGTCGGGGAGTGTTGTAACAGAATCATTGTTTCATAACACATGGAAATTGAAATATTGTTTTATTGATTAAAGTAGTTACAATGTCTTGACAATCAAAGAAACATAACATAAATAACTAGTCTTGCATCTTTTATTGTCGCTAAGGCCCAAGTCCGCCTAAGTGTATCTTGATAAATCATATGCATCATCTCCTGAAAACACATGTGAAAATAGGTACGTCAGCATAAAAATGCCTGTGAGATACATAGGTTTTGTGAAAACAGAATTCATGACTTATGTTTGAGAAAATGTTTAGTCATGAACCTTTTAATTTGCTTTGTCTTGTAAATCATTTGAAAAACGATAAGATCAGATGATATGTATAAATAAGATAATAATGTATGGTTAAATGAATAACCATGTAAAATGAGTTTGTATAAGATAAGTTGTTTGTAAATCAATGTCTTGTGAAAAGTATGTTATTTGTATAAAATGTTATATGTCTCAAATTGAAATGATTCAAATAACGCTACAATATGTGATACCATACAAACACTTATATATAGGAAGTACCAGCGGCGTATCCACCATGCTTGTATCATATTACACACGCCTCGTTACTTAAGTCACTTAAACAAACCACCAATGTAATAAGTTTATGTTTAAACCAATTGTCAAAAGTCCTTGTATAAATCATATCAAATGTTAATAGTCCAAAAGTAGTCAAGTAATGTGTAACAAATGTTATGTATTGTAAGTAAAGTATTGTCACATAATCCAAATGTAGAAATGTACAAAACAAAGTATTTTGAATATATCAAAAAGTTATGTTTTGCAAAGTAATGCATGCTATACTGATATAAACATTTATGCGGTATTGTGAAAATTCATACATCCAAGCCTTGCGACAGTCGGATAACCCTTTTAGTCAAGGTTATCAAAAAAATGTATTCGGATTCGGTCATTCCTTCCATCCAAACAAACCCGAGATTACAGGAATGGGATTTGTCAAGTCCTATGGTACCACTACTTACTACCGAGCGGCGTAGCAAATGTTAATGAACGTAATAAAGACCCGTTTGTGCAAACCAAATGTCATAGCAGTTGTATACATGTCATATGAAAACAATGTACTAAGTATGCTAAGTTAACATACAAAGCAGAAAAGTCTTGTAAATCAATGTGCTAGCATGCTATCAGTCAACATACATAGCAGAAATGTAATGTAAAACAATGTACTAAGTATGCACACAATGGACATACATAGCATGAAATGTAATGAAATCATGTACTATAATGTACTAACAAACATAGCCGGTATATGATGTGTAAACAGGAAAGCATGAAAGTAACAAGTAGGCACATGTGTTTCACCCCAAAACAGTTTGGAAAACAGTAAAAGAGGGGTCTATGTACTCACTTGAGATTGCTTAGTAGTCCTTGAGTAACAACCAAACAATGCTAGAGATCACGGAATCAAACGACACCTAATATGGGTAACTATGTTAATAAACCGGACCTATATCGGAGGATCGGATAGAATGAGGGTTCGTAAACCAAACGAGTATGGAGACTCGTGTAATATGGTTTAACAAAGCCTACACACTAAATGAAACCTAACATATGTGCTTACGAACCATTACGACCCGTGTAGGTAGCTTATGCTACTTTAACGCGTCGTTCGCGTGAAACGCGTTCGGAACGTCTAACTAGTCCTTTGACAAGTGTTATATGCCTAAACATGTTACATAATCAGTTATGTGACAAAAGTTTAGGTTACATATGCTTAATTACCAATTATACATGAAAAGGGTATTCTGGTAATTTACCTAAGGCATATAAACTACCTATCATACAACTAATCAAACGATGTGACCATAGGGTATAACCTCGGAAGGTTATTCCTTACCTACTATGGTCACCTAATGTATTTGGTCGGATCCTAATGATCGACCAAATGGGTCGGGTTCGAAGGTATAAGCGATTTATCAGATCGCTTACCCTTACGACCCTAGACAACGTGCTAATCAGTAGGCATAGTCCCAAGGGACTATGACCATCGTGATTACAATCACGTTGCGAAGTTCAAATGAACTTCGCATTGACCATAAACTGGTCAACACAGAAAGTCAAACAAAGTTTGACTTTCAGACTCGAAAAGCAATAAAAGAACGAAGGAATACTTACGAAGGGTCCCCGAATGCTAATCTCGATCCAAGTAGCTCAGGTATGAAACAAAGGTTTCAACTTAGAGCTTCTCAAATCAAGATTCTTGTGGGTTTTGGCAAGTGAAGGCAAGGGGTATTTATAGGATTCGTAGAGCCGTTAAGATCGTTCCTCGTTAACCGTGCTTTGATCTTGGCCATACATGTGCACACATGGTTTTGTAATACCATGTGCACTCAATACCAGCCCATAGATTCCCCAAAACCATGTGCAACAAGTGGAACGGATCAGATTCGATGTTTCTGCAAGTTTCTGTCCAGCATAGGCAGTCGCGTAGCGCGACGGTGAAAGCCTTTAGGGCTCGCGCTACGCCACCATGTACCATATTCAGCAAAGTTTCAAAAATGGCAGAAATGGTCCCTGGAGCCCGTTTAAGCTATTTTCGATGCGTTTGAACCCCGTTAACCTCATTTCAAGGCTCTAAAATGAAGTTAAAGTATAGGGAACTCAGAACATGCTCAAAAATATCTCGGATGTCGGTTTTTTTGGCCGTACGATCGCGATGTTTGCTTAATTACGACGGAATGCGCATAAGCGCGAAAAACGATCCAAATGACGCGACGAATGGATTTTTCTTATGCCAAACACTAAAATAAAATGTTTTAGTGCTTACATAAATTTTTGGATGTCCGGATGTATTCAGAACGTAAGTTATGCGCGAAAATGCAAACTTGTGCACTTTTTGACACTTTTAGTCCCTGAATGACCCAAAAGTTTATTTTAGCACACCGAACCCCTCAAAGCCTATTTCTAAGCTATGTAGAGGATATTTATGGTATGTTTAACTTATGGTCATGTTCCGGAATGTCTGTTACAGTTCAAATTGGCATACTTTCGCAGTTTGTCAAATTTAGTCCCTGTAAGCGATTTAACTTGATTTTGCCATACCAAAGCCTTCAAAACTTATGTCTAAGTTATGTAAAGGTTATTTAAGGTATGTTAAGCCTATTTCACTATTCCGGAGTGTTTGTTGCATTAAACTGGTTATATTTACGCATCAGTGCGCGTATAACCTTCCAAAAAGCGATTTAGAGCTTGAAATCGAACAAGAGTTGATATGTGAAAATGATACACATATTTTTACAAATCCCAAGTATGAAATACAATATTTCATTGGTTTGGAATTTGTTTGATGGTCGCAGTGACACAGGTGTCACACAAACTCAAACCCTCACCTCAAAAACCACCACAAAAGAAGCAAAAAACAGCTTCACCACCACCATCTTCCACAAAGCCAACATATGTTGATGCAACAAAAGCATCAGCAGATGTTAAGCTATCAGTTGTTGAGACACCAGTGGTTTCAACAGTTGTTAGCCAAACCACTGCCTCCATTCATTTTGACACATCAATACAATTATCACCAACACCCCAAGGATTTCCTTCACAATCATCCTTCTATGCTAAACCACCTTCTCCATCAAAAACTCATCCTCCTCCCAAATTTGCCTATGCAAGAAAAATGAAATTTGTTATGCTTGAAGAAGATAAAGAAATTCCATCACCAATTTCTTTATCATCTGCTCCTGCTCAATTAATTCTACCCTCATCACCACAACAAACCCACTTAATCATCCACCCATTGGTTACATGCCACATGTCATCCCATTGCAAACTCAATATCCTATGGAACTGATTATAGGCCAATCTGAAATGGAATCATTTTTTAAGATAGAGGATCCATCTAAAAGAACCTTCCCATCTCTATTTCGCTTCAGAACACCTCAGAATCTTGATGAATACTTATATGTTAGTGCATACGTTTGTCGACTTCATCTTGTATCGAGTCTTGTATTAGAATTGTTAGTATAGGGCTTAATTGTTAGAGGTTGTTTAAGATAATTTAGCTTGAATGAAGAGGTTTCCCTTGAAAGTGACACATGTCAGTTTCAAGCTAAACCTACAAGAGAGGTTTCCATTGAAAGTGGCGTGTGACAGTTTCAAGCTAAACCTGGTTTCTCTTGAAAGTGACATAACACTTTCAAGCTAAACCTCCTCACCTATAAATAGGCATTCAAGCTAAACCTCTAAAAAAGGAGAAGAGTTTTAGAGATTCCATACCGAGGTGCTGCTTGTGTGAAGACTGATTGTAATTGCTATAATATCAATATAATCAGTGTTTAAAGTGATATTCAAGCTGTTTCGACGTCGGTTTCTTATTTTCCGCCTCTGAAATTGATAAAATTTCTTCTGAACGACTCGTTCGGGTCACAAAACGATCTTACAAGTGGTATCAGAGCTCAGGAGGAAGAGATCTTGCCAAAACAGCCTGTTTTTGTCACTTTTTCTGATTTCTACATCATTCTTTTCAAAATTAAAATTTTTTCACGATTAAAATTGGTTCAAATTCACACATGTTATGCGCAATCATGTTTTAACGAATTCTGGAAAGTTTCATCATTAAAATCGATCTAAAACTTGATTTTTTCGGTGGTTTATATTGAAATTCGTTTGACATTTGCTGACATCATCTGGCTTTCTTTTGAAATTGACAGGTTTCTTTTGAAATTGACAGGTTTCTTTTGAAATTGACAGGTTTCGTTTGAAATTGACAGGTTTCTTTTGAAATTGACATGTTTCGTTTGAAATTGACAGGTTTCGTTTGAAATCAGAGGTTTCTATTGAAACTGGTCTGGGTTTCGTTTGAAATCATCAGGTTTCGCTTGAAAGTGTGGTTTGAGTGAAATTTGTCGGGACTGTCTTGAAAAACGGGTTTCCGAATCATGGATATCAATTTCTTTAATATGACAAAAGGAACATTTGATAGAATAAATGTATTAAATAAAGAATTTGATTCATTTTCAGGTTGTCCAGGAGAAAGTACAAAGAGTATCATTGAGAGGTATAACCATCTTGTTCGCTCAATGTCTGAGAAGGGTATTAAAAAAGAATCAGATGAATAGGTTGAAAAATTGGCCAATGTCATACCTCAACAAGAGTGGGGTACATATCTTTTGGATTTAAAAAGAACCGGAGAATACTCTGAATTAACAATTGGTCAATTCATTAAGAAACTTGAAGAACAGATGAAGATAAATGCTGAGAAGAAGAAAAGTCAAAGTGGAAAATCAATATTAAAGAAGAGTAAAAGTAAAGGTGTTCAAGTGGTAGAGGAACAGACTGAAGAAATTTCAGTTTTGAAAGACGAGAAGAAAGCTGATAAGAAGCATATTTTTGATTTGCAAGAAAATTGTGAGAGGTTGAAATCTGAAAATGACAAACTGTTAAATGATTTAAACAGTTTGACATTAGAAAACGAGATTTTGAAAGAAAATGGAAAAATTTTTGAAGATAAAATTAAAAGTTTTGGAAATGAAAAATCAAAAATTGAGAAAGATTTTCAAAGTCAAATAAAAATTTTAGAAGATGAGAGAGATTTGTTTGGTAAAAATAATCTTGAAAAACAGATTGAAATAAACTCTCATCTTCAGAAAATCATTCGGCTTAAAAATGAAGCTGAAAAAGCTCGGATTAAAATCAAAGAGCTTGAAGAGAAATTGAAAGGTTTTGAGACTTCATCTGAGTTTCCCTGTCCAAAACCAATCAATTCCATTCCAATAAGTGACAATGTCACAAACTTTGACAATGTCAAAGTTGAAGATTGTGATGAGAAATCTGATGATGAAAATGAAAAAATGAAGAAAAAGAATTTATTTTTGAAGTTAAAAGAAAAGTTTCAAGAAACTGTTCCGCAATCAACTGAAAAGGGAGAATGCTCTAAGCAAAAACCTTTGAAGAAGAAAGTGGAACAAAAACAAAAAGAGAAAATTTTGAAAAAAGTTCAAAAAGATAATAAAAGCTCATCAGATCGATCATCCAATCGCAATGAAAAATTACAAAAATCGAAAAATGAAAACTCTAAAATTGTTGGCAATAAGTGGTGCAGGTCAGACCATAGTGCTCAAAAGTCAAATCCAGCAAACAAGAGGAGCAAGGATTATCGCCAAGCCAAATAGTGCTATGATCTGAATATTTGGACTGAAAATGGTGATCGGTACGATAACAGAGTGTGTTACAGTTGTGGTGTTCAAGGACACATTGCTGTTAACTGCCAGAATTGGAAGTATGAGACGAGAAGATGCTATAATTGCCAAATCAGAGGACACATTGCTAGAGATTGCCCAATGAGATTAAAGGGAAGACCGAGGGCCGAATCTCAGAAAATGGCAAAGAAACCAGTAACTGTCAAAGCAAAGCCCAAAGAACAGAAGGTTCAAGAACCTAAAGTTCAAGAAAAGAAAGTAAAGCTTTCACAGGGGCAAAAAGACAGACTGAGGAAGAAGAGGAAGAAGGCGAGAGAGTATCTCGAAAGGATTTTGTCCTCGGATACAACTGGTAAAACAGATAAAAGTTCTGATAAATCGTTTTGCTCGCCAAAGAATGACAAATCAAGCAAAACGAATTTATCGGATACAAATCTGAGGACAAAAGAAGAAAAGAAGAAGAAAATGGTCGGCGATGAATCTGACGTGTCAAAGTCAGACAAGCCAGGTGCAGGCAATGATTCTGGTTCGTCAAAGCCAGAGGAGCCTTTGGTTGAGGTAAAAATGGAGAATTCAAGTTTAACAATGGATGATACAAATTTTCCACCATTGTTGAACAAGAATTCAAAATCACCCAAGAACCGTCAGGCTTGGGTGAATCTGTTTAAATGAAAAACCTGACTTGCCGGAGTTCCCAGGTTGGTAAGCGTGGAACATGAATCGGCAAATTTCTTGAGAAATTCACGTTTGTGATATTTCGAACTTACAAGTGGTAAATCAGGGACATTAAGTTGTACTTGATTTTCTACAAGTGATGTTTGTGGATTGATCTTAAAAATGTTAATTTTTACAAGTGGTTGAAAGAACAAGGTGATGAAACCCCATGTTTGAGAAATGACTCACAAAACTTATTTTCCGGAAAAACCATTTTGATTAAAACAAACTTAAGTGTTTTGAAATCACTATGGGAAAATAGTTTGTTGTCAGGGGGAGTTCTGATTGTTCAAGCCAAGTGAATGGAGAATTGAAGTGATTCTCATCAAGTTGTCACATTTCTTGTACAGTTGGTTTTCAAATTTTTCCAGAAAATCAAAATTGAGACATATTTTGATTTTAGGGGGAGAAAAATTTTATAAAAATTAGAAAATTTGAAAATACCAAAAACATTGAAAAATGCAAAAATGAGTTTTGTTGTAAAAAGAGAAAATGATAGTAGATCAGTTGGACTTTCACAGCATGCTAAAGAAATGTAAAGTCTAAAATGTGATAAACGGTCTTACTAAAGATGTGACGATAGGCTCAGCTAGACTAGTAGATTTGCGATAACGATACAAACTTAAATGCAAAAGCCTAGTTCTAGTGGGAAACACGGTTGAAAGCATAGTACTTAGTTTTGTCCTTCTTGATTGTGTGCCTACTCAGTAATCGCTGATTGTCGAAAGACATAAAACTGGTTAAGTTTGTGAACTTTCACAACTTTGCTGAAAAGTCGCTATGATTGTGCATTTTATTTTGCAAAGATTTAAAATTGTTTTATTTCTTTATTTTGTTTAAGCATCGGACATCCTCTGCGTATACGTGAGTATCGACCTGGATGTTGTTGCCTAAACGTTCTGATTTATTTTCTTTGGTGTTTCGTTTAAGCTTTGGATCACCTCTGCGTATACGAGAGTATCGACCTGGTGGTTAAAGCCTAAACAACTTCAACTTATTTTTATTTTCTTATTTTGTTTAAACATTGGACTTTCTCTGCGTATACGGAAGTATCGACCTGATTGTTAATGTTTAAACATTCTGCTTTGTTTTTGCACAAATCACAGTTGATAAAAGTTTAAAGGCATTGCTTGAGATAGTGTATTGCATGATGAGGGGATATGCTGAGATCGTGGGGTCTATAAGAACTTAGTGCTATCTTAATATACCTTAAAGTATCGGTAAGCAGATTGAAAGTTTTTAGATTGAGTTTAAGTGGACAACAATATCGTCAATCAATGTGAATCGTTTAGAACTTAAAATGTTTAAAGCTTAACGGTGCTAGTGATTGGTCACATAAACTGATATGATCCTCTTACACAAGCTCACAAAAATAGTGTCTGTAAATATTTCTTTACTGCATTTCTTTACATTCAAAAATCCAAAAAGATTTTAGTGTGTTTTAGCATAAATTTTGGAAAATACAAAAAGATTTTCGACAACTGATGTTGGATAGCTGATTTTCAAAATTTCAAGTGCTGAACATGATGAACTGGTTTGAAAACGTGCGTTTAAAAGAAAAATCTGATTTTGATAAAGAAAATTAGATTAGTTAATCAGGGTCATTAATTTGAACTTGATGTAACTATTACTAGTAAGTTTTTCTTATTGATTTAAGTAAAAACTTATGTTTTTGTTGAGAAGTGTGCAGGAGATGTGCTGAACAAGAGTTAAAGCCAGGATGTGATCTCAAGGTAATAGCTAATTCCAAACAGCGATCCCATCATGATGAGAGGGGGAGTCTGACGAGGTTAGAGCCAAAGAGAAGATCCTGGTACATGCTAAGAAAGAAAGAAGACCGATCAAGATTGAAGAGTCGTCATGTTGAAGACTCTCACTGAAGATTCCGTCAACATTCAAGGGGGAGTCTGTTGGTGCAGTTGTCTGTCGACTTCATCTTCGTTCGAGTCTCAGATTGTGAAAGAGCCCGAAGACCGGTAAAGACTGAAGAATGAGAAGACTCGATACTTCAGACTCGTCAACATCCGAGGGGGAGTCTGTTAGTGCATACGTTTGTCGACTTCGTCTTGTATCGAGTCTTGTATTAGAATTGTTAGTACAGGGCTTAATTGTTAGAGTTTGTTTAAGATAATTTAGCTTGAATGAAGAGGTTTCCCTTGAAAGTGACACATGTCAGTTTCAAGCTAAACCTACAAGAGAGGTTTCCATTGAAAGTGGCGTGTGACAGTTTCAAGCTAAACATCCTCACCTATAAATAGGCATTCAAGCTAAACCTCTAAAAAAGGAGAAGAGTTTTAGAGATTCCATACCGAGGTGCTGCCGGTGTGAAGACTGATTGTAATTGCTATAATATCAATATAATCAGTGTTTAAAGTGATATTCAAGCTGTTTGGACGTCGGTTTCTTAGTTTCCGCCTCTGAAACTGATAAAATTTCTTCTGAACGTCTCGTTCGGGTCACAAAACGATCCTACAAGTGGTATCAGAGCTCAGGAGGAAGAGATCTTGCCAAAACAGCCTGTTTTTGTCACTTTTTCTGATTTCTACATCATTCTTTTCAAAATTAAAAAATTAGAAAATTTGAAAATACCAAAAACATTGAAAAATGCAAAAATGAGTTTTGATGTAAAAAGAGGAAATAATAGTAGATCAGTTGGACTTTCACAACATGCTAAAGAAATGTAAAGTCTAAAATGTGATAAACGGTCTTACTAAAGATGTGACGATAGGCTCAGCTAGACTAGTAGATTTGCGATAACGATACAAACTTAAATGAAAAAGCCTAGTTCTAGTGGGAAACACGGTTGAAAGCATAGTACTTAGTTTTGTCCTTCTTGATTGTGTGCCTACTCAGTAATCGCTGATTGTCGAAAGACATAAAACTGGTTAAGTTTGTGAACTTTCACAACTTTGCTGAAAAGTCGCTGTGATTGTGCATTTTATTTTGCAAGGATTTAAAATTGTTTTATTTCTTTATTTTGTTTAAGCATCGGACATCCTCTGCGTATACGTGAGTATCGACCTGGATGTTGTTGCCTAAACGTTCTGATTTGTTTTCTTTGGTGTTTCGTTTAAGCTTTGGATCACCTCTGCGTATACGGGAGTATCGACCTGGTGGTTAAAGCCTAAACAACTTCAACTTATTTTTATTTTCTTATTTTGTTTAAACATTGGACTTTCTCTGCGTATACGGAAGTATCGACCTGATTGTTAATGTTTAAACATTCTGCTTTGTTTTCGCACAAATCACAGTTGATAAAAGTTTAAAGGCTTTGCTTGAGATAGTGTATTGCATGATGAGGGGATATGCTGAGATCGTGGGGTCCATAAGAACTTAGTGCTATCTTAATATACGTTAAAGTATCGGTAAGCAGATTGAAAGTTTTTAGATTGAGTTTAAGTGGACAACAATATCGTCAATCAATGTGAATCGTTTAGAACTTAAAATGTTTAAAGCTTAACGGTGCTAGTGATTGGTCACATAAACTGATATAATCCTCTTACACAAGCTCACAAAAATAGTGTCTGTAAATATTTCTTTACTGCATTTCTTTACATTCAAAAATCCAAAAAGATTTTAGTGTGTTTTAGCATAACTTTTGGAAAATACAAAAAGATTTTCGACAACTGATGTTGGATAGCTGATTTTCAAAATTTCAAGTGCTGAACATGATGAACTGGTTTGAAAACGTGCGTTAAAAAGAAAAAACTGATTTTGATAAAGAAAATTAGATTAGTTAATCAGGGTCATTAATTTGAACTTGATGTAACTATTACTAGTAAGTTTTTCTTATTGATTTAAGTAAAAACTTATGTTTTTGTTGAGAAATGTGCAGGAGATGTGCTGAACAAGAGTTAAAGCCAGGATGTGATCTCAAGGTAATAGCTAATTCCAGACAGCGATCCCATCATGATGAGAGGGGGAGTCTGACGAGGTTAGAGCCAAAGAGAAGATCCTGGTACATGCTAAGAAAGAAAGAAAACCGATCAAGATTGAAGAGTCGTCATGTTGAAGACTCTCACTGAAGATTCCGTCAACATTCAAGGGGGAGTCTGTTGGTGCAGTTCTCTGTCGACTTCATCTTCGTTCGAGTCTCAGATTGTGAAAGAGCCCGAAGACCGGTAAAGACTGAAGAATGAGAAGACTCGATACTTCAGACTCGTCAACATCCGAGGGGGAGTCTGTTAGTGCATACGTTTGTCGGCTTCGTCTTGTATCGAGTCTTGTATTAGAATTGTTAGTACAGGGCTTAATTGTTAGAGTTTGTTTAAGATAATTTAGCTTGAATGAAGAGGTTTCCCTTGAAAGTGACACATGTCAGTTTCAAGCTAAACCTACAAGAGAGGTTTCCATTGAAAGTGGCGTGTGACAGTTTCAAGCTAAACCTGGTTTCTCTTGAAAGTGACATAACACTTTCAAGCTAAACCTCCTCACCTATAAATAGGCACTCAAGCTAAACCTCTAAAAAAGGAGAAGAGTTTTAGAGATTCCATACCGAGGTGCTGACGGTGTGAAGACTGATTGTAATTGCTATAATATCAATATAATCAGTGTTTAAAGTGATATACAAGCTGTTTCGACGTCGGTTTCTTAGTTTCCGCCTCTGAAACTGATAAAATCACTTCTGAACGACTCGTTCGGGTCACAAAACGATCCTACAAGTGGTATCAGAGCTCAGGAGGAAGAGATCTTGCCAAAACAGCCTGTTTTTGTCACTTTTTCTGATTTCTACATCATTCTTTTCAAAATTAAAAAAATTGAAAATTTGAAAATACCAAAAACATTGAAAAATGCAAAAATGAGTTTTGTTGTAAAAAGAGGAAATGATAGTAGATCAGTTGGACTTTCACAGTATGCTAAAGAAATGTAAAGTCTAAAATGTGATAAACGGTCTTAATAAAGATGTGACGATAGGCTCAGCTAGACTAGTAGATTTGCGATAACGATACAAACTTAAATGCAAAAGCCTTGTTCTAGTGGGAAACACGGTTGAAAGCATAGTACTTAGTTTTGTCCTTCTTGATTGTGTGCCTACTCAGTAATCGCTGATTGTCGAAAGACATAAAACTGGTTAAGTTTGTGAACTTTCACAACTTTGCTGAAAAGTCGCTGTGATTGTGCATTTTATTTTGCAAAGATTTAAAATTGTTTTATTTCTTTATTTTGTTTAAGCATCGGACATCCTCTGCGTATACGTGAGTATCGACCTGGATGTTGTTTCCTAAACGTTCTGATTTATTTTCTTTGGTGTTTCGTTTAAGCTTTGGATCACCTCTGCGTATACGGGAGTATCGACCTGGTGGTTAAAGCCTAAACAACTTCAACTTATTTTTATTTTCTTATTTTGTTTAAACATTGGACTTTCTCTGCGTATACGGAAGTATCGACCTGATTGTTAATGTTTAAACATTCTGCTTTGTTTTCGCACAAATCACAGTTGATAAAAGTTTAAAGGCATTGCTCGAGATAGTGTATTGCATGATGAGGGGATATGCTGAGATCGTGGGGTCCATAAGAACTTAGTGCTATCTTAATATACCTTAAAGTATCGGTAAGCAGATTGAAAGTTTTTAGATTGAGTTTAAGTGGACAACAATATCGTCAATCAATGTGAATCGTTTAGAACTTAAAATGTTTAAAGCTTAACGGTGCTAGTGATTGGTCACATAAACTGATATGATCCTCTTACACAAGCTCACAAAAATAGTGTCTGTAAATATTTCTTTACTGCATTTCTTTACATTCAAAAATCCAAAAAGATTTTAGTGTGTTTTAGCATAAATTTTGGAAAATACAAAAAGATTTTCGACAACTGATGTTGGATAGCTGATTTTCAAAATTTCAAGTGCTGAACATGATGAACTGGTTTGAAAACGTGCGTTTAAAAGAAAAAAACTGATTTTGATAAAGAAAATTAGATTAGTTAATCAGGGTCATTAATTTGAACTTGATGTAACTATTACTAGTAAGTTTTTCTTATTGATTTAAGTAAAAACTTATGTTTTTGTTGAGAAATGTGCAGGAGATGTGCTGAATAAGAGTTAAAGCCAGGATGTGATCTCAAGGTAATAGCTAATTCCAGACAGCGATCCCATCATGATGAGAGGGGGAGTCTGACGAGGTTAGAGCCAAAGAGAAGATCCTGGTACATGCTAAGAAAGAAAGAAGACCGATCAAGATTGAAGAGTCGTCATGTTGAAGACTCTCACTGAAGATTCCGTCAACATTCAAGGGGGAGTCTGTTGGTGCAGTTGTCTGTCGACTTCATCTTCGTTCGAGTCTCAGATTGTGAAAGAGCCAGAAGACCGGTAAAGACTGAAGAATGAGAAGACTCGATACTTCAGACTCGTCAACATCCGAGGGGGAGTCTGTTAGTGCATACGTTTGTCGACTTCGTCTTGTATCGAGTCTTGTATTAGAATTGTTAGTACAGGGCTTAATTGTTAGAGTTTGTTTAAGATAATTTAGCTTGAATGAAGAGGTTTCCCTTGAAAGTGACACATGTCAGTTTCAAGCTAAACCTACAAGAGAGGTTTCCATTTAAAGTGGCGTGTGACAGTTTTAAGCTAAACCTGGTTTCTCTTGAAAGTGACATAACACTTTCAAGCTAAACATCCTCACCTATAAATAGGCATTCAAGCTAAACCTCTAAAAAAGGAGAAGAGTTTTAGAGATTCCATACCGAGGTGCTGCCGGTGTGAAGACTGATTGTAATTGCTATAATATCAATATAATCAGTGTTTAAAGTGATATTCAAGCTGTTTCGACGTCGGTTTCTTAGTTTCCGCCTCTGAAACTGATAAAATCTCTTCTGAATGACTCGTTCGGGTCACAAAACGATCCTACAAGTTGAAAGCCAAACAAGCAGAGCATATAGCCAAAGAAGAGAGTAAAGGGTTAGGGGACAGGAGATACCAAAGTCTGTTTCAACATGGGCTTAGAAAAGTCAGAAAACTTGAAGGCTTTTGTCACACCCCCAAAATCCACGTGCAAAGTATTACCGCGAGGCGTGTGACTGACCAGGATCATGCCACCAATCACATTGAACAATTTTAATAAAGTAAATAAAACCAAACACAATTAATATGATTAGTGTCTAACAGTTCAAAACAAAGTCTAATTTAATAGAGGAAGCATTAAGTTCAAAACCAAAGTAAAAGTTTAGAATTCATAATGTTTGTCATGAACCCCATAACGGTTCATTTCCCACAACGACTCCTTCCCATGCAAGCTCCAGCAAATAACCTAACAACCTGCAAAGCATGTAGTAACGTATCAATAGAAATGTTGGCGAGTTCACAGTTGTTTTTATTGTTCCAAAAACATAAGTTTGTTAAATTACTTTGTTCTTATAAAACATGTTATGGGGAGCTACCCCACCTTTTTAAGCTACTAAACCCATTGCCATACCGACTACTAATTGTGGTTATGTTTAGTGCCCCGCGTCAACGTCTATCGTCATTGACTAGTGCCCAAGTATATTAGTTCACGCCCGTCCTCTGTGGCACATTGTGAGGCTTGTTAGACCTAATAGCGCTATTCAACTAATAACCCGTTCGCCATTGGCTCGCTGATTAATCGGTATAAAATGTGTAGGGACTTTCAGATAGAGTTTCCATCTAGTACACTTAAGACATGTAGTATAATAGTAAATTAACATGTTGTCCCACCCAAGGGGGACAAGGCTTCCCGTATTCTACCCCAGGAGAATACGTAAAGGTATCCCACACAATGATATAGTTGTTGTTTATTCTGTTCCCAAACCACCGGGAATACATCCTTTTATACAAAGTGTAAAGTCACCTTAGCTTAGCTCGGCAGATTAAATTACTTGAGCTAGTATGGTCAACCACGTCCTATAATATTTACCATGGTTTATTAGACTTTGTTTAGACATTGCACGAAAGTGCTACACATGTCTAGCAACTAGCACACAAACAAGAAATCACATGGCACGTCTATTACGTGGTTCCATAACCGTGTTCACAACCTTTCTACGATATTACATATGCTATTTATACAATTATCAAGCAAGCATGGATACTAAAAGTAGCAAGTTTGATTCTTATGCGTTCATGCTTTACTACATAGTAAAATCACTGAAAATAGGCTGTTTTGGGTGACCCGTTTAACCTACTTACAAGTCTTCAAAAACTATGATTCTTTTATGTGACGCACCTCGGAGGGGTAGACCTTGTGTTAAAATCTCAAGGTCTAAATCTTTACCATTAATTAAAAAAAAATCATTTACTAAGCTGAAATCAGATTCGTCACTTTCTGATTGCAGCTTACAGAAAAATTTATTTAAAATTCCTCGTTTATCTGATTGACGAAATTCCAGTTGGAGATTTGCATTGACACCGAAGGATATCAACAGTAAAAATTTGAGAACATAACTAAATTCTTACATTGAGTTATGACAATTGTAACGGACTGAAATTTCTGTTAGAAAACACTGCCTGAACCTTCGATACGGAAAAATTCATAAAACATTCAGTTTTTGTCAAAAAAATGCAATTCCAATGGGGTTTGAAAGGTGTTTCCTGGAAGTTCATCATGAACTCAATAAATCTTACTTTTGGATAATTTTTGACCTAGTTACAGCCGATGCAACTCGGCTGTAACGTTCTAGATAGATTCAGTTTTGTTAGACAGTTTCTTAAAATGATTCCTATAGTTTAAATCACATACTTAGCAACCAGGAACAACATTTGTATATCATCTATAGTAGGTTTATCATTATAACTCAGATTATACATCATAAACACTCATCAAGATCATCAATATTTATCAAGAACACTAAACCCTAATCAACATATACGCGTAGGCATACACAGTTGACCATACCAAACATCATACTTGATTTTTATGAACCTTAGACTACAAGTCATCATCGTAAAACATCAATAACATCAAGAAGTCAGAAACGCAGCCATGATGATGAGTGATTAACAAGGATATAGATATAATAAGTGAGTTACCGAACAAAAGAGTGATGAGGGCCGATGAATGCTTGAAACCGAAGCTTGTTCTTCGTCGATTAGAGAAAACGCAGAGAGAGGTGTGTGTACGTATGGGGTTGTGGGGGCTGGTTAGGGTTGGGATTTTATTAAAAAGTTTTTTTTTTTATTTTAAGTTTGTTACATGTCGCATCTAGTCCCTCAATTTTCTACTTTCTGAAACTTGGATAGAAAGTAATTATGTCTAGTTTGGTATTTCACACATCAAGTCCCTCATGTTTCTAATTCTCAAATATTGTACAGAAAGTTATAACTCTAGTTTGTTATTACACACATCTAGTCCCCCAAGTTTCCAAATCTCTAACTTGTGTAGAAAGTTACATCAAATAACTTCGTGTGAGTGACCAAACAAGTCCCTTATGTTTTCAGGTTTCTAAATATTGTGTATGAAGTTAACCAAGTTAACTTTCCGTAATGAGGAGATAAACCCTCGTGTTTTGTTACTTTCAAACGTTGCCACGAAACTACGTCGTGTGTTATAACTATTCGATAATTCAAAAGGAATATGAAATGTGTAAAACGTACGGTAATTACTTGAAATTGTGGGATGTCACATTATCCCCAAGTTGAAAGGATTTCCGTCCCGAAAATCGAGTAAGTACAAGTTATGTCGCTAAGTTAGTGTGAGGTTTTACATTATTTCCATAGGTAACTTTACGTAATCAACCAGTGTCTAAAACACAGGTTGTTACAACTTTGCTAGAGACTTAAGTAATCCATGTCAGAGTTGCCACCAAATGCTGGTCTTCAAGAGGAATTAAGGGTTGACTATTTAGGCTTCATCATGAAGAACAAGCCCAACAAAGCTAACAAGTCTCAATTTAAAGATTGGTCTTTAGATGCTCTTAAAGAAGAAATTAACAGAATTACAATGATAAGCAAAGATCCTCAAATGAAGAAAACTGCACCAAATTGGAACAAATATAAGCATGTTGATACAAAGGATGCATTGAGATTCAAAAGAATGAGAGCATAGCTTGTTACTACAGGATATGGGTCTACTAGATCAATTGCCAAATGATCAAAGAAAAATGTTGATGAGACCTATAGAAGACTGGAAGAGCTTAGAAAGAAAGACCCAAAAGTTCCTCAAAAGCCAGTTTATCCTGAAACCACTGCTGACAAACCTCAGACCCAAGCCTCCAAAAGGCTTACCTTATCATCTGCTTTACCCATCAGTGCCTTGAATCAACTAAAAATGCAAAAGCAGACTGATGAGGAGGATGAGCAGAGGTTTGAAGAATACAGAAAAGAGGGAATCAAATTTCAGCTCAAATTTCAAATGGATGATGCGACTGACCTGCTCACTACTCAACTTGCTGAAACAATCGAAAAGTTGGCCAGTAGACCTCAATCCCCAAACTCATCTCAAATAAATCCCATCCCCAGAAAGCCATCTGATCCAAAAATACTAAAGTGGAAGTCTGATCCAGACACCCACGTATTGACTCTGCTCAGATCAGATGGTAATGTTGAAATGATATCAAGGAAGGATGCATATGGTCTGAATGCAGGTAACCTTCAAGATCTATTGAACCTTCAACTGAGTAGGGATGAAGAAGACACAGATTCCTTGGACTTTGAACTTTAATTCAAAGGGAAAATTAGGGAATTGTTGATGTGGAAATAAAGATCAGATAATAATGAAGGGTTTTGACATCATCTGTTCTAGGGGGGATTGTTGGCTCATGTGATCCTTCCTTGAAGAACAGATGATACAAAGCCAAAACTATCCTGCAACAACTGATCCTAAATTAACAGTGTTTTGATCTCTATTCCCCCCAATGTCAAAGGTATCTAACATCTGCTTGTCTCTAAGGTCGTTTAAGTACAAAGCTCTGATGAAGTGTAAAGACTGTTGAAGACCAATCCACTAAAGAAGTCAAAGATCTGCTGGAAGTCAAAGGACTGGTCAACTTTTGTGGAAAGCACTGCTAAAGCTTCATCAACGGTTGAGCCCATCAGATGATAGCATCAACAACACTTTAGTAATCAGTGTTTAATTATATCAGTGTTTAGAGTTGTTTAATGTTGTTAAAATGTCAATGTCAATGTCTAGGTGACGTTATCCAAGATGCCACAGTGGTTAGGATTGTACTATAAATAGACAGGGCCTGTACTATTCTATTAGCTTACACACTCACTTGCATTTTGTACGAACAATGACTTGTGAGCTCAGGCAGAGGGGGAGATAGTAGTTTATGCATGCATATTGAATCATTGTGTAATACAATCTTTTTATTAAAAGTATTCATGATGAAAGTTGTTCTTCCATTGTTTGTGTTATAAAGTTTTCTTCATTTATGCTGCAATTATTCATCTGTTTATCTCCTTTCATCTTACATTTCTTAAAACAAACACAAACAATTAAACTCAGATCCTAACATCGCAGCATATTATTCATCTTATTATCATCTTATTATCATCTTTCATCTTTTAAACAAACACAAACAATTAAACTCAGATCCTAACATGTATGAACAAACTCTATGATCTCAGGTTGAGGGGGAGTTGTAATTCATGCTTACGTGAATCATTTGTGTATTCAATCATTCAACAAAAAGTCTTTGTGTATTCAATAGTTTGTAATTCAGGCTTACATGAAAGCATATCTTCCATTGTTTGGTACAATATCAATATACCTATCTATACTTTTTATTAAGAGTTAACTGCCATTTTCGTCCATGTGGTTTGGTCACTTTGGCCATTTCAGTCCGTTTTTCAAAAATGCGCCATTTTCCTCCCCGACGTTCTGGAAAGGTGCCATTTCAGTCCAAAAATCATAACCCAGTTAAGTCAGTTAGTAAATAAGGACTGATTGTGTAAATTTGTAACATAAATGACTGATTGTGTAAATTTGTAACACCACCACCACTAGCCCTGCCACCACCACCACTCCGCTGCCGCCACCACCACCACCGCCACCACCGCCACCACAAACAACCATCTGCCGCCACTCTTCTCCACTTTCGGCCAACAACCTTTCTTCTCTGATGACCTGCGTCTACCATATCATCACCATCTAATCACCTCATCGATCTAACCAGACAACCAATCCAAACGAGTTGAACGATAATCACCGGCGAGCAATTATCTCGAGCCGGGTGATGGAATCAAGTCTGATGCATCGGTTTGCTTTTATCAGATTTTCATGATTGATCTTCGTCTGATCTGTATCGAGTAAACCTGCTGCTACTTCATCGTTACCGGCGACTGCATCATCACCATCGCCGGCGACTACATCAACCATCTTCGTCACCTGCAACTATCACGCAAACCACCATTAGACACCGTAGTACCTCACTCCGACAACCATCTGCATACGCCACCACAAGAATGACTAAAACAAGCAACACCATCCATGCTACTGTTCCATTGACAACCCCAATATATCGAAACACACAATCAAAACAGAAAATATCACAATAAACTCGTCAGATCTGAAACACACCAAGAACAAACACGCTGGAATTAGCAAAGTCGCTGCACAACACACTGACCAGGTCTGAACAATGGTGGTGAACGATGACCGGAGTGAGGTTCAGGTTAAGTTCAGGTGGTTATCGGGCACGGTGGTCTCGAGAACTCCGAACACAGCGGTGGTGATGTGCTTGGTGATCGTTGTGATCGTTGACGGAGATGATGACGATGATAAACGGTGACTATTGATGAACAATGATGGATGGTGGTTCAAAGAACTGTTGATGATGGTGGTGGCAGTGGCTGTGGTGGCGGTGTGGCTGTGGTGGCGGTGGTGGCGGTGGCGGTGGTGGCTGTGGTGGCGGTGGTGGCGGTGGTGGTGGTGGTGGCAGCGGAGTGGTGGTGGTGGCAGGGCTAGTGGTGGTGTTACAAATTTACACAATGAGTCCTTTATGTTACAAATTTACACAATCAGTCCTTATTTACTAACTGACTTAACTGGGTTATGATTTTTGGACTGAAATGGCACCTTTCCAGAACGTCGGGGGGGAAAATGGCGCATTTTTGAAAAATGGACTGAAATGGCCAAAGTGACCAAACCACAGGGACGAAAATGGCAGTTAACTCTTTTATTAAAATGTATTATGAATAGTTTTCTAAAAACCACCCGTGTTTGCATACGGGTTTTACTACTAGTACTATATAATAAAAGAAACCTATAAGGGACACATGTCATTCATTGGAGCTCTCTCTCCTACTTAATTCTAAATATTTATTTTTTTATAATTAAAAATAGTCATTATATCACATAATTAGTGATAAGATAGAGGAAATAACAAATTTAAAACATTAATATTAATTAAAGTATTAGATTCGTTAGAGTTTGAAACAAGCCATATACAATCTTATAGATAAATTTTTTGAATTAATAATTATGTTTGTTGATAAACATTACCACGTAATTAAAAGAAATATATATCATTAGTTACTTTTTGTAAATAAGAAAATATTGAACTATGAAAAAGTAAATAAAAGTTTTCATCGTTATTCATGTTTTGTTGCATATATATATTTATATATATATATATACACACGCACTAGGTTAGAATTTTGTGTATTACATGGGTTAAGTAAATGTAATTTTATATATTAAATAGTAAAACAATATATTTTAAAAAACAACTTTTATTAGTAGAGTTAAATAAATGTAATTTTATATATTAAATAAGAAAAAAGAAAGTTTTATATTTAAGAACCTCTTGTATTGTAGGTTAAATAAATGTATTTTTATACCAAATAATAATAAAAAGGTATAGCTTTTAAAATCTTGTATATTTACACGGGTTGAATAAATGCAATTTTGAATACTAAATAGTAAAAAGTTATATCTTTAAAAAGCCCATGTATTGCATGGGTTTTGTATATAACTTTGTTAGGTCTGAATAGTTAAAAAAATTTAGTTTGTGTAGTGATTGGTGTGCTATATCTATACCAGTTAGATCCAGGTTTGAATCCTACAAAACATTTATCTCATCTACTTTTATTTTAACGTTAAAATCATATCACACATGCCCTTAATAGGATTTAAACCTACTACCATTTGTAGGGGTGTGCACGGTTCGGTTCGGTTCGATTCGGTTTTGGGGCAAAACCAAAACCGAAACCAAAATGTCGGTTTTTGCATTTTTAAAACCGTTCCATTTCGGTTTTTTTCGGTTTCGGTTTTTCGGTTTTATCACCTGTTTGGTTTGATTTTTGAAACAAAATTATGTAAGATTCAAAAATAAAAGGTATGATTTAAATGTAAGAATATTTCTTATATGTTTACATTTAAGTTATTATATTTAACCTTTTTAATTAATAATGTTCACATAAACCTAACCTTGTAATCTATTTTTATGTTTCTCCAAAGTTATTTTAAGACATTTTCTTTTATAATACTTTGGAGATTATGTAATTTATATATTAAATTTTGTTATTGTTGTAAGCAATAAATAAAGGCCCCCCTTACTTACACATACCCTATATCTTATTTTCACACTCCCTATTGTATACGGGCCGTATAAAGTTATACGGCCCGTATAGAATGTTTTTTAATAGGAAAATGCGCAGGGAATGTTTTTTTGATTTTACTATATACGGCCCGTATATAGTTATACGAGTCGTATACATGTGTATACGATTTGTAAAACGTATACGGCTCAATGGATTTATTTTGTGATGTTTTTGATGTTACCAAATGTATACGGGCCGTATAACTTTATACGACCCGTATATAAGGATGTTTTTCCATGTATCACGTTTTTTCCAGTAAAAACACAATCATTCTAGGGTTTCTAAACTCTTCATTACCTTTAACAATGTCGATAAACGTTGATCGGAACAAGCCGCTTAAATTGGAGCACAAGTAGAGTAACGTTACCGATCAGTCCGTTGATTGAAACCTTAGCGATCACAGAGATCTTCGTGTTGGTTATTTATCGATTCTGCTAGTTATCGGCGGGGATGGGTACAGAAACCACCAAGGGTGATAATGGATTGGTTACAAAAACCACTAGCAGAAGAACCCGACACAAACAAGTTCTCCACAATTTGTTATTCAGATCTCTATTCGGTCATCTTTCCAAACTACAACAAAGAACAACTTTAAACTTTATATTGTGTGATTTGACCAGAAAAGGATTGGAGGTGATTTCTACTTTTAATAAGTTGTCACAGTTGTCAAATTCGGTGCGTGCAGTCATATTGTTGAGACAACAACAGATAATGAATGGATTGTTGAAGTTCCTGTTCCAAACGCAGCTGTAGGATCCGTACTTAAAGGTCTCCCTAAAATATGCAACCGAGACCGCCTTGTTAATTTTAATGAAGC
The DNA here is from genome assembly GCA_030545235.1 of Helianthus tuberosus. Classification (NCBI taxonomy): domain Eukaryota; kingdom Viridiplantae; phylum Streptophyta; class Magnoliopsida; order Asterales; family Asteraceae; genus Helianthus; species Helianthus tuberosus. Next base: position 36,825,570 of record CM060430.1, read on the forward strand.
AATGAAGATTGACTGTGTAAACCGCAACCGTTTTTTTACTACGGAAACGGTGGCTATGGGAAATAAAAACCGCAATCGTTTATGACTATGGGAAACACAAGTTTTCCTTTTGAGCTTGATGGATGTCCGTTATCTCAACGCCTCTCCTTACATTACTAATATGGAATTGGAGAACCGTTGTTATTTTAGTTCTTCTCAATCAGATATTAAACAGTACTTGCCAGAGAACATTTTCTTAAATGTATCGGGACCACTGGACCAGTCACATGTCACATAGTTTGTCAGTGAACAAAAAGATATGAATGACAACTTGAGGGGTCTAGCCCTAGCTAGTTTGTCATGACAAAAGATATAGATGTAGGAATATAACTAGATGTTACGTGTGTCAGCCTTTAAAAAAGCACCATGAAAAGATATAAAGGGCACAAGGCATCTTTTCTTTCGCATCGTATAGGCCTATAAGTTGAAGGTGTGGCTTCATTAAACCAAGAACAAAGCCTATTTCAAAACACATGTAGACATCATGTAACAAAAAGGTGTAGCTTCATTAAACCAAGAACAAAGCCTATTCGGTCATCTTTCCAAACTACAACACACGATAACTTTAAACTTTATATTGTGTGATTTGACCAGGAAAGGATTGGAGGTGATTTCTACTTTTAATAAGCTGTCACAGTTGTCAAATTCTTTGCGTGCATTCATATTGTTGAGACAACAACAGGCAATGAACGGATTATTGGACTTCTTGTTCCAAATGCAGCTGTAGGATCCGTACTTAAAGGTCTCTCTAAAATATGCAACCGAGACCGCCTAGTTAATTTTAATGAAGCAATGAAGATTGAAGAACCGTTGTGTATTTGCTTACTGATCTGGAATTAGAGAACCGTTGTGTATCTGAATCAGGTTCTCAAACAAACACCACTAAAGATAAGTTGGTATTGAACCAAGAATATGAAGATCACGGTACAGACATGTGGGAAGAAAGTCATTGGACTGCCATAGATAAAGTCAAATGTGATCAAACTTGGACATCAGACGTAAATCTTAAAGCAAATACGTGGTTCCCAATTGGTTACAGAAACCACTAGCAGAAGAACCCAACACGTCTTCTATCTAGTCTAAAACTTGAAATTGGATATGATCGTGTCAAGATCTTTATCTATCATGTCATCGACCAACTACTCGAAATCTCTTTCGTTTCTCATGTTAGGGAGAATGTTCTTGAAATTGAAAAGGAAAAATGGTTGCTGATGTTTGAGAATTAAACGCATGTACGTGACAAAACAAGGATCGTTCTAATATATTAAAGATATTAAGCAGTTGTCAAATTCGTTGCGGGTTGGTTTTGGGAAGAAAAGAAGGGGTTTACGGTGTTTTGGTAGGTTGAAAGAGGTGAATGGTCTTGAAAGATTTGTTGAAATCGAAGAAAAGAGTAACTAGCAGAAGTCGTGTCGGGTTCTTCTGCTAGTTATTCGGAATGTTTCGCATCATCACAGAAGACGTATCGGGTTTGTATTTCCCATAGCCACTGTTTCCGTAGTAAAAAACAGTTTGCACGTTCAATCTTCATTGCTTCATTAAAATTAACAACCTGATTCGGATCATCTTTCGTAGTGTTTGTTTGACAACCTGATTCAGATTTAAACAATGCACGCCTCATTTAATCTTTTTTACTCATTTCTTCGATTTCAACAAATCTTTTCAACAATCAGTAAGCAAATACACAACCTGATTCAGATCTCTATTCGGTCATCTTTCCAAACTACAACACACGATAAGTTTACACTTTATAGTGTGTGATTTGACCAGTTGTCAAATCTGTTGCGTGCATTCATATTGTTTAGACGACAACAGATAATGAACGGATTGTTGGACTTCTTGTTCCAAATGCAGCTGTAGGATCCGTACTAAAAGGACTTTCTAAAATATGCAACCGAGACCGCCTAGTTAACTTTCAGATTCAGATTCAGGAAGCAGATGATGTGTCAAAAGACATGGCAGACTGACAGGTGCAGGTTATGTTAGGTTATGATTTGTACGTGGTTTAATATCTTTAATCTATTAGAACAATCCATGTTTTGTCACGTACATGCATTTAATTCCCAAACATCATTACAAATTCCACGTTTAGTTCCCGAATGCATCTACTTCTCACAGGTATAACACATAGTCAATGTAGTAAAATGTGAGCTTTTACACCAACCATATCGATATTCTAGTTCTCCTTTTCCTTCAATGATTAATTTGTAAATATATGAATAAGATACCTTCGAGATACTTCGTGTTAGTTTGATTTGAATTTTGAAAGTTGAAAAAAACGAAACCGAACCAACATAGTTGAAGGTGCATGTCTGCAAAAGGTGCAAGAGAATGGTGAGTAATCAGTTGTATTTTTATAGTTTTGTTTCTTATTGGCCATTATTCGACCGAGTAATCAGTTGTATTTTTTCAGACAAAACAAGGATCGTTCTAATAGATTAAAGAGAATAAACCACGTCCTAAATATAATATTTTTTTACCATTTTTACCCTAACAATACGGGTCGTATACTATTATATGGCCGGTATAAAATCATTGTATACGACCTGGTAAATTTTTTCACATGGTTTATACAGGCCGCATAAGTTTATACGGCCCGTATATAATTAAATAAACTGACAAAAGTCTGCTTGCACAACTTTTATCATTCACATCATCCTTCTCGATCTCAACCGAAGGGAAATCCAAGAAACGAAAGGGATTTCGAGCAATTGGTAGAAGACGTGTCGGGTTCTTCTGCCAGTATTGAACCAAGAATATGAAGATCAATAAAAATGAATTGTTATTGAACCAATGATTTGTTGATATATATAACAAAGTAACCCTCACTCTCAGTCATTTCTATAGAGAGAGTTGGGTTTTCAACAAATCTTTGTGTAGTTATTCGGAATGTTTCGGATCATCATAGATGTATCTGGTGGGGGTGATATAGTAATTTTCAATAATGTAGGAAGGATTGTAGTTATAGAAACCACTAGCAGAAGAACCCGATAAACCAACAAAAATCTGAATACTAAAAAACATTCTAAACCCTAACTATGTATGTGCTTGTACGGTAGAAACCGGTGATGAATTTGTGTACACAACTGAACGTTCAGTGCACGAAAAGTTTCTTACTAAATGCATTAATATTACTTTAAAACCGAGAAGTAGATGCATTCAGGAATTTGTGTACACAACTGAAGGTTCAGTGCACGAAAACCGTTGTCAGTCTGCCATGTCTTTTGACAAATCATCTGCTTCCTGAATCTGAATCTGAAAGTTAACTTTGACTCATAAACTGTCACGACCCCATCCCCGGTTTTACCCGGTCAGGAACCGCGGGACAGGAACACGTGGTATCTGTTATACGACAGCGGAAGATTTTTAACAGGATCATTTAAAACTCAAAATGCCCAAATATTTTATTCCATAATTTTGGGATAAACCCCGTAATTTACAATAGAGGAATTTAACTAGGAAATTCCCTGATTTATTAAAACATGTTTATTCATTTTTAACTGAGCCACCTCTTCAAGCTTGTTAGTGCTCCGTAGCACGTTTCCTTGATTTACAGCAGGTTGCCTGAAACATGTTTTAAAAAAATATTTTGTCAGCGGGGAAATACTGGTGAATCATTCATTTTGATAAAATGACACATAGTTATTAATTACAGCATAAAAGCGAATACAATGGCTTCTATCTTATTTTTATCTGGCGCCGTGTCACATTGCGTGACGATGGTCATACCACTATTGGGTCCCATGTGACACTCTGGATTTTCCCGAGCAACCTTCTTGTTTCGGTATTGCGTGTACATAATATTAAATGAAAGTTGTGACTTATCTTGATGTGCTATGTGTCTATAATGTGTACGTATAATGTATAGTTATGTATATATATATGAATATGAGTATTGGTGAGCCGAGACCACCAAGACCCGACTCGAGACCACCCGGTCTCGAGTAACCCACATCGGTTGGGCCGCAATTCTTGAGCCCACTCGGAAACCCATTAGGGTGCACCTACTTGGGTTTGTATATAACCTATGTTGATGGCTAACCTTGCCACTTTTCAATCATCATTCCTTCACACTCACCCTCACATACTCTCCTCTACACGCTCCCTCACTTTATCCTCACTCTCTCTCTCTCTAGAAAACCTTAAACCCTAACAATCAAGCATCACCTCTCCTCTCCTTTCTCTCGGACCAAACCGGTGACAACAAGGACTCTCGGTTCAAGCTTGGGATCTTATTTGGAAGCTTATTCATCGATTGCTTCATATTCTCACACCTTGAAATCTAACCGGTTAGTGGTTTCTTGCAATATAGAGATGGAAATACCATATATGTTTGCTTGTTAAGTTATATGCATATCAAATATGTCCTTCTTGTATAGTTGATATTGTGGTTGTTGTTTAAGAAAAGTGTATGTTGATCTATTGTTTGTTTTGATTAAGATGATTTTGATACCTTGTGTATGTGATTCTTAACCATGAAATGCATATGTGTGTAAGGTGAACCGTGTTGAATAGATGATGAAATGATGATGATAAGGTGAACTAGGTGTTATATTTGCTTAAATGAACATGTTTGCTTATGGTCATTCGATTTATGTTGGAAATTGTAGGACAAATGTTGATGATAACTCTTATGCAAGCATGCTATTGTATTCATTGAATATGCTAGATTTAGGAGCCGATGATGTTATTGACTTGAGTTCATGCTAGGATAGATTTTCTTGAATAAGCATGTTGTTAAGATAAAAACCTAAAATGATGAACTGTTTGAATATGTTATGAATATTTAAAATTACTATGTTTGATCTATTTTGAATTAAAATCAGACAAGAAAACATGTTTGTGTGTTTTGGTTGGATAATACACAATATCATGAAATTGAAGTTCTATTGGTTAGTACAAAGCTGGCACATGTTCTAGAATCAGCAGGTAATGCGAGTCGAGACCCCTGGTTTCGACTCGAGACCGTTAAGCTACAACTCGAGACCGCGGTGATTGCGACTCGAGACCACATAGTGACAACTCGAAACAGACTTCAGGGACTCGAGACCTCATGATCTCGACTCGAGACGGAACTCGAGACCTCTGAGGTTGCGACTCATGCCTGCACCACTCGAGACCAGCCATTTACAACTCGAGATCTCCTGGTTGCGACTCGAGATCGCATAATCTCGAGTCGAGACCACCTGGTCTCGACTGGATTACTTGTCTACGTTATTGGGCCGAATTGTATGGACTGATCATGTTTGTTACTGTTTAAATGGATTATGTGTTACTGAACATGTGATAGGACTGGCCCAATAACCTTATGTGATATGTATGCTATGTGTTAGATATGTGTAGAATATACGTGACTTCTTTACACCCAAACCTGACCTATACTGGTAACCATGTTAGGACGTGGTGACCAACGTGTTTGACCAAGTAACTAATCTGCCGAGCAACCCAAGGTGAGTTCACAACTATCAAAGCATGCGTTCCCGGTGGTTTTGGGAAACGGAAACTTAAACAACGCTATCCCCTCGTAAGGGATACAAACCTACTTTCTTCCCCTTGAATGGGACTCTTAGTTAATTATTGTTTATACGGTAATGCAACAAGCAACACTAAACGAAACTCTATCACTTAAGTCCCTACCATTTAATACCGATTAGTCGCCGGGGCCTGGCGAACGGGTTATTAGTTAATAGCGCTATTTAGGTGTAACCAGCCTCACACCGACCCTTGTTACTGGGAACGGGAGTGAACTAATGTACTCTGGCAAACCATCAATGATGATAGAACATTGACAAACGGGGCACTGCGGAAACGTACGGTTAAGTAAGTATTCGGTATTGTAAAAACAGTTTAGTCGCTTACTTATGGGGTAGCTCCCCATCGCATGTATAAACGGATAAATTAACTGGTGAAACAAGTTTTTGGTAATTAAAAACTGGACAACTTGTGAACTCGCCAACATTTTTGTTGATACCCTACTGCATGCTTTGCAGGTACCCAGTGACTCAGGAGCTTGCAGCTTGGGAATGTGTAGTGGACGTTTAGCCCATGTGTTGGGTTTTAAATAATCTTGAACTATGAACCTTGTTTTGAAACTGTTTGGTTTATGCTTCCGCTGTTTACTTAAACTGTTATTTGAACTTAAACTTTTAAAACTTCGAACTATGGTGTTTACTAAATTTTGTGGTTAGTGAACATTTTTACTTTTAATCAATGCTCAGTATAATTGGTGGCTGGATCCTGGTCAGTCACGCCTCCAAGCGGTGGTACTCCGCGTGTGGATTTTGGGGGTGTGACAGATTGGTATCAGAGCCATTGGTTATAGTGAACTTGGTTTTAAAAAGGAAGTCTTTTTGAGAAAAACCAGACTATAACCCGTGACTCGTGACGACACTACACCCCAAGTGCAAGACTCAACGCATTAGACCTCATAGTTCTCACTTATGTTTACTTGCTATTTGTTTAAGTGCTTATGTGTTAATATACATATTAGTGTGCCTAGCTAGATGTATACACAATCCTCCCCCACATTCTTGTTTCACTACGACGTCCTTTTCTCACTCTGTGTCTTCTGAACATCAAGATAATGACCGGATTCGATGAAGACAGCATAACCCTAACAAGGGACCAACTGGCGGCTCTGATAGACGCTCCAGTCGCTGAAGCCTTGGCAACCAACCCAGAAGGACCCTCCGCATACACCCAACCCCGAGTTGGCACCCTCAGGGCGTTCTTGGAATGCAAACCACACCCCTTCGATGGCACAGAAGGAGCAGTAGGTCTTTTACATTGGTTCATGAGGATCGAGTCTGCGTTCGAAGAAGGTGAAATCCCATGTAGCAAACGAGTAGAGTACGCCACTAGCACGCTTCAAGGAAAAGCGTTTTCGTGGTGGAACGTACAAGTCCAGATGCTCGGATTGGCAGATGCAAATGCCACTCCCTAGGGTGATTTCAAGGATCTGATCAGGGAAGAATTCTGTCACAAGGATGACATGCAGAAGCTGGAAATGGAATACTATGGGTTAAAGATGGTTGGTTCGGAGATCGAAGCGTACACGAAAAGGTCCAATGACTTGGCTGCTTTATGTCCTAACTTATCGCAGCCTCCCTACAAGCGAAGCACACTCTACCTTAGTGGCTTAGTCCCAAAAATACAGGGTTCAGTGATTGCAACCAAACCCCCTACAATCCAGCAAGTCATCCGTCTAGCACACCATTTCACAAACCAAGCGGTGGAAGAGGGCAGGTTGCCCAAGCGTTTAACGGCTACAGCTAATGCTTTTGATTTCAGCAAACGCAAGTGGAATGACTACCAAAGTGGGAGTCCCAGCACTATGCCACCTCAAGCTCAACAAAGGAGGGTCGTTGGGAGCGAGGGCCCTGACCCGCAAACGGGTGGTTACCAAAGAAAACTACCCAAGTGTAACAAGTGTGGCAGACATCACAACGGGCCCTGTGCGAAGAACAAGTGTCAGCGATGCAACAAGATGGGGCATGAGGCCAAGGATTGTAGGAGCCCTCATCCCGCAAGGCAGAACCAACCGCAGCAGCAGCAGCATCATGGGAACATCAAGGGTTGTTTCCAGTGCGGAGCCGAGGGGCACATTAAGAAGAATTGTCCCCAGTTAAACCAGAACAACATCCAGGGTACGGGGGATAACAACAACAACTCCAACAATGCTGGAAATGGTGCAAGAGGAAGAGCTATGGTGATTGGAGCTAGAGAAGCGAGGAATGACCCCAACGTCGTAGCGGGTAAGTTTCTACTCGATGATCGTTATGTTTCCATCTTATTTGATTCTGGAGCAGATGCTAGTTATGTATCCCTATGTATTAGTAAAAAGCTTAAGCGTACATCTACGTTATTAAGTTCTAAGCATATCGTCGAGCTAACTAATGGTAGAAACATCGAGGCCTCACACGTTATCAGAAACTGCAAACTCCCTTTGTCGGGTCAGACCTTTCCTGTCGACCCCTTCCCCATCGTTCTCGGAAGCTTCGACGTCGTCATTGGTATGGATTGGTTACCCAAACATCGGGCTGAAATTCTCTGTCAAGAGAAAATGGTTAGTATTCCCCGTCGATCTGGCAAACCCCTCATCGTTCAAGGTGACAAAGGCGGAGAAGTCACAGACATCATTTCGCTCTGGAAAGCCCAGAAGTGTTTACGGAAGGGGCACACTGCTATCTTAGCACTTGTCACCGACACACAGGAGAAGGAAAAGAGGATCGAAGATTTTCCAGTGGTACGTGACTACCCCGATGGTATTTTCCCGAAGAACTACCTGGACTTCCTCCTCATCGTCAGGTCGAATTTCGAATCGAGCTAGCTCCCGGAGCAGCACCTATAGGTCGTGCACCTTATCGTCTAGCTCCCGCAGAACTCAAGGAACTTTCTACTCAACTACAAGAACTTTTAGACAAAGGCTTTATCCATCCTAGCTCATCACCCTGGGGAGCCCCAGTGCTCTTTGTCAAAAAGAAGGATGGCACATTCCGAATGTGCATTGATTACCGTGAACTGAACAAGGTTACCATCAAGAATCGTATCCACTTCCCCGTATCGACGATCTGTTCGACCAACTGCAAGGGTCGAGCTATTATTCTAAGATTGATCTGCGATCGGGCTATCACCAACTGAGAGTCCGCGATGAGGACATCTCTAAGACTGCTTTCAGAACCCGCTATGGTCACTACGAATTCCTTGTTAAGCCTTTCGGAATGACCAACGCACCTGCGACCTTCATGGATCTCATGAACCGAGTGTGCAAACCCTACCTTGACAAGTTCGTAATTGTGTTTAGTGACGACATCCTAATTTCCTCGAAGAATCAAGAGGAGCATGAACAACACCTGCGTCTTATTCTCGAACTCCTTCGCAATGAGCAACTGTACGCCAAATTCTCGAAATGTGATTTCTGGCTTAGGGAAGTCCATTTCCTTGGGCACATAGTCAATCAGGATGGGATTCTTGTCGACCCCGCTAAGATCGAATCCATTAAGAATTGGCCTATACCTAAGACTTCGACCGAAGTCCGCCAACTCTTGGGATTCGCAGGATACTATCGTAGATTCATCAAGGGATTTTTGAGGATCGCTCTACCCCTCATGACTCTCACCCAGAAGGGCATTGCTTACAAGTGGAATGATGCTCAAGAGTCTGCCTTTCAGCAGCTAAAGGAAAACCTTTGTAGTGCTCCTATCCTTTCATTACCTAAAGGTACGGACGACTTTGTGATTTATTGTGACGCGTCTATTCATAGGCTCGGTTGCGTGTTGATGCAACGCGAGAAAGTCATCGCCTATGCTTCTCGACAACTTAAGATTCACGAAAGGAACTACACAACGCACGACTTGGAACTCGGAGCAGTCGTCTCTGCACTCAAGATATGGAGACATTACTTGTACGGTACCAAGTGCACGATTTACACCGATCACAAGAGACCCCAGCATATCTTGGATCAGAAGGAGTTGAACATGAGGCAACGCAGATGGGTAGGACTCCTTAACGACTACGAATGCGCAATTAAGTATCATCCCGGCAAGGCCAATGTGGTGGCTGATGCCCTCAACAGGAAGGAAACCAAACTTAAGCATGTTAGTGCTTTACAGCTCACTATCCACTCGAACCTCCCTAATCGGATTTGAAATGCTCAGGTTGAAGCATTGAAAGAAGAAAACATCAGGGCGGAGACCCTATGAGGATCAAGGAAACGTTTGGAACAAAAGGAAGACGGCGCGTACTATGTGACAGGGCATATGTGGGTCCCACTTTATGGAAATCTGCGTGAACTCGTGATGGACGAAGCACACAAATCTCGTTACTCGGTACATCCTGGTTCGGATAAGATGTACCACGATCTCAAGACTACGTGTTGGTGGCCTGATAGGAAGGCCAACGTAGCCACCTACCGTCAGGTTTGTTAAAATAACCAGAACTGCCAAAATGGAAATGGGAGCGCATCTCTATGGATTTCGTCACAGGCTTACCAAGATCTCAGAACGGGAACGACACTTACCATTGGTGGAGTTCTCCTACAACAATAGCTACCACACCAGCGTTCAGGCGGCACCCTTTGAGGCATTGTACGGTCGTAAATGCCGGTCACCCTTATGTTGGGCGGAAGTTGGCGAAAGCCAAACTACTGGCCCGGAACTCGTGGTCGAGACAACGGAAAGGATCGCCCAGATCAGACAACGCATGGCGGCAGCTCGTGACCATCAGAAAAGTTACGCTAATAAGCGTAGGAAACCGCTAGAATTCCAGGTCGGTGACCGGGTTCTACTTAAAGTCTCGCCCTGGAAGGTGTGGTTCATTTTGGAAAACGGGGCAAGCTAAATTCGCGATATGTTGGACTATTCGAAATTACCGAGAATATCGGTAAGGTTGCTTATAGATTGAATCTGCCGAAAGAACTAAGTGCAGTGCACAACATCTTTCAGATGAAACCCTCTTAATTCCTTTCAAGGAACTCACTATTGACGAACAGCTACACTTTACTGAGGAACCGACTGAGATCATGGATCGAGAGATCCAAAAACCCTCAAACGTAGCCAGATACCTCTCGTACGAGTTCATTGGAACTCGCGCCGTGGCCCAGAGTTTACCTGGGTACGGGAAGACCAGATGAAGCACAAGTATCCCCAGTTGTTCCCAAATGAAACTCCCATCACTGAAGCTACAACTGAATTTCGGGACGAAATTCCAAACTAATGGGGGGATGATGTGACACCCCGTTGAAACGTTCTCACCAGCTTGTCAGTGGCTGCCTTAACTTTCGGGATGAAAGTTCTTAAAATTTGGGGATAATGTGACACTCTGGATTTTCCCGAGCAACCTTCTTGTTTCGGTATTGCGTGTACATAATATTAAATGAAAGTTGTGACTTATCTTGATGTGCTATGTGTCTATAATGTGTACGTATAATGTATAGTTATGTATATATATATGAATATGAGTATTGGTGAGCCGAGACCACCAAGACCCGACTCGAGACCACCCGGTCTCGAGTAACCCACATCGGTTGGGCCGCAATTCTTGAGCCCACCCGGAAACCCATTAGCGTGCACCTACTTGGGTTTGTATATAACCTATGTTGATGGCTAACCTTGCCACTTTTCAATCATCATTCCTTCACACTCACCCTCACATACTCTCCTCTACATTCTCCCTCACTTTATCCTCACTCTCTCTCTCTCTCTAGAAAACCTTAAACCCTAACAATCAAGCATCACCTCTCCTCTCCTTTCTCTCGGACCAAAACCGGTGACAACAAGGACTCTTGGTTCAAGCTTGGGATCTTATTGGGAAGCTTATTCATCGATTGCTTCATATTCTCACACCTTGAAATCTAACCGGTTAGTGGTTTCTTGCAATATAGAGATGGAAATACCATATATGTTTGCTTGTTAAGTTATATGCATATCAAATATGTCCTTCTTGTATAGTTGATATTGTGGTTGTTGTTTAAGAAAAGTGTATGTTGATCTATTGTTTGTTTTAATTAATATGATTTTGATACCTTGTGTATGTGATTCTTGACCATGAAATGCATATGTGTGTAAGGTGAACCGTGTTGAATAGATGATGAAATGATGATGATTAGGTGAACTAGGTGTTATATTTGCTTAAATGAACATGTTTGCTTATGGTCATTTGATTTATGTTGGAAATTGTAGGACAAATATTGATGATAAATCTTATGCAAGCATGCTATTGTATTCATTGAATATGCTAGATTTAGGAGCCGATGATGTTATTGACTTGAGTTCATGCTAGGATAGATTTTCTTGAATAAGCATGTTGTTATGATAAAAACCTAAAATGATGAACTGTTTGAATATGTTATGAACATTTAAAATTACTATGTTTGATCTATTTTGAATTAAAATCAGACAAGAAAACATGTTTGTGTGTTTTGGTTGGATAGTACACAATATCATGAAATTGAAGTTCTATTGGTTAGTACAAAGCTGGCACATGTTCTAGAATCAGCAGGTAATGCGAGTCGAGACCCCTGGTTTCGACTCGAGACCGTTAAGCTACAACTCGAGACCGCGGTGATTGCGACTCGAGACCACATAGTGACAACTCGAAACAGACTTCAGGGACTCGAGACCTCATGATCTCGACTCGAGACGGAACTCGAGACCTCTGAGGTTGCGACTCATGCCTGCACCACTCGAGACCAGCCATTTACAACTCGAGATCTCCTGGTTGCGACTCGAGATCGCATAATCTCGAGTCGAGACCACCTGGTCTCGACTGGGCTACTTGTCTACGTTATTGGGCCGAATTGTACGGACTGATCATGTTTGTTACTATTTAAATGGATTATGTGTTACTGAACATGTGATAGGACTGGCCCAATAACCTTATGTGATATGTATGCTATGTGTTAGATACGTGTAGAATATACGTGACTTCTTTACACCCAAACCTGACCTATACTGGTAACCATGTTAGGACGTGGTGACCAACGTGTTTGACCAAGTAACTAATATGCCGAGCAACCCAAGGTGAGTTCACAACTATCAAAGCATGCGTTCCCGGTGGTTTTGGGAAACGGAAACTTAAACAACGCTATCCCCTCGTAAGGGATACAAACCTACTTTCTTCCCCTTGAATGGGACTCTTAGTTAATTATTGTTTATACGGTAATGCAACAAGCAACACTAAACGAAACTCTATCACTTAAGTCCCTACCATTTAATACCGATTAGTCGCCGGGGCCTGGCGAACGGGTTATGAGTTAATAGCGCTATTTAGGTGTAACCAGCCTCACACCGACCCTTGTTACTGGGAACGGGAGTGAACTAATGTACTTTGGCAAACCGTCAATGATGATAGAACATTGACAAACGGGGCACTGCGGAAACGTACGGTTAAGTAAGTATTCGGTATTGTAAAAACAGTTTAGTCGCTTTCTTATGGGGTAGCTCCCCATCGCATGTATAAACGGATAAATTAACTGGTGAAACAAGTTTTTGGTAATTAAAAACTGGACAACTCGTGAACTCGCTAACATTTTTGTTGATACCCTACTGCATGCTTTGCAGGTACCCAGTGACTCAGGAGCTTGCAGCTTGGGAATGTGTAGTGGACGTTTAGCCAATGTGTTGGGGTATAAATAATCTTGAACTATGAACCTTGTTTTGAAATTGTTTGGTTTATGCTTCCGCTGTTTACTTAAACTGTTATTTGAACTTAAACTTTTAAAACTTCGAACTATGGTGTTTACTAACTTTTGTGGTTAGTGAACATTTTTACTTTTAATCAATGCTCAGTATAATTGGTGGCTGGATCCTGGTCAGTCACGCCTCCAAGCGGTGGTACTCCGCGTGTGGATTTTGGGGGTGTGACAGATTGGTATCGGAGCCATTGGTTATAGTGAACTTGGTTTTAAAAAGGAAGTCTTTTTGAGAAAAACCAGACTATAACCCGTGACTCGTGACGACACTACACCCCAAGTGCAAGACTCAACGCATTAGACCTCATAGTTCTCACTTATGTTTACTTGCTATTTGTTTAAGTACTTATGTGCTAATATACATATTAGTGTGCCTAGCTAGATGTATACACAATCCTCCCCCACATTCTTGTTTCACTACGACGTCCTTTTCTCACTCTGTGTCTTCTAAACATCAAGATAATGACCGGATTCGATGAAGACAGCATAACCCTAACAAGGGACCAGCTGGCGGCTCTGATAGACACTCCAGTCGCTGAAGCCTTGGCAACCAACCCAGAAGGACCCTCCGCATACACCCAACCCCGAGTTGGCACCCTCAGGGCGTTCTTGGAATGCAAACCACACCCCTTTGATGGCACAGAAGGAGCAGTAGGTCTTTTACATTGGTTCAGGAGGATCGAGTCTGCGTTCGAAGAAGGTGAAAGCCAATGTAGCAAACGAGTAGAGTACGCCACTAGCACGCTTCAAGGAAAAGCGTTTTCGTGGTGGAACGTACAAGTCCAGATGCTCGGATTGGCAGATGTAAATGCCACTCCCTAGGGTGATTTCAAGGATCTGATCAGGGAAGAATTCTGTCACAAGGATGACATGCAGAAGCTGGAAATGGAATACTATGGGTTAAAGATGGTTGGTTCGGAGATCGAAGCGTACACGAAAAGGTCCAATGACTTGGCTGCTTTATGTCCTAACTTATCGCAGCCTCCCTACAAGCGAATCACACTCTACCTTAGTGGCTTAGTCCCAGAAATACAGGGTTCAGTGATTGCAACCAAACCCCCTACAATCCAGCAAGTCATCCGTCTAGCACACCATTTCACAAACCAAGCGGTGGAAGAGGGCAGGTTGCCCAAGCGTTTAATGGCTACAGCTAATGCTTTTGATTTCAGCAAACGCAAGTGGAATGACTACCAAAGTGGGAGTCAACAAAGGAGGGTCGTTGGGAGTGAGGGCCCTGACTCGCGAACGGGTGGTTACCAAAGAAAACTACCCAAGTGTAACAAGTGTGGCAGACATCACAACGGGCCCTGTGCGAAGAACACGTGTCAGCAATGCAACAAAGTGCGATACTTAAATATCCATTGAATTCACGACGAATGACAAAGCATAACCCTAATGTGGGCAGCACTTAAACATCCATTGGATAGTTTCAATCGATCGGACATTAAATCGTAGCAGTGATCGAGTTAATACCCTGTATCGGAGCAGTACCCCACTAAAATTGAAAGTGATTTCAACTTTGGAGCAGCCTAACTTCGTTTTTGTGAAATGATTTCGACACCAGATGAAAGCTCCTGAGACAAGCTATTTATAGCTGAAATTTAAGGTTCACGCGGCCCGCGTAAACCTTGGCTCGAACCTTACGCGGCCCGCCTAACCACCTATTCTACGCGTAGGGTTGATTGGTCACGAGTAGACTTGCCAGCTGGTCAACACGTGGATCTAGAACACTTATCCATTCAACCCATCATTGACGCGGCCCGCGTAAGCTTACTTTAAGGCTTACGCGGCCCGCCTGAAACCCATAAATCTTGAATTCTTCATTTTTCATGCGCAATATGGTTTCAGGGGTCCGGGTTTTCACTCACGGGTAAAATTGGGACATTTTTTAGGGTCCTTACATAAACCCTTGAATCCCAATGCTTCTCTAAAAAAATAGTTTCTTTCCTTTTCATGAGGTAAAACCGGTTTCAACATCAAGGGTTGTTTTTCACCCTGTGTGAGCATTGGAAGCCCAACAAACAGTCTTGCAATTACATCTTCAATCGAGAGCGCATTGTTACTTTTAATGCTGATTCGAAACATTCTGAATAACTAGCAGAAGAACCCGACATGTCTTCTATGATGATTCGAAACATTCACGAACCACAATGGACTCAGACTCATACTACTCACCCTCCCCTGAGGAAAAGTTTTCCCGACGACTCAAGATAAAGCAGTTGGTTTGTGTTCATATCAGCGTTGTTTATCACCCTGTGAGCATTGGAAGCCCGGCCACTAGCAGAAGAACCCGACACGTCTTCTTAATCAGATGATAACAACTAGCTAGGTACAGACCCCTCATTGTTGCGAATTTGGTTTCTTCGGTACAGGCTGATGAACCGTCCGGAGAAGAGTGTCTTGATATAGGAGAGTTGATGCAATTTTCCAACTCATCTTTAGTGGTTTCTGTAAGGAAGCATTTCACGGTAAACGATGCAGCTAATGAAACCGAAGTTGTTATTTCGGTTGTTCAGTACTTCCGAGACGATTCAAGTGAGTCCTATGAAGCAAGTATCTGTCTATTCAATTGAGATGAATCATTGCATTACATCCCCGTTGGAAACAAGTGGTTGTAATGACGGGACCCTTGATTTGAAATGCAATCGTTTGTGACTATGGGAAAGATAAGTTTTCTTTTTGAGCTTGAAGGATGTCTGTTATTTCAACGCTTCTCCTTACATTACTGATCTAGAATTGGAGAACCATTGTGTATTTTCTTACTGATCTGGAATTGGAGAACCGTTGTGTATCTGAATCAGGTTCTCAAACAAACACTACTAAAGATGAGTTGGTATTGAACCAACAAAATCCGAATACAGAAAACTGACATTCCTTCAAACATTCTAAACCCTACCTGGAAACAAGTGGTTGTAATGATGGGACCCTTGATTTGAAACGCAATCGTTTGTGACTATGGGAAACACAAGTTTTCTTTTTGAGCTTGATGGATGTCCGTTATCTCAAAGCTTCTCCTTACATTACTGATCTGGAATTGAAGAACCATTGTGGATTTGCTTACTGATCTGGAATTGGAGAACCGTTGTGTATCTGAATCAGGTTCTCAAATAAACACTACTAAAGATGAGTTGGTATTGAACCAACAAAATCCGAATACTGAAAAACCGACATTCCTTCAAACATTCTAAACCCTACCTGGAAACAAACCAACAAAATCCGAATACTGAAAAACATCAGCAACCATTTTCCTTTTCCTTCAATTTCGAGAACATTCTCCCTAACATGATAAAACCGCTTATTTTGCTAGTGGGTTTTTTTTATAAGTCAAAGTTAACTTTACTATCCCCACGTTGATAGCTTCCATTTTATTACAGTCATACGACACGGCTTTTGTTCTTCAATCTTTGTTACTTGTTAATGTTTTATTTTTTTCTACTTTTAGAAAGGTTTGACCACCTCACGAATTTAAAATGTCTCGTGTGATTGGCACCTTAAACCCCTTATATACTTTGAGAAAAATCCAATTTTTGCGGAATACGGGTCGTATAACATTATACGGCCCGTATACTATGTCCATATACATTGTATACGACCAGGTAACTTATTTTCACATGGTGTATATGGGCCGTATAATGTTATACGTCACGTATAGAATTAAAAAAACTAACAAAGTCTGCGCCAGCAGACTTTGTTAGTTTTTTTAATTCTATACGTGACGTATAACATTATACGGCCCGTATACACCATGTGAAAATAAGTTTTTTCCATGTGTTATTATTAGGACCCTAAATAAATCATCTCAATTATAAATAAACATGTTAATATTTTTATTATAAATACTTAATATTCAAGAATAAAATTAATAATTTCTAATAGTATGAGTTAAACGCTTGAACAACTTTAACTTAAACATAAAAATAAATATTTTTTTTCGTTTCGGCTCGGTTCGGTTATATTCGTGTATTGAAAATGGTTATCCGAAAACCGAACCGAAATTTTCGGTTTTTAAAAATCTGAAAACCGAACCATCGGTTTTCGTTTCAGTTCGGTTTTTCAGTTCAGTTTTGTCGATTATTTCGGTTACGGTTTAGTTATTTCGGTTTTCTGCTCACCCCTTACCATTTGGTTGGAGAATACACCGCTTTAACACCAGCCTATCCCCTTAAGGACTTATCTCATTTACTACTTTCATACTTTTTTTTCCTGTTGTACAATTATTGCCGCTTATTAAAAGCTACTTAATTTAATATTTTACTGACCCAACCACGTATAATACATGTGTTTTAACCTAATAATAAATAAACAAAATAAAGTACAATGTTATAAATAATAACAGTGCATCAACATTCATTTTTAAGACACATTTTGATGATTGTATCCGTTAATCGATTAAATTAAAAAAAAACTCTTGGTATATTATTTCTTGATTATGATAACAAGCAAAGATAATACATAAATAGGAAAAGATGGGAACATAAAAAAGAAACAATATAATGGTGGCGGAAGACTAGGCTTATGATAACAAGCAAAGACAATACATAAATAGGAAAAGATGGGAACATAAAAAAAGAAACAATATAATGGTGGCGGAAGACTTGGCAGAAGACTAGGCATGATGATGGGCAAGAGATAAGGAATAAAATATGGTAAATATTATCCCACAATATTCCCCCTCAAGTTGGAGTGTGAAGGTTACGAACACCCAGCTTGCCAAGTAATGTCTGCAACTGCTTTGATCCAAGAGCTTTGGTGAATAAGTCTGCTATCTGGAGTTTCGTGTTGATGTGAAGTGGTTCAATCTTTTTCGATTCTACGCGTTCACGAACGAAGTAGCAATCCATTTCTACATGTTTGGTATGTTCGTGAAAGACGGGGTTGTTGGCAATGTGTTTTACCGCAAGGTTATCACAAAAAAGAGATGTGGGAGTCGCTTGCATGGTGTCGAGATCCTTGAGGAGCCACCTCATCCGAAGGATTTCACTAACGTGTAACATCCCAAAAATGGTTTTGGTAATCAAACCACGTTAATAGTAAAGATGGGTAAAATACCGTTAGTGGTAAAAAAATTAACCCGGTAAATATTAGGACTTAAATAAATGTAACACCCCGAAAATATAAAACTTTATATTGGAACTATAAAGTATAAATAGACGAGAATTTACTAACTAGGAATTTTTAACCTAGTTAGTTACAAGACTAGAAATAGCCTATAATAGGGTTAAAAGCTACTAAATGATATGTTGAACAAAGTAGAGGGGCCTTAGTTGTTCAATTTGAAACTAAATTAGATAAAACAAATAAAAATAAACCAAACACCCCATTTAGAGGTGTCTGGTCGATCAAGAAGGAGCAGGGGGCGACACCCCATCTTCAAAACCCTAAAACTTCATTAAATCAATCAATTGAAGGCTCAATCCAAGTCGAAATAGAAATTAGAGCTTGTAGGATCGAATTCGGACCCGAATGAGTCGTTCAGAAGAGTTTATCTCAGTTTGAGCGGCGGAAACAAACAAACCGAGTTCAATTCAGCGAGATTCACACTTAAAACTGTTGTTTCTATTAATTTGATGACGTTTACAACCTGACAACACTTCGGCAGCACTTCGTTGCTCACCAGAAGAATCTCTGAAAAGTTACAAATGATTTAGCTTGAAGGCTATTTATAGTGGTGTTGATTTAGCTTGAAATGACACATGCCACTTTCAAGGGAAATCAACATGTTGATTTAGCTTGAAACTGTCATGTGACACTTTCTAGGGAAATCACCACGTTCAAGCTAAATTACCTTAAACACATTCTAAAACGTATAACATATCTAACATTTTTAGTCCTAGACTCGATACAAGACGAAGTCGACAGACGCATGCACCAACAGACTCCCCCTCGAATGTTGACGAGTCTTAAGTGTCGAGTCTTCGCATCTTCAGTCTTCATCAGTCCTTTTGAACTCTTTAAAGTATCTGACGTTGTAAAGCATCCTCAAATCTTCTCTCTTTTCTTTCCTCTTCAAGATTAATAAACTCCTCACGAACAATCTCTATTTGGATGTCTTCAGACTCCCCCTTTCGATATGCTGAGATCACAGTCTGGCTTGTTGAAATCACACATTCCTTAGGTATCGGAACCTGGCACTCTGTCTTCAGATTCAGAATTGAAACTTTACTATTCCTACACATTCTTAACCCAGAAATGAATTTCTAGATTTAACAATTTGAATGCACCAACACTCACTCTCCCTTAGATCACAAATACATAATGAACCACTTGTTGATTTTAAAAACGTATTTTGACAATTAAGACACACTCCCCCTCACATCAATGTCATCATGTTTAGCACTTGGAACTTTGAAAATCAGCTTTCCAACATCACTGAACGACCCGAATGAGTCGTTCAGAAGAGTTTATCTCAGTTTGAGCGGCGGAAACAAACAAATCGAGTTCAATTCAGCGAGATTCACACTTAAAACTGTTGTTTCTATTAATTTGATGACGTTTACAACCTGACAACACTTCGGCAGCACTTCGTTGCTCACCGGAAGAATCTCTGAAAAGTTACAAATGATTTAGCTTGAAGGCTATTTATAGTGGTGTTGATTTAGCTTGAAATGACACATGCCACTTTCAAGGGAAATCAACATGTTGATTTAGCTTGAAACTGTCATGTGACACTTTCAAGGGAAATCACCACGTTCAAGCTAAATTACCTTAAACACATTCTAAAACTTATAACATATCTAACATTTTTAGTCCTAGACTCGATACAAGACGAAGTCGACAGACGCATGCACCAACAGACTCCCCCTCGAATGTTGACGAGTCTTAAGTTTCGAGTCTTCGCATCTTCAGTCTTCATCAGTCCTTTTGAACTCTTTAAAGTATCTGACGTTGTAAAGCATCCTCAAATCTTCTCTCTTTTCTTTCCTCTTCAGCATTAATAAACTCCTCACGAACAATCTCTATTTGGATGTCTTCAGACTCCCCCTTTCGATATGCTGAGATCACAGTCTGGCTTGTTGAAATCACACATTCCTCAGGTATCAGAACCTGGCACTCTGTCTTCAGATTCAGAATTGAAACTTTACTATTCCTGCACATTCTTAACCCAGAAATGAATTTCTAGATTTAACAATTTGAATGCACCAACACTCACTCTCCCTTAGATCACAAATACATAATGACCCACTTGTTGATTTTAAAAACATATTTTGACAATTAAGACACACTCCCCCTCACATCAATGTCATCATGTTTAGCACTTGGAACTTTGAAAATCAGCTTTCCAACATCAGTTGCCAAAAATCTTTTTGAATTTTTCAAAATTTATGCTAAAACACACTGAAAATCTTTTTGGATTTTTGAAGGAAAAGAAATGCAGTAAAGAAATATTTACAGACACTATTTTTTGTGAGTTTGTGTAAGAGGATCATATCAGTTTCTGAGACAAATCACCAACACCGTTAAGCTTCATTGCATTTTAAGTTTTAAACAATTCACCTAGATTGTCAGTATACCTGTCCACTTAAATTTTCACACAAAGTTCAACTGTTTCAAGATACGATATTAATGTCTTAGATACTTAAACTCAATAGTGTGTCCCACCTCAGAATATACTCCCGTATCCAGATCCCAATAATCAGTCTTACAGGTAATTATGACACAAATGATATCTGTAGGGGTTAATAAATTATGAAGAATCATGAGAGCTCAGGTCAGAACTACCGTTCAGCAGAGAGATCATGACTCAACTTGTGGGTGTGTCCCCTTTAGAGGATCTTTTTTACAACAGCATTGCTAAGCAATTTTATTGTCTTATCATATATGCTGAGGGTGATGCTATGTTTCAAGCATTTGCGGAAAGCATTATTCAAGGACTAGATCAGAACTACCGTTCAGCAGAAGTCCCAGAATAATACCCCAGACATCATTGAGTATAAAGACCTAGTATATCAGATTATGAGACCTTTCAAACGAGATTTCGGGGGTTACCCATATATCCGAGAGATGTTTCTCCACGATATAAGCAAGTTTGAAATTAAGGTTTATATCTCGTCACAATCTACTAAATGTGCAAAAACCTACTGGCATATCAGCAGTGAGATTGTTTATCACATTTTAACATTTCATTTCTTTAGCATGTTGTGACAGTCTACTGATGTACTATCATTTCCTCTATTCACAACAAAACTCATTTTTTGAATTCTATCATGTTTTTGTATTTTTCAAATTTTTCAAATGTTTTTGGATTTTCTGAAATTTTCTACTCCCCCTAAAATGCAAACACATTTTAGGAAATTTGAAAACAAACTGTACAAATAACGTGACAACCGATATCAAATCGCATCAATTCGCCATCCACATGGCATAAACAATCAGAACTCCCCCTTACACAAAACTATTTTTTCATTATGATTTCAAAACACTTAAGTTTGTTTTAACTAAAATGATTTTTCCGGAAAATAAGTTTTGTTTTAACCACTTGTAGGGTCGGGTTCATCATCTTATTCATTCAATCACATATATCAGGATTACATCAAGTTCAACCTAATGACCTTGAGTAATCACTTTGCCAGAATCAACCTCTTACCACTTGTAAGTATATCCAACACAATTAATCACATGTAGGAATAAAACATCTACACAAACCATTTTACCAATCAAAATGCCAATTCCTGCTTCTCACTTACCAACCTGGAAGCTCCGGCAATTCCTCAATCTGTAAATTTTAACAAACTTTAAGATTCAATCACACAATCAATCACTAAGAAAGATGCCGATTCCTGATCCGCAATTACAAACTTGGGATCTCCGGCAAGTCAGGTTTTTCAATGAAAGAAAATATCCACCCAAGCCTGACCAGCCTTGGGTGTTTTCAATTCAGAAGCAGTTGGGGTGTAAGTTGCTTTCTTCTTAGCATAAAACTCTTTTACCCCTTTAACCTTCCCATCAACCATCTTTCCGAAAATTTTCTTTACATTCCCATTAAACGCTTTCTCAACATCAAATTCATTCTTATCAGAATAAAATTGATTAGAGATCTCAACTTTCCCGGCTTTTGATTTAAAATTTTCAGTACTCAATGGTGGAAAGTTCTCATCATCCATTGAAAGAACTGATTTTTCAACACTCTCATCAAATTGTGGCTCCTCTGACTTTGTGGAATCAGATTCATTGCCAGATTTTACCTCTGATTTCTTAACAACCCAAGCTTGATTGTCAAGATTTCCCTTTTTCTTGTAAAATCTTTTCGAACACTCACCAACTTCATATGTAGAGTTTTTAAACACTTTAAATCGTTCAGTTGGTGGTTCGGTTTTATCAACAACTACTTCTTTGAGTTTTTCTGAAACTCCCTGTTTTGTGTTGGTTGCCTTAGGACAGTTCCATGCAATGTGACCAACTTCATTACATCTGTAACAGGTTCTTGTTTCTTTCCATTGATAAGCTCCATTCTTCATCTTTTCAGCAAGAAACTCCTTGTTTGACTGTTTCTAGAATGAGCTCTTTGCTTCTTCTTCATGACTAGTTCCTGCAACATATGTCATTTTTGATTTAAAATCTCGAACATATTTTTCATTTTTACAGTTTTCAGGTGGAATAAAACCTAATCCTTTCTTTTTGAAATTACACTTATGGTTTGATTTCTTTTGAAAATCTGAACCATAATTGTAATTCTTTTTCTTGTTTAAACATTGTTGAACTCTTGAAGTGTATTTCTTAGGTTTTCCAGTAAGATTTAAATCTTTTATTTCAGAAATATTAATTTCTGTCATTTTGAAAACCTTTTTGATCATGTCAAAACGAACACTTCTTATTGGAAATTCTTTATCAAAATATAATTTGTCAGAACCATTCAAAGTATATGCAACTTCAAATGTTTCGTCATTCAAATTAGATTTTGACAACAAAAATTCTTTACTATACACCCGTTTTCCTGACGACTTTGAACTCTTTTCGGACGAACTCGAACTCCTGACTGACTGACACGAACTTTCGGATTCTGACTTTGACTCTGACTCCTCATCCTTATCCAACACCTGATCAACCACTTTTTTCTATCAATTCGGACTCATGATCTGTGTCGGACGCTGTGAACGTGACATCAATATTGTCCGGTAAAACATTGGTTATCTCGGATTCTAACTTAATATTGACCGCCTGTTTTAGTTCTTCCTCATTAGGTTTCCTAGATGAGTACCCTTCCCAAATCGGAGGCGGACACTTATTATAACAGACACCCTGTTTCTTACCAGTATCCTTTTTCTTCTTTGGCTTTATTTCTTCGTCTTTAAACGCTTCAAATCCTTCAACTGTTGGATAAATTCTATCGATTATATAATCACAACCTTTGTAACTTTGCAGCAATCTTCTGATTCTTTCATTCTCAGCTGCTTCACTATCCAACTTTTTTTTCCACTTTGCACATTCTTCTATGTACATATTGATCTATTTTTGCTTTGTCATCATGGTAGCATTCATCATCTTCAAAGCTTTTTCTCTTTCAGAGTTAGTCTTCTCCAGACTATTCACAGTTCTGTTCAATACATCATATGACTTTTTCAAATTTTTTACATCAAACAACAACTTTTCTTTCAACTTTTCTAACTCACTAAACCTCTCATCTTTCTCTATACATTGTTTACAAGACTCTAAACATTTAAGACAAGGTTTTGTGATTTCAATGATCTTCTCAACTTCAACTATCTTTTCAACTTCCACAATCTTCTCAACCACTTTGACCTTTTTCAAATCTTTTTCAGCTTTCTCCTCTTTCAGTTTCTTCAATTTTTCTGCAAAATAAAATTCAAAACTATCAGAAGATAAGTGAGTTTTTCCAATATTAATCTGTTCAATTTCTTCATCAGTATCACTTGTCTCTGACGAACTGTTTTCAGATGAAACAGATCCTTCATCTTCACTTTTCTCTTCATCAGATAACACTTCCATCCATTCCTTCAGCATTTCCGGCTTTCGAATAATATGAGCAATAAACGCTCCAACATTTGAATCAGCTGGAATGTACTTGTCCCAGCTAAATCCTTCAGCCATTTTCTCATCATCTTGATCAACGATACCATGGTAAGCTTTCCTGTTTGCATCTTCGATCATTCTTCCATGAGCTGTTTGTGGCTCTTTTTGTTGATGTGGTTGATGAGTGATTTGCTGATATATAGACTTCCGATAGTAATCATCTTTCCCAGACGACTCCTTTGCTCCTCTCGGCTCCTGATTCTTGCACTCTCTTTTAAAGTGACCTTTCTCCCTGCAATGAAAACAGACAACTTTAGATTTATCAAATCCAAGATTAGAAAGATTCGCATCTAAGAAATCATTTCTTCCTGTAACCAATCTAAATTTTTCTGCTCTCCTCAAAACACTAGCTAAAGCCCATTTAATATCCATCAGTTCCAGCTCCTCTGCATCGATTTGGTCATAATCTTCCTTTGTGAGCATCGGATTACCAATTCTTCCGGCAATCAACCCTTCATAAGACTCTAATGCAGTGACCAATAATCCCATATGATGCTTTACAACTTCTTCAGAATAATTTTGACCATTTTGAAGATGTAAAGCCACATTGCACTGAATTAGATGACCATTTCCAGCAGATGAACTTTGAACACTTGGAGGATTCACCATTGAGAACCCACTAGTGTTAACTGATCCTTGACTGCTAGGTGTAGATTGATTTCCAACACTAAATGCAGTTTGTATCTTTGGACTGACTTCAGCAGTTTGAACATTTCCTTTATAATACAATTTAATATCTTGTTGATGAGTTGAACTATTCATTCTAGCAATTTTCTGCTGCTCCAGATCCTGTGCCTCCAACTTTTCTATAAACTGCGCAATCGATAACCTTCTAAACTGTCCGGAATTTTTCAATATCATCAGATATGTACCCCATTCCTGTTGCGGTAACGCATCAGCAAGCTTTTCAACCCATTCTGCTGGAGTTTTTGTAATCTTCAACTGTGACATAGTGCGTACAAGATGACAGTATCTTTCAATAAGACTCTTTGTTGTTTCACCAGACATGCACGTAAATAGTTCAAATTCCTTTTTCAACAAAGCTGCTTTACTTTGTAGCATTTCAGTGCTTCCCTCAAACTTCTTTTGAAGAGCTTCCCAGATAGAATAAGAATTTTCATCATGTTGAAGCAACACAAATATATCTTCTTTTACTGCTTGTTGTAACAAATTGATCATCATTTTCTCTCCTTTATAACTTTCCCTCTCTTGTTCAGTAAATTCAGAAATGATTTTATCAGTTCCCATTGTATTCTTTGGCCTCTCATACTCAGTTTCGATGCTCTCCCAAGCTTTTAGATGATTCGCATGAACCCAATTTTCAAACCGTTTCTTCCATCCGTGATAATCTTCAATTCCCATAAGCTTCGGGGGTTTTTGCATTGTTCCGGTTTCGTTTTCTGCATTCATGTTTTGAGCAATTGAAGCTGGAGTAGTCGAGGGTGTAGCAAATGCGTTGTAGAACTCGGAATCCATTCCTTTTTAGCAACTTGAATCTCTTGTAGAAACCGATAAGTACCTGACAAATGACAACACACCAACAAAACACAATCAGTTTAAAGATTTATCAATTAATCGAAACAAATAGGTACTCGGACTGATGACTATTTTGAGCGGATTGAAGATTGACACACTGTGCGAAACGTTGACCAACTGTGCAGACTGAATGACCTAGATCGAATTCGATTGACCTGACCCTTTGAAACCTTTGAACTCCAAACTGTACGAAACTTTCAAGCGAGTCGATGACTTTAATACGCAACTTGATCACACAAAAACGACTTGACTGATCAAACGTACTGATCGAACCATGCTAATCGACACAAACTCCAAATCGGACAAAACACCAAAATACAAACCACGCGACCTGTAGATTCTATTCAAACAATTTGAACTAAAATTGCACACGACTCGATCAACTAACGCATGTAAACTAATATGTCACAAACTACTTCAAAACACACTAAAAACGACAAATGTATTACTATTTTAATCGGTGAACATACTAAACAATCATATCTCATGTAAAATAATACGAAGTCAATCTTCAATCTATGATCATGACTTTAGTGAACCGAATATATGATCTGACATACACTAACACACTTTATCAAAACTAGTGCATCACGTGAACTCTGATATTTGATAGAATCAAAACTATTTTGCATGCAAACCGTCAACCTTTAATACATCTCTATGAAAGTGGCTGACACTTCTTTATAATAATCACATGCATCATAACAAAACTGTCAAATCACGTACAATTATTTCTAGAGCTGATGATTTTAAGACTTATCACATGAACCTAAACAATTTGATTGGACCTCAAAATCTTAAGTCACATGCAACAATTTGATTATCAACACATGTATAGGACTGTGAGCTTTAACTCTAGAAATGATTAAGGCACATGCAAATTTTGAACAACCGATACAACCTGACATTCACATGATCTTTTTTTTTTTACATAATGACAACCTCGATTAATGATACACACAACACGATGCACTTTTCTCGTAAAAGAAACAATTTAAGCAGTCGGTATATTCAAGCAGAATCAAGTAATATTTCAAGCGAAATCATCAAAATTGTCATATTCAAGCGAGATCATCAACATATTTTCAAGCGAAATCTAAATTATATGCAATTTCAAGCAAGATTATCAAGTACACTCAAGCGAAATCATGATATTTGTGAATACAAGCGAAATCAACAAGTAAGTTTCAAGCGAAATCTGATGATATCAGCAAAAAACGATCTGATTTTGGTCTGATTGAACGTGTAAATGATCAAATTAAGTTCCAAAACTTTCAAGGGTTTGTTAAACTATGTTTTCACACAATATGTGAGAATTTGAGCCGATTTTAACCGTAAAAATTTGTTAATTTTGAAAAGAAGGAGTAGAAAAACAGAATTTGAGGCTGAATTGGTATGAACTCTTCCTCCTGAGCTCTGATACCACTTGTAGGATCGAATTCGGACCCGAATGAGTCGTTCAGAAGAGTTTATCTCAGTTTGAGCGGCAGAAACAAACAAACCGAGTTCAATTCAGCGAGATTCACACTTAAAACTGTTGTTTCTATTAATTTGATGACGTTTACAACCTGACAACACTTCGGCAGCACTTCTTTGCTCACCGGAAGAATCTCTGAAAAGTTACAAATGATTTAGCTTGAAGGCTATTTATAGTGGTGTTGATTTAGCTTGAAATGACACATGCCACTTTCAAGGGAAATCACCACGTTCAAGCTAAATTACCTTAAACACATTCTAAAACGTATAACATATCTAACATTTTTAGTCCTAGACTCGATACAAGACGAAGTCGACAGACGCATGCACCAACAGAGCTTAGAATTGTGATCCTCATCGCAAGAGAATTCTAAGGTATGTAAAATCTGATGAAATCTCTCAACTTGAATTTCTCATGATTTTGGAAAATCTGAAATTAGATGTTGCATGTGTGTTATTTGGTTAGATTAGGGATGATATGGTGTCTAGAAGTGAAACCTAGAAAACTACATGTGAAATCATGTCCAATTTCAGGAAATTCCATGAACACCTTGAAGGTGGGTTATGGGTTTTACAAGATGAAGATGAACACTAGGGTTTAGAATGATTATTCTAGTCTAATTTGATCATAGAAAGTGATTTCAGAAAAAATATGATGTTTAAATACTATATAAAGGCTTTATTGATGTTAAGTTAGCTAATTAGCAAGCTATGAACTTGAATATGAAAGATATAAAAATTCTGCCCTTATAGTGTTTGTTGAAATGCCTCAAAGAAGGCTTGAAACTAAATTGTTAAGTTAAAACGCACAATTATGATGAATGACAAAATGTGCGTTATGTATGTGAAACAAAAAGAGTTCTAAACATATGGTGATTGAACTCTATAGGAAAGGAAGCCGGGGCATCTAGCGGGCAAACCGGTGTGGACGCACGTTTGAAGGGCTTGCTTTAAAGGTATGTAACTTGATTAGTTACAATTGAGTAATTTTTGATATGTAGTATATATGTATTGAATTGTGAATAAAAGTTGAGTTGAAATTAAGCGATAATGTTCGCCAGTTCGAATAATAGGCCAACAAAATTTGGTTAGACCTTATTGGTAGTCATCAAAATGGAGGATTCCTTAGATGAGCTAAACGGGTCAAATAACCAAATAAGGCATGGAAAAGTTTTGTAGTTGGTTACTCGGTCTTCATTAACATTTAAAAGAAGATCTATTGAAATATGAAAAATCCGTATGTTTGTAGGTTAGAATAAGAAATCCGAGAAACTGGTTTGGGCAAAACAAGCAAAAAGGCAAAACATAATAGTGCAGAGACTACCGTAAGTTACGGTATCACCGTAACTTACGGTAGACATCAGATGGGTTACGGTGGATGTCTACTGGTTTACGGTAGATCATAAGTCTCAAATGTCTACCGTAACTTACGGTAGATACCGTAAGTTACGGTAAAGAGCTGATACGTCTGTTGATGTTAGCATATAATAGGTAAATTGAATCCGTTTTTAAACGTAGTTTCAATTACGTATTTCTTTCAAGTACTTCAACACTAATGTTTAATGTAAACATTTCAGTTTAGGTATTCAAGGATCACGGATGACACGGTCAAGCCAACTTTTGAAGAACCGAACACTACTTACAAGCTTCCGCAATGTTTAAAATCTTTACTAGACTTGTTTTATGGGTTGTACATGATTGTTAAATAACTTTTGAAATCTTTTAATTTAGTCGTGTTTTTAACTAAAGTCTATGTTACTCATGAACTTCTTGTATGAGTTCCATGTTAATTAAGCATGTTTTTATTTACAATGGTATAGTCTATTATTAAAATCAAGTAAAATTAGACGGGTGTTACAAGTTGGTAATCAGAGCTTAAGGTTGTCAACAAAGTGTTAGGTTCAAGCTTGATTGATCGTCCGGTAAGAATTAATTTATTATGTTAGTAGATTATACCTTATGTAAGTATGAGAAATAAATTGAGATGCATGGGAAGAGTGTGTTAACACACTCAAACCCGGAAAGTGCATTAAGTGTGAACGGTTAAAGCAAGTTAGGAACTTGGCTAAACCAAAACAAATGAAGCAATATTATAAATGAAATGTTTAATGTTTAAATGTAAACATTTCAGCTTCAAGATGTCTGATGGGAATGATGATAATCCGGTGCAAACAAGCACCGAACAAATGAAAGAGACAATTGCCGAAGAGGTAGGAAAGGCAATTGAAGGAAGTCTATCTGGGTTTATAGACAAAATCCAAAATACGGTGTTGTCGCTTGTTGAAGAGCGAGTTAAAAGGTTGGAGGATATTGTCAACCTTATGAAGGAGAAAACGGGAGAACGCAAAGGATGTTCGTACAAAGAATTCATGGTGTGTAAACCGCCAATCTATAACGGAGAGGTTGACCCGATAATTTGTCAAAGATGGATAAGTGATGTTGAAGGAGTGTTTGAGCGAACCCATTGTGACGTAGGTGACTTTGTTGCTTACGGAACGGGTCAATTGAGAAATCAAGCCAAGGATTGGTGGGATAACAAAAAGAAGGAAATGGGAGCCGAAGCGGCGAGGGCTATGACTTGGGACGAGTTTAAGGTACCATTCCTTAAACACCACAGTCCCAAAGCGGTTATTAACATAATCAAAGAAGAATTCATCCAGCTGAGACAAAAGGGTGAAACAATCGATAAGATCACGGGCATCTTCATGGATAAGCTGAGATTTTGTGACGAGTTAGTCACCACTGAAGAGCAAAAGATATATTACTATTACAACATGCTGAGTGCTGAGTACCGGGAATTTATGACTCCGTCAAAATACGAAACCCTCACGGAGATTATCAACACCGCCCGGGAGCGGGAAATCGAGTTAAAGAAACAAGTGGAAAGAGGTGAATGAAGGGCACAGGATGTGAATCCAAGCCCTACAAAGAAAGCTAGAACTGCTGAATCGGGAAAGAAAGTGGATGCTAAAGGCGGGTCGCCGAGTTGCAAAGTGTGTGGTAAAGGGCACAAAGGCGAGTGCCACTTCAAAGACAAGCCGTGCCCGGTATGTGGGAAGACGGGGCACACCGCATCACTATGTCCCGGGAAAGTTTTTGTTTGCTACAAGTGTTATCAACCCGGTCCCAAGAAATCTGAATGCCCCGAGTTGGTGGGAAAGAGAGACACAAAAGAGTCTCCAACAGAAGCTCCCAAGGCGAAGGCTAGGTCCTTCCAACTTACCGCGGCTGAAGCAAAGACAGAACCCGATGTGGTTTCAGGTATATTCACAATTAACTCAATTCCAGCACGTGTATTGTTTGATACGGGTGCGAATAAATCCTTCATTTCGCATGGATTTATTCGACATCCTTCATTTGTATTGACGAAATTACATGTGCCCTTAGAAGTTGAAATAGGGGACAACAAAAGTTTTATAGTTTGTGATGTTTGTCGAGGCTGCAAATTAAGCATCGACGATGAGGAATACTTGATAGACCTAATCCCGATGTCAATGGGAGAATTTCAAGTAGTCGTTGGGATGGATTGGCTAGCCCAGCACCATGCAAAAGTGTTGGGATTGAACCCTATCAGAGGAACAGATAATTAAAGCCAAAACTAGATCAGAGCAGTGGATCCAGAATAAGCAGACGATTACAGTTGGTTCATACAAATCTCTCCCCTTGAAAGTGGTTTCATATCTGCTGATCTTACTAAGTGCTGACCTACAACTGCTGCCTTGCATCTACTGCCCAATGTCAAAGACTGATGGAAGAACAAAGCTCTGCTGATTCAATCTACTGCCTTGAGTCAAGTACTGCTGATCCGGACAAGCACTGCTGGGTTCACAGCAGTGGAAGGATGCAGCAGCTGTTTAAGTGTCTTTTATGTAATGAATTGTAATAGCAGTAGTTAGTACATCAGTGTTTGTATTGATCAGAGGTTAGAGTTTGTTAGGAGGTTAGATGTCACTTTCATGGTGACGTCAGCTAAGATGCTCAGTGGTTTGCAAGTGCCTATAAATAGTTCAGTACTTTGTACTGTTCTATCAGCTCTTTTGCAACATCGTCTTCTTTGCACGAACAAACTACTGAGCTCTGGCTGAGGGGGAGTTTGCATTCATTCATCAATCATTGTAATCGTTGTTGAAACAAATTCAATCTTTCGATTCATTGTGAAAAGATGTTTGATTAAAGTATTACTCTCGTTTGATTGTATGCAAAGTTTGTTTTCATCATAATTCCGCTGCACAACTCTTTCATTTTCATCTTAATTTCAAACGAAAATACAATCAAAAACAAACTCAGATCCAACAATTGGTATCAGAGCTTGGACAGTCAAATTTGATTTAACAATCTTTTTGACGTAAATAGTTCAGCTCATAACAGTTGATACTGATCGTTTGTTCGTCCGTTGAAAAACAGAGCAAGGATTAATCACCATTAAAGTTGATTTCTCAGTGTCTGTAAAACAACAAGAATGACGTCACAATCTCAGGATGATAAAAACAACATCGGCTCACTTTTTAAACCACCTATGCTAAAAAGAAATGAGTACAACATCTGGCAGAGAAGGATGGGTCACATCCTTGCTCAACAAAGCACAGGTTGTTGGAGGTCTGTC
Organism: Helianthus tuberosus; assembly: GCA_030545235.1. Lineage (NCBI taxonomy): Eukaryota > Viridiplantae > Streptophyta > Magnoliopsida > Asterales > Asteraceae > Helianthus > Helianthus tuberosus. The sequence goes on from CM060430.1 coordinate 36,857,441, forward strand.
ATTTATGGTCCCCATGTTCCTTCAGTGCCAAGCGCTGAAGATGCTAAAAAGTTCGTTCCAAAACCAGTTGAAAATTATACCGAAACCGACTTTCAAAAGATCGAACTAGATGCTAAAGCGTTTAGCATCATAGCATCAGCGCTGCCCAATGAGATATATGCTGGACTGTTACACTGTAACAGTGCCAAAGAATTATGGGACGCACTTAAGGAACAGTTTGGGGGGACTGAAGAAGTCATAGAAAACAACAGGGAAATCTTGAACCAACAGTATGAAACATTTTGTTACGTTAAAGGTGAATCACTAACGCAACAATTTGAACGTTTCAGTTGTCTCATCAGTGAACTGAGGCTTGTTAACACCACTTTTACAAACTCAACTCAAAATAGCAGGTTCCTCAGGTCACTACCAGAAAAATGGGACACCATAGCTTTTGTCACCCGAAACTCACCTGAATTCAAGGATCTGACCTTGACCCAACTCCACGGTCGACTCCTGACCTACGAAAGGGAGTTGAACCAGAAAAGGAGGTTACAAGAGTCAGGAAAAGTTACCGATGATTACACTTTCGGTAATACTGCTCTTCTGGGTCAAGAAGAATCTGGGAGCAGTGGTAAGGATCAGGGTTATGATCACTTCATTGACATAACTGCTGGTACAAATTTCAACAACCCTGATCCTCACTCTGCAAGTTATGCATTCACTGCAAACGAAAACCAGATGTCAGATAATCTAAGCTTTGAACTCAATGATTTACAACATTTCGATCCCACTGACTTAGAGGAAATGGACATCCTGCACCAACTGGCTTTGCTAAGTGTTAGAACTAGCAAATTTTACAAGAGAACAGGGCGAAAATTCCCAGGTTTGCATGGGAATCTAAGGGTTGGGTTGGATAAATCGAAAATCAAGTGCTACAAGTGTAATAGGTTGGGACATTTCGCTAGGGAATGTAGGAGTCAAACTACTGGTCCCATAATTACTCATCCTACCTCAAATCCTAGACCTCAAAACCAAAGCACTGTGCACTATGCCCAGTATACCCCAGCAGCTCAAGTGAACACTGCTCACTATGCTGCTGCCCCTGTGCCAGTACACTATGTCCAAACTACTGTTCCACAAATCCAATATGTTCAAACCCCTGCTCCACAGGTACAAGTGCAACCTGTTGCACCTCAAACCACTGCTCCAGCAGCAGCACAACCAGATCAACAAAGTTTTTTCACTCAAGGGTTTGTTGACTGGAGCAGTATGCCTGAAGACCTTAGTGATGAAAATTTTGCACTATATGCTTCTAATGATTCTTCTCATGATGAGTTTTGTTTGATGGCATTAGAGTCAATACAGGAGGCGGTTGAAACTGAGGAGGAACAGCAGAGCTTTGAAACAGTGGAAGAGGTGACTGAAGCAGTGGTTACTGCTGTGGCTGGTGAACTACTGTTGGGAGAAAGTTCAGGTACCCTGATTGAACCAATGATAGATCCATGGTCCAAAGAGGACAAAGAAGAAGAGAAAGAAGAAAAGGCTGGTGAAAAGAAGGTGAAAGCTGTTGATGAAGAAGATCATCAATGTGATTGTGCAATGATGGCAGCTGCCAAGGTATCTCCTCAAGTTCTTGAAAAACTGTGTTCTGACAATTGCATAATTGCTTTTGCTAACATTAAAGAGGTGAATGAAAACCTTCGGGATAAAATCTTGACTGATGAGGTTAAATTTGAAAAGTCTTTAAAAGAACTTAAAAACAAATTGACTGAAAAGGAAAAAGAGATCAGCTGTCTAAAAGAAGAGCAAAGCATAACCAAAACCCAACTTCAAACTATGGTAGAAAAATACCAAGTTTGCAAAAAGGAGTTGGAATCCACCCAGATTACTTGTGAAAGATGGGTGGAATCCTGCAGAGGATATGAGGTTATGCTTGAAAAACAGATAAAAAGCAATGTGAAATTTGGGGTTGGCTATAGAAAACATGATGATGAAAACACTGCTTTTGGAAAATCTGTTCAAACCACTGATGTAACCACTGAGTTCATCCCCACAAACAAAAAGGGCCAAGAAGTGAAAATCACTGACAAACTTGGTAACAAAATCACACTTGACAGACCAATGAGATCCTCTACTTTTGAGGAGCTTGAAGAATACCAGTTTAAACCAAAATGGTCTGATGAGTGTGACATTCTTGAAAATTTCAAGCCAATGGACTTTACATCAACTGATGGTGTCAAGGCTCCAAAAGCTAAAGTCATACCTCTCAAGGACATCCCAGCAGTGGTTAAAACCTCTGCTGCAAAGGAGTCTGAAAAGAGAAAGAAGAAAGAAAAAATTGATAACTTGTTTTGTGAATTCTGTGAGAAAAGGAATCATCTAACAAAAGACTGTTTCCACTTAAAAGCTTATGATTTAAACAGAACAAGTGTCATTGTTTCAGCTGAAGGTTGCATTGTCTGTGGTAAAACAAACCACAAAACTCAAGCATGTGTGTATCTCAAAAACTTTGATGTGAAAAAGAATGAGTACATTGCTAAAACATCCTTGAGTCCATCATCATCATCAACATCTGTCAAATTCACCAAGAAACAACCACTGTTTGTGCCAGTTCAAACAGCTGTTACAAAACAGCTGAACCAAACATCTGTCAAAAGAGATGTTCAAGTTACTGATGCACCCCCTGCCAATCAGTTCAGAAAAGGCAGAGAAAAACAGTCTTACCAAAGGATTCCACATGTTTATGAGGCCTACAAAAGGCCCTCTAAACCCAAAGTGAACAGACATCCTTTTGGTTACCAGCAGATGATTGGTCAGGACCCACAACAGTGGTTAGAGAAACACTGTCCTAAAACAGTTCAAACCCCTGACCTAACCACTGTCCACCATTCTGCATCCATCCCAGACACTGTTGAGACCCCATCCAAAGCCTTGTTGGCTTTGGAGACCCTAATGAACTAATCCGTTTACTTCATGTGCAGGGAGCTTCTGCATGCTTTGATAGTCTTTGGTATGTAGATAGTGGAGGCTCCAGGCACATGACAGGATGTAAAGCCCTCCTCAAAGACTTTAAAATCCATGGAGGGGGTGATATATCCTTTGGGAATAATAGTAAAGGGAAAGTTCTGGGGTCTGGTACAGTGCAATCTGGAAATGTAAAATTTGAAAATGTCAATCTAATAGACAATCTAAAATTCAACCTTCTGAATGTGTCCCAAATGAGTGACAAGGGATTTGGGTCATTCTTCACAAAAGACTGTTGTAGGATTGTTGGACCAGAAATGGTCAAAAAGATTGAAGCAATAATCAAAACTGGTCAAACTAAACTTGTTGCTCAAAGAAGTGGCAATGTTTATGTTGTTGACATGTCAAAAGAGTGTCCCAGAGCTGATGCCTGTCTGTTCTCAGCTGCCTCTAACAAAGAGACAGAACTTTGGCACAGAAGGCTGGGGCACACAAATCTTAAGACAATCACAGCAATTTCAAAAAATGGTTTGGTGAGAGGCCTACCACAAAAATTGTTTTCATGTCCTGAACATTGCATTTCCTGTTTAAAAGGAAAAAAGCATAAAAGTTCTTACAAGTCCATTGAAGAGTCCAAAACAACCCAGTGTTTGCAAATGCTACACATGGATTTGTTTGGCCCAGTTCAAGTCATGAGCCTCAAAAAGAAAAAATATTGTTTGGTTATTGTTGATGACTTTTCTAGGTTTACATGGACTTTCTTTTTACACTCAGGTGGAAAAGCAATTTAACCTTCCAGTGAAAAGCTTCAGGAGTGACAATGGCACAAAATTCAAAAATAGGGAGTTGGATGCCTTCTGTGTGAAGAAAGGGATTGTAAGGCAGTACAGCATCCCTAGAACACCAGAGCAGAATGGGGTAGTGGAAAGGAAGAACAGAACTCTGATTGAGGCTGCCAGAACCATGCTTGCAGATTCAGGTTTGCCATTAACTTTCTGGGCAGAGGCAGTAAACACTGCTTGCTATGTTCAGAACAGAGTTTTAATAAACCCCAGGCACAAAAAGACTGCCTATGAAATTCTGTATAAAATTAAACCACTGATTTCATACTTCAAGGTGTTTGGCTGTCCATGCTTTATTTTGAACTTAAAAGACTCCATTTCAAAATTTGCAGCCAAAATTGATTGTGGTTATCATCTGGGATTCTCAACCACTGCCAAGGCCTACAAAGTGTTCAATACACGGACCAAGGCAGTGGAGGAGACTTTGAATGTCAAGTTCAATGAACTTTCATCAATGAAAATCCCAGCAAACCCTGCAGATCTGTTTGATCTTGAAAAGTTTACTTTTGAAAATACTGCTGTCAAGACTAACAGTGCAGGTTCATCAGAGGATACAACACCAGACTATGGGTATGAAATCATCATCCCTCAAAGGTCTGCCACAAAAGGAAAAGCACCAGCTGTTCAAAACAGTTGTCAAAGCTCAACCACTGCTACCTCAACAGTTGTTGACCAAAGTAGCCCATCAACCACTGCTTCCACATCATCAAACACTGCTGACAAAAGTCCTCAAACAGTGGATAAAAGTCAGCAGGTGTCCACTTCATTACCTCCTATTCCACCACCTTTTGAAGCCACTGCTGGATCATCAAAGTCCCCAGCAGTGGTTAGCTCAGATGATACACATTTGCAGCCTTCACCAACAAATGCCATCATACCATACCAAGGAGATTTAATCTTCTTGAGATCTCATCCACCTGATCAAATCATTGGCAACATAAATGAAGGGGTGCTCACAAGAAGCCAAACCCAAAACATTTGTCTTTTTGCTGGTTTTCTATCACTCCATCAGCCAGTCAAGTACCAAGAGGCACTGAAAGACAACAGCTGGGTAGAAGCCATGCAAGAGGAGCTCCAACAGTTTAAAAGACAACAAGTATGGGAGCTTGTACCACTGCTAGAAGAGGTTAGTCCCATTGGCACAAAGTGGGTCTTCAAGAACAAAACTGATGAAAGGGGTATTGTTGTCAAGAATAAAGCCAGGCTTGTGGTTCAAGGTTACAGACAGGAAGAGGGGATTGATTATGATGAAACATTTGCCCCTGTTGCAAGATTGGAAGCCATTAGACTGTTCCTGGCCTTTGCTGTCAACCACAATATGAAGGTGTTTCAAATGGATATCAAAAGTGCTTTCCTCTATGGTACAATTCAAGAAGAGGTATATGTTTGTCAACCTCCAGGTTTTGAGGATCCATTTTATCCAGATCATGTCTACAGGCTAAACAAAGCCTTGTATGGCCTGAAACAAGCACCAAGGGCCTGGTATGAAACTCTTTCCAACTTCCTACTCTCAAATGGTTTCAAAAGAGGTACCATTGATAAAACATTGTTTTTAAAATGGAGAGGGAAGGATTTAATGATTGTCCAGATCTATGTGGATGACATTATTTTTGGAAGCACATGTAACTCAATGTGTGAAGAGTTTAGAGAACTCATGACAGCTGAGTTTGAAATGAGTGCAATGGGTGAGCTGCAATGCTTTCTTGGTCTCCAAGTACAGCAATTGCAAAATGGAACTTTCATTCATCAAAGCAAATATGCTAAAGAACTTTTAACCAAATTTGATATGAATGATTGTAAACCATGCAGCACACCCATGGCAACAAATAAGCTGGTCATGTCTGATGAAAAGGATGAGTTGATTGACCAAACACTTTATAAAAGCATGATTGTGTCTTTATTGTACCTAACTGCATCTAGACCAGACATCATGTTTGCAACATGTGTCTGTGCAAGAAGTCAATCAGCTCCCAGAAAATCAAATCTCATTGCTGTAAAAAGGATCTTCAGATACATAAAAGGTGCTCCCACACTTAGTATCTGGTATCCAGCTAATGGGAACATCAAGCTTTCAGGTTTCTCAGACAGTGACTTTGCTGGATGTCACACCACAAGGAAGTCCACTTCAGGAGGGTGCCAATTTCTAGGTGATTGCTTAGTTTCATGGCAAAGCAAAAAGCAAGCAGCTGTTTCAACATCCACTGCTGAAGCCGAATACATTGCTGCTGCAAGCTGTACAGCCCAACTCCTGTGGCTTCAAAATCAGTTGCTGGATTTTGGTATCACTGCCTTAAAGACACCACTCATGTTGGACAGTCAGGTAGCAGAAAATATCATCAAAAATCCAGTTTCCCATTCAACCACCAAACACATCGACATCAGACATCACTTTGTGAGGGATTGCTATGAAAAAGGTTTGATTTCTCTGCATCATGTCCCAACTAAAGACCAGCTGGCTGATGTGCTCACAAAAGCACTTGATACAGCAACTTTTGAAAGTTTGGTCTCTAGAATTGGGATGCTGAACATGGAATAACAAGCAACATCTTGTTTTCTATGAATAAAGGCAACAAAATGTTTTCATAAAATCAAAACTCCATCCTTAAAAATAGCTAAAATGAAATTTTTCATTAAAATCCTTAAAAGTCTGCCATTAACCACTGATTGTTCAAAAGTATGCTTTACTTCGAAAGTCTGTCCACTGCTGAAAGTCAACCCCTGTTCTCTCATTCCTTTGATAAACTCTGTTGTTCAAAAGCAGTGTCTTATCCACTGTTATACTATCCACTGATAGTGAAAATCATCCACTGCTCTACTACCACTGCCTTCATCAGTCACTTTCACAAAAGTACTGTCCTTCACTTTCACCAGGGGTTGTCACGTGGGCAGTACATATTGGTCAGACTTTTTGTAACGGCTGCCACCTTAGCATTCACTTTCTTCCCTATAAAATCCCCCATTCACCACCAAAACAGGGTTTTACTGTCGAATTGAATTCTTAAAAATTCTCTTCTCAAAGCAGTTTTTCTTCTCATCTCTCACAAATTTCTTCGATCATTCATCTTCAAAATGACAAAATCGAAGTCATCTTCAATACCCTCCTCCAAATCATCATCGAAAACAGCCTCTCAAAAGGCAATCTCCACTGAAATTCCACATAAACCATCTCACAATCTCCTGGGTCTTCTCACAAAACCAGGAACCACAAATGTTTTCGATTCCATCATTGACACCATGGCAAAATCAAAGTACAAAACTTTGTTCACTGTCGATGCACCAATCTATTTGGAAACCCAAAGGGAGTTTTGGAAGAATGCAACCCTTGAAAAACAAGGAGACACTGCAACCACCATACACTCTTCTATAAAGGGTAAAGCTGTCCAAATCACGCCACAATCCATTTCAGAGGTCTTTCAACTCGATGATCAAGAAGGTAAAATTTATTTCACTAAAAACGAGTTGCAAACTGACTTTATTGAGAGAGGGTATGAAGCCACAATGATGAAGAAACTTACCTTACAAAAAGGTTATTTTCCTTCTGCAACCAGATTTTTATTTCATACCCTCCTACTATGTGTTTCAAACAAAACCACTTCTTTCAATGAAATCCCTTTAAAGATTCAAAATCTGGGATATGCAATTCTTCAAGGAGAAAATTTTAACTATTCTCGGAAAATTTTTAAAGATTTGGTTAATAATGTTGAAACAAAATCATTCTTAATGTTTCCAAGGTTTTTAAGTTACTATTTTGCAAAGAAATTCAGTAAGGATGATTTAGCTGTAATAAACCAAGGTGATTCTACTCAAATAAACAGTTTAACAACTGAAACTTTTTCAAGAATGTTAGCACCTTGCAAAACACAAGCAGAGGTGCCTGAGCAGATTTTAGCAGTTACAACTGCTCCTCAGGTATCTGCTGCTGAGCCCACTGCTCAAGGTGATCAAAGCAGCAGCACAACTGTTTTGAAACCCACACCTAAAATCACCAAAAAGCCAACAAAAAGAAAAACACAAAAACCCCCCAAAACCATCAAAAAGGCATCTCTGGAGGATGAGATACCAGAGCTTCTGCCAGTGACAACACAAAAGTCACAAGAAACCACTGCTGCTACTTCCTCACAGCAGCTGGTACAAATATCTCAACCCATAACCGAAACTCCTCCTGCTTCTTCACAAAAAGAACAGGTTGTACAAATAGGGTCTCCACATCATGATGCTCTGAAAACACTCGTTTCTATCATCCACAGCTCAATACCCGGGGCAAATCCACTTTCTACACCACCCTTCACATCCACAATTCCCCCACCAACTAAACTGTTGTTGGATGCAATTGATTTGAACCAGGCATTAACCAGTCCTTCTCAATCACCTATCAAAGAGAATATACCTCAACAACTGACTGGGTCTGATGTATCAATCTCTGCTAACCCACCAACACAACCTGAGGAGGTTAGACCCCTTGAGTTACAAGTAACTCTTGGTGGTAGTCCAAGTGAAGCAGCCACTACAACTGTTGAACCCACTGGTTTACAGTTGGACAGTGGTTACATTAATAAGACTTCCTTGGAGGCAATTCCTTTTATAGCACCTCTGCCAACCACTAGTGGATTTATTTATCCTACTGGCAACATCAAAAGGTTGTCAAGTGTTAAAGGAAGAAGACCCCAATACCAAGAAAAAGGGGCATCAGTGGTTAATGTTTGGAGTATACTCCCTACATCTACCACTGATAAAACCACTGCTAGTGGGAAATCAGATGATCTCATTCACTTGGGTGATGATTTAAAGTACCAGAAATTGACGGATCGCATTGAAAAACTTGATAACTCTGTTGCAGAACTCAAAGATATGCTACAATAGGTGTTACAAGTACAAAAGGTACAATCAACTGCTATTCCACCTCAAGCACCTGCTCCACAAAGGGCACCTGCTACAAATGAGCTCTGGGATTTATTTCAACCTTTTCTCCATCAACAAGCAAAACTAGCAGATCAGCAACATGAAAAACATGTCCAACAACTGCGAAATGCAATGGAGTCAAGGTTCAAGAACACTCAGGCTGATCTGAAGGCTCTCAAAACTCAGCTCTTGCAAACCACTGGCACTGCTCCTCCAACAGTACTTTTCATTGATCAACTCCCAGACGATAATGCCAAAAAGGGGGAGAAAATTCAGGAGTGGAAGAAGAAAGGAATAGATGATGGTCTCTACATTGAACCTGAAAAGGATGCTATGACCAGAAAAATTCCTGTGCCAGATGGTAGTAAGAAGGTTGATGCTACTCAAGAAGCACTTGATGAAGGAGTAGCAAGTGTAAAAAGAGATAGAATGGCAAAGGATATTTCAAGGTGGAATGAGGAGAAAAGAGCTTTCATGGAGCTGTATGAGCAGGGTTGTTCGGGTTCAAAGGATACTAAAAATCCTAAGACAAAAAGGAAGCCTAAGTCCACCTCATCCAGAATTCCAAAGCATATTCCAAAACCACCATCCAAAAGTCATCAGCATCAAACCTCCACCCAAACAGCTGTTGTAACTCCTGCTGTATCAACTACTGCTGGTACCTCAGTAGTTTCAACATCTGTCCTCACTTCAACACACACCACTTCAAAATACACCAAATCCACTGCTTTACCACCATTACCACCAAAAACAAAATCACCTCCTGCCAAAAAGCAGAAGACAGTGGTTGTTACAACATCTGCTGTAATGACAACAGTGGTTGAAACACCAGTTGTTTCAACAACTGTTAGTCAATCACAAACCACTGCCACTACATACACCACCACTGTTCCATCCAAAACATCATCAGCCCCTCCTCAAACAAAAAGGAGAAGGCTAATTCTCAAAGATGATGACTGTGACAACCCTCGAAAATTACATGTAATCCGTACAATTTATTAAATGATAATTAAAGTGCTTGATGACTGTGCTGAATCATTTAACTGCTCTCTGATGACTGTGTTATACTTACATGTGCGTAGTAGCATAATAGTAGTATGCAGAAAACCTGACTAAATAGTCCTGAATATTTTCTTATATGTTAGGAATTTATTTCGTTACAAAAATAAATAAATAAGACACTTTACGGTACAATTAAACACTTTAACGGAACAGTATCCGACCGAACAACCGAACATTACCCGGGACACCAAATATTTGTCAAACACATTATTTAATTTTTGTTGAGCTAGTCATGGTCCCCGTATACCATAACACCCCCTAAAAACATTATAACTAGCATATACCATCACATTACTTACTTTCTAACTAGTAATTGCACCTTAGTTGGAAAAATGTTTCCCTTTACCCACCCCCCCCCCCTTGGCTGAAATCGGTTCACAAGTGGGACCCCCACAACATTTTTGCCATACTCCATATCTTCCAACTTGATTTAATCTCAATATTTTATATGGATGATTGCTTGTGGATCTTGCTATAATATGTGGGTGATCTATATGAAGCAAGGTCTAGATCATAACCATCATTCCACCAAGATCTCTCTCTCTCTCCTCACTACTCTCTCTCTCTTTCGGTCATCCCCCAAACCGAACCCACTCCCCACCATTTCATCATCTATCTCCTCCGTTAACAAGTTCATTCCAAGCTTGAAGTGAGCCATGGAAGGTGCATCTTGAAGGAGCTTGTTTCAAGACTTTTCACCATCTTTTCTTACCAACTTTACACTAGATTCATCCCTAGCTATAAGCTAGTAGTAAGTCCTTTGTTACACTCTTGTTAATCTTGTTTAATCTCGTTTCTATGATCAAAGGGTGTAGTATGTTTAAAATCACTAAAATGTCAAGAACAAATAGATAAATATAAAAGTTTACTTATGATTGATACATAAAGATGAAAACTTGTTGGTTTAAGGGTGGTTAATGTATATATGATGTTTGATCGTCAAACTTTTGATAAACCCGTTGTTCGGATACTTGTTAATACGTTTTAGTAACATTTAAACCACAAAACAGCAACCTGAGTAATGATTTCAGCCGACTTCATCAGGCTGTAAACGGGCCATAACTTAACAAAAAATGTATTTTATGAAGCCTAGATTTATGTGTTATAAAATACGGTTCTAATGGCACCAGAATCGTAATTTTTGGACTTCGTTTACTATTTTTAAAGAACCGATTCGTAACAGCAGCTTAGGCTGAGTTTTTACAGCAATAAATGAGTGTTGTATTTTCTGTTGTAACCAGAGTTTTGTGATGAATCAGACCATGAAATTTCTACAGTAGATGGAAACCGATTCATTTGTAATTATCCCACTGGAATTTCGTAAATCGGACACTCGATGAATTTTTAATAAATTGTTCCGTGGACTGTGGTCAGAAATACATAAATCTGAGTTCAGTTCGGAATATGAATTTTTATAAAATATTGGTAGTGAACCGGACCCCGATATTTTTACACAATAAAATATGGAACGTTTAAGACATCCTGTAAAAATTTGGGAATTTTTGGAATAATTTAACTATTTTATTAAAATGTCCGAAAACAGCCGGTTTTGAATATAAATGCTGAATTGAGATAAGTTGTGACTTGCGTGTCTAAATGTCGAGTATGCCATCCGTGAATGATCTAACATGTTATATATGTTATGTGCATTATCGTATGTTTGATTTTGAGTGGGGAATGGATGGGAAACTTAGATGGGCATAAACCGTTAAAGTGATGCATGTTATGTGATAGATACGTGTAGGAACTTTGTGTTCTATTTGAAGTCACTAATAAACTAAGTGGTAATCGTACTAGGACGTGATTGACCGACCTTGACTGTTAGCTACTTTTGAGAGTCAAACCGAGCAACCGAGGTGAGTTCACACTCTTAAGGCATGGGATTCCCGGTGGGTTGGGAATGGGATTGAATAACTACTCGTACTATCATTACTATTAAACTACTTTTCACCGTCCTCGGATTGAAGGGCACGTACGTAAAACCTGCGTACACTCACACTCGCTACGGTCCTTGGATCAAGAAGGGCACGTACAAACACGACTAGTCGACACATGGGAAGCCCCCACTAATCTTCGCACACATGTTTGGGAAACCGCGATACGGCCACTAATCATCGCACACATGTTATAGAAACCGCGATCCGGCCACTAATCATCGCAAACATGTTTGGGAAACCGCGATACAGATAACTAAGATACTTGGTTTACGAAATGAACAAATGATTCACGAACACTATAACTAAACAACCAACTGTGAATTCACTCAACTTTGTTGTTGACTCGTTGTTACATGCCTTGCAGGTCGTTAGGTATCTATGGAGCTTGCATCGGAGTGGGAAGAGTCGTTGTGGGACATGGACAACTGTGTACCTTGCTAAACATTTGAAACGTTTAAACTTATGATTTGGTTTTAAACTTTATGCTTCCGCTTGTAACTTAAACTATGTTTTGTTTAGACACCAATTGTATTGTGTTGAATTTTACAAACTACTTACATGCTTGTTCAATATGATTGGTGGCTTGATCCTGGTCACGTCACGCCTCCAAGCGGTGGTACTCCGCATGGTGGATTTTGGGGGTGTGACAGATTGGTATCAGAGCCATTGGTTATAGTGAACTTGGTTTTAAAAAGGGGAAAAGCTTTTTGACAAAACCAGACTATAACCTGTACAGTGCTCAACGATCCACAACGACGCTTCGCTCCACGTGCAAGACTCAATATCCTAGGTGATACGGTTTATGTTTATATTACCTACTTGTTAGTTACACGGTACGTTGTTCATGGTATGCATTAGTTAATGTGATAACTGCTATTTGAACCTTGTGTACTTACTCTTTTCTGTCACTCCACACTTACGTACTTACGACACCTTTCTTACGTGTGTCCCTTCGATGTGAAGACCATGAGTGGACGTCTCGACATGACCCAGGGTCAGCTGACAACCTTGATCAACGAACGGATTGCTGAAGCCTTAGCAACCCAAACAGGGAGTCAACCCATGCACCCTCAAACACGCATGGGCACCTTCAAGGCGTTCCTAGAATGCAAACCTCCCACTTTCGACGGCACTGAAGGGACAATCGGCCTTCTACACTGGATCCGGAGAATCGAATATACATTCGAAGAGAGTGAAAGCCCTGCCAGCAAACGAGTAGAGTACGCTACTGGCATGTTGCAAGGGAAAGCGTATTCTTGGTGGAGCGCACAAGTTCGGATGCTCGGATTGGCAGACGCGAATGCCATCCTCTGGAGCGACTTCAAGGATTGGATTAAGGAAGAGTTCTGCCACCTGGACGACATACTGAAACTTGAGATAGAGTATTATGGTTTGAAGATAGAAGGATCAGAGATCGAGGCATACACAAAGAGGTCCAACGACTTGGCTGCCTTATGTCCTAACATGTCACAACCCATATCTAGGCGAATCAAGCTATACCTCAGAGGCTTAGTCCCGGAAATCCAAGGGTATGTAAGTGCGGCCAACCTTCCCACAATCCAGCAAGTCATTCGTTTGGCACACCAGCTCACCGATCAGGCGGTGGAAGAGGGCAAGTTGCCCAAGCGTATTAACGCTACTACTACTGATGCTCCCAGTAACAACAAGCGCAAGTGGGATGGAATTTCAGGCGAGGGTTCTACTCCAGTTCAGTCTCAGTCCCAGCAGCGAAAGACAGATGAACACAGGAACCCCAGTCAGCAGCCTTTTGGAAATCAAGGTCAGGGTAGATACAGGGGAAATCACCCAAAGTGCAATCGATGTAGTTTGCACCACAGCAGGCTGTGCAACAAGGGTCGTTGTCAGAGATGTAGCAAGTTGGGACATGAAGACAAAGATTGCCGAAGCTTACGTCCTGCGAAGCAGAACCGACAACAGCGGCCACAAACTCCCCAAAACCAACAGCAACACCAGCAAGGTAATAAGGGATGCTTCCAGTGCGGTGCTGAGGGTCACTTCAAGAGGCACTGTCCTCAGCTGAATCAGAATCAGAACAACAACCAAGGAAATGAGAACAACAATGGAGGCAAAAACGAGGGTAACAATAACGGCAAAGGTCGCACCTTCGTGATTGGTCAGGCTGACGCAAGGAACGATCCCAACGTTGTGATGGGTAAGTTTCTTCTAGATGATTTCTTTGTTACTGTTTTATTCGATTCGGGTGCCGATACTAGTTATGTGTCCTTAAAAGTTAGTCAAATGCTTAAGCGCACCCCAACACTTTTGACCGCCAAACACACGGTAGAGCTAGAAAACGGTAAAAGTCTCGAGGCCACACACATAGTTAAGGGTTGTAACCTCGTTTTAGCTGGTCAAACTTTCTCTATCGATCTCATCCCTATCACACTTGGTACTATCGACGTCGTTATTGGGATGGATTGGCTATCTCATCATCAAGCGGAGATTGTTTGCAAGGAGAAAATCGTCCGCATTCCTCGTTCTGGTGAAGAACCTCTGGTGATTCAGGGCGATAAGAGTGGTGCTGTTGTAGGCATTATCTCTTTCCTTAAAGGCCCAGAAGTGTTTGCATAAGGGCCACACTGCCATTCTAGCGCTCGTTACTGACACATCAACGGAAGAGAAGAAAATTTAAGACATTCCTATAGTGTGCAATTTTCCTGAGGTATTTCCTGAGGAATTACCTGGTCTTCCGCCTCATCAACTAGTCGAATTCCAAATCGAGCTAGCTCCTGGAGCAGCGCCCATAGCTCAAGCACCTCATCGCTTAGCCCCAACCGAACTGGAAGAACTGTCCAAGCATTTACAAGAACTTTGGAAAAAGGTTTTATTCATCCTAGCTCCTCGCCCTGGGGAGCTTTAGTGTTATTCGTAAGGAAGAAAGACGGTACCTTCAGAATGTGCATCGACTACCGTGAACTCAATAAGGTGACCGTAAAGAATCGTTATCCTCTCCCGCGCAATGATGACTTATTCGACCAGTTGCAAGGGTCGAGCTATTACTCCAAGATTGATTTGAGATCGGGATACCATCAGCTGAGAGTCCGAGAGGAAGACGTCTCCAAAACAGCATTCAGAACTCGCTACAACCATTACGAGTTTCTGGTCATGCCTTTCGGGTTGACGAATGCACCAGCGGTTTTCATGGATCTCATGAACCGAGTATGCATACCTTACCTGGATAAGCTCGTTATTGTGTTCATCGACGATATCCTGATCTATTCTAAGAGTCAGGAGGAACACGAGCAGCATCTACGACTTATGCTGGAACTTCTTCGAAAAGAGAAGTTGTATGCCGAGTTTTCAAAATGTGACATCTGGCTTCGCGAAGTCCACTTTCTAGGCCATGTGGTAAACAAGGATGGAATTCACGTGGATCCATCCAAGGTTGATTCGATCAGGAACTGGCCTGCACCTCATACACCAACAGAAATCCGCCAATTCTTGGGTTTGGCAGGATACTACAGAAGGTTTATCAAGGATTTCTCAAGGATTGCGCAACCTCTCACTTCACTGACTCAGAAGGGTGTCACCTATCATTGGGGTGATGCACAGGAGTCTGCATTTCAGCACTTGAAGGATAGACTTTGTAGCGCGCCTATCCTCTCATTGCCCGAAGGCACAGACGATTTTGTGGGTTACTGCGATGCTTCCATCCAAGGACTTGGTTGCGTGTTGATGCAACGTGACAAGGTCATTGCCTACGCATCACGCCAACTCAAGGTTCACGAAAGAAATTACACTACTCATGATCTGGAGCTGGGAGCAGTTGTTTTCGCGCTTAATATATGGAGACATTACCTGTACGGTACCAAGTGCACCATTTACACCGATCACAGGAGTCTCGAGCATATCTTCAAGCAAAAGGAGTTAAACATGCGTCAACGCCGATGGGTTGAGCTCTTGAACGATTATGAATGCGCAATCAAGTATCATCCGGGCAAAGCCAATGTTGTGGCCGACGCCCTTAGTCGAAATGATACTATACCTAAGCGTGTACATGCTCTACAACTTACCATCCAATCTAACCTTCCCGCTCAGATTCGTGATGCTCAAGTTGAAGCATTGAAGGCAGAAAACATCAGGGCTGAATCCTTACGAGGATCGAGGCAGCGGCTAGAACAAAAGGAAGACAGTGCCTACTATGTAAACGGACGCATTTGGGTCCCACTTTATGGCAACTTACGCGAACTTGTGATGGATGAAGCACACAAGTCTCGTTATTCGGTACACCCTGGTTCGGACAAAATGTACCACGACCTCAAGACTACGTATTGGTGGCCTGGCATGAAAACCCACATAGCAGCCTACGTCAGCAAGTGCTTGACTTGTGCGAGAGTCAAGTTTGAATATCAGAAACCATCAGGCCTACTTCAACAACCGGAGATCCCGAAATGGAAATGGGAGCAAATTTCCATGGATTTCGTGACCGGCATGCCCAGATCTCAACGCAGAAACGATACCATTTGGGTGATCATAGATCGACTGACCAAGTCTGCACATTTTCTGGCTATCAAAGAAACGGATAAGTTTTCTACTCTTGCAGACATTTACCTAAAGGAAGTGATATCAAGGCACGGAGTGCCAACCTCTATTATATCTGATCGTGATGCGCGTTTTACTTCTGAACTGTGGCAAACTATGCACAAATCTTTTGGCTCACGTTTAGATATGAGCACCGCATATCACCCATAGACGGATGGGCAATCTGAACGCACCATCAAAACCCTTGAAGACATGCTCAGGGCATGTGTAATCGATTTTGGTAATGGCTAGGAAAAGCACCTCCAGCTAGTGGAGTTCTCATATAACAACAGCTACCACACCAGCATCCAGGCTGCTCCGTTCGAGGCATTATACGGACGCAAATGCCGATCACCTCTCTGTTGGGCAGAAGTTGGTGACAGCCAAATCACTGGCCCAGAACTTGTGGTAGACACCACCGAGAGAATTGCTCAGATACGACAGCGAATGGCGGCAGCTCGTGACCGTCAGGAAAGCTATGCTGATAAGGGAAGAAAACCACTCGAGCTCCAGGTTGGGGATCGAGTGCTACTCAAAGTCTCACCTTGGAAAGGTGTAGTTCGCTTTGGCAAACGAGGCAAACTCAATCCGCGTTATGTCGGACCATTCGAGGTCACCGATAAAATTTGCAAAGTCGCCTACAGGATGAATCTACCTGAAGAACTCAGTGGAGTTCACAACGTATTCCATGTGTCGAATTTGAAAAAGTGTCTGTCAGATGAGACCCTCATAGTTCCTCTCAAAGAACTCACAATCGACGACCAGCTGCGATTCATCAAGGAACCAGTAGAGATTGCGGATCGAGATGTTAAGATCCTCAAGCGTACCAGGATACCTCTGGTCCGAGTTCGTTGGAATGCTCGTCGTGGCCCAGAGTATACCTAGGAACGAGAAGACCAAATGAAACTCAAGTATCCCCAACTGTTTAAGAAAAACGCAACCACTACTGAGGCTGAAGCTACTGTAGAATTTCGGGACGAAATTCCAAATCAACGGGGGGATGATGTGACACCCCAAGAAAATCAGGAAAACAACGCAACTTAACTAGCTTCCTCAGTAATCACGCGCTAAATTTCGGGACGAAATTCTCTTAACAGGGGGAGAATGTGACAACCCTCAAAAATTACATGTAATCCGTACAATTTATTAAATGATAATTAAAGTGCTTGATGACTGTGCTGAATCATTTAACTGCTCTCAGATGACTGTGTTATACTTACATGTGCGTAGTAGCATAATAGTAGTATGCAGAAAACCTGACTAGATGGTCCTGAATATTTTCTTATATGTTAGGAATTTATTTCGTTACAAAAATAAATAAATAAATAAATAAATAAGACACTTTACGGTACAATTAAACACTTTAACGGAACAGTATCCGACCGAACAACCGGACATTACCCGGGACACCAAATATTTGTCAAACACATTATTTAATTTTTGTTGAGCTAGTCATGGTCCCCGTATACCATAACACCCCCTAAAAACATTATAACTAGCATATACCATCACATTACTTACTTTCTAACTAGTAATTGCACCTTAGTTGGAAAAATGTTTCCCTTTACCCCCCCCCCCCTGGCTGAAATCGGTTCACAAGTGGGACCCCCACAACATTTTTGCCATACTCCATATCTTCCAACTTGATTTAATCTCAATATTTTATATGGATGATTGCTTGTGGATCTTGCTATAATATGTGGGTGATCTATATGAAGCAAGGTCTAGATCATAACCATCATTCCACCAAGATCTCTCTCCCTCTCCTCACTACTCTCTCTCTCTTTCGGTCATCCCCCAAACCGAACCCACTCCCCACCATTTCATCATCTATCTCCTCCATTAACAAGTTCATTCCAAGCTTGAAGTGAGCCATGGAAGGTGCATCTTGAAGGAGCTTGTTTCAAGACTTTTCACCATCTTTTCTTACCAACTTTACACTAGATTCATCCCTAGCTATAAGCTAGTAGTAAGTCCTTTGTTACACTCTTGTTAATCTTGTTTAATCTCGTTTCTATGATCAAAGGGTGTAGTATGTTTAAAATCACTAAAATGTCAAGAACAAATAGATAAATATAAAAGTTTACTTATGATAGATACATAAAGATGAAAACTTGTTGGTTTAAGGGTGGTTAATGTATATATGATGTTTGATCGTCAAACTTTTGATAAACCCGTTGTTCGGATACTTGTTAATACGTTTTAGTAACATTTAAACCACAAAACAGCAAGCTGAGTAATGATTTCAGCCGACTTCATCAGGCTGTAAACGGGCCATAACTTAACAAAAAATGTATTTTCTGAAGCCTAGATTTATGTGTTATAAAATACGGTTCTAATGGCACCAGAATCGTAATTTTTGGACTTCGTTTACTATTTTTAAAGAACCGATTCGTAACAGCAGCTTAGGCTGAGTTTTTACAGCAATAAATGAGTGTTGTATTTTCTGTTGTAACCAGAGTTTTGTGATGAATCAGACCATGAAATTTCTACAGTAGATGGAAACCGATGCATTTGTAATTATCCCACTGGAATTTCGTAAATCGGACACTCGATGAATTTTTAATAAATTGTTCCGTGGACTGTGGTCAGAAATACATAAATCTGAGTTCAGTTCGGAATATGAATTTTTATAAAATATTGGTAGTGAACCGGACCCCGATATTTTTACACAATAAAATATGGAACGTTTAAGACATCCTGTAAAAATTTGGGAATTTTTAGAATAATTTAACTATTTTATTAAAATGTCCGAAAACAGCCGGTTTTGAATATAAATGCTGAATTGAGATAAGTTGTGACTTGCGTGTCTAAATGTCGAGTATGCCATCCGTGAATGATCTAACATGTTATATATGTTATGTGCATTATCGTATGTTTGATTTTGAGTGGGGAATGGATGGGAAACTTAGATGGGCATAAACCGTTAAAGTGATGCATGTTATGTGATAGATACGTGTAGGAACTTTGTGTTCTATTTGAAGTCACTAATAAACTAAGTGGTAATCGTACTAGGACGTGATTGACCGACCTTGACTGTTAGCTACTTTTGAGAGTCAAACCGAGCAACCGAGGTGAGTTCACACTCTTAAGGCATGGGATTCCCGGTGGGTTGGGAATGGGATTGAATAACTACTCGTACTATCATTACTATTAAACTACTTTTCACCGTCCTCGGATTGAAGGGCACGTACGTAAAACCTGCGTACACTCACACTCGCTACGGTCCTTGGATCAAGAAGGGCACGTACAAACACGACTAGTCGACACATGGGAAGCCCCCACTAATCTTCGCACACATGTTTGGGAAACCGCGATACGGCCACTAATCATCGCACACATGTTTTAGAAACCGCGATCCGGCCACTAATCATCGCAAACATGTTTGGGAAACCGCGATACAGATAACTAAGATACTTGGTTTACAAAATGAACAAATGATTCACGAACACTATAACTAAACAACCAACTGTGAATTCACTCAACTTTGTTGTTGACTCGTTGTTACATGCCTTGTAGGTCGTTAGGTATCTATGGAGCTTGCATCGGAGTGGGAAGAGTCGTTGTGGGACATGGACAACTGTGTACCTTGCTAAACATTTGAAACGTTTAAACTTATGATTTGGTTTTAAACTTTATGCTTCCGCTTGTAACTTAAACTATGTTTTGTTTAGACACCAATTGTATTGTGTTGAATTTTACAAACTACTTACATGCTTGTTCAATATGATTGGTGGCTTGATCCTGGTCACGTCACGCCTCCAAGCGGTGGTACTCCGCATGGTGGATTTTGGGGGTGTGACAATGACACTTCACCTGTTCCTCCACAAACATCTTCAAAATCTTCAGCTCTTGTCACAATACCAAAACCTGTTCCTCTCTCTTCAGTTCCAATGTACAAGCCCTTACCTCCTGCAGGTGTTCAATTTCCTCTTGAACTAGCAGCTGTTAGAAATGAAATAAAATCCTTTTACTATGAGGATGACCCTGCCAAAAGGAGTTTGCCATCAATAAAGGGATATCCCTGGCCTAAAAATGTTGATGAATATTTGGAAATCAAGGCCAAGCAAGCAGAGGATATCTCAAAAAGAAACACACAAGGGAAATCTGACAAAGAAATTTCAAGAAATTATCAATATCTGCTCACACAAGTCAGATCCCTAGAACAATTTGCAAAAAATGTCAGTCAACAAATTTCAGAAAGAGCAGCTGAAACTTTGAAGAAAGACTACATTGAAAGCATCATGGATCACAAAAAGTATAAAGGAGAGAGATACATGTACAAAGAATGGACTGTTCCTGAGCTTGAAGATGAAGCTGCAAGAATTCAAAACATGATAACAAGGAAGGTCACTCACACTCCTCCTGACTAGGCAAAGTTTAGAAAGAATGTACCTGACAAACAGGTAGAACTGCAAAGAATGAAAGAGGAACTGGTTGCTGCTGAATATGGAAACAAAAGACAAATTGCCAGATGGAAAGAAGATGTAGTCAGGGCCACCTACAAAAGGTTGGAGGAACTAAGAAAGAAAGACCTAAATGTTCCTCAAAAGCCTGACTATTCTAAAGTAGAGGTTTCTAAAAGACCACCAAAGCTGCAAATCAAAAGAACCACTGCTCCAGCTGGTGCTGCCATCTACAAAAGAAGGAGCAAAACCAGTTTAGTATGGAAACAATTCAAGATCTATTAGCTGGAGATGCCATTGTAAAAGCAGGCACGAAAGTAATGATAAAAGAAGATCTTGAATTGGAACAATCTGCAAGTGCTGCTCAGCCAGTCATGAACAGGCCAGCCTCACCAAATACTTCTGCAAATAAACATCTTCCAAGAAACCCACCAGGCTCAAAAATACAAAAGTGGGAAACTGACAAACAGACCTGCGTATTGACTTTGCTCAGGTCTGGTGGAGAAGTGGAGAAAATATCAAGGGAACAAGCTCTTGGCCTGAGTCTTGAAGATTTGCAGGATCTCCTTGATCTTCCACTTAGCAGGGATGATGAAGATACAGATGCCCTAGACTTTGAATTACAATTTAAAGGTCAGATAAGGGAACTGTTGATGAGGCAATAAAGTCTTCCACAAATAATGAAGAGTTTTGGCATTATCTGTTCCAGGGGGAGATTGTTGGGATTGAACCCTATCAGAGGAACAGATAATTAAAGCCAAAACTGGATCAGAGCAGTGGATCCAGAATAAGCAGACGATTACAGTTGGTTCATACAAATCTCTCCCCTTGAAAGTGGTTTCATATCTGCTGACCTCCTATCTGCTGATCTTACTAAGTGCTGACCTACAACTGCTGCCTTGCATCTACTACCCAATGTCAAAGACTGATGGAAGAACAAAGCTCTGCTGATTCAATCTACTGCCTTGAGTCAAGTACTGCTGATCCGGACAAGCACTGCTGGGTTCACAGCAGTGGAAGGATGCAGCAGCTGTTTAAGTGTCTTTTATGTAATGAATTGTAATAGCAGTAGTTAGTACATCAGTGTTTGTATTGATCAGAGGTTAGAGTTTGTTAGGAGGTTAGATGTCACTTTCATGGTGACGTCAGCTAAGATGCTCAGTGGTTTGCAAGTGCCTATAAATAGTTCAGTACTTTGTACTGTTCTATCAGATCTTTTGCAACATCGTCTTCTTTGCACGAACAAACTACTGAGCTCTGGCTGAGGGGGAGTTTGCATTCATTCATCAATCATTGTAATCGTTGTTGAAACAAATTCAATCTTTCGATTCATTGTGAAAAGATGTTTGATTAAAGTATTACTCTCGTTTGATTGTATGCAAAGTTTGTTTTCATCATAATTCCGCTGCACAACTCTTTCATTTTCATCTTAATTTCAAACGAAAATACAATCAAAAACAAACACAGATCCAACAAAAAGTCGTGTGTTTTCGTAAAGAGATAAAGTTAACATCTCCAAGCGGAAAACACGTCACCATTTATGGCGAAAAAGGAGGCAACCCCATAGTGTGCTCAATGTTGAAAGCTCACAAACTTATGAAGCGAGGATGCAAGGCATTTATGATATACGCGAATGAGCCCGAGAAAGAATCACGGAAGATTGAAGATGTACCGGTAGTACGAGATTATGAAGATGTGTTTCCGGAGGATTTACCGGGGATACTGCCTGAACGGGAAGTAGATTTTGGGATTGAATTGATTCCGGGCGCAAAACCCATAGCAAAGGCCCCGTACTGACTCGCACCGTCGGAATTACAAGAGTTGATGTCCCAAATTCAAGACCTGCTTGACAAGGGATTCATAAGGCACTATGTATCGTTGTTATATTAAATAACGAACTCACACACGTTATGTTATATAGTTTTAATTTTGTAAAAGGTTTAATGAACCCCTAATTTCAATGTATTTGAAATCATAATTACCCGTTTATCTTCATAAACTATACGAAAACCGTTAAATAATAATAAGGGTGTTACATAACGGTTGTGGCCATGGCTCTATACTCAGCTTCCGCGGATGACCGTGATACGATAGATTTCTTTTTGGATTTCCAAGATACGGGGGCGCCTCCAAGGAGAAGTAGATATCCGGTCCTTGATCTTCTGGTGATAGGACAACTGAGCCAATCGGAATATGTGTACGCAACAAGGTTGCTTCCCCCTTTCTTGGGAAGTAAAATCCCTTGACCAGCTGTGGCTTTTAAATATCTAAGGACTCTTAAAGCAGCATCAAGATGGGTTTGACGAGGGTTAGCCACGAATTGACTTAGAATACTGACAGAGTGTGCAACGTCGGGACTTGTGGCTTGGAGATAAAGCAGTCTTCCAATGAGCCGGCGATAATGACTGGCATCAACACGGTCTTCTTCTTCCCTATGCCCAACTTCAGATTTTGTTCCATGGGCATAGGACTGAGGCGACAACCAAGCATTCCTGTGTCTTCAAGAATGTCAAGAGTATACTTTCTTTGGCTGAGAACCATGCCTTCTTCTGTTAGAGCAACTTCGATTCCCAAAAAATATTTGAGATTTCCAAGGTCTTTGATGCTAAATCGTTCATTCAAGAAGGACTTTGTCTCGCTTATTTTGTTGGCATCATTTCCAACCAAAATCACATCGTCTACGTAGATTAGGACTGCAACATATGTCTCTCCCCTTTTAAATATGAACAAGGAGTGATCCGCCTTGGACTGTGTGAATCCGCCTTCGAGGATGGCCGAAGTGAATTTGTGATACCAATTTCTCGAGGCTTGTTTAAGACCATACAAGGATTTTCTCAAGCAACACACTTTGTTTCCCTTTTCCTTCTCAAAACTTTGTGGTACCTTCATGTAAATTTCTTCATGTAAGTCTCCATGGAGAAATGCATTGTTTACATCCAACTGATGAACCAACCAATTCTTCTTGACTGCAACGGCCAGGATAGTTCGAACTGTAACTAACTTTGCAACAGGAGCAAAGGTGTCATGAAAGTCAACCCCTTCTAATTGTGTAAAGCCTAACCAAACGAGCTTTGTATCTTTCAATGTCTCCATTTGGTTTGTACTTGATCTTGTACACCCATTTGGAATCAATGGCCTTTTTCCCTTCAGGCATCGTCAAGAGTCCATGTTCCATTCATTTCAAGGGCCTCTATCTCTCGTCTCATAGCCGCCCTCCAATTTTCATTCTGCATGGCTTGATTAAATGTTTTGGGCTCATCGTTAAGATCGATGGCCGATAAGAAAGCTTTGTGAGAATTTGAAAATTTATCATAAGAGCCATAATGAGACATAGGATGTACCGTCGAGGAGCGTTGATCAGGGATGGATGGTGCATGGTCGACGGACGGTGGTAGTGTAACGTTATACCCATCAAGGCGCTTGGATCTTACCCTTTCTCTTCTTTCTCTAGCCACTGGTTCGGGTTCGGTTTCACCCGTTTGTGGGGGTTCAGAATGCATGGGTTCTGTGAGCTCGATTTCATTGGTTTCAATTGTAACACCCTTTTTATAATAATGAGATTACTTAATATATTACATGAGTTTATACTAAAAATCCCAATTTACAAAAGCTTTTCGATTCGAAATACCAAACATGATCATGTTAAGTACAAAACGAAAGTTTAAAGTAACTTATACTAGTCAACTACCGACTAGTTTAAAATCTTAAGACATGGTTAACAATTCATTTACATCAAAATCATTGTCTAAACAAAGTTAATTTGACGCGGAAGCTACAAAATACGTGTTCGGTTCTTCTACATTGCTTGACCGCCATCCGGAGTCCCACCATAGTCACCTAAGGTCAAAACCACTAAAAACATTAGTTTTGGCATTGACATAATATGTATAAACAAGTTCCAGCATTAATTTAATAAAAGAAAATAAAAACTCTGACTTTGATCCTCCCGCGTGTCGCGGCAAGAATCATGAAATCCGTCGCGACTCGCGACGGCTTCCGCGTGTCGCGGGGGTATTCATGTGTTCCTCCGCGTGGCGCGGGGGAACCCTTTTTCCAGCAGGTGCAGGTTAAATCCTGCATTTTTGCCCAGCTCCGAAAATCATCAAAATCCTAACTTTAACCGGCCATAACTTTTCACTCGCTAGTCCGTTTTAACCGATTCTTTTTCCTATGAGTCCGTAATAAAATTTCGGATTCAACCATGTCAATTTCACATCACGGAAACCGAGATACCGACAATTGGTTCACAATTTCCTTATTTCAATTATCCAACCCATTAGTGTAAGTGCATAGCACCTCTTTTCCATTCTTAAGACCTTTTAGACATAATTACCCAATTTCCCGGGCTCACATACTTGGTGTATTCGCGCCAATTCCATGGCTTTGCGTTTCCTTTGGGGCTAAATACTTGTTTCTTCGGAATTCAAGCATTCCGTTTCAAACAACCCTTTTCATTTAACATTTATTGTTTGACCCATATTCCGGGTTCTTATACTTAGATTAATATCACCAAATCATTGGTATGGTACAATTCATCATTTAACGAGGTATAAGACTTTCAAGTCTCTACTCTCGTGATTCTTTTTAAAGACATCATTTTGACCCGTTTGGCTATTTAGTGAAAACCATCACTTCCTTGACTAGCCAAACTAAATTCCAAGTCTTTACTTTGACTCGTTTGATGGTCGAGTGTACTCCGCCACTATAACAACGCATCAAACGCATCCATTACACTACAACATCATTCACACAACAACAAAACTAAATATTTACACATAATTTAACGGGGCTTAAGCCACGTACCTTCAAAGCACACCTTTTCCGCGGGTATCACTTCCGGCGTGTCCACTTGACGTTCCGGATTCCTTGCCTAAAGAGTTCAATTCATAACAAGATTAGAACTCTTTCATAAGCTTTAACGCATTATTTCTTAACATATTCAAATCTGCGTTTTACCCAACTTTTAACAATTTAACCCTCTTTTAGGCATTTTATCAAACACCTAGCGGGTCAGATTTTTACATGATCTAAACCAAGTTCATGACTTGAGTTTATCATCCTAATTAACTTCAATTAGACTACATGTCTATATGTTAACATCAACAACTTAGAGTTTCCTCATAATTTCAGTTTACACTAGAACAAGAGTTTTAATCCTAGTGTTCATCAAGTTCTACTAACATACTAATCACCCACTATGGTGATTTTGATCTATACAATTATCATGCAAGAATTTGACAAGAAACCGTCTAGGGTTTGTCCCTAAACCTTATATTACTTCCAATTTCATGTTTACAACACATAATCAAGCTCTACACTCGATTTCAATCACATGCATGAACTTTGAATCGAATGAAAATGACCTAATTCAACATACCTTATGATCCCCTTGACGAGGTGATCACGATTCCATGTTCAGATTTCGATTTTAGCTTGATTTAGGCCTTCAATTGAGAGTTTTAGTGGAAGTTAGGGTTTTTGAGAGTGGGGGTCGCCCTCTCCTGCCTTGATCGATCCAGGAACTCCAAAATGGAGTGTTTGGATTTTTTTTATTTTACTAATATTAGTAATTTAAGTTTCAATTTTAACAACCTAAGTCCCTCCACTCTTATTTAGTTTATATCTTTGGCCTTTTAACTCTTTCATGTGTTACTACAAGACTCCTAACTAACTGGGTCATTTATCCTAGTTAGCTTATTCTTGTTTATTTTACACTTTATAATTCTAATATAAAGTCTTGTATTTTCGGGATGTTACATCAATGGGTTCAATGGGAGCGGTTTCAGTGAGTTCAACGTCAACCCCTTCCTCATTTAGCTCTGCTTCTATGCAATCATCATTTTCTATATCATTTTCAGTGGAATTAGGCTCATTGTTTTTAGCTGGACTTTTGTTATAATCTTCATAATACCAAGGTGGGAAGCTGAAGACCCCATCATTTTTGTCTAAGCATTGGGTTCCATTGTTTTTGTAAGGAAAAATATTTTCAAGAAACTTTACATCCCTTGAAATGATGATCTTATTTCTTTGTGAATAAAAAATCTTGTAACCCTTCGTTCCTATAGGGTAACCGAGAAATACCCCTGGCTTCCCCCTTTCTTCCAGCTTGTCTCTGTCTGTATCTGTGTTTCTGTAGTAAGCGAGACAGTCGAAGACTCTCAGGAGGTCAAAGTCGGGTTTTTCTTGGTGACCAAACTCATATGGAGTTTTATTGTTTATGACTTTGGAGGGAAGTCGATTGATGATGTGGGCAGCGGTCAGGATACACTCCCCCCAGAATCGTTTTGGGAGATTAGCCTCAAACCTAATCGAACGGGCCGTTTCAAGGAGATGTCGGTGCTTCCTTTCTACGACACCGTTTTGTTGAGGCGTATGTGGGTAGGTGGTTTTTAGGAAAATGCCACATTCGGCATAAAATTTGGTCATTCGGTTAGAGGTGAACTCCCCACCGTTATCACACCGGATGCGTTTTATGTTTTTGGAAAATTGAGTTTTGACAAATTGATGAAAGTAAATGAGACAATCGCTCGCCTCGCTTTTATGTTTCAATAGGAACACCCAAACCGCCCGACTATAATCATCAACAATGGTAAGGAAATATCTTTCCTGAGTGAGTGAAGGCGTCCTATACCTTCCCCATATATCGTAATGTAAAAGTTCAAAGCAATCCCCAGTTTTAATAGAACTAACAGGAAAGGGCAATCTTTTATGTTTAGCTTTAACACAAGAATCACAAAAGTACGTATTGGTTTTTGAAGGAAGACCAACGAAATCAAAACGTGAAAGTTTTTCTCGTGATGCATGTCCTAAACGTTTGTGCCAAACATCTAGAGTCACCATCATAGCTCTTCTTTCACTACCCACCATGTCCACCTCGTAAAGACCATTTTTGCACTCACCTGCTCCAATCAATCTCCTCGTTGTCAGGTCCTGCATGATACAAAAAGTAGGGAAGAAGGTTACTGAACATTGCAAATCTCTTGATAGGCGGCTAACAGAAAGAAGGTTGCATGTGAACTTGGGAACATGCAAAACATTCTTTATTTTTAAACCATTTGGTAAGATGCAAGTTCCCTTTCCTTCTACTGGGATTAAAGATCCATTTGGAATGGCAACTGGCATCTCATTCGATGCCTTTGCTTGGTTATCAAGCCATTCTTTTCTATGTGTTATGTATTCCGAAGCACCCGAGTCGACGATCCACTTATCTTCGCGGTTAACTTTTCCTGCGAAGCTGTCCGTCAGCGGTGTTTGTGACAGTCCCTTGTCTCCGAACATACTCAGGAACTGCCGGTATTGTTCATTATTCAGCCCCGATATTAGGCTTTCTTCGACACACGCTGCCTTGGGGATCATCTTCTCAATTTTACCTTTTTCGGGCCACCATTCCGGGTACCCGATGAGTTTGAAACACCCATCACGCTTATGGCCGTCTCTTCCGCAAAAATCACAGTGATCAGCTTTGTCACTGGCCATGTGTATGGTGATCGGCTGTTTTGATTGAGCGTGTTAAAGACACCGCTCTGATACCATAAAAAACTCTTGGTATATTATTTCTTGATTATGATAACAAGCAAAGACAATACATAAATAAGAAAAGATGGGAACATAAAAAAAGAAACAATATAATGGTGGCGGAAGACTTGGCAGAAGACTAGGCATGATGATGGGCAAGAGATAAGGAATAAAATATGGTAAATATTATCCCACAATATAAATTACATTTTATTCGACTTATATAATACACAGTTTTATTCAATCATTTCAACTAGTGCAACACACAAGCTTTTTTTAAGAAATAATTTTTTTATCACTTAATATATAAAACTATATTTATTCAACCCGTGTAACACTCGGGTTCTAACCTATTATATTAATATAATTAGTTAGTAATTGTTGATGGACCATATTACCGTTATTAACTAATTAGGTTTCCCCTTAGATATATAAGAAGATTACTAGAGAGGGAATAAGGTTAGACTCTCATAACATCAACACACAAAATCGTCTCCCCTCTCTCCATATTACGAAGTCCTAACCCTAGATTTCGGTACTACCATCAAGAACATACATCCAAACGGGAACCAGATCAAGCTGACAACTATGTCGAACTCTATGGCTGCGTTCCTGACTGGATTCTCTGTTGGCCTGTCTGCCGTAATAGGTATGATTTACATGTTTCCCATTATGTTTAAACAGAACGGATCAACAAAATGTTCCCATTATATTTTATTATTAGATAGGTTTTTTAGGCCTAGACGTGACTTGCATCTCATCCATTTTGGTAGTATATCCGTGTCGGTAACGACAACCTAATGATCTGGGATATCAAAAATCACCAATTTGTTCATTTGTTATACAACGACAACGGCATGAATTGGATATTCGATCTCGTCATTTAAATCCATTTAGAGAAACATATCATCATTTTGGCACATAAGTAGCATAGATAAGGATGCTAAGGTGGATGTGTGGGCACATCAAGATGGATAAGATAAGAAATGATGTCTTTGAGATAAGATAGGCAAGTTAAGAGGAGGTGACGACCATGGTTAGAACTATGGAAACGCTTACTGTGTAGGGGAGAATGAGTAGAGGCAAATCGAAACTGAGTTAGGAGTAGCAGATTAGGCAAGATTTATTACATTTGCATCTCTCTCTAAGGACAGTCAAGAATTGGAGTTTGTGGAGACGGGGATTTAAGGTTAAAGGCTTTTAGGAGTAGGGTAGGGTTTGTTTTTTGTTTTTTGTTTTTTTCTATTCTCGCCTTACGAGTTTAGTTTCTTAGTGTTTTTGGGTGGTCGTTGCATTTTCACTTTTTTGCGTGTTTTTCTTGACGTCGTACTTGCATGCTATATACATCCTAATTTGAATTTTATGTGTGGTTATAACTTTGGAGCTTTTATTATATGACGTGTAGTACTGAACATATGCCGTGTATCATAACAAGCTTTCAGTTGGCATATAGCAAATATGAATCTAATAGAAAATCTTGTCAAATAAACCCATTTAGAGGAAAAGAAAACAAATATATAAAGACCGTTAGATCTAGGAGGTCTTGTTAAAGAGATCACAAGCATTGAAATCACTTATTATGTAATATCGAAGAAATCCTTATTACAACATCAGTTACTGTTTGTGATCGAGAATTCCTTATCACAACATCAATTACTGTTTGCAATCGGTTCTTAGTCGTGCCTGACCACGAGAATAACCATCTCTGGCCAAGACATCCTCTTTATAGCTTTGCTCTCGTGGTCAGGCACGACTATTTCAATATTAGAATGGTAAAGGAGTTATGCCTGTCCACAAGAATATCAAACAATAGAAACCAACCATTATCGAGTCTAAAAGGCAATAGTACTGGTATAATCCGATCAAAATGTTAAAGATTTCATATTCAAGTACAAATTGGAGAAACATGTTAAAGTTTTTGAAACCACTCCGTTTGAGCATTGCAATTTGCACCCATCTTCACAATCGATACCTGCAACACGTTATATTCGTCTTTACTTCCATGCGCGTAAAAATAAATAAAACTCATATGCATGCAGTGTAATAGCTTAGCCGGTATAACAAAAATCACACAATCAGCTTACCAGAGCACACACGATGTTTTCACTTTTTGTAGAGTATGTCATAGTGACCAGGTCGGTATAACAAGACGATGAACGGGTTTGGTTCAGAACCAGTCTCACTAGTACTAGCGTTTGC
Source organism: Helianthus tuberosus (assembly GCA_030545235.1). NCBI lineage: Eukaryota > Viridiplantae > Streptophyta > Magnoliopsida > Asterales > Asteraceae > Helianthus > Helianthus tuberosus. Next base: position 36,887,789 of record CM060430.1, read on the forward strand.
ACCATCTGCGGGTGTGGGAACAAAATCATGATGGTTCACACTCACACCGCCCTCCTTTTCACATGAGCTACGGTCTAGATATACAACACGAATGGGTACACCCAATGCATCACACAATGCTGTGATGTGCACATGGTCACTTTCTTCGCCCATGGGCTCCACTGACGTCTTGCAAAACTTCCATATTTAAGAAAACGTACTTCAGTAAGTAACAACTATGCATTTAAAGATATTAATATCAAATTTTGGTTTAATACCGTACCCAATAAAAAATCATAAATTTCAAATATACACGCATCATATTATATATACTATAAATATGTTGTCACATCAACCAACTTTTGCCCCTCAACTTTTATAATAAACAACTTTAGCTCCTCAACTTTTATAATGACATGTTTAGCCCCCTTAACTAAAACATCAATCAACTTTAACTCTCGCAATTTGCTTATCTACGTTTCTAACCCGCGTAATCCACGAGTTTGATATTAAACTCTTTTGATTGGTTAAATATGATATTACGCAAGTTTTCAGGGGTATATATGAAATTTCCCCGTAAAACAAAGCCATGAAATTGGAGTTTTAAGTACAGAACCAACCTGCTCTACGGTTGTATTTGACAAGCCAAGTATGAAAGGTTCAAAGAATTCTGAGCGTTTCTTGATTTCTCCAGAGGTGACGAATCTAAAAAACATCACAACTACAAAGTGGACAAATCATTAAATAATTGGTAATTAACATAATAGGTGGTTATTAACATAATAGGAAAGGTATAAATTTTTCCAAATTGCCAAAACTAACCATAATCAGATACACACTGATCGCGACTTCTTGATACGAGTTCATCATGACTGAAAAAGAAAAGAGATTATTTCAGGCTCACAAAAACACTTCAATCCATATTCTGATAGAGACTGAATCTAAAAGAGATGATGAAAAGTAAATCTGTAACTATTTTGATAGAAGAAGAAGACAATACAGGATAATATCCACCGAAGTGGCCCAGGGCTAAGCCCTTCTCATGCACAAGGCAATGAGCCTAATTACTAACTAATTCTCTTCCTACCTTCTATAATGACTAATGTCTTATTTATAGAAGTAGTAATTACACTAACCCCCTCCTAGAATAGACAAATGACAATTAACTATAAACTAGATTATGATTCCTATCAATACTCCTCCCTTCAAAACAGTCTTGTCCTCAGGACTGGAATCGACTGCGACGTCCGGTGGCCTAGGCTGCCCATGCACGACCCATAACTGCCATATAGCCGAAAACGTCAATCGCGTCCCAATGAGAGGACGCTGAGACAAGGAACTCTTTCCCCTGTCAAACGGAGCTTTTCCCTTCTCACACAAGTCCAAATCGGAGAAAATCAGACCCACAACCATTGTTTGCACCACACCTTGGCCCGGATCTGGATAATCCCGGCCCAAAACTGGTGTTCTGTTTAAACCAAGGCCCACCACTGTTCCTGAGCCCACTTTTTCATGTAAATCCACCGTCACCACCCTAGGTTCCCTAAAGTCTGAGAAACGTGAAACTGGAGAACTAATCGACATCAATTGTTCATGCTTACTCCAGCGTTCTTCAGATCTGGCTATGAGTGCCTCCAATTGATCTGCCAGAGACGGAATACCACTAGACAAATCTCCATCGCAAGCAGATTTGGGACCAAAATCCCAATCCAAAGCCGATTTAGGAGGAGAATATGTAAATGCCTCACCGGAAAACCCCGATTCCGACGAACCATCGCCGGTCTTCATCTCTTGCGACTTCATCCAAGCCAAAACGAACCGACGGAAGTCCTTCCGATCTGCAGTTAACGCGGAGAGAGAAGCCTTGATCTCAGTGACATCCGATTGAAGTTGTTGAATCTGTTGCTCATGAACATCCAATCGAGAATTCTGATCCTGAGCATCACATTGCGAGGTTTGATTCATCATGATTGAATCGGAATTTGGAAGAACACCTGATGAAACGGATCTGGAAATTGAATTGGATGAAAGCAGAAACAGAATTCGAATCAGAGATTGAAATCAGAGAGTGAATCGATTGGAGATTGAAACTCAGATCGATTGAAAATCTGATATAAAATGATATCTGAAATCGAATTGGATCTGAGAGCACAGATCTGAAATCGAATTGGATCTGGGATCACAGATCTGAAAATTGAAGATAGAGCTCAAATAGAGATGTGATCGATTGAATTGATGATCGAGTGATGGCAGAGCAGAAGCGGCAGGTCGGACCAATGATAGAGACTGAATCTAAAAGAGATGATGAAAAGTAAATCTGTAACTATTTTGATAGAAGAAGAAGACAATACAGGATAATATCCACCGAAGTGGCCCAGGGCTAAGCCCTTCTCATGCACAAGGCAATGAGCCTAATTACTAACTAATTCTCTTCCTACCTTCTATAATGACTAATGTCTTATTTATAGAAGTAGTAATTACACTAACCCCTCCTAGAATAGACAAATGACAATTAACTATAAACTAGATTATGATTCCTATCATATTCAGACAAAGGCATTTCAGTTTTGCTTTTATTAAATTATTTGAAGAAATATGAAAAAGTTAATCCCCAAACCTTATAGAAGGCTCATTCCCTTGAAGAACACTATCCAGCTGCTCGATAAACAACTGTTTGGAACAAGATCTAAATATATCAGGCTTTTATATGTTAAAAATTCAAATACAACTGGAATGTTCCACACACGCGTTGCGGCGGGTAGGCTTTTAAACATCGAGACGTAGATGAAGAAAGCTTACGGGTACGATAAACATTATTGCTGTCCAAATAAATGTTAAGAAACACAAAATTGAACTTAAAATTAAAAGAAGTAAAAATTTGAACATATGAAAAACCTTAACAGTAGCATTTAAAAATTGTTTAGTTAAGAGAAAGTTGAAAAAAGAAAATAATTTTAGTTAGATTAATTTTATGTATGCTAAATATGAAAAAAAAAAAAAAGAACTTATAATAGTTTAATTAATTTTTATCTGAATAAATTGGATAAAACCTAAGAAAAAAAATGTATTACTAATATTAGAGATAAATGCAATTTGTTTACATAGTAGAATCCGTAATTTTGTATGAGAAAATAAAGGAAACATAATATATTAATAATCAAGCTGAAATTGAAAGGAACTATTTATATATAATATACAAGTACTACTTTAAAATAAATAATTATGACATTTTTACCTTTGTGCACACAGATATTGTTCTTTAACATATATTGGTATTTTGGTAACTGAATTACATTAGCCGTCATTAAAGAATGGATTCATTATGCATGGAAACTTACTGAGAAAAAATCTTCAAATGTGAAGTCAGCATAACCTAAATCCTGAAGGGTCTTTCTGCATTTTTCCACATTTGCTTTAACGTGCTCGACCTCTGCTTGGTCTTGCGATTCAAGAATATGTTCCTTTTATGCATAGAATGAAAATATAACTCTTCAGACCAACAAATGGATGCAGATATTAGGATAAGAGAGAAAAATGAAATGAGCATACGAGATAAGAGAACATAAAACTCCGAAAGAAACAGTTCCCATCTCCACGCGTTCGTCTAATGGCGGCATATTTTTCACTCAGCACCTGCATACAAGTACAAGTCAAATTTCAATGCAAAAAAATATATATATATATTAACATGAAACACAAAGAGTAAAAGTAACCTTTATTTTCTCCAGTAAAATAGGGCTTCCAGACTTATACTCAGCTTCTAATGAAGAGAGAGGTTCCTGTAATGACACGAATAAAATGTTTAAACTAAAAAGTATACTTAGCACAGAGCTCATCGTATAATAAAAACAAGAGTAAAATGACATTTTCGCCCTTGAGGCTTGGCCAGTTTTCCAACATTCGTCCAAAGGTTTGTTTTTCCGAATCTGGATCCAAAAGATTTGAACATTTTCATCCAGCTCGTTAACTCCATCCATATTTCTCACGCTAAGTCGGGTATTTCCGTCTTTTTTGTTAGCTTAAATGGCAATTTCCAAATTGCCCTTTAAGTACATTATATGCTAAATGCTTGTACATAAAGTGAAAAAGACCGAATTGGCCTTTAAGTTAACAAAAAGGACGGAAATACCCTTGACTTAACATAGAAAAATGGATGGAGTTAATGAGTCGGATGAAAAAGGCAAGATTTCAAACCTTTTGGATCCAAATGCGGAAAAACAAACCTTTGGACAAACGTCGCAAAACTAGCCAAATCTCAAGGACGAAAATGGCAATTTACTCTAAAAACAAAATAATCCTTGAACCAAACAAGCAAAAAACACCACACCGGAAAGCGTTACACCATGTATTCATAGAATATAATATAGTGAATATACAAAATATAAACTTGATAACGACTTCCAAAAGGATACTGCAAACAGCCATGTATATTAAGAGAAATTTGTAAACATAGACACCACTACAAAGGGATTTATTTATCAGCGATAAAAAACCTTTAAACAGTTATTTTTATATTTACCTTATCACCAACAAACGGAAACCTAGCTGCATCTTGTTCAAAAATTGCAGACTGTTGTTGCATAACATCACTATCCTTGTAATTGGACCAATCATCATCAGCTTCATAATCTATGTTGAATGCGGTGGACTCTGATTCAGATTCCACAGGGATCTCATCATGATTCTGCATCTTTTCCAGCAACAACAATACTGCAGGAATTGTTTTCGTTTATGTGGTTGCTTTCACCTCTGCCAAGAACCTGCTAAAAGTTAAAATATGCAAAGAGAACGGTTACATTATATATCTAGAAAGATAATGATAAGTTAATGACAAATATAAAAGGAAATTAAATGAGTATATTTGCTTAAAGTTAATAGATGAAGAACACTCGTTAAAGCAAAGATATAATTGGCCCGTAGCATTACAACTCAAACAATGCTTACCCTCTAATGCTCGTTTAACTAGACCATCTTAGGTAGAAATAGACGACATGTAGAACATTCAAGCATGAAGGCGGTAATAGTGGTATATCCCTAAGAGCTTCTCAAATAGAAGCCCTAAGAACGCAGTCAGGTTACACCTGCCAGGCATTTGCCCCATAGTCACCAAATTCGCGGTTTGCTCCGATTTGGGTATGTGGTTTTAGTTTGCGATTCGCTAGATGGGACGAATTCGGTACGGAGGGGGGTAGGTTCATTTCGGTAAGATCCGGTACGGTGTACCACTGAGTCTCGATATACAAAAATTAAAACAGAAATTACTATATTCGTTAATCCATATACCAAAATCCAATATTCATATTACCAAATAGAAAACATAAACATAAAGTTCTAAAATTCTAATCTAGAAAACATGAAATTGGCCGATATTTATATATGATTCTGTTATAATTTCTGTGTAAATTCTTTTTGGAAATTGGAAGAATTAAGGAAATGAATCGTCGCTGGTTATACATATTCTGGGGATTTTCCCGCTTGCCTCTTTCCCGCCAATTTTATACGTACCCACAGTGAAGGTACGTATTAAAAACGAACCAAAAAAACATACCCCAAAACGAATTGAACGCTGAATTGAAACCCTAAATTCGCAAATTAGGAAGCAAATTGGGTTGTATACGTATTCCGTATGGTACGAAACGTACCAAGTCGATGTACGCTGGTTGGCCAGCGAATTTGTATACGTATTCCACATCCCTCACAGCCAAAAACGTCCAGAACTCCAGATTGAGGATGCTCTAAGAAGCAACTAAAAGGAGACACAATTACGACAGCAAGCCCAGCATGTTGAGAGCTCACAGCCAAACACGCAAACAGCTTGAACGACCATCATGGTTGACTACATGACTTCACTCGTGTTCTTGTGTCCGTGTGTTATTTGTCAAGTATTACTTCTAATTATTCATATAATCCATTAACAAAACACATCAACAATACTTCTTAATCTGTTTGACTAACGGCTCCTTACTAATTCAGTAAACTTCATAATCACAAACGGATGAGTATGATATCAATATCACATCCATAGGCATACGATACCACATTCATCATTAGATAATTACATCAAAAATCAGAAATAAGTTTAAAAAATCTAATAAAACTAAAAAAAACAACTATGCAGAGTACAAATTACACAACAAAACCGAATACAACTAAACAACAAGATGAATTCAGATTATCACAACACAAAATTCCAACTATGCCCTAATTTTAACAAATAATTCAAAAGCATCAACCCTGTTTTAAACAGAACAAAATATGTAACCTACAAAACCCTAACTTCAGTTAAAAATAGAAAATTACGAACTTATGCATATAATTCCACATTTATCATCCATCATAAAATAACTACATAATAAAATAAAATAAAATAAAAAAACACTAAAAAAAAGTTGAAAATCAGGTAAAAACAACTACAAAACTGATCCGCAACGAAAGAACAAGATGCATTAATATTATTACAAGACAAATTCAAACAAACACCCAAATTTTGACGGAAAAATGAACATGAAATGTAACGTGTAACGTACAAAACCCTAATTTGAGTGAAAATTGGAGAAATTCGAACCTGTAATGTGAAGATCTGAAGATGACGATGAAGAACCGATCAGAAATTAGAGAAATTGAGAAGATGAACAGCAGAAATTAGCGCAGATGATCCATGATGAGTTGTGAGTAGAGTAGTTAATCGAAGAGAATGATGTGATGATTGACGTACGATTGGCGGCTTTTTAAACACGTTCGACCCGGCCCGTATCTCGGTATCCGAGCGTGGAGTGGTTTGTGAAGTGTTAATATTATATTATTAAAGTACAGTTTCAGTCCATGTTGTTTACATCTGCTCGCAGGTTCACTTCATATTTCAAAAAAATCAACACTTCAGTCCCTGACGTTGTCAATTTGATTCAATTAAACCCCTGCACCAAACAGCCATCAATCAACCGTTAGTTGACCAGGGTATTGTTGTCTTTTTACTTAAAAAATGAAGGGCAATATCGTCATTTTGTATTTTATAACCCAATATAGCACATACCATCCCTCTAAAAGCCCAAAGTAAACAATTCAGTCCTCCCATCTTCTCCATTTCCGGCAACCAGCTGATTTTTCCGGCTAACACTATTGGAAAACTCGAATCGTTACAAGTTCTCAGCCTTAGATTGGAGTGGTAGTGGTAAGCCGTGGTTGCGGCTTGATTTGAGACAACCGTGCCCGTTAGATGCGTTATGGGCGTCATGATGTGTATGGTTATAGTTGGTAATGTCAAAACATAAGAAAAACTAAGCATAACCAAACTTTAAAACTAAAATTAGTGTACCTTGTTCTGGTAAGGGTGAGCTGAAACAGAGCATAATCTAACTGGATTCTCAAATCCATCTTGGTTCTAACTTCTACTTCTATCCACCACAACAATGAACTAATGGCTTTTAGGAGTGATTTAGAACCACCAAACACATTATGATCAAATCGAATATTCATGGGATATCTTCTAAACTGATTCTGATTGTGACAGTTTTCATGTTTTAACTTTAATAAGTATAAGAGAGGTATTACTTGATCATCACTTTTCCGCCATCGTTGGAATGGATAGAAGCATTGTGATGCAAAAAGTAACCACTTTATAGCAACAACCACCTCAACCGTTTTATGTTGTCTTTGGGGTTCTGTATTCTATCCCATTAATTTTGCATTCTGATAATAAGGTGAAAAGGGATTCAGTTAATTTGTTTTTGGTGGATTTTTAGTGGTGTTGAAATACAATTTTGATTTCATAAGATGATAAGATCCACTTTGTTGCTGTGAATCTAAAAGTCATAATAGTAATTAAGGTGTTATAATCAGTTGACTACTATTTGAATACGCGATACAGGGTTGGTGTGGTGTTAAGTATCTTTTTATCATCAAGTATTCTACAACAGGTTGATTTTTCTGGCAACAGCTTGATTTTTCCGACAACCAGTTTTAAGAATTTAAAAACCCTCTGTATCGCTTACAATCAGTCTTAATCTCGGACATATATTCTTGTTTATTTTGATTTTAGACATGTTTTTTATTGGTCTGCGGCGGTGAGGGGCGGCGGCTGGTGGTGTGGAGAGGGGACTAAAAGGGGATTTGACTTATTCGTATCGCAGTTTCGGTCCCTTAAGGGTAGTATGGTCTTTTAACCATAATCCAAACTGTTGACTAACAGAAGTTTGGCGCAGGGGCTTAATTGAATCAAATTGACAACGTTAGATACTGAAGTGTTGATTTTTTTTTAAATAGGGACTGAACCTGCGAGCGGGTGTTAACCTCAGGGACTGAAACTGTGTTTTGCTCTTATTATTATTATTATTATTATTATTATTATTATTATTATTATTATTATTATTATTATTATTATTATTATTATTATAAGAGTAAAGTACAGTTTCAGTCCATAAGGTTTACACCTAATCTCAGGTTCAGTCCCTATTTCAAAAAATTCAACACTCTATCCTTGACGTATTCAATTGCTCACAATTAAAACCCTGGCACTAACTTTCGTCAATTGACAGTTATATACTTAATGGTGTGAAGGGCAGTTTGGTCATTTCACCAAAAAATGACCTTTTCACACCATTTAACCCTCTAGCTTCCCAAAGAAGCACATAATCACTCCATCTCTCCTCCAAAACCATCTGGTGAACAACGATTTTCCGACGAATCTCACATACAACTCCGATCTTTGAAAACATGAGGCAATACGAAATAATCTTGATGACAATCCACATTGTTGGTACGACATTGTGTAAATTTTACTTAAATTCATTGATTTCAATATGTGTGCCATGAATATAATTTGAAATCTGGGTCGGTTTACAATGAATTCTAATTGGAATTCACGTGCAGGTGTAACACCCGTCTCAAATTAACATGAATTTACTACTAAATACGCATTGAGTTTGCGTAAAATACGGGTTATCAAAAATTCGTTAAGTCTAATATCCAATACATGGTTAGAGTATTTAGGAATAACATCCCTACTAGTTTAAAACGTTCGAAAAGTGACATCAAAGTTACATGTTCATATTTAGTCAAAACAAACTACAATAACGCGGAAGCTTCAAAGTGTTGTGTTCGGTTCACAAGATCTTGATTGATCGCCATCCGGAGTATTGTCAGCTTCACCTAAGATCAAAACCAACTTAAATGTTAGTCTTGACAATATTAAAACATGTATAATCAAGTTCTATTGCCAAACAATGAAAACAAAGCCAAAAATTCTGCAATTTGGGTCTGTCGCGCTCCGCGACAGATCCCACTTCGGCTTACGCGGTCCGCGACCAATCGTCGCGTGATGCGACTTTGTTCCTGGTTGGTGTCGCGCGACGCGAGCACCCCATTTCGGCAGAAGGGTTGGGTCCTTGATGCTGCATATTCCCAGCTCTAATTTTTTTTTTTTTTTTTACCAAAATCAACTTTTATTCAACATAACTTTCGTTCCACAAGTCCGTTTTTCATGATTCTTTTTCCTACGCGTCCGTAATTAAATTACCAACGTGTTTATCATGATCGTTGTGTCAAAAATAAAGTATACGGGATGGAAGTATATAAATGCCTAACGTATTTGTTTGACACGTTTAGTTTTGCACTAATTCAACCACTAACAAATTTTATGACCGCAAGGCGTATTTACCCAACATCCGGGGCTTATGATCATCGGCGTTTCATTACCAAATCTATAGTTTCACGCTCTTGTGATCCGTCATCGCCGAATGTTATTCAAAAACACACTTTTATTACTTACTAAACAATTATTCGACCCGTTTGGCTCATTTATGGAATCCTCCATTTCTAACGACTACCAAACGCTTCCTAATCTAATTTTAACTTATTCAATCAAGTAGTGAACATTGTCACTTCAACTAATACAAATCTTTATTCTAAAACACAATTATGAATGATTTAAATATCAAATTTACATAATGTAACAGAACAAGTTACATACCTTCATAATTTGTCGACATTGCTTTCTAACCATAATTACCCATTCCCGGGCCTAGCGTATCCCTTCTAATCCATGGTTTCTGCTTTTATAACTCAATTTAACAAGTGACGTTCGAGTCACTCCAAACACTACCATTTCGTTCATTATTTTAACCCGTTCTTTATCTAGTGAATTACATCACTTTACTTACATACCATTATCACTAATTAAGCAATATTTTCAATAAACATATCTAACCAACTATTTCTTTTGACCCGTTTGGTTTGTCGAGTGAATTCCATCACTTCCTAGATTCATCAAAGGATTACAATTTCACTATTTCGACATCATACCTATTTCAACTATTTCTTTTGACCCGTTTGGTTTGTCGAGTGAATTCCATCACTTCCTAGACTCACCAAACGCAACCATTTTCGCTATAACAACATTAAACATATTTACGACTAAGCTTATCTACATAAATGTAACGAGACGATAAGTCGCGTAACTTTTAAAGCATATCCTTCAAGCGCGCGTCCACTCCAACTTGACCGCTTGAGGATTCAACCACCGAGCCTATAGAGTTCAACCAACACCGTGTTTAGAACTCATATCATTTCATTTCACACGTATTTCACCATATTATTCAATTACGCGTTTCATTCGAAATTTTCGATACATTAGCATTCATTTAGGCATTTAATCAAACACCTTGTGGGCATGATTTTATACAATTAAAAATCAAGTTCATGACTAACTATTTAGCCAAGATTAAACATCAATTAGACAAATTCATGCCAAATTTTCACATCAACATTCTGGATTTACTTCATAGAACTCAAAATACACTAGAATGACAATCATAATCCTAGTGTTTAACATGTTCCTACGAAACCCACTAATCACCTACATTGGTGATTATGGAATTCACAAGTAATAAGCATAATTTCAACAATCTAATGACTAGGGTTTACTCCTAGACACATTTCATTCCAAATTCATCTAAACAACAATCATGCAAACATAATTTCGAATCATGAGTGTTCATCCAGAAATTTGGATGGAACCTTTCTATGAAATTCTACATACCTTATGACCCCTTTACTGAGGAGATCACTATCTTATGCTTGGATTTTGATTTGGAACAGAATTTGGCCTTCAATTTGGGAAATTTTCATGAACTAGGGTTTGTTGGAGGGTTCTTGGTCGCCCCCTGTGTTTTGCTCGTGTGTGTCTGGTATTTTTTTTTTGTTTTAATTAATATTAGTTTCAATGTTAACACCTTTAGCCCCCAAACTATTGTTAGGTTTTTAAATTAGGTGTTTTAACTAGCTCACATGTCACTACAAGACTTCTATCTAACTAGGTTATTTTTTTATTCCTAGTTAGTTCATTTTATTTATTACCGACATCGAATATAATAAAAGGTTTATATTTTTGGGGTGTTACAAGTCCACCCCTTTAAAAGGGTTTCGTCCCTGAAACCTTCTTTAAATTGTTCTTTGGTTTGGACCAAACTAACTTAGTTTCGTTTTTAAGGCATTCTTTCTTTTAGTCAGAAGTTATCCCTTGCCTCGATGCATGCGTCTTTCACGTGTAAGTCCTCACGGACTGTAACTCGTGTCTTGTATTTCCTATCTTGCCACCTATTTGTCCCAATTGCCACTTGACCACTCAATAGTATGAGTTCGTCAATATGTTTATTTCATATTACCCTAAATTGACAAGCGTTTTATATAAACCACAACACCATTTTGTCCTTGGGTGATCTTATCGGCTAGACTGAGTAGTCACCATCACCTCATGTCTCGTTAATTTGAGTCTACTCTTTGCCATATTCGGACCTACGTGAGTTTATGATCTCCTATCCCGTAACTCGCGTTACAACATGATTATATTCTATATCACTTTTTATGACCATGATCGCATCGCATCACGTCATGTTTAAGTTTTCATAACTTTTCGTTATTAAAATCTTCTTTCTAACGTATCGTCTTACACCCATCGGTGTTAAGACCTACATCCTTTATTAACAACTATTTTCTAAACTGTCTCGTAGCATTCATATTTGTTAAACGTTGTTTCTCACTAAAACTGAATTTTAGTTTAACGTTTATCTCTTTAACTTATGTCAATTACTCATATCAGAGAAATTTACTTCCAAGGATTTATTCCTTTTCATTATTATTTTGGGTGGGGCGTTATAACTCGTTTCCTTACTTAACCCTAATAACCCGTAGGTTCTTTCATTTAGCCTTGTAGGCTATTTCTTTAGGTTTTCACCTGTTTAAGGTGAGACCCCAATAGTTCGTTTCTTTTTATTTGTGACCCAAGGGTCTTTTTGGTCCCGTAGACCTTAACATTTGCCTGTAATCCCGAAGGTTATGATAACCCCGTAGATTCATCTTTTACTCGTGTCATTATTAGAATGTATATCTACACATATAATGTCAAGGCACCCCTTATTATGTTTGGAATCATTCATTTTTGCTTTTGAATTTTATTGACCTTGACCGTAGTCCAAGGCTACATTTGTTTTCGTTCGAACTATTCTTCCGACTCTATGACTTCGCCCTTCATTTACACGTCGGTTTGTTCTTCGCTTACCGTTATCCGGTTCATACTTATTTTTCTTTACAGCTCGTCACCCGGGCTTTCTATCTTAATATTTTTAACTCTCCAGTTTCACTGGTTTGCGTTTTCCTTTATTGTAAAACATTTTACTTATTTGATCTAAACACCCAACTTTCTTTCTATTAGCGACCCTTAGGTCCGTCTCTTTTATTAACGTCACAAAGGTCCATTTCTTAAGCCTTATTCGGTAAAACCACTACTATTGTTATATGACTTTTGGGGTTTACCCGTTTTCGTTCCATCGCTTTTAAAAACGTTAATTTTACTACTCTTTTATACAATCACACCCATCGATGTGATCATTGTTTTTCCTCATAAGGATTTAATTAAGAACATATTACTTGGATTGTAAGACCCTAACACGTTTAACCTTAAAACGACGCAGCGGAATTTCGAGTCTGAAAATTTCTTTCATGACATACATCTTGACATTCTAAAAATTCATTTTATAATATAAGAACATAACTTATCGACACTAAATTACATATTTAAACATTCCCGTACAATTCGTCTTGTGAGTCGATCTTCGATCTCTACTCCTTAGTAATCCTCATGGCTTGTACTACCTGCGCTCACCACATAAAATTCATAACGTTAGTACGTATCATAAGCCTACAAGATTTGTTCACGTTTACTTTTCATTTCGTTAACACTTTACATCCCGTCTTTCCCTTTTATCATACGATCCGTAGTGAGACTTCCTGGGTATTCCTGCGTTACACTTCATCACCAGACACGCTGTTATTATCGTTAGTACCCAATTTCATTGAATACATGCGTAAATACTTTCATACAACCTATACATACACTTATGATCACACGTAGCAACATACGTACCTATGTACCTACATACATACGTACGTGCATACCTAAATACATCCATTCATATCATACATACATACATACTTACATACCTACATACATTCATATGTACCTACATACATACATACATACAAACATCCATACATACTTACATACATACGAACATACTTATTTCATACCTTCTCACAACTTACATACGTGCATACCTTCGTACATGCTCACTTGACTACATATACATACTATCTACATACACCCTTACATACATACATTTATACTTATACAACATACATACATACATGCCTATATACTTACATGTATATTTATAATCACCTGTTTCAACATACCCAACTCGTACTTACCTATTCATATACGTCTTTATATATATCCTTATGTACCTGCTTACACACTATAATCTTACATACATTCGCGCATACACGCTTACATACCCTTCTACATACGTGTATAAAGATATACAATATCCATACATACCTATCCACACGTGCGTTTACCCTATTGGTTACAAAACATGAGTTAAACTAGTCATACGCAACTTAAAACACGTTTAAACGAGTTCCCAAGCTAAAACGAGGCACGAAAACAATTTTAGGAGAAACTTGACCCGTCGCGCGACGCGACGGGCCGTCACGCTACGCGACCCCCCTAAAACAGCAGAAGGTTGTTGCTGCTGTGCTGCATACTTTCAGCACGATCCCGTTTCACGGAAACAAGCATAACTCCCTCGTTTTTGATCCGTTTTACCCGATTCTTTTTCCTACGCGTCCGTAATTTAATTCTCCATCTAATGGAACTAAAATCCAACATCCGACTTAATATAATTTCCGATTTTTAACTCTTCGGCTTATTACCCTTTTACCACTTTTCGACTCGTTCATGCATACGTCAACATAACTTGTTCGTTTTACCAAAACCTCTTATAAACATAATAATATAAGTGACGTCTATCATAAATTACCAAATTCTTGGATGTCTTGCATCCTCTTAACACCTTATCGTTCATATGCTTATTTTTGACCCGTTAAGGGTATTCGTGCATTAATTGGTCTACGACTAACCAAACCGTAATCCCCACATCCATACTTGTCCAAAACATTACACTAATCGAATAACTTGTTTCTAAGCTACTTTTAAGATCGTTTGCCCCAAAATACCCATCAAGGGCATTTTGGTCAACTTTAATTCCATCATTTACGACGAAAGACTTTAACACATTTTTGACCTCAAACAACATGTATGTTTAATTAAAACACCTTATTACTTAATCGTACTAAGAGGTGATTACGGAAATCACTTACCTTATGCGTCCGTGCTCGTATCCGATTCCTCGCCTTTTCTTGACCCGCTATCCTTTCATGCTTGCGTCCGTCTTGACATGATTCCTATACTCTCTTTTCATCAAGATTACGCTCCTATTAACATATGCATTCGTACATGTTAACAATCATATCAATCGCATATTTCACCCTTAACTTTCATTAGTCATTTCTAACATACATAACTCATGTGATTATATTCATATCCGTTTAAACTCATGTAATTCATCATATAATCACAAACAACGCATATTGACATAACATGTACCATACGGATTCCTATAATCCTGCCTTTACGACCACGTGTCAATTCATGTTTCTTATGCTTAGTTGACTTTCGAAAGTCAACTATATACCATATTTAACCACCGACTTATCATTATATACTCGTAACATCATATTCGGTTATATGGATGACACTATATACATTTCATCATATACTTGATGTGAGTACTACCTTTTAAGCATAACGTACAACTATTTCATGCACAAATCTTCTAAACTCATACATAACCCATCAAATCCTACTACCAATCATCATATATCATTCCAAATGAACATTAAACATAACATCATCATATTCCTATACTTTCATCTAACAATAATTCATCATACCCACATAATACATCAATCATTCAACAAGACTTGAACATAGGAGGTGATTCTAGTCATCATCTTCACCCTAACTAACGGGTTTCACCTCAAATCATCAAATTAACACAAACCATACATAACCCATGTTCTATACGAGGATTCTAACCCTTGTACATGATCAATTTCATATTAGCTCACGGATTAGAGCATAACCCACTTCACCCATGATCACCAATCTTAGATTTAAAACATACCTTATGATCCTCTCGTGTTGGTGATCATTAATCCATGCTCGGTTATGGATTTAAGCTCCATCTTGCCTTCCGATTTGAGCATAAAGATGATGCTAGGGTTTGAGGCTCCATAGGAGCCTCCTGCTCCTTCTCGAACACACACGTATGTGTGTGTGTTTGTGTGTGATAAGTTATTTAATAACTTAACTTTCATCTTTCCCACTTTAGCCCCTCGGGTTTACCTTTAAAACATAACTGACATTACCTTCCTCTTTTAATTCTTTTGACCATACCCTTAACTAGGTTAAATAGCCTAGTTATTTATTTCATGACGTGTCATATCGGAACACACGACAAATATTAACATTCAGATTTTGGGGCGTTACAAGTCTACCACCCTTAAACAAGGTTTCGTCCCCGAAACCTTTCTCACTTTCATTGAACACACATTATCTTTCTTCCAGTCCATCCATACGACCCCTAGCCCATCCTAATGAGAATCTTCTGGCTCCAAGAACCCGTTCCGGAGTTCTTATTAGTGTCGCTTCCACTAATAACTCAAGTTCCTAACAACCTTTATAGCTAATGATTCATTCATCATCCTAATACGCGTATATCATATGCATTATATATCTTTTATTTACTTGAAACCATTTCAATATCCCACTACTAACATTCCCTTTTTATTATTTGCACATTCATAACGTCTTCATCGACTAAACGACCTTACTTTGAATTTGAAATCTATACATACTCATATATGCTTAACTTTAACATTAACCTTATTCTACATTTTCTACAGTTACGTATACCTTGCATACCTTTATTTTATCTTTATATCATTCCGTTCATTTCACATTACTATTGCTTCCACTTCATGCATTACTTAATTCACGTGTATAAATAGTTCATATCTCTCCAATCGTGAGTTAAACATTTTACTAACCTCTTTTTCATCTCCCAAACCACGATCCGCAACCCAGATCGATCATCTTCTCCTCGAGTACTAGCCGTACAGGCCAGGTTTCATTCATTCGTATAATGAGCTTCCGCTCGTGCACGTCCTTTCACCAATACGATTGGTTTCATTACATCAATAGTTCTAACATTATCATCAACAACATCAGCGGTTAGCATATGTCATTCAAACATTCATTACACTAGGTGATTACCCACCTATAACTCTTCTACAATTTCCTACGTGCCTGCTATAATGTACCACACATTCTATTTCTTACATGCAATCCTTTCATTCAATTAATTATTTCGCCAACTGAAGTACATGCTCGTACTTCCTTCCATTCATGCTTACTTGCGAAGACCTTATTACCATTCCCGCCCATACTCAAGTTATTGTCCGGGTCACCGCCCGTCATCATTCTGACTTCTCAGAGTCAATTACTAACACATCTAACACGTAACTTATACAAAACTTCGTCTATTATACTATCACCTTTTTACTTTATACTTATTCTCTATGACCCGTTCGACTCAATCATGGTCAAACTGTCGACATCTTCTTAGGCGGATTAATTTCATCTTTTTATATTTTTGAATCCGTCTCACGGATTCAGACGCATCATTCATGCTTTTTCATTCATTGAATCCGCCTTACGGTTTCAAACATTACATTCATGCCTTTTATCCTTGAACCCGCCTCGCGGATTCAAACATTACATTCATACCTTCCCTCCTTGAATCCGTCTCACGGATTCAATCATTACATTCATACCCTTCTTCCTTGAATCCGTCTCGCGGATTCAAACATTCATTCTTATCTTTCATCCTTGAATCCGTCCCGCGGATTCAAACATTCATTCTTACCTTTCATCCTTGAATCCGTCTCACGGATTCAAACATTTCATTCATACCTTTCATCCTTGAATCCGTCTCGCGGATTCAAACATTGCATTCTTATCTTGTTGATCCGTACTTAATCACGGATTCAACATTCTTCATTCTTATCAGGCATGTTTTTTTTTTCATTCTTACATAGTACTCTCAATTTCCCGAGAGTCTTACTTCCCATTTCACCCACACGCCCGCCTGCAACCCAACTCTACCGGACATACCTGTAACAATTATCATGATCCCACGAACGTCATACGTTTCTCGTGTACTGGCCAGGTACACAATCCACATAGTAGTTTCGTGCCTTCATGTAATTGTCACCTTATGTCCGTAGACTTAGGTTTCGGCGCGTGTATCGCTTCCAATACTTCATTACTATACTATCATTGTCTTTCATCTTAACATTTTTCCTTCCCTTAATGAACTTTACCATTACCTACATCCACATATTAAATTCACGTACCTGGGCTCATTTGCCTATTTGCCTTTACCTCTTTGCCTGCCTTAGTATTTATCCTAGACTGCATTCGCGGATCATCCTCTTCCAACACTTATGCTTACCTTGCACATACAAAACCGTCAGATTCTTTATACGTATACATAAATACATACTTTCATCAACCTTTACCTTTGGATCTTGATCGAGTCTTAGATTGTACGGATTTCTTATCTCAAGAGCACACAAGTTTGAGTTCAAGTACTTACCTTCTCGTACTTGATTCCTTCAAACCAGGGCTCTGATACCAACTTGTAAGACCCTAACACGTTTAACCTTAAAATGACGCAGCGGAATTTCGAGTCTGAAAATTTCTTTCATGACATACATCTTGACATTCTAAAAATTCATTTTATAATATAAGAACATAACTTATCAACACTAAATTACATATTTAAACATTCCCGTACAATCCGTCTTGTGACTCGATCTTCGATCTCTACTCCTTAGTAATCCTCATGGCTTGTACTACCTGCACTCACCACATAAAATTCATAACGTTAGTACGTATCATAAGCCTACAAGATTTGTTCACGTTTACTTTTCATTTCGTTAACTCTTTACATCCCGTCTTTCCCTTTGATCATACGATCCGTAGTGAGACTTCCTGGGTATTCCTGCGTTACACTTCATCACCAGACACGCTGTTATTATCGTTAGTACCCAATTTCATTGAATACATGCGTAAATACTTTCATACAACCTATACATACACTTATGATCACACATAGAAACATACGTACCTATGTACCTACATACATACGTACGCGCATACCTAAATACATCCATTCATATCATACATACATACATACTTACATACCTACATACATTCATACGTACCTACATACATACATACATACATACATACCAACATCCATACATACGAACATACTTATTTCATACCTTCTCACAACTTACATACGTGCATACCTTCGTACATGCTCACTTGACTACATATACATACTATCTACATACACCCTTACATACATACATTTATACTTATACAACATACATACGTACATGCCTATATACTTACTTACATGTATATTTATAATCACCTGTTTCAACATACCCAACTCGTACTTACCTATTCATATACGTCTTTATATATATCCTTATGTACCTGCTTACACACTATAATCTTACATACATTCGCGCATACACGCTTACATACCCTTCTACATACGTGTATAAAGATATACAATATCCATACATACCTATCCACACGTGCGTTTACCCTATTGGTCACAAAACATGAGTTAAACTAGTCATACGCAACTTAAAACACGTTTAAACGAGTTCCCAAGCTAAAACGAGGCACGAAAACAATTTTCGGAGAAACTTGACCCGTCGCGCGACGCGACGGGCCGTCGCGCTACGCGACCCCCCTAAAACAGCAGAAGGTTGTTGCTGCTGTGCTGCATACTTTCAGCACGATCCCGTTTCACGGAAACAAGCATAACTCCCTCGTTTTTGATCCGTTTTACCCGATTCTTTTTCCTACGCGTCCGTAATTTAATTCTCCATCTAATGGAACTAAAATCCAACATCCGACTTAATATAATTTCCGATTTTTAACTCTTCGGCTTATTACCCTTTTACCACTTTTCGACTCGTTCATGCATACGTCAACATAACTTGTTCGTTTTACCAAAACCTCTTATAAACATAATAATATAAGTGACGTCTATCATAAATTACCAAATTCTTGGATGTCTTGCATCCTCTTAACACCTTATCGTTCATATGCTTATTTTTGACCCGTTAAGGGTATTCGTGCATTAATTGGTCTACGACTAACCAAACCGTAATCCCCACATCCATACTTGTCCAAAACATTACACTAATCGAATAACTTGTTTCTAAGCTACTTTTAAGATCGTTTGCCCCAAAATACCCATCAAGGGCATTTTGGTCAACTTTAATTCCATCATTTACGACGAAAGACTTTAACACATTTTTGACCTCAAACAACATGTATGTTTAATTAAAACACCTTATTACTTAATCGTACTAAGAGGTGATTACGGAAATCACTTACCTTATGCGTCCGTGCTCGTATCCGATTCCTCGCCTTTTCTTGACCCGCTATCCTTTCATGCTTGCGTCCGTCTTGACATGATTCCTATACTCTCTTTTCATCAAGATTACGCTCCTATTAACATATGCATTCGTACATGTTAACAATCATATCAATCGCATATTTCACCCTTAACTTTCATTAGTCATTTCTAACATACATAACTCATGTGATTATATTCATATCCGTTTAAACTCATGTAATTCATCATATAATCACAAACAACGCATATTGACATAACATGTACCATACGGATTCCTATAATCCTGCCTTTACGACCACGTGTCAATTCATGTTTCTTATGCTTAGTTGACTTTCGAAAGTCAACTATATACCATATTTAACCACCGACTTATCATTATATACTCGTAACATCATATTCGGTTATATGGATGACACTATATACATTTCATCATATACTTGATGCGAGTACTACCTTTTAAGCATAACGTACAACTATTTCATGCACAAATCTTCTAAACTCATACATAACCCATCAAATCCTACTACCAATCATCATATATCATTCCAAATGAACATTAAACATAACATCATCATATTCCTATACTTTCATCTAACAATAATTCATCATACCCACGTAATACATCAATCATTCAACAAGACTTGAACATAGGAGGTGATTCTAGTCATCATCTTCACCCTAACTAACGGGTTTCACCTCAAATCATCAAATTAACACAAACCATACATAACCCATGTTCTATACGAGGATTCTAACCCTTGTACATGATCAATTTCATATTAGCTCACGGATTAGGGCATAACCCACTTCACCCATGATCACCAATCTTAGATTTAAAACATACCTTATGATCCTCTCGTGTTGGTGATCATTAATCCATGCTCGGTTATGGATTTAAGCTCCATCTTGCCTTCCGATTTGAGCATAAAGATGATGCTAGGGTTTGAGGCTCCATAGGAGCCTCCTGCTCCTTCTCGAACACACACGTATGTGTGTGTGTTTGTGTGTGATAAGTTATTTAATAACTTAACTTTCATCTTTCCCACTTTAGCCCCTCGGGTTTTCCTTTAAAACATAACTGACATTACCTTCCTCTTTTAATTCTTTTGACCATACCCTTAACTAGGCTAAATAGCCTAGTTATTTATTTCATGACGTGTCATATCGGAACACACGACAAATATTAACATTCAGATTTTGGGGCGTTACATGGATGGTTACCCATACCCAAGTTTCTAAATCCGCATTTAATGATACTTTCTTATTCGTAGTGGCGAATAATACGTATCATTCATTTAGTCTTTCCTTGAGGATATTTTCCGCCCAAGTCTTAATTTCTCATTCTTAGCCTTAATTCATTATCTAATTGTTGCCCAACGTTATCTAAATGAAGTTTTTAATACATGTACCTGCAATACTTACCCCGATGGGCTATTTCTCAACTTGTTGATCTTTTCTTTCTTTGCCATCATCATGGTGACTTATAGCCTTCTCATTATTCCGGGTTAAACGGCTTCAGTAGCCTTTTCGACTTCCCCCTAGATCCTTTCGTGCATCTCCTCAGTCATGAGGGATACCGTATTGTCGCCAACTATGGTTGACATCATTCCATTATAACAATAATGGAAATCCATTCATTTCATTTTTATTATTCCATGTCGTTGTATGGAATTTTCTCACATCGTTTATCGATATAACGATGTTCCTGCATGTTTTATTTGGTTTGGCCAAGTCTATAACCTTGTCCTTGCCATTCACTACTATTACAATTTTTCGGGTTCGGGTGTAATTACACTCCTTCCCAACACAACATTTATTTACTTCATTAAGTTCCCGGGTTCGAGTGTACGCACACTCCTTCCCATTATGACACTTGTCTTTCATTGCATTCCCGGGTTCGAGTGTACATGCACTCCTTCCCATTGCAATATCTATCGAGATTACTTTTACCTCGGTTTCACATACTCGCCATTATTTATTTATTTACATATACTTATATATATATATATTATTTTTTTACATAATTCATTCATTTCACTAATCATTCGCTTTAGTTTAGCCAAGTTTACCAATTGCTTAAACCATTCATGTTTAGTGCACTTTCCGGGTTTGTGTGTGTTAACACGCTCTTCCCGTGCACATCAAATCAAATTCCTTTTTCTAATATTCAAATAAAATTTACTAAATGACTAATTCTTACCGGATGTTTGATCAAGCTTGAACCGAACACACTTTGTTAACAACCTTGAGCTCTGATTACCAACTTGTAACACCCGTCTCAAATTAACATGAATTTACTACTAAATACGCATTGAGTTTGCGTAAAATACGGGTTATCAAAAATTCGTTAAGTCTAATATCCAATACATGGTTAGAGTATTTAGGAATAACATCCCTACTAGTTTAAAACGTTCGAAAAGTGACATCAAAGTTACATGTTCATATTTAGTCAAAACAAACTACAATAACGCAGAAGCTTCAAAGTGTTGTGTTCGGTTCACAAGATCTTGCTTGATCGCCATCCGGAGTATTGTCAGCTTCACCTAACATCAAAACCAACTTAAATGTTAGTCTTGACAATATTAAAACATGTATAATCAAGTTCTATTGCCAAACAATGAAAACAAAGCCAAAAATTCTGCAATTTGGGTCTGTCGCGCCCCGCGACAGATCCCACTTCGGCTTACGCGGGCCGCGACCAACCGTCGCGTGACGCGACTCTGTTCATGGTTGGTGTCACGCGACACGAGCACCCCATTTCAGCAGAAGGGTTGGGTCCTTGATGCTGCATATTCCCAGATCTATTTTTTTTTTTTACCAAAATCAACTTTTAATCAACATAACTTTCGATCCACAAGTCCGTTTTTCATGATTCTTTTTCCTACTCGTCCGTATTTAAATTACCAACGCGTTTATCATGATCATTGTGTCAAAAATAAAGTGTACGGGCTGGAAGTCTATAAATGCCTAACGTATTTATTTGACCCGTATAGTTTTGCACTAATTCAACCACTAACAAAATTTATGACCGCAAGGCGTATTTACCCAACATCCGGGGCTTATGATCATCGGCGTTTCATTACCAAATCTATGGTTTCAAGCTCTTGGGATCCGTCATCACCGAATGCTATTAAAAAAAACACACTTTTATTACTTACTAAACGATTATTCGACCCGTTTGGCTCATTTATGGAATCCTCAATTTCTAATGACTACCAAACGCTTCCTAATCTAATTTTAACTTATTCAATCAAGTAGTGAACATTGTCACTTCAACTAATACAAATCTTTATTCTAAAACACAATTATGAATTATTTAAATATCAAATTTGCATAATGTAACAGAACAAGTTACATACCTTCATAATTTGTCGACATTGCTTTCTAACCATAATTACCCATTCCCGGGCTTGTCGACCTTAGCGTATCCCTTCTAATCCATGGTTTCTGCTTTTATAACTCAATTTAACAAGTGACATTCGAGTCACTCCAAACACTACCATTTCGTCCATTATTTTAACCCGTTCTTTATCTAGTGAATTACATCACTTTACTTACATCCCATTATGACTAATTAAGCAATATTTTCAATAAACATATCTAACCAACTATTTCTTTTGACCCGATTGGTTTGTCAAGTGAATTCCATCACTTCCTAGACTCATCAAAGGATTACAATTTCACTATTTCGACATCATACCTATTTCAACTATTTCTTTTGACCCGTTTGGTTTGTCGAGTGAATTCCATCACTTCCTAGACTCACCAAACGCAACCATTTTCGCTATAACAACATTAAATATATTTACGACTAAGCTTATCTACATAAATGTAACGAGACGATAAGTCGCGTACCTTTTAAAGCATATCCTTCAAGCGCGCGTCCACTCCGACTTGACCGCTTGAGGATTCAACCACCGAGCCTATAGAGTTCAACCAACACCGTGTTTAGAACTCATATCATTTCATTTTACACGTATTTCACCATATTATTCAATTACGCGTTTCATTCGAAATTTTCGATACATTAGCATTCATTTAGGCATTTAATCAAACACCTTGTGGGAATGATTTTATACATTTAAAAATTAAGTTCATGACTAACTATTTAGCCAAGATTAAACATCAATTAGACAAATTCATGCCAAATTTTCACATCAACATTCTGGATTTACTTCATAGAACTCAAAATACACTAGAATGACAATCATAATCCTAGTGTTTAACATGTTCCTACGAAACCCACTAATCACCTACATTGGTGATTATGGAATTCACAAGTAATAAGCATAATTTTAACAATCTAATGACTAGGGTTTACTCCTAGACACAATTTCATTCCAAATTCATCTAAACAACAATCATGCAAACATAATTTCGAATCATGAGTGTACATCCAGAAATTTAGATGGAACCTTTCTATGAAATTCTACATACCTTATGACCCCTTTACTGAGGAGATCACTATCTTATGCTTGGATTTTGATTTGGAACAGAATTTGGCCTTCAATTTGGGAAATTTTCATGAACTAGGGTTTGTTGGAGGGTTCTTGGTCGCCCCCTGTGTTTTGCTCGTACCAGACACACACAAGTGTGTGTGTGGTATTATTTTTTTTGTTTTAATTAATATTAGTTTCAATGTTAACACCTTTAGCCCCCAAACTATTGTTAGGTTTTTAATTTAGGTGTTTTAACCAACTCACATGTCACTACAAGACTTCTAACTAACTAGGTTATTTTTTATTCCTAGTTAGTTCATTTTATTTATTACCGACATCGAATATAATAAAAGGTTTATATTTTTGGGGTGTTACAGCAGGTGACCTGACGCACAATCCGGATCCAATAGCGGGTTCTGTTGAGGACTGGAAGGGGTTCATGATTGAGCTATGTTTCAGCCGGTGAGGATGAAGACGGGGGTGTGCTTGGTTTGTTATACATATTATATCTAACTATTAGGATAAGTATAACACTTTAAAGGGTTGATTTTGGACTGATCCTGATCATTTTTGGGTTTTTGAAGTTTATGATCAGGATTTACCTTTTTATGATGTTCATTAGGATGCTAATTAAACTATTCTTGATGATTATTAAACTGTGTTTTACTTATTAAGTGGATGCTAATGTTAGTCTTTAATGGTTAAATGAAAGTGTTACTGATGATTATTCTACTATGTTTGAAGTTATTAAACATGGTGTGGCTAATAAAGTGGATGATAATGACTTTGATAACATTAACTGTGTTTGGTAGTCAAACATGATTTTAAAGTTGGGTTAGAATCAATTGTGTTTTCTATGTTGTGCATCAGGATCATGTCAGTTTTGTTGTGCGTTAGGATGATGTCAATAGCATCTTCATTATATTACATTCAGTTGAATAGCTGCTGCAAATAAGTATTGAATGCACATAAGCCTTTGAAAATGAAATGCACAATTGAACTTACATATAAGTTGAATAGCTGTTGCATATTAAGTTTTGAAATGCACATAAGCCTTTGAACATGAAATGCACAATTGAACTTACTTATAAGTTAAACAACTGCTGTACATTTGGACTTGCTTATAAGTTGAACATGCATGTGTGACATTTGTTGTTGGCAGCTGGAATGTTTGGCAAAAGGGTTTTTAGGGTTTTGGACCATGTGGGTATTTATAACCTTCCAAAGATGTCGCACAATTATGAGAAATGGATTCCAGCTGTCATTCTTTGTGAGATGCCGCACACTTGTTTGCAATACAAGTGTGCGGTATGGACAAGTTGTGGGTGTAAGGACAAGCAAAGGCCAAGTCATGCCCAGCTGTGCGGTCCAAGTAGGTTGGACTCAGTAGTGGGCAGGCCCACTCTAAGGGAGTGTACGAGTGGGGGTAAGGGTGTGCGGATGAAGGAGTGTGCGGTAGGGGTTTAACAACCACAACATAACAATAATTATATGTCGCAGCCCCCGACCCCTGCCCCGGGAGCGGGTGCCGCGAACCAGTCAGATGGTATCGGTGTTTATCAATATGGCAGCGGAATTCATACATCAGGACGGTAGTTAGGAAATATTTTTATCAGAGTTAAACACCAAACTTTTATAATAATAAATGGGATAAAACCCAAGTTCATTTGACAATACATTTGTAGGGATAAACCCTAATTATTGAAAACATAAACTCCGTTTCTTATTTGGTAACTTTTATAGCTACAACTTTAAGCCTTCAGTGCTCTCCAGCTGGCTTCTATTAGCTTCACATAAAGTTACCTGAAACGCATTTTAAAAAAGGTTTTATCAGCAAGAAATACTGGCGAGTGCATCTCAGTTTAATCAAAACAGTTTTATAAACTTTACAGTATTAAGATTTACAATGCTCGCATCTATCCAATTAATCAACACAGTATTGCTACTGGGCAACCAGTGTCCCCCGTGCTTGCGGTCATGCTACTATTCGCAATAGTAACGAGTTTCAAATAATGTATACAAAACCCCACATACTGATGATAATTGTAGAATTACAAATACTTAATCACTGTAAGTATCTTGATAAACATTTAGGGTTTTGTAAAAGGTTTGGACAATGATTCACAAAAAGGATTTATAAAAAAGTTTACAAAAAGAGAATGTACTCAGAAACTGTGATAAAAGAGAATGGACTCACTAAAAGGTGACAAAATAAGATGTACTCACTTTGTTTATTTAGGTAAAACTAAAGCTTCCTGGTGAATCTCCTAATTATTATCTATTAAAATAAAAAATGCACACGTGTTAGTAAAATAACCCAAATCACATTAACCGTACAACTCGAGACAGAAATCCATATTTTGTGTATTTGACAAGTTTAAACTCGAGATCCTGCAATAATCGGATGATTAGAAAAATTCCTAAAGCAAGATAAACTTTGAGCTCAAAGCTCGTTAATATAACGTTAATAAGCAGAGGTGGTGATTTCAATCTATTTAATTAGACGGGTCGATTTGAGTTATGTTTTATCTTAAACGATCCAATTGAGTGGAATAAAAAGATTTAGCTAAATGGGTAGAAATCACCCAAAGTCTATTTTCTATTTACTACATCAAAGATTTATTAAAAAAATGGTCAAACAGGTCAACCAGGCCGAGTCTGTCTTGACCACAAACTAAAAATGACCCGTTTTAGTGCAAACCCATTTCACGTTACCCAACCAGCACGACCCAATAATGTTTCCAACCAACGTAATAGTAACACAAGTACAATAAATCAACAAATATCAGGAGCTGAAGCGGTTACATAAGTGAACTTACAGTAAAGGGCTCGAGCAAGACTTCTAGTAGGAATGTTAGCTTTAAACCAATTCTTAATGGTGGGGAAACATATACTTCATATATAAAAGTATAAAAATATAAAATAAAGTAAATAAAATATAGAGAAATCAGAAATGCAGGATTTTGAAATAGATTAACAATGTGACAAAAATGAGGAGTTGTACAAAGCATCAACACAGTTCTTCAGATCGCGCAAGCGAATCGATTTTTCAGAACGAGTTGACTTTAACATGTATTATGTACATCCCCAACAATATAAATAAAGTTACAAGCTTTTTTTGTTTTTGTTTTTTTTTTCTGAATTTTTCCAAAAAGGTTGTAGGAAATATAAGTCACTTGGGAGATCTTCATCCCTCTGTGTCAATATTGTCATCACTTGTGGACATTTGTCTTCTTTCTGGAGTCATATTTAACGCGCCACTTGTGGAAGATGAGCCTAAAAAGCGGCGGACAGCTGGACCGTCTGCTGATGTGGATGCTGCGATATTGTAAGCAAAGACTCCCATCGGGTGGTCAAACTTGCAACTTGGACCAAATTTGCATATACCATAACGCGAATAGAATATGCACAAAGGCTCTCCCTGCAAAAAAAAAAAATTAAAAACAAAAATATGTCAGTTATTATTAGGGATGGCACTTTCCACACGACGCGAAAAGTAATCAGATTTTGGGTTCTCATATCTAACCCATTTAATAAATGAGTCGTATTCAAGTTGACTTGTTTAATCCATTTAATCAAACAAGTTGACCTGCTAACTCGTTTTAACCCATATTTTTAAAACCAACCAACCTGACATGTTAAGGTTGACCCGTCTTACCCATCTTTTTAGAACCCACCAACCCGACATGTTAAGGCTGACCCGTTAACCCGTCGAACCCATCTTTTTAAAACCCACCAACTCGATTAACATGTTTACAACTTGATTACTACAGTACTATCGCTAGTCTGTCAACTTGTTTGACACGTTTAGATAAATGGGTTTAATGGGTCGTGTTCAGGTTACACGATTCATGACTGACGTAAAGGAAGGCCCATTGGGCTAAGAATGAAGTTTATAAATTATGGAAGTAAATCGGTAGAACTAACCGGACGTAAAGGGAGGCCCATTGGGCTAAGAGCACAATCAGGCACAGGAATAATTCTTTCTCTGGGATGATGAAATCTACAAACTGCACCAAATTTACAGTCACCGGTTTTCATGTAAAATTGACATTCGGGTTGACCAGGTCTTTCAGGGAACACATTTTCACTTGGTAACGCGTAATATCCAGTACGATATGAAGGATAAGTTCCTTGTAGTGCTTCTCCTTCATTTTGGCTTGAACTGCCATATATTTGACTGTTTGCAGCAGTTTGTTGTTGATTTTCTGAAGATGAAACTGAACCGAGTTGACCCTGAAGAAAAGCTAGTGTTTTAGTAGTTGTCTTTGTAAATTATTTAGAGTAAAATGTCATTTTCGTCCCTGAGGTTTGGCCAATTTTGTGATTTCGTCCAAATGTTTGTTTTTCCGTATTTGGATCCAAAAAGTTTGAAATGTTGCCATTTTTCATCCGACTCGTTAAATCCATCCATTTTTCTCCGTTAAGTTGGGGGGGGGGGGGGGGTAGGGATGGCAATGGGTCAGGTTTGGGACGGGTTTAGGTAATCCCAACCCCAAACCCGATTAGATAAGTTTGTCCCAAACCCGTCCCAAAACCCGTCGGGTTTCTAGCGGGTAAATACCCATCGGGTATCGGGTATACCCGTGGGTTTTGGGTAACCCATTAATTTAAAAAAGTTTACCCGTTGGGTATACTCGACCCAAAACCCATCGGATAACTACTAATCAGTTACATTTAGTATTATCACTCAAGAAATATATCAAATAACTATAATGTATACGAGATAAAATACTTATATGTATAGAAAAAAATGATGTAATGTATATTTACCGGGGGGTATTACCGTCTCTTTGGATATTTTTTTTACCAAAAAAAAACACCATTAGAAGTAAAGATCCACCTCTGTTGACTTTATTTCTTATAATGTTTTTAGTTTAATAAAAAATGTCTAAAAAGACGGTAATACCCTTGACTTAACAGAGAAAAATGGATGGAGTTAACGAGTCGGATGAAAATGGCAAGATTTCAAACCTTTTGGATCTAGATGCAAAAAACAAACCTTTGAACAAAAGCCGCAAAACTGGACGAAAATGGCATATTACTTGATTATTTATCTTTTTCATCCTATTAAATAGTAATTTAGTGAATTCATCTCTTCAATCTTAGAAGCTATTAGAATGGGATATTCAGGCCAAATAGACAAAAACTGAGGTCAATTGGGTCAAAGGCAGCTTACACTGTATGCACTCCATCCCGGAACTGATACGACACCTTGTGGTAGAATCATTGGTACATAACTTGAAGGGGCTTGCCAGCGTGGACTAACGAATGGAGCTCTAGACAAAGACCAATTTGTTAATCCTCCAGGGTATGACTGCTGACCTGGACTAGTTGGTGACTGGACTGTAGGATAAGCAGGGGAACCGCGATATGAAACCATCATATTAGACGGTTGCGGGTGGTGGAATTTACATGTGCTTCCAAATTTGCATTGTCCTGTTCTCAGATAATAAGCACATTCAGCCTCATTCTGCATCACAAAATAAAGAGATAACATATCAATACTGATCATTTCAATATTCTTATTGGAAAAAAATGATAAAGTAAATATAACTATAGAAGTTTAGTGCCATAAAAATCCAACATACTTTCCCATTTTACATAAAAACGTATGTTGGTTTTTTTGGTAATAACCGAGCAACAAAAGATGCGAATGCGAACCGTTCGAAGCGGATAACCCAAGACATTTAGTGAAACTCTTCCTGCAATCCCAGCCTTGTCCCGGGGATGATGAAACTTGCATGTTGCTCCAAATTTGCAGGTACCCGTTTTCAAATAGTACTGTCATAAATTTTGGAAAAGAAAAAGAAATAGAACACCAATAGCTAGTCATTACATATTTTAAATAAAAGGATATTTTCACAGTTGGAAAATAGATACTTGCCTGGCATTCAGGTTGTCCTGCTCTTTCTGGATATTCTCCTCTCATTTTCGCAGTTGCAATTGCCTAGACACAAAAACAGAACAAGATTACAACAGTTTTTTGAATACTATTAAACTTAACAAACCATTATAAAAACACAAAAACAAATGTTCAATACAATTAATAACTATTATTGAACACGCATTACCAGTTTCCTGTTAGGAGGATGATTGAAACGACATGTTGCCCCAAACCTGCAAAGGCCAGTTCTGATATAATAAGAACAATCGGGCTCTCCTTCACGCACAGGATAAGGTCCCGGTTCCATCACTTCCATTGATCACTAGTTCAATTTTCAAAGTACATCTGGAATATCATGAATTGTGTTAATCAATCCAGATTCTTTAAAAAGATGCTTAAGTATTAATTATTCCTTTGTCTTCTTGTAAGACTTCACTCATGTAACAACATATTCTCTTCCTTAACTTTTTCCTCTTCCTTTGCTAATACTTGATGTCAATTGCATGCACATATTCTTATTATGGACTTAAATTAACTCTTTTTGGTTTCTTTATTTGAAGAAAACAAGTTACATAAATATAACTATACACACACATGAACATAGATTAAATAATTATGTACATGACACACACACAAACATATATCCATGGTGGCTTCAAATGAGAACCACTAAATATTCAAGAATCATTTTATTCACCTGGGAATAAAATATATTACCAGTAAAAGATTATAATATATTCACGAGTGACGTGAATACATATATTCATCCCTGAATAAAATGGTTCCTATATATCTAACGGTTCTCATTGAACCCAACACTATATCTATACACAGACACACATGCATGATTGAGTTCAAATTATAGCCACTATCAATTTAAAAATATTCTATACATGGTTCACTGTGTGCATATATTATTTGTTAACTCATTATGAATAGTAATGTATCCATGGGTGTATATAATACTCCTAAATATCAAGTGTATAACCACCAGTATACATACATTGAACACTACAAGATAAGATGTCATAAATTGAAGTACAGGTGTAACTAGTAGCGTGTTTAAAAATCAATAGTTTCCTTTATAACAACAAAAAGAGAGAGCTGCCAACTCTAGTTACTCCAAACCAGTGCTAAATGATTAAAAAGTCATG
Organism: Helianthus tuberosus; assembly: GCA_030545235.1. Classification (NCBI taxonomy): domain Eukaryota; kingdom Viridiplantae; phylum Streptophyta; class Magnoliopsida; order Asterales; family Asteraceae; genus Helianthus; species Helianthus tuberosus. Next base: position 36,919,215 of record CM060430.1, read on the forward strand.
TCATGTCACATAACATACTCTTCCTTCCTTCCTTTACATCAAAACAGATTAAAACAATAAAATAGTATTATTCAAAAAACACTTTCAGACAATCGCATTAACAATATCAACAATCATCTGAATTCTGAACCAATAATCATAAAGCACGAAATCAAAGATGACACTCGCATTCGATCATCACAATTCAAATCAAAACCAGCTCAAAACAACAATTCCATTACATATTCATAATCACGTTATTATATATATATATATATATACACGAAAACAAATAAACGGATCTAGAAACAGAGAAGAAGAAGAAACACCTCGACGGTGAGAGTGGATCGCGAGAGTAGGTGTGATAATTCAGCATACGACGACAGTAGAAACGACGTCGTTTGATTAACCGGCGGCGAAAGAACGTCTCCGGCAATCAGTAAGAGAAGCGATGCAATGTGAGTTTTAGAGAGAGAGAGAGAAATGAAGAGAGAGAAAGAGAGATTTGGGTTCGTTCTCTGCTCTCCACAAAACCAACAGTAGAAGAGAGAGAGAATGAAAACCAACCAACCATTTTCCCCAACGAAACCCCCCCAAAACCAAACACTCACACCAGTCATCTCTTTTTTATTTTTTACTCACACGCGCCCACACTCATTTTCTAAGCTGCCTTCACGCGCCTGCCTGCCTCTCTTTCTGCTGCTTTACTTAACACGTGCAACGCGTTTTTATTTATATTGAAAAATAAATATTATTTTGTTTTCTTTACACTCTACAATGCAACTGGGTAAAACATTTACATCCACTTTTCAATGATTGAGTAAAGCTATTTTAGATTTACTAGTTAAAAGTTTTAGATTTATCTTTTACTAGTTAAAGGTTTTAGATTTACTCTAAAACTAAACTTTCTATCTTGGCGGGTTGTTTTAAACAGGTTAAGAAAACGAAATTTGCATATTCCTTTAGTGGTGTGTAATTTCTGTGGGGACCAAGATGAAAACGCCAGTCACTTATTTATCGCATGTGGGCTGACCCAACAGGTTTGGGACTTCGTTGCCACATTGTGCAGACTTGGAAGTGTGTTTTTTCTGTATCCAAATGATGTAGTGAAGGTGCAAGACAGGTACCGCGGTTTCGGAATCGGAGTATGGCACAAGGTTATTCTTTCCATTCTTTAGATTACTCTATGAATAATTTGGAAGAATCGCAATGACGCCATTTTTAAAGACAAGCAAATAACTTTGGCGAGCATGAAGGAGGAGATCAAAACGTATAGCTTTCTTTGGGTAAAAAATAGAGCAAATTGTCGTGGCTTGACGGGGGAAGACTGGTGTAGTTTTAATTTACATTGTATGAAAGCTTAATGTAAATTAAACTGATGACCGCCATGTACACCGATATATATAATATTTCCGCAGTTCAAAGAAAGATCTGTGTATACAAACTAAACTGATGACCGCCATGTACACCGATATATATCGCCGTCGTAGCACCACTCATGAGTCATGACCAATGCCAACGACTCATGTCGCTCACCACCATAGCACACTCTTTATCTCGGATCACTTTTGTGTCTGATCTTTGGTGTATCATGTATGATAGTTTCTCAATTCACAAAATATTGTTGTTTATGTTTATGGCAAAGAAATGATGAGTAGGTTGATGTTGTAGCAAAATCTCATGAAAATAAATCTTCATGGAGATATGATCAGTGGTGAAGCTTGAGATTTCCGACCGAGGGGTCGAAAACGTATATACCTAAAAAAAATTATAAAACCGGGGGTTCGAAAACGTATATACCTAAAAAATTCTATACGAAAACTACATATCGGGCACTACTGTACTGAGCGAAAAGTTCGGAGGATCAGGCGCCCCCACTATGTTGCGCCCCTGGATATGATGGTTATGTGGCATGATTTAACAAGAAAGAAATCATTGAAGTTGTGTGTCGTTTCACCCAAAACTTTGATGGACATTACTTAGAGTTAAATCTTGGTTGGTCCCTATGGTTTGCGAAAATTGTAGATTTGGTTCCAAGGGTTCACTAATTACACACTAGGTCCTAACAGTTGCAATTTTTATACTCGGGTGGTCTTTATAACACTAACCTTTGTTAAATTTTCTAGTTAAGTTTTTGTAAAATAGCTAAATTGTCTCTGAACAATTAAAAAATAAAACCAAAAAAAGATGGACCCACCCCTCATCTTCTCTCTCTCTCTCTAACACCATCACCACTAGGGGTGTGCAAAAAAACGAGTTAACCAAACCATAATCGAATTAACCGACAAAACCGAACCAAATAAAAAAAACTGTGGGTTGGTTAATTTTTTTTAAACCAAAAGTAGCGGGTCGGTTATGGTTATCATTTTTTTTCATACCCACCATAACCGAATCGAACCGACATGTAATAAATCTTTGTAGAATTTAGGACTTTTCACCATATTTTCAATATTTGATGTTTTTGACTGAAGATTTTTAGAATTTATGAGTTTTTCATATCATTTTGTGGTTTTGTTTGAATGTTTATTTGAATTCATATAATGTATCATATTACTTTATTTGAATATTCGATAATAATTGGTATTAATATTATAGATTATATGTATTTTTTAATACTATGTAATATGCTAATATATACAAATATGCAATAACAATTTATTCTATGTTAAAAAAATTAGCTATTTTTAACTAAGCTAAATACACGGTTAACCACCCATAACCGACCCGCTATAACCATCAAAACCGAATAACCATAACCACCATAACCGATCGGTTATGGTTATGGTTATCCAATAACCGATATCGCGGTTATGGTTATGGTTTTTGGTCAAACCCGACCCAGACCGACCCATGCACATTGTCCCTAAACAATTAAAAAATAAAACAAAAAAAAAGATGGGCCCACCCCTCATCTTCTTCCACGTCTCTCCCCCCCCCCCCCCCTCTCTCTCTATCTCTCTCTCTCTAACACCACCACCACATTCAACCCACCATCTCCTCCACCTCCACCTTTAATCCATGATCTATGCTCTTTAACCCAACTCCTTCAATTTATTGACTTAACTTTCTACGTTAATCGAGGGTTCAACTAAGTCATTCCGCTTCAGCAATATCATCATTGAAATTCTTCTCTCCACAGTCGTTGAAATCCGCCACACCCGTTGGTTTCGGGGACACATCAACACCACACTTCTGGTCGACGAAAACAAAATGGAGGAACAAAGGTTTTAGACATTAAGACAGGGTTGAGACGGCCGGCTAAGGTCCCGTCATGGCACGGAGGCAGATGTAAACAACGGGTGGTCCCGCCACTTCAAATCCACTCAGATCGATAAAAAAGGTTCGATGTTGTTGATTGTTGAGTTTTTTTAGTTTAAGTTGGACCTAGATATGTGGGATTCGATGTGAATTTGTGTTGTTTTTGTTTGATTTGTTGGATGTGGGTGGTGGTTGCGTGGAGGGTTTTCAATAGTGGAGGTGGGTGTTCAGAGGTCGGAGATGATGATTCCTAACGCTTATTCACTGCTCCGATTCGAATTTTTAGAAATTCAATAGTGGTGGTGAAGAGGTGGTGGTGGGTTAGAAAGAGAGAGAGAGAGAGAGAGATGGGGGAGAAGAAGATGAGTGGTCGCTCATCTCTTTTTGGTTTTTATTTTTATTTTTTAGTTGTTTAGGGACAATTCAATCATTTCACAAAGACTTAACTAGAAAATTTAACAAAGGTTAGTGTTAAAGACCACCCGAGTTAAAAAATTGCAACCACTGGGCCCTAGTGTGTAATTAGTGTGTGACACCCGGCCTCTCAGGCCGTACCGGACAATAGAAATCTGTGTAGTGAACATGTGACACGACTATTTTGACTGACTGTGATGTTAATATATGATATTTGATGTGTTGGTAAATTTAGATGTGTATAAAAATTATGTTGGCAACGATAAAACTAACGCTTATTGCGTAACGTTTAAAATGCGAAATGAACGTCGGTGACCACCCGATCAGTGTTAAAATCCCAAAAATAGCCTGTTATGATTAGAATAATAATTTTAATCATATCCGTGTGGAAAAATAATTTAAAACTCTTAGAAACTCTATTTTTCGAGTTTGATCGCGTACCGCGCGATACTGCGCGAATTAAACAAAAATACCGTCAACGCAGCCAGTCAAGGCAACTGGTAATTATTTCAGTAATAATTTTAAGTGATTATTTTTATATAATGATAAAAATAATTTAAAACGCACTAAAACGAGATTAAAACACTAGATAAAATACCCGGTAATCAGTAAAATACCTGTTTTTGATCCTAAATTTATATATATAAGTGTATGTATACATAATTAGTGTGAGAGAGGGCATGTGTGGCGGCACCATGGCTGCCCAAATAGCCTTGATTCTTGCACTTTGGACACTTGTCCATTCTTGAGAATGATGGTGATGGTTAATCTTGTAACAAATCTCCATAAACTTCACAATTCCAAGACACAAATTCAAAAACTTCATTCCCTCTCTCTCTTGCATATTCTCAGCCAAACACCCCCTTCCCACTTCAGCATTTCATTTTCAAAATTAAAACATGAAGAATCAAGGTCTTTACATGGTGATTTGAAGCTCATAAGGAAGTTTGGAGGTGATTTCAAGTGGATTCAAGCAAGAACAAGTTTCATATCACCATCTTTTACCAAAAACCCATCTAAAAACTTGAAGGTATAATATATTTTATTAAACATTGTTCTTGATTCATAATGATAAAGAAGATAGTAAAAGTTTCTCTTGATTCTTGAATCTAAACATTAACTTGAAACTATCAAACAAATAAGTTTTGAACAAAATAAAAATGGGTGTGTGTATGTGTGTGTTTATGGCCGATTATGTGTGTATGTATGTGTATATATTGTATTTGATTTTTGACGAAAGAATTCTTGATTTATTTGATTTCTTGAAAGGTATGATGCATGAAGGAACTTTTAAGTGTCATACAAGAATGTTCTAAAGTGAATTAGAGATTGAAAGTGATATATTGAAAAGTGAAAATTTGGAAGTATGTGTGTATATGTGTGCCGTATATATATATGTATATATGTATGCATGTATGTCAAAGTTGTTGTGTAATCATAAAAGTGAAGGATCTAAGTATGAATGAACATGAATGATTGAAGGATTAAAGTGTTATGTATGATATTTGAAAGAATAAGATGTTAGTAAGGTTTTGATGTAATGAAATCATATTAGATGATAAAGTTGTGATATGAACATATTAGATGCATATACTTAGACATGGATGATGATATATGATCTTAAAAAGATGATTTGAGTATGAATGAGTAAAAATCACTTATTAGCAGATTATAAACACTAAAATGAAGTTATTTTAAAGTTTTTAGTGACTTATAACTTTGTCATAATGTTTGCTAGCTTTGCATGTTGTACATGGTGCGTTAAAAGTTGTAAAATACGTGAAATCGCATGATTTATGTGGCTTATACAAAAACTGCACTAATCTGATTATAACTATTATTTTAATCAGTAAATAACATGTATTGTGTTAAAATATCTAGTCGTTTCGAGTTGGGATGATTATAGTAACGTTTAACGCAAAACTATGCGTTAAAACGGTTAAAAATCGGCTTTTCAAGTGATTTTTATAAAACTGATTTAGGTCAGTAAGTAAACTAATATTTTAGTTTAAAAATAAGTATTTTAACTAATTTTAAGTTTACTTGGTGTTTGGTTGGTCATACGTGACTTCCGACGCCCGAAAACGTTACCGAATCGCTAAAATACGCATTTTTCAATATACACTAGTGTGGGTAAAATTTTGGGTAAAATTTATGTGGCAAAATGTGTCATGTGATTTAAACATAAGAATATGAAAATATTTTAAGTTTTTAACATGATGTTAGAAATCTAGCTTACGCATGTATGCATGTACGTTTTGTGCGGTAGAAACAGTGAAAATTGTGTTAGACGTGAAACTTGTTTGTCGAGCATGAAATTTGATACATATATGATATTTTATGTATATTTGCTTTAAAAATGACAAAATAGATAAGTTAGCAATAATTCGCGTGTTTCGGTGTTAAATTATATGAACGTTTATGTATATATATTACGACGCGCAAATCGTAGATATATTGCGTATAAACGGGAAAGTTAACGGATTTACACAATAATGGTCACCAATAAAATCGTTCAAGTCGCAAAATCATAAAAAATATATATATGGACTCATGTATATATTAATGTGCCAACATAATCCAAAAATAAAAACTTTTCGAGATAATCTCAAAGTTATGTGATAATTCTAAGAAACGGAGAAACTTAGGATTTTTGTGTTATGTATATTGATTTAGAATCGTTCCTATATTAGGACGTGTAGAAAATCAATCTCTGGGATTGCGCTATTAAAATACGCACCCAAAGGTGAGTGTCACTAAACCCCTCTTTTTACTGCTTTGTATATATTTTGGGGGTAGAACACGTCAATAAAATGGTTTAATAATGTTTTTGAAATAAAACATACCTTTTAATATAAAATATATATTTTTGATGAAAATATATGAAATTTGATAAGTCATACGTTTCGAAGTAAAAACGTTTTTGATGAATAAATGTTGGACATTGGGATGATACGGTATTTCCTAGGTGAAACATGACCGTATAGTTGGGACGGATGCCGGCCTGGGTTTCGAATGATCTAGATTCAGGGGATTCGTACAACATCGTGTATTAAATTGTCATATTAGTAGGATATATCTGTTGTACGTGAGGCAGACATCATATTGTTCTTCAAGAGGACCCTGCGCCCATGATGTCATTTAATCATTTAAGTATTGCACGCGAGGAATTGTTGGTAGATCTATCGGGTTGACAACCCCGTCATGACCGGTCGCTCCGTGTCAAGTCAAATGACGAATTGATATTCTGTTTATTGTCTAGCTTTGATTATCCCTGCATGGTTAATATATAGTTCGTATCGTCTAGCTAACATACGAGTTTGAAAGTTGACGCAATAATTTAATATACAAAACCTGGGCAATATTACTGTTTTCGGATTGATGAACCGACGGAAGGCCCATGGATTTTAATAAGGAAGTAAAATGGACTTTCAAATAAACACCTAATCAGAAAGTTTTCCTTGGAATAATATTGTCTGTATGTGAATATGTGAACTTACCTTCCTTTGTGTTGACACTTGATTTTAACATGTTCTACAGGTACTTGAGTTCGGCTTCGGGAAATCATGGTGTATCTTGTGTTTGATGATGCATGTTGTTTTGCTTAAATATGTTGGACAACATTTAAACTATCTGGGACGTTTGTAATAAGATCCGCGAGGATCAAAACAACTTAACTTATGTGGTTGTGTCGTGACTTTAAAATGTAATGTTTAATACTTATGTTTTAAAGTATGTCAAAATGTCCAACAAATGAGTGCATCGTCCGACAAGGTATAAATGGGCACCAACTTCCGTCACCACTATGTTTTATATTCTGCTGCGATGTTTTTGGGGTGTGACAGAAGTTGGTATTAGAGCCATTGGTTGTTAGCGAACTAGATGTTTTCGGGGAAAACACTAGACTTCAACCGGAGAATTTTGAAATGTAAAGTCCAAAATTCTCGAAGCCAAGATTCTTAAATAAACATAGAAAATATTTTATCAAGTATGAAAACCATTATGTGTTTTATGTGCATACGTGATTTTCTGTTTATTTGACCTTATTTGTTACTGTTTATGTTGACTACGCACTTACTTGTACAGTTTTATATGTGTCACAGATGTTGCACGAACACGAGGTCATCGAGATCCACGACTCAGGTTACGAGTCAGATTTTGAGACTTCACCCAGACCTACGCTGCCAGAGACACCTATCACGCTCCACATATAGTTGGTACTACCGAGCTTACCTCATCTTTCTACGTCATTCCTGCTGCTTTTTCCAGCCAGGTAGACCCCCGATGTGCTTTCACTAGCAACGAGTGGATAAATGATGATGATGTACCTCTCTCAATCCATGAGATGGGATGATCATCTGGCACTGTACCGGTTATCGATGACGTGACCAGGGGTGTCCCTAGTGTCGAAGGATCTTCTAGCATCGCACCAGTGGTGGACGCCACTATCGTCATGGCTCGACCCTTAGAGCCATCAGTCGTCCCACCTGCTACTGAGATCCCTCCGCTTGTTTTGTCTGAGTCTTCTTTGCCTGTTTTAGAGTCACGCACTTCTTCTACGCCGCTGTTAGTTTATTATCATCGTAGGAAGAGGATTAGGCCTGCTGGGGACATCACATCTACGTCATATGCTGAGACGGTACCTGCTTCCAAGAAGCAGAAAAGAGATAGGGTAGATCGATATTGCCATTGTGATCGTCAGCTCGCCGCATTGCGCAAAGACCTAGACATAGCCAAAGGAAAGGCGAAGTATCTTGAGGGACAGATGGATGACCACGAGGAGTTGAAGGTTATAGACGACATCGCAAGAGATGAGACGCATTGGAAGGTTGTGGATTTGGAGAAGCTTGTCCAGGAGATGTTAGAGTCTCTAGGTTTGAGGTGTTGATGATAGTTGTTTGTTTGTTTCATTGTTTAATGGATTGTATTGTTAGACATTTTTGATGTTCTTTGTGTTTGTGGCCTGCGTGCCAGTTTCATTTTTTGATATTATTTGGGAATTTTGTGTGAACTTGTTTATGGGTGTCGATGTAGACATGCCAAGAATAGTCTTTTGTACTAAAAACGAGTTTAAATAATTTCTATAATAAATACCAATGATATACTTTTGGTTTAAAATTTTTCTCATTAATATGTGGATATTTTACATTCACAATGTTTGGTCCACTAACATTTAATGATTGAATTATTTTTTGTTACCGTCTTATGTGGATATTATTGTTATGATAATAGAAACGGTGAAATGCCGCCAAAAGCAAGACAGGGTACCGGATTACCTACCACACCGGAAGAGTTGGCTTAACTCATAGCCCAACACATTAATACTGCCATGAAACAGCTCAATGCTAACCAAAATGATGGTCAGGGACGTGGACGTGGTGCACACGGGCAAGGTTTTGGTGAGGCACATAATGGAAATCCTCCAGGTAAAATGTGATCGGAAAGTTTTAGTAGTTCATGTGTTATGTTATCATTGGAATGAATTCCTGATTTCTATTAACATTATTGAACAGTGCACGAATGTACATATAAAACATTCCAGGGCTGTAACCCACGATCATTTACCGGTGCTGAAGGACCCTTAGATATCACCCGATGGATTGAGAAGATGGAATCTGTCATGGCAATCAGTGGTTGTGCTGTTGATCAACGGGTGAGATATGCTTCTTGCTCTTTTCTTGATGAAGCGCTGTCCTGGTGGAACTCGCAAGTTCAAATTTTGGGTGAAGACGCTGCCTATGGTCTGAACTGGAACGAACTTAAAGAGATGCTCCTGAAAGAGTACTGCCCACGCAGTGAAATCCAGAAAATTGAGATAGACTTCTGGAACCTAACCATGGAAGGTCTGAATGTCAGAGCTTACACTTCTTGTTTTAATGACTTGGCGAGGTTAGTTCCACGAATGGTTACTCCTGAATATGTAAAGGTAGAAAGGTATATCTGGGGATTGTCGCCATGAATTCACAGTATGGTTACATCCGCGAAACCTACCACCTACCTAGAGGCTACTACATTGGCAAAATCATTAGCCGATGACGCTGCTCGCAAAGGTAGTCTTGATAAAAAGGAGGAAACCGGGAAGTCATCGGGCAAGGCCAAAGCAGACGCAAAATCGGAATGGTCGGGGCTTCTGAGACTAAGACAGAAGTTACGAAGAAGCGCAAGTCCGAGAGCTCGAGGAAGGAGACTGAAGAGAAGCGCGGCAGGAAACGCAGTTCGAAGAAGGCATATGCAGCAAGTTCTAGTGGTACTAGAAAGGATGGCACCGGAGATAGCCGAGGCGGATCTGAGAGAAAGACTCGCGAAGAAGGACAGACGAAATGTAACCGATGCGGACGAAATGGGCATACTACCCGCGAATACTATGCCAAAAATACTTTGGAGGGAACAAGGCTTGAAGGATGCTTCCAGTGTGGGGAACAAGGACATTTCAAGAGGGATTGTCCTAAGCGGGAGGTCAGAATGCCAAAGGTAGAGCGTTCGTGCTAAACGCTGGGAAGGCACGTGACGATCGTGCTGTTGTCACTGGTATGTTTTTGATCAATAACCATTCCGCGTTCGTACTTTTTGATACTGGAGCTGACTTGAGTTTTGCCTTGAAAAACTTTGAACCATTCCTGTGTTCACCTACAAGTAAGCTAAATAAGAAGTACTCGATAGAACTAGCAAATGGTAAACTGATAGAGACTAGCGAAGTCGTTCGCGACTGTAGTATTCAGTTAGACGATCATAAATTTAGTATTGATTTACTACCAGTGGAGTTGGGAAGTTTCGATGTAGTTGTGGGGATGGATTGGCTGTCCAAGAATAAAGCGGAGATTATTTACTCGGAGAAGCAAGTGCGGATACCTCGTCCTGGAGATGGCAAAGTGATAGTTATCCATGGAGATCGATCGAGTCGTGTGTCGAGTGTTGTCGGTGTTTTGAAGATGCTCAAGATGTTGCGGAAAGGTTATCCTGCGTTCTTGGTTAACGTGATAGATACAAAGGCCGAATGTAGGAAGATCGAGGAGATTCCTATTGTTCGTGATTATCCAGAAGTTTTTCCTGAAGACTTACTTGGATTACCCCCTGCGAGACAGATCGAGTTCCGAATCGATCTGGTAGCTGGTGCTGCACCAATTGCAAAATCTCCCTATAGATTGGCACCGTCTGAAATGAAAGAAATGTCGAACCAGCTTCAAGAGCTACTAGACAAAGGTTTCATTCGACCGAGTTATTGTCCATGGGGTGCGCCTGTTCTGTTCGTAAAGAAGAAGGATGGATCCTTTAGGATGTGTATAGATTACAGGGAGCTGAACAAGTTAACTATCAAGAATCGATATCCTTTGCCGAGGATTGATGATCTGTTTGACCAGCTTCAGGGATCCAGCTACTACTCAAAGATAGATCTGCATTCAGGATATCATCAGTTGAAGGTTGCTAACGAAGACATTCCAAAGACAGCCTTTCGAACACGATACGACCATTATGAGTTCCTAGTCATGCCCTTTGGTCTAACTAATGCACCAACTGTGTTCATGGATCTCATGAACAGGGTATGGAAACCCTACTCGGACAAATTCGTGATAGTATTCATCGACGATATACTTATTTATTCACGAACCAAAGAAGATCATGAGCATCATTTGAGGTTAATTTTGGAGTTACCGAAGGAAGAGAAGCTGTATGCCAACTTCTCTAAATGTGAGTTTTGGATTCGAGAAGTTCATTTTCTCGGACATGTCATAAATGAGAAAGGTATACATGTAGATCCGTCTAAGATCAAAGCAATAAAGAATTGGGAAGCGCTAAAGACTCCGTCAGAGGTGCGACAATTATTAGGGCTTGCTGGGTATTACCGGAGGTTCATTGAGAACTTCTCTAGTATAGCGCAGCCATTGACGCTATTAACTCAGAAGGAGCTCAATATGCGACAACGACGTTGGGTAGAGTTACTCAACGATTATGAATGTGATATCCGTTATCACCCAGGGAAAGCAAACGTTGTTGCAGATGCACTCAGTAGGAAGGAACGGGAAAAGCCTCTACGTGTGCGTGCTTTGGGTTTGACCATATAAACGAGTTTGACCGATCAAATTCGTGATGCACAGCGAGAAACTTTGAAGGATGACGGTTTGAGAGGAGAAGGTTTGAAGGGCTTAGAATGTAAACTGATATTGAAAGCGGATGAAGTAATGTACTTCATGAACCGAGTCTGGGTTCCGCTTAAAGGCAACCTCCGTGAATTGGTTATGAATGAAGCTCATAAATCCACGTATTCCATTCACCCAGGTTCTACCAAGATGTATCAGGACATTAAGGAGTTTTACTTGTGGCCGAAGATGAAAAGAGACATTGCGGCTTACGTGAGTAAATGTCTGACATGCTTTAAGGTTAAAGCTGAGCACCAGAAGCCGTCTGGGCTTCTGCAGAAACCAGAGATCCCTAAGTGGAAATGGGAACATCTTACGATGGACTTTATCACCAAGTTACCCCGTACGTCGCGTGGACACAATATGATCTGGGTAATTGTGGATCGATTGACAAAGTCTGCTCATTTCCTGGCACTTAAGGAAACAGATAATACGGAGAAGATATCGCAGCTGTACCTTAATGAGATTGTAGCCCGTCATGGAGTACCTGTGTCAATCATTTCGGATAGAGACGAACGATTTGACTCCAGATTTTGGCGATCTCTCCAGAAATCGCTGGGTTCTCATTTGGATATGAGTACTGCATATCATCCTCAAACGGATGGTCAGAGCGAAAGGACCATTCAGACGTTAGAGGATATGCTGAGAGCGTGTGCAATTGATTTCGGTGGAAGTTGGGATACTCATTTGCCCTTGGCAGAGTTTTCTTACAACAATAGTTACCACGCCAGCATAAAAGCCGCTCCGTTTGAAGCCCTATATGGAAGGAAGTGTCGATCACCACTCTGTTGGGCTGAAGTCGGTGAGAAGCATTTGACCGGACCCGAGATTATTCAGGAGACCACGGACAAGGTTGTCCAGATCAAGAATAGGTTGAAGGCTGCCGTGGATCGACAGAAGAGTTATGCAGATAACCGAAGGAAACCGCTGGAATTTCAAGTTGGTGATAGAGTTATGCTAAAGGTATCGCCATGGAAGGGCGTTGTAAGGTTTGGAAAAGGGGGAAAGTTGAGCCCGCGCTATATAGGTCCCTTCGAAGTCGTCTCTCGAGTTGGACCGGTCGCGTGTAGGCTCAAGTTGCCACAGGAGCTGAGTGGAGTTCATGATGTATTCCATGTCTCCAACCTGAAAAAGTGTCTGTCCGATGAGACACTAATTATACCCCCCGGAGAGGTTCGAGTGGACGGAAAACTAAGGTTTATCGAAGAACCAGTGGAGGTTCTGGATCGGAAAACCCAGAAACTCAGGAGGAGTAAGATTGAGTTGGTCAAAGTCCGTTGGAATTCTAAGCGTGGACCCGAGTTCACCTGGGAGCGAAAAGACCAAATGCAACAAAAATATCCTCACCTCTTCCCACCGAGTGTGAAAACGAAACCTGTAAAGTAGAATTTCGGGGACGAAATTCCCTAAACAGGGGGAGACTGTGACACCCGGCCTCTCAGGTCGTACCGCACAATAGAAATCTATGTAGTGAACATGTAACACGACTATTTTGACTGACTATGATGTTAATATATGATATTTGATGTGTTGGTAAATTTAGATGTGTATAAAAATTATGTTGGCGACGATAAAACTAACGCTTATCGCGTAACATTTAAAATGCGAAATGAACGTCGGTGACCACCCGACCAGTGTTAAAATCCCAAAAATAGCCTTTTATGATTAGAATAATAATTTTAATCATATCCATGTGGAAAAATAATTTAAAACGCTAAGAAACTCTATTTTTCGAGTTTGAGAGCGTACCGCGCGATACTGCGCGAATTAAACAAAAATACCGTCAACGCAGCCAGTCAAGGCAATTGGTAATTATTTCAGTAATAATTTTAAGTGATTATTTTTATAGAATGATAAAAATAATTTAAAACGTACTAAAACGGGATTAAAACACTAGATAAAATACCCGGTAATCAGTAAAATACCTGTTTTTGATCCTAAATTTATATATATAAGTGTATGTATACATAATTAGTGTGAGAGAGGGCATGTGTGGCGGCACCATGGCTGCCCAAATAGCCTTGATTCTTGCACTTTGGACACTTGTCCATTCTTGAGAATGATGGTGATGGTTAATCTTGTAACAAATCTCCATAAACTTCACAATTCCAAGACACAAATTCAAAAACTTCATTCCCTCTCTCTCTTGCATATTCTCAGCCAAACACCCCCTTCCCACTTCAGCATTTCATTTTCAAAATTAAAACATGAAGAATCAAGGTCTTTACATGGTGATTTGAAGCTCATAAGGAAGTTTGGAGGTGATTTCAAGTGGATTCAAGCAAGAACAAGTTTCATATCACCATCTTTTACCAAAAACCCATCTAAAAACTTGAAGGTATAATATATTTCATTAAACACTGTTCTTGATTCATAATGATAAAGAAGATAGTAAAAGTTTCTCTTGATTCTTGAATCTAAACATTAACTTGAAACTATCAAACAAATAAGTTTTGAACAAAATAAAAATGGGTGTGTGTATGTGTGTGTTTATGGCCGATTATGTGTGTATGTATGTGTATATATTGTATTTGATTTTTGACGAAAGAGTTCTTGATTTATTTGATTTCTTGAAAAGTATGATGCATGAAGGAACTTTTAAGTGTCATACAAGAATGTTCTAAAGTGAATTAAAGATTGAAATTGATATATTGAAAAGTGAAATTTTGGAAGTATGTGTGTATATGTGTGCCGTATATATATATGTATATATGTATGCATGTATATCAAAGTTGTTGTGTAATCATAAAAGTGAAGGATCTAAGTATGAATGAAAATGAATGATTGAAGGATTAAAGGGTTATGTATGATATTTGAAAGAATAAGATGTTAGTAAGGTTTTGATGTATTGAAATCATATTAGATGATAAAGTTGTGATATGAACATATTAGATGCATATACTTAGACATGCATGATAATATATGATCTTAAAAAGATGATTTGAGTATGAACATATACTTAGACATGCATGATGATATATGATCTTAAAAAGATGATTTGAGTATGAATGAGTAAAAATCAGTTATGAGCAGATTATAAACACTAAAATGAAGTTATTTTAAAGTGTTTCGTGACTTATAACTGTCACACCCCGACCGCGTAAAACAACAAACCGCGGCGGAAACGTCGGGGAGTGCTGTGGCAGAATTATTGTTACAAAACACATGATAATTAAAGTTAAGTTTTACAAGTTTAAATTATTACATTGTCTTAGTTCAAACGAAACACATAACATAAAAGATGATAACTTTCTTGATTTTAGATTTCTAAGGCCCAAGTCGCCCTAAGTGTAGCTTGTTCACATCAAATATTCGCTCCTGAAACATATGTGAAAGTAAATACGTCAGCATAAAAATGCCTGTGAGTAACATAGGTTTAGTGTTGAAGATTCATGACTTTAAAGGTTAAAAGAAATGTTTAACGAAAAGTAGTCATGAACCTTATAAAAATGTCTTCTTTTATAAAATCATATGAAAATCAAATGATATAAAAGAATGATGTATGGTTAAGTAAATAACCAAATGAAAATAATATGTATAAAATATGTCAATGTCATGTATAACCAATGTCCAATGTCAAATGTCCAGTATAAACCATGTCTTGTATGGCGAATAAATAGTACTCAAGCCAAATGCACAATGTCGTGTATAAACAAATGTCTTATGTAATCAAATGTCACGTACAAAACAAAGTCTTTGAATAAACCAAGGTTTAAAACAAAGGTTATGTTTTGAAAACCATTGCTTTTATTGATATGAACATTTATACGGTTTGTTTATAGCAAACACTCAAGCCTTGAGACTGTCGGATAAACACTTATCAGGATCAAGGTTTAACAAAAAAATGTATTCGGATTCTGTCATTCCCCTAACGAAATACCTAGAAAGCGGGAACGAGATTTGTCAAGTCCTATAACGCTATTACATACTACCGAGCGGCGTGATCAATGTTAATGAATGTACTACTTTGTTAAACATACCAAATGTCTTTTTCAATGTAAGCATGTCATGAAAATGTCTTTGTAAAACCATGTAATAGGCATACCAAGTCAATATGCCAAGTAAAATGTCTTTGAAACCAAATGTTAGGTATACTAAGTCAATATACCATAAAAATGTCTTTGAAATAATGTATTATATGTAATATGTAATAAAAATGTATAATGTCATGAAAACGGAAAGTAAAGTTATGCACATATGCTTCACCCAAAAACATTTGAAAACGTAAAATAGGGGAACTATGTACTCACCTTTGGATGCGTTTTTATATTTTAACACAATACCTCAAATTGTTTATTCGTCCTAAATTAAATAAGAACGATTTAATAATAAAAAATTCACAAAAATACATAAGTTTCTCCGATACTTAGAATTTTCACATAACTTTGAGATTTTCTCAAAAAGTTATTATTTTTTATTATATTGGTGTATTTATTTATATATGAGTTCATATAGATATTTTAAAAACTTTGCGACTTGAACGATTTTATTGGTGACCCTCATCATGTTATAAGCAATATATCTACGATTTGTGCGTCGTAATATATATACTTATTGTGACATAAAATAAATATCGTAATACACATAATTTTGTCAAGTATTAACATGTCATCATACACATATTATAAAACACATAACATCTTGTAACACATAAAACTTACCCATGAACAACCCATTCTAGTGTAAATTGAAAAACGCGTATTTTAGCAATTCGGTAACTTTTTTGGGCGTCGGAAGTCACGTATGACTAACCAAACACCAAGTAAACTTACTATAAGTTAAAATACTTATTTTTATATCAAAAATATCAGTTTGCTTACTGATCTAAAACATTTTTATAAAAATCCTCCGAAAAGCTGATTTTTAACCGTTTTACCGCATAGTTTTACATCAAACGTTACCCTAACCATCCCAAATCGTAACGACTTGATATTTTAACATAACCCATGTTATTTACTGAATAAAATAGTAGTTATACTCATGATAGTTCAGGTCTCACATAAAGCACATAAATCATACAAATTTCACATATTTTACCACTTTCTAAGCTATATGTACAACATGCAAACCTATCAAACCTATGACAAAGTTTCATGTCATTATAATATACCAAATAATGTTATTTTTTAGTGTTTATAATCTATTCTAAAACATTTTTGTCATACAATCATTTTTTTATCATTTCTTGAGTTTTAAATTAACATGTATTCTCATGTACAAGTGTCTAAAGCACACTATCATATCGTCATCATTTCATATGAGTTTAAATGCATCAAACATGTAATTTATTCTTGTTTATTTGCTGATGTAATTGAACATTTATCATATCATACACAAATCATCAAACACTTGCATTTTAACTATCATTCAAGAACAAGCAACAACTTAAAACTTCTCAAATATGTCTAATAAATTTTTAGCCATTTACATGTCAAAATACTAACATTATTTCAAATTATAACTCATGATTCAATCATCTCTTTATATCTCTAACATGTTTGCACATAATCTTGTTCATGCAAGCAAACATCCTAAACAAGTATTTATCAAAAAATCAAACTCAAATATCATACACACACATATATATATTCGGTTATATATGCACACATATATACCACCATTTTTATTTTGTATCAAGACCCATTTCTTTTTAGATTTCAAGTTTGTGAAAAATTCCAAGATTCAAGAGAAACTTCAAATCATCAAGAACAACCAAGAATCAAGTATATGATTTAAACATAAACTTTATACCTTCAAGATACAAGTAAGTTTTTGATGAGATTTTGATGATATGAAGCTTGAAATCACTTGAAAACACCTTGGAAACTCCTTTGGATCTTCACACCAACTTGAAATTAGCTTGTAATGGGGTTTAATCTTGAAGAACAAAGTTAAAGATTTGAAGATGGGAGTGGTGGTGGTGTGGACGGTTGGGAGAGAGAGAAAAGGAGGTTGAGTGAAGTGTAGTGTTGAGTGTGATGATCTTTAGAATCCCTTGTCATACTTATAGATCTTCCATCAAATATTATGTCCATACAATCAAGCAAGAATCAAATAAAATAAGAATTAAAATCTTTGAGATATGAGTGATCTTGGTGGGGTCCTTGTGACCGTGAAAAATCAAGGGAGGGGGGGGGGGTAAATGTAAATTTTGAATGGTAAAAATAGATAAAAATAGGTATTTAACTGGATACCGGGTATTTTATCTAGCGTTTAAATCCCGGTTTATGGCGTTCTAAATTATTTTTATTATTCTATTAAAATAAACTCGCCAAAATATTACTGAAATAAATTTCAGTTGCCGAGACTGGTTGTGTTGTCTGCGTTATGCAGTATAAGCACTGTGTTACGCAGTAACACGAGGACGCGCTTAAACTTTGAAAAATAATGTTTTTAAGCGTTTTAATTTATTTTTCAACACGAACATGATTAAAAATAAAATTTTAATCATAACAGTATATTTTTAGGATTTAAATATTATCCGGGCGGTCACCAACGTTCGTTTTGCAGTTTTGTCGCAAATAGTTCTTTAGTTCGAATAAACATGTTTCTGCCATACCGAATCCTTCGAAACTTATTTCTAAGTTATGTAAACGGTATTTAGGGTATGTTTGGCTTATGTCATTATTCCAGAGTGTACGTCGCGTTAAACTGATTACGTTCACGTAACGGTTTACGATTTCACTTCCAGAACAGGTTTGAGAGTTTGGAATTGAACAATGATTGAAAACGTACTAATGTCACAAATAATTAAACAAATATTGAAATTAAAACACCATATTTCATTAAATACAAAGTTGTTCAGAACAGTACTATCACACCCCCAAAATCCACCCTGCGGAGTATCACCGCTTGGAGGCACGACATGACCAGGATCGAGCCACCAATCATATTGAACAACAAAATTAAGTAAACAAAACCAACCACAATACGATTGGTGACCAAAAGGAAGTAAACCGACTTTAGGTTAACAGCGGAAGCATAATACGTAAAGCTAAATCATAAGTTCACAGTTCATAAGTTTTAAGACCCAAAACATAAGTTCCATAAGTTTATAAAGTTTAATTAATAAGCATGGGGCATAACAGTCCGCATCACACAACAACCTTCTCCTCGTGCAAGCTCCAAAAGCATCTAGCGACCTGTAAGGCATGTAACAACGAGTCAACAACAAAGTTGAGTGAGTTCACGGTTGGTTGATTAGTTTTAAGTTGTTTCTGAAAACGTGGTTTGACTTTCGTTGGCTTATTTGCCGTGGGGGTTACCCCATAGTTGAAACTATGTTTAACCAGTTCCTTTTAATTACCCAAACCATATCCATAATCAGTGGGGGCTTCCCCATGTGAACTACTAGACAGTATGATATCGACTACTATGAACAATAGTTGTGCCCTACATCAGTGTCTATCATCACTGACAGTTTGCCATAGTCTATTAGTACACGCCCGTTCGGACAACACGGTGTGAGGTTTGTTAAACCTAATAGCGCTATTAACTAATGACCCGCTCGCCATCGGCCCCGGCGATTAAGTCGATATATAATGAGGGACTTAATGATAGAGTTTTGTCTAGTAAGTTTTAAGAGTGTTGTCCTACCCAAGGAGGACGAACGTACGTATTCTACCCAAGGAGAATACGTGGAATTTATTATTGGCATCCTACCTATGGAGGATGGCCGTACATATCCTACCCAAGGAGGATATGTAGATCCCGTTTTAATTTCTTTAACCCATTCCCAACCACCGGGAATCCCATGCCTTAGAAAATGTGTGAACTCACCTAGGTTGCTCGGTTTGACTCTCAAATATAGCTAACAGTCAAGGTCGGTCAATCACGTCCTAATATGATTACCAGTTAGTCATTTAGTGGTTTCAAATAGAGCACCAAGTTCCTACACGTATCTACTACATAACATGCATTCACTTCAATAATTCATGCTCATATAGACATTCCACCTATAGCTACTCAAGCACAAGCATACGATACTGTACAATAATACTTTCATTGACATATAACATGTTAGATCATCCTCAGCTAACATACTCAACATTTAGACACGCAATTTACGACTTATGTCATTTCAGCTTTTATATTCAAAACTGGGCTGTTTTCGGGGATTTTAATAAAATAGTTAACTTATTCCAAAAATTCCCAAATTTCTACAGAATGTCTTAAACGTTCCAAATTTTATTGTGTAAAAATCTTGGGATTCAATTCATCACCAATATTTTATAAAAAATCATTTTCCTGACTAAAATCAGATTATCTTTTTCTGACTGCAGTCCACGGAATAATTTATTTAAAATTCATCAAGAGTCCGATTTATGAAATTCCAGTGAAAAAATTACAAACACATCGGTGGTCATCTAAAGTACAAATTGCATGATCTAACTCTACACAGAATTCAAGTTATGACGGAAAACAGAATGCATATTTTCAGCAGCAAAAATGCAGCTTTAGCTGCTGTTACAAAACGACACTTTAAAAATAGTAAATGAAGTCCAAAAATTATGATTCTAGTGCCATTAGAACCGTATTTCATAATACATAAATATGGACTACAGAAAATACATTTTTCATTAAGTTATGGTCTGGTTACAGCCAACTGAAGTTGGCTGTAAACACCAATCAGCTTTCTGTTTTAGTTCCCTACCTTCTAACGCATGTTCGATTGATTCCGTTAACATGTTTAGTGATCACAACAACATCAAACATCAATATTAACCAGCAAATCATTAGGAAATCAACAAGAATCATAACAACATCATATTAACATCACTTCATCACTAGACTAGTTTATGTTCAAGACTTGTTTAAGGTTCTTTAGAGTTTCTTGATTCTTTACCATTCTTTTCATTATTAACCAACAAAATCATGAACAAGATGAAGATCTAAGGCACTTACTACTAGCACAAAGCTAGGAGAGTTTCAAGTGTGGAAAAGTGGTGGTTAAAAGAAAATGAGGTGAATGAGGTGAAGATGAAGACCTTTGGTCCTTATAAGGTTACTTCCAACATGTAAGGGACTAGTGTGTAATGTGCTCCATATCAACACAACATATCTATTAAAATATTAAAAGAAATCAAGGGGGTGTGGGGCCCCTTGATGAACCGTGTTTAGAGGGGGGGGGTCTATGGTTGGTTTTCAATTGTTAGTTAGAGATCTAGTTAGATTGTTAAGTGATTAGTTAGTGGTTTAAGTGTGTTGTATAATATATAGTGTGTTAGGGTGTTCGGGGACCCTAAATAGCTCAGAAAAATAAAAACAATGTGTTTAACAATATTTTTGTGTTTCGGGTAGTGTCCGGTTGTTCGGTTCGATGCTGTTCCGTTAAAGTGCTTAATTAATCCGTAAAGTGTCCTATATATATATTTTTGTAATCATTTAAATTCTCAACACTCAGGAAAACATAACGGACTATTTAGTAACTTTTCTGTACACTACTAGTATGTTAACAAGCACATGTAAGTATAACACAGAAATCAGAAAGCAGTTAAATGATTCAGCATAGTCATCAAGAAATTTAATTATCATTAATAAATTGTACGGATACATGGAATTATGAGGGTTGTCACATTCTCCCCCTGTTAAGAGAATTTCATCCTGAAATTTAGCACCTGGTTACTGAGGAAGCTAGTTATGTTGCGTTGGTTTCCTGGTTTTCCTGGGGTGTCACATCATCCCCCCGTTGATTTGGAATTTCGTCCCGAAATTTTGCTGTAGCTTCAGCCTCAGTAGTGGTTGCACTTTTCTTAAACAGCTGGGGATACTTGAGTTTCATTTGGTCTTCTCGTTCCCAGGTATACTCTGGGCCACGACGGGAATCCCAACGAACTCGGACGAGAGGTATCCTGGTACGCTTGAGAATCTTAACATCTCGGTCGGTAATCTCTACTGGTTCCTCGATGAAATGCAACTGGTCGTCGATTGTGAGCTCCTTGAGAGGAACTATGAGGGTCTGATCTGACAGACACTTCTTCAGATTTGACACATGGAAAACATTGTGAACTCCGCTGAGTTCTTCAGGTAGATTTAGCCTGTAGGCCACCTTGCCAATTTTCTCAATGATTTCAAAGGGTCCAACGTATCGCGGGTTGAGTTTGCCTCGTTTGCCAAAACGAACTACACCTTTCCAAGGTGAGACTTTGAGTAGCACTCGATCCCCAACCTGGAACTCGAGTGACTTCCTTCGCTTATCAGCATAACTTTTCTGACGGTCACGAGCTGCCGCCATTCGCTGTCGTATCTGAGCAATCCTTTCGGTTGTATCTACTATAAGTTCTGGGCCTGTGATTTGACTGTCACCAACTTCTGCCCAACAGAGAGGTGATCGGCACTTCCGTCCATACAATGCCTCAAACGGAGCGGCCTGGATGCTGGTGTGGTAGCTGTTGTTATACGAAAACTCCACTAACGGGAGGTGCTTTTCCCAGCCATTACCAAAGTCGATTACACATGCCCGAACCATGTCTTCAAGGGTTTGGATGGTGCGTTCAGATTGCCCATCCGTCTGTGGGTGATAAGCGGTGCTCATATCTAAACGTGAGCCAAAAGACTTGTGCATGGCTTGCCACACTTCAGAAGTAAAACGCGCATCACGATCAGAAATGATGGAGGTTGGCACTCCGAGCCTTGATACTACTTCCTTTAGGTAGATGTCTGCTAGAGTAGAAAACTTGTCGGTTTCCTTGATAGCCAAGAAGTGTGCATACATAGTTAATCGATCCACGATCACCCAAATGGTATCATTTCCGCGTTGAGATCTAGGTCGGCCAGTAACGAAATCCATGGAAATTTGCTCCCATTTCCATTTCGGGATCTCTGGTTGTTGAAGTAGGCCTGATGGTTTCTGGTACTCGGTCTTGACTCTCGCACAAGTCAAGCATTTGCTAACGTATGTTGCTATGTGGGCTTTCATGCTTGGCCACCAATACGTAGTCTTTAGGTCGTGGTACATCTTATCCGAACCAGGATGTACTGAATAGCGAGACTTATGTGCTTCATCCATCACAAGCTCGCGTAGGTCTCCATACAGTGGAACCCAGATGCGTCCGTTTACATAGTAGGCGCCGTTTTCCTTTTGTTCTAGCTGCTGCCTCGATCCTCGTAAGGACTCAGCCCTGATGTTCTCTGCTTTCAATGCTTCAACCTGAGCATCGCGAATCTGAGCGGGAAGGTTAGATTGGATGGTAAGCTGTAACGCACGTACACGCTTAGGTATAGTATCCTTTCGGCTGAGGGCGTCTGCCACAACATTGGCTTTGCCCAGGTGGTACTTTATCGCGCATTCGTAATCATTCAAGAGTTCGACCCATCGGCGTTGTCGCATGTTCAACTCCTTTTGCTTGAAGATATGCTCGAGACTCCTGTGATCGGTGTAAATGGTGCACTTGGTACCGTACAGGTAATGTCTCCATATCTTAAGCGCAAAAACAACTGCTCCCAATTCCAAGTCGTGTGTAGTGTAGTTCCTTTCGTGAACTTTAAGTTGGCGTGATGCGTAGGCGATGACCTTGTCACGTTGCATCAACACGCAACCAAGTCCTTGGATGGAAGCGTCGCAATAAACCACAAAATCATCTGTGCCTTCAGGCAATGAGAGGATAGGCGCGCTACAAAGTCTATCCTTTAAGTGCTAAAATGCAGACTCCTGTGCATCACCCCAACGATAGGTGACACCCTTCTGAGTCAGTGAAGTGAGAGGTTGCGTAATCTTAGAGAAATCCTTGATAAACCTTCTGTAATACCCTGCCAAGCCTAAAAATTGGCGGATTTCTGTTGGTGTATGGGGTGCAGGCCAGTTCTTGATCAAGTCAACCTTGGATGGATCTACATGAATCCCATTCTTGTTTACCACATGACCTAGAAAGTGGACTTCGCGAAGCCTGAAGTCACATTTTGAAAACTTGGCATACAACTGCTCTGTTCGAAGAAGTTCCATCATAAGTCATAGATGCTGCTCGTGTTCCTCCTGACTTTTAGAATAGATCAGGATGTCGTCGATGAAAACATTGAAAAAATTATCCAGGTAAGGTTTACACACTCGGTTCATGAGATCCATGAAGACCGCAGGTGCGTTTGTCAACCCGAAAGGCATGACCAGAAACTCGTAATGGCCGTAACGAGTTCTGAATGCTGTTTTGGAGACGTCCTCATCTTGGACTCTCAGCTGATGGTATCCCGATCTCAAATCAATTTTAGAGTAAAAGCTCGACCCTTGCAGCTGGTCGAATAGGTCGTCAATACGTGGAAGAGGATAACGATTCTTCACGGTCGCCTTGTTAAGTTCGCGATAGTCAATACACATTCTGAAAGTACCGTCTTTCTTCTTCACAAACAAGACTGGAGCTCCCCAGGGCGAAGATCTAGGACGTATGAAACCCTTTTCCAGGAGTTCTTGTAGTTGCGTAGACAGTTCTTCGAGTTCTGATGGAGCTAGACGATAAGGTGCTCGAGCTATGGGTGCTGCTCCAGGAGCTAGCTCGATTTGAAATTCAACTTGATGATGTGGTGGAAGACCAGGTAATTCCTCAGGAAATACTTCAGGAAAATCGCGCACAATAGGAATGTCTTCAATTCTCTTCTCTTCCATTGATGTGTCAGTAACGAGTGCTAGAATGGCAGTGTGGCCCTTTCGCAAACACTTCTGGGCCTTAAGGAAAGAGATAATGCCTACGACAGCACCACTCTTGTCGCCATGAATCACGAGGGGTTCTTTACCAGAACGAGGAATGCGGATGATTTTCTCCTTGCAAATAATCTCCGCTTGATGATGAGATAGCCAATCCATCCCAATAACGACGTCAAAACTACCAAGTACGATAGGAATAAGATCGATAGAGAAGGTCTGACCGGCTAAGACGAGGTTACAACCCTTAACTATGTGTGTGGCCTCGAGACTTTTACCGTTTGCTAGTTCTACCGTGTGTTTGGTGTTCAAAAGTGTTGGAGTGCGCTTAAGCATTTGGCTAGCTTTTAAGGACACATAACTAGTATTGGCACCCGAATCAAATAAAACAGTAACAAAGAAGTCGTCCAGAAGAAACTTACCCATCACAACGTTGGGATCGTTCCTTGCATCACCCTGACCCAGCACGAAGACACGTCCCCTGGCACTATTTCCATTATTGTTACCCCCGTTGTTGCCTCCATTGTTGTTCCCATTGTGTTTCCCATTTCCTTGGTTGTTGTTGTTCTGATTTTGGTTCAGCTGAGGACAGTTCCTCTTAAAGTGGCCTTCAGTGCCACACTGAAAGCATCCTTTATTGCCCTGCTGCTGTTGCTGCTGGTGGTTCTGTGGAGCTTGTTGTTGTTGTTGGCGATCCTGATTTGCTGGTCTTGCGCTCCTGCAATCCTTTGCTTCATGACCAAACTTGTTACACCTCAGACAACGACCCTTGTTGCACTGCCCGCTATGATGCTTGTGGCACCGGTTGCACTTAGGGTGGTTCCCTCGATATCCACCCTGTCCTTGACTACCGGAAGATTGCTGACCAGGGCTCTGGTAGTCATCAGTCTTCCACTGCTGAGACTGAACTGAAGTAGAACCCTTACTGGAATTCCCATCCCATTTTCGCTTGTTATCATTGGGAGCGTCAGTAGTAGTAGCACTAATACGCTTGGGCAGTTTGTTTTGTTCAACTGCTTGATCGGTGAGACGATGGGCCAACTTAATGATTTGCTGAATGGTACCCAGATTAGCTGAAGTCACGTGACTCTGAATCTCTGGTACAAGACCCTTGAGGTACAGCTCAATACGTTTGATGGGAGGGTCTACCATAGTAGGGCACAGGATGGCCAGCTCGTTTGACCTCTTCGTATACGCCTCAATCTCAGACCCCGTCATCCTTAGGTTGAAAAATTCCACCTCTAGCTTATGGATGTCATCACGACTACAGTATTCTTCTTTGATCAGTTCTTTGAAACCATTCCATGGGGTGGCATTAGCAACCGCCAACCCTATTAGTTGAACCTGTGCTTTCCACCAGGTTAACGCAGCACCTTCGAGTGTTCCAGTGGCATATTTCACCCTACGATCTTCA
Organism: Helianthus tuberosus; assembly: GCA_030545235.1. Taxonomy (NCBI): domain Eukaryota; kingdom Viridiplantae; phylum Streptophyta; class Magnoliopsida; order Asterales; family Asteraceae; genus Helianthus; species Helianthus tuberosus. The sequence continues at coordinate 36,945,043 of CM060430.1, forward strand.
GGGCATTCACACATCTCAAAAACAGACTCCAGCTTCTCGAACCAGTGGAGAAGGCCTACAGCTCCTTCTGTGCCGCTGAAAGTACTAGGTCGGCAATCCATGAAGGTTTTGAACGTGCACACAGGAGGCTGAGCGTGTTGACCTGTGGTGCAAGAATAAAAGACAAGGTTAAGCACGAGGGTTGGTTTGCGAAGGTAGAATCTAAACGTCCTAAGATGGGTTGATATGGTAGGTTGTACCTCCTGCAGGGTTAGCTGCGAGTGCCTCGACAACTTGTTCATTGATCAAAGCCGTCAACTGGGCTTGAGTTAGGTTGATACGTCCTCCGCGTCCGTTCATGATCTTCATAACGAAGCAACGTAAGTGAGAAAAGTGTCGCGAAAGTGTGTAAGTGTGGGACGACAGTAGAGAGTAAGCACACAAGGTTCAAATAGCAATTATTACGTTAATTAATGCACAGTGTGAACTATCTAACCGACAATATAACATAAATCATACCACCTATCGTGTCGAGTCTTGCACGTGGAGCGAAGCGTCGTTGTGGATCGTTGAGCACTGTACAGGTTATAGTCTGGTTTATCAAAAAGCTTTTTCCCCTTTTTAAAACCAAGTTCACTATAGCTAATGGCTCTGATACCAATCTGTCACACCCCCAAAATCCACCCTGCGGAGTATCACCGCTTGGAGGCACGACATGACCAGGATCGAGCCACCAATCATATTGAACAACACAATTAAGTAAACAAAACCAACCACAATACGATTGGTGACCAAAAGGAAGTAAACCGACTTTAGGTTAACAGCGGAAGCATAATACGTAAAGCTAAATCATAAGTTCACAGTTCATAAGTTTTAAGACCCAAAACATAAGTTCCATAAGTTTATAAAGTTTAATTAATAAGCATGGGACATAACAGTCCGCATCACACAACAACCTTCTCCTCGTGTAAGCTCGAAAAGCATCTAGCGACCTGTAAGGCATGTAACAACGAGTCAACAACAAAGTTGAGTGAGTTCACGGTTGGTTGATTAGTTTTAAGTTGTTTCTGAAAACGTGGTTTGAATTTCGTTGGCTTATTTGCCGTGGGGGTTACCCCATAGTTGAAAGTATGTTTAACCAGTTCCTTTTAATTACCCAAACCATATCCATAATCAGTGGGGGCTTCCCCATGTGAACTACTAGACGGTATGATATCGACTACTACGAACAATAGTTGTGCCCTACATCAGTGTCTATCATCACTGGCAGTTTGCCATAGTCCATTAGTACACGCCCGTTCGGACGACACGGTGTGAGGTTTGTTAAACCTAATAGCGCTATTAACTAATGACCCGCTCGCCATCGGCCTCGGCGATTAAGTCGATATATAATGAGGGACTTAATGATAGAGTTTTGTCTAGTAAGTTTTAAGGGTGTTGTCCTACCCAAGGAGGATGAACGTACGTATTCTACCCAAGGAGAATACGCAGAATTTATTATTGGCATCCTACCTATGGAGGATGGCCGTACATATCCTACCCAAGGAGGATATGTAGATCCCGTTTTAATTTCTTTAACCCATTCCCAACCACCGGGAATCCCATGCCTTAGAAAGTGTGTGAACTCACCTCGGTTGCTCGGTTTAACTCTCAAATATAGCTAACAGTCAAGGTTGGTCAATCACGTCCTAATATGATTACCAGTTAGTCATTTAGTGGTTTCAAATAAAGCACCAAGTTCCTACACGTATATACTACATAACATGCATTCACTTCAATAATTCATGCTCATATAGACATTCCACCTATAGCCACTCAAGCACAAGCATACAATACTGTACAATAATACTTTCATTGACATATAACGTGTTAGATCATCCTCAGCTAACATACTCAACATTTAGACACGCAATTTACGACTTATGTCATTTCAGCTTTTATATTCAAAACTGGGCTGTTTACGGGGATTTTAATAAAATAGTTAACTTATTCCAAAAATTTCCAAATTTATACAGAATTTCTTAAACGTTCCAAATTTTATTGTGTAAAAATATCGGGATCCAATTCATCATCAATATTTTATAAAAAAACATTTTCCGGACTGAAATCAGATTTATCTTTTTCTGACTACAGTCCACGGAATAATTTATTTAAAATTCATCGAGAGTCTGATTTACGAAATTCCAGTGAGAGAATTACAAATACATTGGTGGTCATCTACAGTACAAATTGCATGATCTAACTCTACACAGAATTCAGGTTATGACAGAAAACAGAACACATATTTTCAGCAGCAAAAATGCTGCTTTAGCTGCTGTTACAAAACGACACTTTAAAAATAGTAAACGAAGTCCAAAAATTATGATTCCAGTGCGATTAGAACTGTGTTTCATAATACATAAATCTAGACTTCAGAAAATACATTTTTCGTTAAGTTACGGTCTGGTTACAGCCAACTGAAGTTGGCTGTAAACACCAATCAACTTTCTGTTTTAGTTCCCTACATTCTAACGCATGTTCGATTGATTCCGTTAACATGTTTAGTGATAACAACAACATCAAACATCAATATTTACCAGCAAATCATCAGGAAATCAACAAGAATCATAACAACATCATATTAACATCACTTCATCACTAGACTAGTTTATGTTCAAGACTTGTTTAAGGTTCTTTAGAGTTTCTTGATTCTTTACCATTCTTTTCATTATTAACCAACAAAATCATGAACAAGATGAAGATCTAAGACACTTACTACTAGCACAAAGCTAGGGGAGTTTCAAGTGTGGAAAAGTGGTGGTTAAAAGAAAACGAGAGAGGTCCTTGAGCTTCCGAACACACCAAGCTTCGTTGTATGACCCGTAGCACCTTTGTATACTTGTAGATTGGATGAGAATGAACAAATGATGATGGTGATGGTGGCTCTTGGGTTCAGCCGAAACAAGGAAGGGGAGAAGGAAAAATGATGGTGTTGAATGAGGTGAAGATGAAGACCTTTGGTCCTTATAAGGTTACTACCAACATGTAAGGGACTAGTGTGTAATGTGCTCCATATCAACACAACATATCTATTAAAATATTAAAAGAAATCAAGGGGTGTGGGGCCCCTTGATGAACCGTGTTTAGAGGGGGGGGGGTGTATGGTTGGTTTTCAATTGTTAGTTAGAGATCTAGTTAGATTGTTAAGTGATTAGTTAGTGGTTTAAGTGTGTTGTATAATATATAGTGTGTTAGGGTGTTCGGGGACCCTAACTAGCTCAGAAAAATAAAAACAATGTGTTTAACAATATTTTTGTGTTTCGGGTAGTGTCCGGTTGTTCAGTTCGATGCTGTTCCGTTAAAGTGCTTAATTAATCCGTAAAGTGTCCTATATATATATATTTTTGTAATCATTTTAATTCTCAACACTCAGGAAAACATAACGGACTATTTAGTAACTTTTCTGTACACTACTAGTATGTTAACAAGCACATGTAAGTATAACACAGAAATCAGAAAGCAGTTAAATGATTCAGCGCAGTCATCAAGCAATTTAATTATCATTAATAAATTGTACGGATACATGGAATTATGAGGGTTGTCACAAGTACAAGGGTTAAAATACACAGATGTCTCAGTCTCCCATACTTTAGGAAATTTCGTCTCGAAATTTAATTAGAGGAAACTTGTGGGAAAAGGTGTGGATGTTTCACCTTCATTTGATCCTCTCATTCCCAAGTAAACTCTGGGCGACGTTTGGATTCCCAGCGAACTTTGACTATCCGTATGCGCTTGCGCTTGAGTTTCTTGACTTGATGGTCCAATATTTCCACAGGTTTCTCGACGAAGTGCATCGTGTTATCGACACGAATTTCATCAAGGGGGATGTGGAGGTTTTCATCAGCCAAGCACTTTCTCAGATTGGACACGTGGAAAGTTGGATGAACATTTCCAAGTTCAGGTGGCAGCTCAAGTCTGTAGGCTACTTTTCCGATTCTTTCAACGATCTTGAATGGTCCAACATATCGTGGTGCAAGTTTTCCTTTCTTCCCAAATCTGATTACACCTTTCCAAGGGGATACCTTGAGTAGGACGAGATCACCGACTTGGAATTCCAAAGGCTTCCGTCGTCTATCCGCGTAACTCTTTTGACGACTTCTAGCTGTTAACAGGTTGTCGTGAATTTTCTTGACTTTGTCTGTAGTCTCTAGAATGAGTTCAGGTCCAGTGAGCTGAGCTTCACCAATCTCATTCTAGCAGACCGGCGAACGACATTTTTGACCGTATAAAGCTTCGAAAGGAGCCATGTTGATGCTAGAGTGATAACTATTGTTGTAGGAGAATTCGATCAACGGAATATGTGAATCCCAACTACCACCAAAATCGATCACACAAGCTCTAAGCATATCCTCCAATGTCTGGATTGTTCTTTCAGATTGTCCATCCGTTTGAGGATGATAAGCTGTGCTCAAATTGAGTTGGGTTCCCATAGCAGATTGCATGGTTCTCCAAAAGTGAGATGAGAATCGAGCATCTCGGTCTGATATGATGTTCAAAGGAACACCATGTCAGGATACAATCTCATCTACATTGATCTTGGCAAGCTTGTCAGCAGATAAATCCTCACGGATTGGCAAGAAATGCGCTGATTTTGTTAAACGGTCAACTATTACCCAAATGGCATCATGACCTCTATTAGTGCGCGGTAGTTTGGTAATGAGATCCATGGCAATGTTTTCCCATTTCAAAACCGGTATCTCTGGTTGTTCCAATAATCCAGAGGGATGTTGATGTTCTGCCTTAACCCTCAGATAAGTAAGGCATTTTGATACGTATAAGGCAATGTCTTTCTTCATTCCCGGCCACCAAAACTTGGTTCGAAGATCCTTATACATTTTGTCTGCACCAGGATGGATTGAATAACGAGACTTATGAGCTTCATCCATAAGCAAGGTGCGAAGATTGTCTATACTTGGGACCCACAAATGGCCCATGAAATAGAATATCCCAAAGTCTCTTAATTCAAGCACAGGTTTAATGTGACATGGTAATTCTTTACCCATCAAGCCTTGTGTAACACAAGTATGTTGAGCTTGAAAGATGCGGGTTTGAATATCAGTTCGAACTCTAACACAATGAAGCTTGACTCTTTCTTTTCGACTTAACGCATCGGCTACGACATTCGCCTTACCAGGATGGTAGCGAATCTCGCAGTCGTAGTCGTTTAGAAGTTCTACCCTACGTCGTTGCCTCATGTTTAGTTCTTTCTGATTGAAGATGTGTTGGAGACTTTTGTGGTCTGTGAAAACCACACATTTTGTTCCGTAAAGGTAGTGTCTCCAAATTTTGAGAGCAAAAACCACAGCGCCTAACTCAAGATCATGAGTCATGTAGTTTTTCTCACGGATTTTCAATTGTCTTGACGCGTAGGCTATGACTTTGTTCCTTTGCATGAGAACGCAACCAAGGCCTAGATTCGATGCGTCACAATATACGACAAAGTCGTCGTTTCCCTCAGGTAAAGATAACACAGGAGCATCACAAAGTTTATGTTTCAAGGTCTGAAAAGCTTCTTCTTGTTTGGGTCCCCACTCAAAAGGTTTATTCTTTTGAGTTAAGGATGTGAGAGGAACCGAAATCTTGGAGAGGTTTGCAATAAAGCGGCGGTAATAACCCGCGAGACCCAGAAATGAACGAACCTCGGTAGGAGTAGTTGGTGTATTCCAATCCTTAATCGCACTGATTTTGGCGGGATCTACATGTATACCTTGTTCGTTAACAATATGTCCCAAAAATTGAACTTCCCTAAGCCAAAATTCACACTTGGAGAATTTAGCGAAAAGTTGTTCCTTCTTTAGGAGTTCCATTGTTAGACGGAGATGTTGTTCGTGGTCAGCTCGTGTCTTGGAATAAATCAAGATGTTATCAATGAAGACTTATCTAAATAAGGCTTACAAACCCTATTCATTAAATCCATGAAGACGGCAGGAGCATTCGTTAAACCGAAAGGCATAACAGTAAACTCATAGTGGCCGTATCGTGTGCGGAAAGCAGTCTTGGGAATATCTTCTTCGGATACGCGAAGCTGATGATACCTAGAAAGTAGATCAATCTTCGAAAAGCAGGTAGCACCCTGAAGCTGATCAAAGAGATCATCAATGAGAGGTAGGGGATATCGATTTTTGACGGTGAGTTTGTTAAGCTCACGGTAATCGATACACATTCGGAATTATCCATCCTTCTTCTTTACAAAAAGAATAGGTGTGCCCCAAGGGGAAAAAGCTCGAACGAATAAATCCTTTGTCTGATAACTCCTGCAGCTGCTTCGATAACTCTTGCATCTCGGATGGTGCAAGATGGTTTGGAGATTTGGCAATCGGGTTAGCACCAGGTACAAGGCCAATACGGAACTCGATTTGACGTACTGGGGGTAAACCAGGTAAGTCTTCAGGAAAAACCTCAGGATAATCCCGAGCGACAGGGATGTCTTGAATAGTTTTACCCTTTTCTTTATCCTCTACGACACGTACCAAGAATGCCACATAATTCTTTCGTAGATATCTATGAGCTTCGGTGCTAGACATTAGTTTAAGGCTACTAACGGGTTTTTTCTCCATGAACTTCTAAGACTTCACCAAATGAAAGAGGTACACGAACAATCTTGTCAAAACAAACCACTTCTGCACGGTATTTGGTCAACCAATCCATCCCTACTATAATGTCGAAACTCCCGAGTTGCATTGGCGTGAGGTCAATGGGAAAGAGATGATCGTTAAGGTTCAACTGGCAATTTAGAATGACGGAATCAAGTACAAGGGATTCACCACTAGCTAACTCTAATGTCAAGGGTTTTCCTAGTTTTGTTCTAGGCTTTGCAAGCAATGGTTCAAAAGCTAGGGATACAAAACTCTTGTCGGCACCCGAATAAAAAATAATAGAAGCAAGTTGGTTGTTAACATAGAACGTACCGTTGACCACCACATTGTCGGCACGCGCTTCATTGGCATTGATGTTGTATACTCGTCCACGAGCCTGGTTCACATTAGCCAACTTCGGGCACTTGTTCCTGTAGTGAGTCAGATCTCCACAATTGTAGCAAGACCCAGGCGGAAAAGGAGGTCGTGCAGGATTTGCTGGCTGTTGGGCAGGGTTTTGAACCACTTGATTTGGAGCAGGAGGAGAGCGACATGTGTTAGCCAAATGGCCATATCTTCCACAGTTGTTGCAAAGATGACACTGAAGATGTGGTTGATGATGACAATTGCACTTGTTACAAAGAGGTGCAGTACCAACATACTGTTTCTTAGCAGGTGGTTGTGCTGGCTGGTTCTGAGTGTTCTGGTTGGGTTGTGCAGTAACCGCAAAGTTTTGGAAAGACTTACGCTTCCTAGATTTCTTCGAGGTTTCAGCTTTCTTTCCCTTCTTCTTCTCTGTCTTGTCAGACGGTTTCTTACCACCCTTGCGGTGGAGTTTACCCTTCTTGACTTGAGACTCAGTCAAAGTTGCAACTAGCTCAATGGCTTGTCTAACCGTGGTAGGGTTGCTGCTGGTGACAACATCCTGAACGGGATCAGGAAGACCATCTATGTACTTCTCAATCGCCTTGTCCAAAGGCGTGACGATGGTGGGACACAGCAGGCTCAGTTCTTCGTATCGGTCCGTGTAGGCACGGTGTTCTCCACTATCTTGCTTGAGATCATGGAATTCGTTCTCCAGTGCCCTCAGTTCATGACGAGGACAAAATTCCTTCATCATAAGAGCGCGAAGCTCTTCCCAAGTTTGAGCCATTGCCACGTCGGCACCTCTGTCCCTCATCACACCATTCCACCAAGCAAGCGCCCTCTTCTGAAACACACTTGACGCAAACTCAACCTTTCGCTCATTCGAGCATTGAACGTGAAGAAACGTACTTTCGAGACTCTTGAACCACTGTAGGAACCCAGTTGCTCCTTCTGACCCAGAAAATTGAAGCGGTTTAGCCGAATTGAATGTCTTAAAGTTGCATGGAACAGCTGCGTTGTTGTTTGCTTGGTTTAACTGGGTTACTAGGTTCGGGAGTACATCAGCGATTTGCTGAGTGATCAAGGCTGCCATTGCGGCGTCTTGAGTTTGATCACGTCGAGGAGGCATCTAAAAGAAAAGGAACACAAGGAAAATGTGTGAGATTGACATAGGACAATCAAAAGGAGCATTGAAAACATCGACAACTGTTGGATCGTCGTGTGACCCTAACGAGTCAATATGAGGAGTTCAACATCAAAATCAACGGCGGAATCAATGAAATTGATGTAACACAGCTTGATACTTTCTAATTATCTTCTCTTATTGATTTCCTGAGCTTTTTACAATTCAAATGACAAACGGACAGCACCTCGGCTCTGAAATCACTGTTCTAATTCCGTTTCAAATGACACAGACACATCAGTATTTAAAGGCGTTTAATTCCGCTTGAAACCATCTCAAACGGAATCATCATTCAAACGGAATTACCTAATTCCATGCGGAATTAGTAATCTCGCTTGAAACATCTAATTCCGTTTGAAATGTCATCAAGTCCATTTCAAGCGGAATTACCCTTCAATACTGTTTTCTCGATTTCCATGCCCTGAACTATCTAATACAATACAAGACTCAATAAAGACGAAGTTAACAGACATCAGTGCACCAACAGACTCCCCCTTGAATGTTGACGAAGTCTTTAGCATCCAGTCTTCAGTCTTTAGTCTTGATTTATCATTCTTCGCTCTAAATTGTATTGACATTGTAAAGCATCCTTCAATTCTTTTATTTTCAAACTCCCCTTTGAATGTTGATCCAGAATTCTGACTCCCCCTTTCGAAGACTCCCCCTCACGATAAGCTGGACTTAAATTCTGGTTCAAACTTTGAAATTTTTCTTTGCCATGGGGATCTTGACTCATGTTTCCTACACAATCTCTACCTAAATATAAATATATGACAATAACAGTTTCAATCCAAACTTACCATTTGACTTCATTTGTTGGTTTTGCCAGAATTTTAGAAATCCACTTAAGTATCCAGGTCCAAATTAATGACCCTGATTACTCAATTTGTTTACCAAGTCCAACTTAATGACCTTGGTTGACCTGAGACAAATCACACTGACATTTTGTACAAATTTTTCAAACAATTTTCTGACAATTTACAAGTCTCAATTTAATGAACTTGTTTTAACTTTTCAATTTTTTCAAGTTTAACATTTTAAGCTCCAAACTCATCTTCCAGCTCAGAAACTTCCTGCATCTGCTTCAATTCGAATCTGAAGATCAGCTTTCCACTTTGGTTTGTCGGAAAATAAAGCAGAAATGAAAAATCTTTTTTGATTTTTAATAAAGTTTCTAAACTAGAAATGAAATACAGAAATAAAATGCAATAAAAGTAAACTATTTACAAACATATTTTTGATGAGTGTGTTAGGGAATCATATCAGCTATTCGACAAGCTACAAGTACCGTTAAGCTTTAATTTCATATTCAGAATTAAACAATTCACTTAGATTGCCGATATACTGATCCACTTAAATTCTCACACAAATTTCAATCTGTCTAGGACACGGATTTAGTGTTTTAGAGACTTAAAATCATTCATGTGTCCCACCTCTTGAATATACTCCCGTATCCAGATCCTAATCTTCAGTGTTACAGGTGAGTATACCACATATAATATCTGTAAGGGGTTAAATTGTGAAGAACCGTGAGAGCTCAGGTCAGAACTTCCGTTCAGCAGTGAGATGACGGCTTCGACTTTTGGTGGGTCCCCTTAGAGGATTTTTTTTACAACATCAATGATTATCATTTTTAATGTTTCATCATTTTTTGTGCTGAGGGCGGTGCTATATTTCAAGCAAGCGGTAAAGTATTCTCCGGGGACTAGGCCATTGCTTCCGCAAAATCAGAAGTCCCGGGATAATACCCCAGATATCACTGAGTATAAAGACCTAGTATCTCAGAAAGAGGGATCTTTCAAACAAGATTTCAGGGGTTACCTATATATCCAAGTAGTGTTCCACACGAAATAAGTAAGTAAAGATTTAGGTTTATATCCCGAACAAACCTACTAAATGTGTAAAAACCTATCGACACATCATCAGCGAGACTGTTTAAGACTTTTAAACTTTACATATCTTTAGCATACCGTAACTGCCAAGCCGATGTACTATCATTTTCCCTTTTTACACAAGCTCTTTTCTGTTTTTCTATTGTTTTTGTATTTTGAAAATATCTAATGTTTTTGGATTTTTGAAAGAATTTTTTACTGTTTTTGTATTTTCTGAAACTATTTGTATTTTCTGAAACTATAATAGTCCCCCTAAATACCAAAACAAGTAAAAAATCGACAAACCATTGCAGATTGCTTCTCAACATCATCTACAATGTCTCCTTCATCAACGCCAAGAATCTCCTCCAACACCGATACAAGCTTCATACCGTTCAATTTTAGTAAATATTGAAAACGAGTTTTATCAAATGCTTTGGTATGTAAATCAGCTTTTTGTTCGTCAGTGTGGATTTTCTCAATTCGAATCAACTTCTTCTCGAAACAATCTCGGATGAAGTGATGACGAATTTCAATGTGTTTCGTTTTAGCGTGATGAACAGGATTTTTAGTAATGTTTATAGCTGCCTCATTATCAACAAAGATATGGGTGTTAAGAAATTGCAAACCGTAGTCGCGCATCTATTGCTGGATCCACAAGATCTGAGAACAGCAACTGCTAGCAGATACATACTCCGCTTCACATGTGGATAAAGCCACAGAGGTCTGCTTCTTACACTGCCAGGTGACCAAACGTGGTCCAAAGAACTGACAACCCGCTGTTGTTGATTTAGCGTTAATTTTGCAGCATCCGAAATCGGAATCGAAATACCCTTCGAGCATAAAATCGCCTTCTCTTGGATACCACAACCCCAATGATGGAGTTCCTTTCAGGTAGCGTAATATCCGTTTCACAATCACCATATGCGAAGCTTTAGGATTAGACTGAAATCTTGCTGCGAGGCAGGTTGGATACATAATATCGGGTCTTGAAGCTGTCAAATACATCAGCGATCCGATCATGGAACGATATAATGTTTCATCTACCTTCTCTCCGGTGAGATCAGGGTTTATCCCATGGTTCGTCGCTAACGGGGTGGAAGCTGGAGTAGATCCTGACATCCCAAATTTCTCTAAGATATCATGAACATACTTCGTTTGATGTATGAAAATTCCCTTAGGTATTTGATCAACCTGAAGTCCCAAGAAGAATTTCATCTCACCCATCGATGACATTTCAAATTTCTGCTTCATAACTCTTTCAAAATCTTTGCACATACTTTCATTTGTAGACCCAAATATAATGTCGTCCACGTATATTTGAACTATCAGAAGATGTCTGTCGACTTCTTTGGTGAAGAGAGTGGTATCCACTTTTCCACGGATGAAGCTGTTGGCTAGCAGATGTTGAGACAGTGTCTCATACCAAGCTCTCGGGGCCTGGTGTAAACCATACAGCGCTTTATCCAGGAAATAGACCTTGTCTTTGTGGATTGGATCGGTGAAGCCCGGTGGCTGTCCGACATATGCCTCCTCTTTTACCTTCCCATAGAGAAACGCCGATTTCACATCTAGCTGATAAACTTTAAAATTTTTCCAAGATGCAAATGCTAGGAAGATTCTGATTGCTTCAAGTCTAGCAACCAGAGCATACACTTCAGTGAAATCTATACCCTCCTGCTGACTGAAACCCTGGACTACGAGTCGAGCTTTGTTACGAATAATAACTCCTCGATCGTCTCTCTTACACTTGAACACCCACTTGGTGTTTATCTTCCACTGACCATCAGGCAAATCTACCAATTTCCACACTCCCAACTTCTCAAACTGACTCAACTCTTCTTGCATAGCATTGACCCAAGAATCTTCAGTTAGTGCCTCTTTGTATGTTCGCGGTTCGATCTGCGAAATAAAACAACTTAGTGAAAACTCAGTTTGTAAAGGAGCAACTGTAGAATAAAAACAAGTAAGGCCTTGGTCAATTTGACATCTAGTGCGAACGCCTGATTGTAATTCTCCAATGATCAACTCTTCTGGATGATATGAAAGAGTTCTCGGCATCACTTCTCCTGGAACATCTACCTCGCCTTCCAAATTTGTAACATTCTGATTTGCACCTTGTTCACCAACTGGAATTGTTTGATTTGAAATTTGGATCTGCTCCCCCTCAGAATCTGAATCACCATGATCAAATACAGGCATATTATCAGATTCTTGATTATCATTGACTGCCGTCTGATTATCATGAGCAACTTCATCTTGTTGAATATCATCATGTTCTCCGGCATTGCTTGGACCTACTTCATCATCGTTCGAAGCTTGTCGTTGACGAATATAAGTTTCTGCTGGGAATCTTTCCTGCGATTCTTCATTCTCTCTTAGAATATCCAACTCGTCAAAGAAATCTGGTTCTTCTTCAATCATGTCAAACGAATCCCACAAAGTATCATAATTAAAACGCCATGAGTCGCCTGGGTTTTGCGGTGGCATTGTGTAACCTTGGCATTCAACATTGTGTGCTTCAATAATCCGCTTCAAGCTAGGAACAAAGACTCGTTTCAGTGGACTTGAGTAACCCACGAAAATTCCTTCAATGCTCTTTGCACCAAACTTTCCAAAAGGCTCTAGAACTGTGCAGGGAGACCCAAACAGTTCTAAATACTTCAGGTTTGGTTTGCGGTTATTGATCAACTCAAAACATGTCTTGTTGAATTTCTTTACAGTGAGAACCCGATTGAGCGTATAGCATGCGACGGATACTGCTTCTGCCCAAAAGTTAACTGGTAGTTTTTGAATCAGCAAGTATTGTTCTGGCCGTTTCAATTAGCGTCCTGTTCTTTCTTTCAGCTACTCCATTTTGCTGCGGAGTGTAAGGCGCGCTAAATTCATGCAATATACCTCTTTCATCACAATACTCTTCCATCTTGTTGTTCTTGAACTCAGTACCATTATCACTCTTGATTCTTCTGATTCGACTTTGGTACAAGTTTTCAATTTTTCTGAACAACGCCATCAAACTTTCAAACGTCTCATCTTTTATTTTCAAAAATGATACCCACGAAAATCTGGAATAATCATCAGTTACTACCAGACAATAGAGATCACCAGTTATGCTTTTGACGTTCACTGGACCAAAAAGATCCATATGAAGTCTCTCTAAAGGTCTAGAAACTGAGTTGACTTTCTTTTGAGGATGTGATTTTTTCTTTTGCTTGCCTTTGATGCAGCTAATGCACTTCCCTTCCAGATGAAAACCTTTCACATGAACACCAGTAACTAAGTCGTTATGCACCAGGTGATTCATTTTTCGTAAGTGAATATGGCCCATCTTTCGATGCCATAACTTTGACTCTTTTTCCGTTGCTCTTGACATAAAACAGTGAGCCTGACCCGTGGTAGTAGTTGCTACACTCATGTCCAACACGTACAGATCATTAACTCTGGGCGCTCTCATGATAACCCACTCTTCGGGAACAACAAATCCTGGTTTCAAGATCAAACATTCTTTGTCTGTATAGTGCGTTGTATACATACGATCACAAATCTGAGAGATGCTCAAAAGATTGTTTTCAAGCTCGGCGATGTAATTTACTCTTTCAAATGTGACGATTCCATTCAATAGAGTTCCTTCACCAACTATTCGACCACCTTGATTACCTGCGAATCCCACGTAACCTCCATTAAACCCACGAACATCGTACAATAGGGTCTTCTTCCCAGTCATGTGCCGAGAAGCTCCACTATCCATAATCCAACGTGAAACGAATCTTGGAAGCTCTTGCACATTTCACAAACACTTAGTTAGAAGTTGATGCCACCCAAGCCTCTTTTGACTCGGATAACTTGACATTTAAGTGAGTTTTTGCAATGTAAAGTGGCAGAAAATTCTTATCGTCCATCTTTAAGCTCTCCTCAGACCCAATCTCAACCTTTTTGTATAAAAAGAAATCATTTTGAGAAGGTTGAACAGTTGATTGATCTTTCTTTGGTACATACTTCTTTTCAGAAGTAGTAGACTTTTGTTTCTCCAGTTTCTCATAGTAATCCAAAGGTACATGCATCTTCTTGGTTGAAGATGATGATTTTGCAGTGTTAGACACCTTTGGTTTTGGAGAACTTGTTTTCTTGTCAACAGTTTTTGGCTTCCATGTTTGTTGAGATGTAGCAAACCTTTTGTAAAATTTGTCATTTTTAGTTACCACTTTTTTAACAGATTCAATTTTGAATTTTGTGTTCTCATTTTTCAAAATTTTCTTCTCAACAACCATCGGAGCTTTGCCTTTTGCATCAGCTTTCTTTTTCTGACTCTCAACAACTTCAGACTTAGGCTTTAAATTGGTGCACTTTCGTGCAATATGTCCAACTTTGTTGCACTTAAAGCATGTTCGAGTATCAACTACCCGACTTGTTCTTTCGGTCTGAGGTTGTGAGGCCTTCTCCTAAAAAAATTCTTCATTGGTTTTTGAAAATATTTCAGATTCCTGCTCGGAATGAGAACTTGAGCTTTTAACAAACACCTTTTTCTCAACAAATTTCTTGTTTTGAAAGTTCCTTCTTTGATAATTCTTACCACCCTTATAACCACCCGACCATCTGTTTTGATAGTTGTTAGAAAAATGCGGAGGTACAACAGGTTTTTTGTAGTAAGCTTTATCTTTTTCAAAATTTAATTGCCTCGTGGAATGTTTCAAACCTTTGATCTCAGACACTTCAATTTCAACCAACTTAAACACATTTTTTAATTTGTCCGCATTCACATTTTCCAACGGAAAATCACGATCCGAATACAACTTATCCGATCCCGCCATCTTGTACATCACAAGATTAGGTTCTTCATTTAACTTGTTTTTGGACTTTGATTTCGGAATGTATTTGTCCAAAAAGCATTCATCATCCTCAGTAGTGTCACTTTCAGACTTTAAAACATTTTCAGCCATACTTTTAACAATTTCAGACAAGACACTATCTTCATCAGATGATGAAGTGAATGTAACATCTATCGTGTCTGGAAGTTTAACTTCATTTTCTTCTTCATCATTAACCAACCCTGATTTTTTCTTTGAGAAATTGTTTAAAACTGGTGGTGGAACCTGATGAAACCCAACCCCAGTTCCATCAAAATATACATCTTCGCCTGCTTTGTTCTTCCCAATCAGTTTAGGAACAATATGTTGGAGAACAAAACTTGCGGAGCTGTAACTGTTCAGTTTCAACTGAATGCGTTCATTTTCAATTTTAGCTTCTTGAAACTGAAGCTTCAACTTAGCAATCTCATCCAGTTGTTGGTTGATTAATTCTTCTTTAACCCTCAAAACACCTATCAACTGAACATTTTCTTTGTATGTCTTACCATTTCTTTCATCAGAATCTTTTACCGTGCGTTTTAGCTTCTCAAAATTTTCTGAAACTTGGCGATTTTCAAGAATTAGCTTTTTGTTTTCTTTCCTAATTCTTTCTACTTCAATTTTATCATTTTTGATTTTATCAGTTACTTCTTTTAATCGATCATTTGAAGCTTTTAACATTTTGTCACGGTTTAAGATCTGATCCTCAACGTCTCTGACTCTTCCTGTCAGATCTTCAATCTTTTTACTACTGTGGTAAGCAATTGTACTACAAATCTTGCAGTCTTTTATGCAATTTATGCAGTCGCTCTCAGTTTTAGCTTTCTTACCTGACTCATTGATTGTATCATTATGACTGACCTTGTTTTTGGACTCAGTGCCAGAACCAGAAACTACCTCTAGTTCTTTCGCAGCAAACACTTTGTCAGCCATCTTCTTCAAATTCTCAGTAGTAAACTCTTGTGACGTGTCAATAATTCCGTCATCAATTTTCTTTGACTGCTGCTCTTTTTCTTTCTCTTTTTCTTTTTCTTCAGCTTCTCCTCCTCCCCACCATTCTCTCTGTAAGGCTTCTTCTTCTTCAGCAACTTGTTTGGTGAGAGTTTCTACATCAATGGTCTTTGAATCAATAGCTATGTTACCATTTGGATCTAGGTAACATTCTCTATCAGCATCCCATCTTTTTGCCTTCTTTGCTTCATTGTAAATCTTAGACATTCTAACCATTCTGTCTATGGCTTTCGCCTTCCTGTTGATGTATTTCTCTTGTTCATTTCTGCTATCTTTGAATGGAACAACTTTTGTTACAAACGCATAACCTACTGCATCTTCCTCCGGTAACACATCACTCCAATCATATCCCTCATCATCATGAATCACAGCAAGAGCTCTTGATTTTTCTTTGGGGGTATCTTCAAGTTGTTTCATTCTGGGAGGTTCAGATTTGTTCTGATGATAGATTGCTCTTTTGTAATAATCTTCACGGAATGGATTTGCAGTATCATCAGCAGGTGCGTTTCGACACTCACGTTTAAAATGTCCCTTTTGTTTACATCGGAAGCACGTGACCTTTGAATTATCAAACCCGAGCTCTGTGGAAGGTCCACCAATAGAATGTCTACCTGTAATCTCCATGAACCTTTGAGCTCGTCTGACCGCACTAGCCATACACCACCTGATATCGATCAACTCCATCTCTTCTGGATCTATCTGATCATAATCCTCCTTGGTTAGGTTAGTGTTTCCGATTTTGCCTGCAACAAGGCTCTCGTATGACTCAAGAACAGATGCTAAAAACACCATTTGCTACTTTGCGGATTCCTCACTAAAGTTTTGTGCATTCTTCAGATCCACAGCAATATTACATTGAAATAGATTCTTTGAAGCTGATTGTTGTTGTTGACTTGCAACAGTTGATGATGACCTTCCATGATAGCCGCTGCTTGGACTTTCTTGATTTGACTTGTTAGAACTTTCAGCTGAGAAGGCTGTCTTAGGAGACACATTCTTCGGGATCATATTTCCTCGGTAATACAACTCAACATTCTGCTGGTATGAGGAATGATTGACTTTTAAGGATTTCTTGAGCTCCAGCTCATGACTCTCCAGTCTTTCAATTAACAAATCAACCATCAGTTTCTCCGACTCGATTGTATTCTTCAGCATCAAAGCAAAGTATTGCCAGTCTTTCTTATCCGGCAATGAGTCAAACAGTTTGTCAACCAATTCTTCTCGAGAATAAATGATTCCATGTCTTGCCAGCTCCATATTTAGATGTCCAAATATTTCAATCATCTTAGATACAGATTCATTTTTTAAACAGCCAAATAGATCAAATTCTTTTCTTAAAAACTTCTTTTTGTTTTTGACTATCTCAGCACTACCCACACATTTCCCTCTCAATTTCTCCCATAGATCTGTTGAATTTGTTTACTCAATCAATGCTATTATGTCGTCTCTCACAGACTGATGAATCAATGCAATGCACTTTTGTTCAGTAACATATCTGTCTTTCTCCTCAGTATCTGTTAAATTTTCAAAATCTGATCTTCCCATAACGAAACCATTCTTAAACATCTTCCAACTTGGATATGCAAATGCTTTTAGCCATTCTTCAAACTTTTTAGCCCATTTATTGTAATCTTCAATCGCCATCAGCTTGGGAGGTTTGTTGTACGTCCCATAAGCACTCTCCACACTTAATGCATCGGACAGAGTTTTCTTCGCACTCGGAGTGTTCTCATTTGTGTTGTTTGAAGTATCATCTCCGGTGTTTCCCATGAAAGCAAACATGTCACTGAAAGGATTCATAAACTCATCCATCTTCACGTATCTGAAACAATCAACAAACACTTAGATTTTTTTTTTTTTAAAATTTTTGAAATTTTGAAACAATGGTTTCAAATGGAATTAGTTCAAGCGGAATAGCTCAAACGGAATTAACTTGTTCACACGAAATAACCTTTCAAACAAGATTACCAGTTCACAAGAAATACCTATTCAAACGGAATTAGGTATTTCAAACGAAATTAAGCCAATTGAAGCGGAATTAGCTACTTTGATGCGGAATTAGTAATTTCCTTTGAACGTTTCAAACGGAATTAGATCACATTTGAAATTGTCTGCACTTTTCAAGCAGAATTAGACCCAATGTGTAATTTCGTTTGGAATTACAGTTAAAGTTTCAAACGGAATTACGATAACGTCATTTTGTTCGAACAGTTTTTCAAACGAAATTACCCATTATTATCAGAATATGTTTGAATTAAGATCCAATTCTTTTAAGGATTAGTTAAAATGATGTTCTGCGTGATATACGTGAAATTTACGCCATTTTCAACCGTTAAATCTCGTTCAAATCAGAAAAGAAAGAGTAGAAGTAAGAGAATTCGATGAAATCAAGCTGAATTGGTATGAAATCCTTGTCCTGAGCTCTGATACCACTTGTTGGATCGTCGTGTGACCCTAACGAGTCAATATGAAGAGTTCAACATCAAAATCAAGGGCGGAATCAATGAAATTGATGTAACACATCTTGATACTTTCTAATTATCTTCTCTTATTGATTTCCTGAGCTTTTTACAATTCAAATGAAAAACGGACAGCACCTCGGCTCTGAAATCACTGTTCTAATTCCGTTTCAAATGACACAGACACATCAGTATTTATAGGCGTTTAATTCCGCTTGAAACCATCTCAAACGGAATCATCATTCAAATGGAATTACCTAATTCCATGCGGAATTAGTAATCTCGCTTGAAACATCTAATTCCGTTTGAAATGTCATCAAGTCCATTTCAAGCGGAATTACCCTTCAATACTGTTTTCTCGATTTCCATGCCCTGAACTATCTAATACAATACAAGACTCAATAAAGACGAAGTTAACAGACATTAGTGCACCAACAACAACACAAAGGAAGGTGGTCATTTGTCCATTACTTAAAACAAACAAACGACACAGTGACTAATCAAAGTAAATAGGTCTACATAGTGCATAATGAAGACATGCTTTAGCCTATAAGAGGACACTCACCCCAAGAGTTCCCAGGTAAGAGTGACTGGTCCAATTATGTGGATTTGTACGAACACTCTAGCCTTAGACAGAAAACTCAGGGTACATGCACCCACCCTTCCAGATTGCACGTGTTCACATTATTAAGACCCAAACTTTGACGAGATTTGAAAACTTTAAAGGCGTAAAGCCTAAAAATAAATCATCTAAGGATAGATGATTGATTTTCAAATGGAATTAAGATTTGTGTACTTGTTTTTGGTAATCACCTAAGGATAGGTGATAGTATTGTTTTAAGATCTAAACACAAGGTAACTTGTGTTAGGGTCCTAGAAATGTTATAGTCTAGGTCAAAATTTTACTAATAACCTAATTCCCTATAACCATGAGCTCTGATACCAACTCTTCTGTCACACCCCGATCGCGTAAAACAACAAACTGCGGCGGAAACGTCGGGGAGTGCTGTGGCAGAATTATTGTTACAAAACACATGATAATTAAAGTTAAGTTTTACAAGTTTAAATTATTACATTGTCTTAGTTCAAACGAAACACATAACATGAAAGATGATAACTTTCTTGATTTTAGATTGCTAAGGCCCAAGTCGCCCTAAGTGTAGCTTGTTCACATCAAATATTCGCTCCTGAAACATATGTGAAAGTAAATACGTCAGCATAAAAATGCCTATGAGTTACATAGGTTTAGTGTTGAAGATTCATGACTTTAAAGGTTAAAAGAAATGTTTAACGAAAAGTAGTCATGAACCTTATAAAAATGTCTTCTTTTATAAAATCATATGAAAATCAAATGATATAAAAGAATGATGTATGGTTAAGTAAATAACCAAATGAAAATAATATGTATAAAATATGTCAATGTCATGTATAACCAATGTCCAATGTCAAATGTCCAGTATAAACCATGTCTTGTATGGCGAATAAATAGTATTTACTCAAGCCAAATGCACAATGTCGTGTATAAACAAATGTCTTATGTAATCAAATGTCACGTACAAAACAAAGTCTTTGAATAAACCAAGGTTTAAAACAAAGGTTATGTTTTGAAAACCATTGCTTTTATTGATATGAACATTTGTACGGTTTGTTTATAGCATACACTCAAGCCTTGAGACTGTCAGATAAACCCTTATCAGGATCAAGGTTTATAAAAAAAATGTATCCGGATTCTGTCATTCCCCTAACGAAATACCTAGAAAGAAGGAACGGGATTTGTCAAGTCCTATAACGCTATTACATACTACCGAGTGGCGTGATCAATGTTAATGAATGTACTACTTTGTTAAACATACCAAATGTCTTTTTCAATGTAAGCATGTCATGAAAATGTCTTTTGTAAAACCATGTAATAGGCATACTAAGTCAATATGCCAAGTAAAATGTCTTTGAAACCAAATGTTAGGTATACTAAGTCAATATACCATAAAAATGTCTTTGAAATAATGTATTATATGTAATATGTAATAAAAATGTATAATGTCATGAAAATGGAAAGTAAAGTTATGCACATATGCTTCACCCAAAAACATTTGAAAACGTAAAATAGGGGAACTATGTACTCACATTTGGGTGCGTTTTTATAGGTTAACACAATCCCTCAAATTGTTTATCCGTCCTAAATTAAATAAGAACGATTTAATAATAAAAAATTCACAAAAATACATAAGTTTCTCCGATACTTAGAATTTTCACATAACTTTGAGATTTTCTCAAAACGTTATTATTTTTTATTATATTGGTGTATTTATATATATATGAGTTCATATATATATATATATATATATATATATATATATATATATTTTAAAAACTTTGCGACTTGAACGATTTTATTGGTGACCCTCATCATGTTATAAGCAATATATCTACGATTTGCGCGTCGTAATATATATACTTATTGTGACATAAAATAAATATCGTAATACACATAATTTTGTCAAGTATTAACATGTCATCATACACATATTATAAAAGACATAACATCTTGTAACACATAAAACTTACCCATGAACAACCCATTCTAGTGTACATTGAAAAACGCGTATTTTAGCAATTCGGTAACGTTTTTGGGCTTCGGAAGTCACGTATGACTAACCAAACACCAAGTAAACTTACTATAAGTTAAAATACTTATTTTTATATCAAAAATATTAGTTTACTTACTAATCTAAAATAGTTTGATAAAAATCCTCCGAAAAGCCGATTTTTAACCGTTTTACCGCATAGTTTTGCATCAAACGTTACCCTAACCATCCCAAATCATAACGACTTGATAATTTAACATAACCCATGTTATTTACTGAATAAAATACTAGTTATACTCATGATAGTGCAGGTCTCACATAAAGCACATAAATCATACAAATTTCACATATTTTATCACTTTCTAAGCTATATGTACAACATGCAAACCTATCAAACCTATGACAAAGTTTCATGCGATTATAATATACCAAATAGTGTTATATTTTAGTGTTTATAATCTGTTCTAAAACATAATGTTATTTTTTAGTGTTTATAATCTGTTCTAAAACATTTTTGTCATACAATCATTTTTTTTATCATTTCTTGAGTTTTAAATTAACATGTATTCTCATGTACAAGTGTCTAAAGCACACTATCATATCATCATTATCTCATATGAGTTTAAATGCATCAAACATGTAATTTATTCATGTTTATTTGCTGATGTAATTGAATATTTATCATATCATACACAAATCATCAAACACTTGCATTTTAACTATCATTTAAGAACAAGCAACAACTTAAAACTTCTCAAATATGTCTAATAAATTTTTAGCCATTTACATGTCAAAAAACTAACATTATTTCAAATTATAACTCATGATTCAATCATCTCTTTATATCTCTAACATGTTTGCACATAATCTTGTTCATGCAAGCAAACATCCTAAACAAGTATTTATCAAAAAATCAAACTCAAATCTCATATATATATATATATATATATATATATATATATATATATATATATTCGGTTATATATACACACATATATACCACCATTTTTATTTTGTATCAAGACCCATTTCAAGTGAGTTTTAATCATAAACTTTATACCTTCAAGATTCAAGTAAGTTTTTGATGAGATTTTGATGATATGAAGCTTGAAATCACTTGAAAACACCTTGGAAACTCCTTTGGATCTTCACACCAACTTGAAATTAGCTTGGAATGGGGTTTAATCTTGAAGAACAAAGTTGAAGATTTGAAGATGGGAGTGGTGGTGGTGTGGACGGTTGGGAGAGAGAGAAAAGGAGGTTGAGTGAAGTGTAGTGTAGTGTTGAGTGTGATGATCTTTAGAATCCCTTGTCATACTTATAGATCTTCTATCAAATATTATGTCCATACAATCAAGCAAGAATCAAATAAAATATGAATCAAAATCTTTGAGATATGGGTGATCTTGGTGGGGTCCTTGTGACCGTGAAAAATCAAGGGGGGGGGGGGGGAGGTAAATGTAAATTTTGATTGGTAAAAATAGATAAAAATATGTATTTAACTGGATACCGGGTATTTTATCTAGCGTTTAAATCCCGGTTTATGGCGTTCTAAATTATTTTTATCATTCTATAAAAATAAACTCGCCAAAATATTACTGAAATAAATTTCAGTTGCCGAGACTGGCTGTGTTGTCTGCGTTATGCAGTAGAAGCACTGTGTTACGCAGTAACACGTGGTACACGTTTAAACTTTGAAAAATAATGTTTTTAAGCGTTTTAATTTATTTTTCAACACGAACATGATTAAAAATAAAATTTTAATCATAACAGTATATTTTTAGGATTTAAATATTATCCGGGCAGTCACCAATGTTCGTTTCGCAGTTTTGTCACAAATAGTTCTTTAGTTCGAATAAACATGTTTTTGCCATACCGAATCCTTCGAAACTTATTTCTAAGTTATGTAAAGGGTATTTAGGGTATGTTTGGCTTATGCCATTGTTCCGGAGTGTACGTCGTGTTAAACTGATTACGTTCACGTAACGGTTTACGATTTCACTTCCAGAACATGTTAGAGAGTTTGGAATTGAACAATGATTGAAAACGTACTAATGTCACAAATAATTAAACAAATATTGAAATTAAAACACCATATTTCATTAAATACAAAGTTGTTTGGAACAGTACATGGGTTAAAATACACATATGTCACAATAACTTTGTCATAATATTTGCTAGCTTTGCATGTTGTACATGGTGTGTTAAAAGTTGTAAAATACGTCAAATCGCATGATTTATGTGACTTATACAAAAACTGCACTAATCTGATTATAACTATTATTTTAATCAGTAAATAACGTGTATTGTGTTAAAATATCAAGTCGTTTCGAGTTGGGATGATTATAGTAACGTTTAACGCAAAACTATGCGTTAAAACGATTAAAAATCGGCTTTTTAAGTGATTTTTATAAAACTGATTTAGATCAGTAGGTAAACTGATATTTTAGTTTAAAAATAAGTATTTTAACTAATTTTAAGTTTACTTGGTGTTTGGTTGGTCATACGTGACTTCCGACGCCCGAAAACGTTACCGAATCGCTAAAATACGCATTTTTCTATGTACACTAGTGTGGGTAAAATTTTGGGTAAACTTTATGTGGCAAAATGGGTCATGTGATTTAAACATAAGAATATGAAAATATATTAAGTTTTTAACATGATGTTAGAAATCTAGCTTACGCATGTATGCTTGTACGTTTTGTGCGGTAGAAACAGTGAAAATTGTGTTAGACGTGAAACTTGTTTGTCAAGCATGAAATTTGATACATATATGATATTTTATGTATATTTTCTTTAAAAATGACAAAATAGATAAGTTAGAAATAATTCACGTGTTTCGGTGTTAAATTATATGAACGTTTATGTATATATATTACGACGCGCAAATCGTAGATATATTGCGTATTAACGGGAAAGTTAACGGATTTACACAATAATGGTCACCAATAAAATCGTTCAAGTCACAAAATCATAAAAAACTATATATATGGACTCATGTATATATTAACGTGCCAACATAATCCAAAAATAACAACTTTTCGAGATAATCTCAAAGTTATGTGATAATTCTAAGAAACGGAGAAACTTAGGATTTTTGTGTTATGTATATTGATTTAGAATCGTTCCTATATTAGGACGTGTAGAAAATCAATCTCTGAGATTGCGCTATTAAAATGCGCACCCATAGGTGAGTGTCACTAAACCCCTCTTTTTACTGCTTTGTATATATTTTGGGGGTAGAACACGTCAATAAAATGGTTTAATAATGTTTTTGATATAAAACATACCTTTTAATATAAAATATATATTTTTGATGAAAATATATGAATTTTGATAAGTCATACGTTTCGAAGTAAAAA
The DNA here is from genome assembly GCA_030545235.1 of Helianthus tuberosus. Classification (NCBI taxonomy): domain Eukaryota; kingdom Viridiplantae; phylum Streptophyta; class Magnoliopsida; order Asterales; family Asteraceae; genus Helianthus; species Helianthus tuberosus. Next base: position 36,969,317 of record CM060430.1, read on the forward strand.
CATTTTTGATGAATAAATTTTGGACATTGGGATGATACGGTATTTCCTAGGCGAAACATAACCGTATAGTTGGGACGGATGCCGGCCTGGGTCTCGAATGATGTAGATTCAGGAGATTCGTACAACATTGTGTATTAAATTGTCATATTAGTAGGATATATATATTGTACGTGAGGCAGACATCATATTGTTCTTCAAGAGGACCCTGTGCCCATGATGTCGTTTAATCATTTAAGTATTGCACGCGAGGAATTGTTGGTAGATCTATCGGGTTGACAACCCTGTCGTGACCGGTTGCTCTGTGTCAAGTCAAATGACGAATTGATATTCTGTTTATTGTCTAGCTTTGATTATCCCTGCATGGTTAATATATAGTTCGTATCGTCTAGCTAACATACGAGTCTGAAAGTTGACGCAATAATTTAATATTCAAAACCTGGGCAATATTACTGTTGTCGGATTGATGAACCGACGGAAGGCCCATGGATTTTAATAAGGAAGTAAAATGGACTTTCTAAAATTTATATGGATGTTTTCAAATAAACACCTAATCAGAAAGTTTCCTTGGAATAATATTGTCTGTTTGTGAATATGTGAACTCACCTTCCTTTGTGTTGACATTTGATTTTAACGTGTTCTATAGGTACTTGAGTTCGACTTCGGGAAATCATGGCGTATCTTGTGTTTGATGATGCATGTTTTTTTGCTTAAATATGTTGGACAACTTTTAAACTATCTGGGACGTTTGTAATAAGATCCGCGAGGATCAAAACAACTTAACTTATGTGGTTGTGTCGTGACTTTAAAATGTAATGTTTAATACTTATGATTTAAAATTTATCAAAATGTCCAACAAATGAGTGCATCATCCGACAAGGTATAAATGGGCACCAACTTCCATCACCACTACGTTTTATATTCCGATGCGACGTTTTTGGGGTGTGACATAGTGAACCCTTGAAACAAAGTCTGTAATTTTTGCAAACCACAGTGACCAACCAGGAATTTAACTCCATTACTTATTATGAGTCGAATGAATTGCTTAAATGCATTTCTCCATAGATTAGTTGTATCTCATGTCCTAGAGACATTTTGGTGGTAAGGTGTCTCCTCACTATCCTAAAGGTGAAGAGTTAAACTTGTGACATCTGTGTCTCTACGACCATTAAAAAAATACCAAATCAATAAAATATTGTGTTTCATACTTGGGATTTGTATAAATATGTGTATCATTTGCACATATCTATTCTTGTTCGATTTCGAGCTCTAAATCGCTTTCTGGAAAGTTATACGCGAACTGATGCGTAAACGTAATCAGTTTAACGTGACAAACACCCCAGAACAGTGACATGGGCTTAACATACCTTAAATAACCTTTACATAACTTAGAAATAAGTTTTGGAGGGTTTGGTGTGTCGAAATCAAGTTTATTCGATCGAAGGGACTATTTGCGTCAAACTGCAAAAGTCTGCTGATTTGTATGGTATCGAACATTCCGGAACTTGATCATAAGTTAAACATACCATAAATATCCTTTACATAGCTTAGAAATAGGCTTTGAGGGGTTCGGTGTGCAAAAATAAACTTTTTGGTCAAACAGGGACTAAAAGCGTCAAAAAGTGCACAAGTTTGCATTTTCGCGCATATCTTACGTTCTGAATATATCCGGACATCCAAAAATTTATGTAATCATTAAAATATTTTCTTTTAGTGATTGGAATGCTCAGATTCCATTCGTCGCGTAATTTGGATCGTTTTTCACGTCCGTTCGTGTTTCATCGTAATTAACCGAACAACGCAACCGTACGACCAAACGAACCGACATCCGAGATGTTTTCAAGCATATTTCATCTTCCCTACACTATGGCATCATTGTAGAGCCTCAAAAATGGCTTATCGGGCCTTAAACGTGTCAAAAATGGCATTAAACATGTGCAGGGGCTGTTTCTGTAATTTTGTCAAACTTTTGCTGAACTTGTCAGTTGTGGCGGGGCGCGTAAGACTCCCACTGAGTCTACGCGGGGTGCGAGAGCCCCCTAGACCTGCAAAACCCAGTTTTCTGCAAACAGCAGCTGGTTTCTGGCTTTTGTACTTGGTTTCTCAACTCTATGGACTGGTTTTGGGCACCCATAGCTTTGTAAAATCAGTGGGCACACATGGAGGGCCAAGATTGAAGCTCAAAGTTCGAGAAACGATGTTAACGGTTGTCCAAATCCTATATAAACCCATCATGATTCATTCAATCCTCACACTTGATCTGAATTTGCTCTAAGTTGAGGTTCAAAACTTCATACCTCAATATTTTTAGATCAAATCTTCCTAGCTTGGACCTTTTGTAAGTTTATTTCATGCTTTTATGCGTTTTTAAGCGTGAAAGTCAAACAATGTTTGACTTTCTGCTTTGACCAGTCAATGGTCAACACGAAGTTCGTTTAAACTTCGCAACATGAGCGTAATCACGATGGTTATAGTCCCTTGTGACTATACCTACTGATTACCACGTTGATTAAACATAGTGACGAGTCATAGTTTCGGTTAAAATGCGCGTTTATGCGTATTTTGCAACCAAACTATTCTTGGGTATCAAAACCTTTTGTTTTGATATCAAACTTGTTTTCTAACTTCGTTAAACATATTTTAACATGTTTAGCTCGTCACTTTTAGTTTAGTGCTTATATTGGGTCGTAAGATAAGCGGTCTAAACAACCGCTTAGACTTTTGAACCCGACCCGTTTGGTCGATCATTAGGATCCGACCAAACATATTTTGTGATCATAGTTGTATAGGGAATAACCTTTCGAGGTTATACCTTATGGTCACTTCGTTTAATTAGTTGTATGATAGGTAATTTATATGCCTTAGGAAAATGACCAAAATGCCCTTTTTACGCATAAATTCATTTTAAGCATATGTAACCTAAATTTTTATATCTAAACTGATTAGGTAACATTATTAGACATGTTAAGGCATATAATACTTATCATAGGACTAGTTAGGCGGTCCGAACGCGTTTCACGCGAACGACGCATTAAAGTAGCGTAAGCTACCTAAACGAGTCGTAATGGGTCGTAAGCACTTAGGATAGGTTTCGATTTAGTATGTAGGCTTTGTTAAACCATATCATATGAGTTCCAATACTCATTTGGTCTACGAGACCTCATTCTATCCGATCTCCCGATTTAGGTACGGTTTATTAACGTAGTTACTTATATTAGGTGCCGATTGATTTCCGTGATCCCTCTAGCTTTGCTTGGTTGTTATTTAAGACTTCTAAGCATTCTCAAGTGAGTACATAGTTCCCCTATTTTACTGTTTCCGATTTTTTTGGGGTGATTCATATGTGTTAAATGATTTCGATGTTGTTAACGATGGTTTCAAAAATGATTAAAATGGTTTATATTAAATTAATAACGATTTCGATAATGTGAACAAACTTTTTGGACGTAATTACATAACGAATAACATTAATTAGTTTTGGCCGAACCGACCAGTATTAGGTTATGGTACCATAGGATCTGACAAATCGCGTTATCAGACTGCACCCATGGTTATGTGTGGGGGTTATATGGGTAACGACTGAATCTGTGATTGTTAACTTACCCTTTGGTGGTTTGTTAATGTGAGATTGGCGATAGACGAGTTGCAAAGGTTTGGATGTTATTAGCGAGACGACCAAAAATATTTTTCACAATTAAAACGAGAACGATTTAAACGATTTAAAACGATTTAAACGAGTTAAACGAATTGAACAAACGATTGGTTTTGGGTTGTGGTTAGATAATGGGATGGGTGTAACATGATAAAAGCATGGTAGATACGCCGCTGGTACTTCTTATATATAAGAGTTTTTATCATATTACATTTCGTGGCATTATTTAGTTCACTTGGGCAAACGATTTTAAAACGATGTCACATAACGATGTTTTCTAAATGATATAAACCATACGAGTTTTATTAACGAGATGATTTACAATTTGGTTTTCTTAAATAAATGTTTTGGGTTAAGAATCATGGCTACGAGATTTTATAAATTATAACCAACTTGATTTGAGTTGGTTAATTATGTTGCAATACTATACACTTTTCAAAACAAGATTTTTAACTTTTGACTCTTGTAGTCTAATGAGGTATTACAACATGTAAACTAGCCATGAATCCGACACTCTCATAAAACCTATGTGCTCGCCAACATTTTTTTGCTGACTTTGTTTTTACATATGTTTCTGTTGTTAAATGATGTTGATTGCTAGGATGCATGCTCACTTAGGACTGGACGAGGCCTTAGTGACTTAATAAAAATGATAGACTATGTTTAACTTGCTTGTTTAAATTTCAAGACAATGTAAATGGTTAATCTTTAAATAAAACAAAACTTCAAATTTCCGTGTGTTATGAAACAATGATTCTGCCACGACACTCCCCGACATTTCCGCCGCAGTTTCGTTGTTTTAACGCGGTTGGGGTATGACAAAACTCCTATAAGAAACAGATATTGATGGTTGATAAGAGTAGTTTTACATTAGGAGTCGTTATAAAAAAATTGTATCTCATGCATAAACTATTTATATTTTGAGTACATAGTTGGGTTTTCTGCATTTTTTTTGTATTTTTTAATTGGGTAAATTACACTTTTCATCCTTTATGTTTATACCGGATTGTAATAGATGACCTTTAACTTCAATAATTACAGTCACAGTCCTTAATTTGGAAAACTTATTACACATTTCGTCCTTTAGTACTAACCAGGTTAAAAATTTAAGTTAAGTCTAGTCATGTGCACCTCATGTGACTATGTGAGGGCATTTTTGTCTATGTCATTAGTCAACCAATTTTGACCACATTCGATGGTCAAACCCTCTGCTCCGACCAACACCTATGGTCGGATATCTGCCACGCCACGTGGCCCTCCACCTCCGACCCTCTACTCACCACGCCACCGCTCATTCTTCTCCGACGCCTGCACTTCCCCCACGCGCCGCCTCACTACCTCCACGCACCGCCCCACAAATGAAATAATCTCAGCTGTTGATCTCCGGTACGCCGGAGAACTTACATGTTCTAAAGTTGAGTCAACGAAGACCGTACCGAGTGACTGGTTCCAAACGTCGCCGTTTCGGGTTGATCTACTTGAGCCGAAAGAGGTGGTGTTGTCCGAAGTGAAGTTTTCTGGTACCGGAGATGATCACATGATATTATCGGAGCTTGAGAATAATATGATGTTGAGTTGGATTGTTATTGATCCGACCTAGAAGCGGGCGTTTAATTTATCTAGTGGAACCAGATCTGGATTTCAGTCAAGGAAATGGTGTTGGTGAGCAGCATAGATTTGTGATTGTGATTTCAGTCAAGGAAACAGATCTGGATCTGGACGAATTTTGTGATTGTGTATCTATATATCTGGCAGTGGTAGATGTGGTGGTGGTGGTTAGGGTTGGGAATTGGGGAAGATGATGCAAATATGTAATTATTATTGGTTTTATTTTTTAAAAACATTTTAAATAAAAGCGTGAAATGACCAGAATACCCTTATGACAATGGCATGTGTTGCTTTGGTCAGTTCAGAAGCTTATGTAAGGTAATGCAATATGAGTTGAATTCACTGATACAATGAGGTTGATCTTGTTCAATCCTATGTGTATAAATGTCGCCATAAGTGGTGTTACGGAAATGTTGATTAAATGGCAAGAAATGTGGGGAAGGATCCGTTTAAGAAACAACCCTATAAGGGTATGTAGAAATGGTTCTCATTAACCCATCTAGATGTTATCCAATAACACTTAAATGTGGGGGTGTCTTGCATTTGTTTTTGGCAATAAGGATTTTGTAATGCAATCTAACATTGCAAATAGACGACTAAGTGGAGGACACAAATGTCGTAGTGCATAATGGAGATGTGTTTGACTTAAATGATAAATATATCATTCTAAGACAAAAATTATAACCAGATTCAGGTGGCCACTGAGGTTATAGTCTTAGAAATTGACAATAGGCAATGTTAACTTTCGAGTTACGAACACGTCATGACAATTGATCTCAACTGCGAAGTTATCTTTAGTGACTTGTCAAAGACAAAGATAATGTTATGGATCCAATAACCTAAGGGTTTATTAGAGATGAAGTTGTGGAATGAGACTAAAGCCAATGGAAAAAGGGTGTGTGAAGGAAACCTACCTTAGTTGACTGGAGATCCCAAGATCTAAGTTCAATAGGACAACAAATTCATATGCCAAAGGGTGGTCACTGTGGGGGCATAACTGATATGCATAATCTAGTATATATGGTCATACATACCCCCTAAACGATAAAAGGGTGTTTAAATATGTCCTAGTTCATTCCTATGAAATTCAGTGACAAATTGTATGGCTAAGCATATTATGTGGTAAATGATTTTGTGTAATCATGGTAACCATGATGCTTTTAATGATTTAATGATAATCACCTATGTTAGAGAGAAGTGGGGTCGCTTCGAATGGAATTGGGGGCACAATTCCTAGAGCTCTCGCAGAACCAGGAAAGTGTTCCACGACCATTATTAGACACGACTATGAGGGGATGACCCGGCTAAGGAGAGTATTGTGTGAAGTGTATTATCGTCTACACAAATGGGGGTTTGTTCAAGGACATCGTGTCTACAAACCGCTAGGAGGCTAAGTATGCTTCACAATGGAAAGTTCAAAGGGACACCTACTTATCCGACAATACTCAACTGTCGAGGTTCCATTGGAAACTTTGTGTGTTTTGATCAATCTCCATTCATGTGAGGGATTGTTGGAAATTTAGATATTATGAATGGATATTAATTTAGTGAGATTATAATTTAATGAAATTATAATTATTTACTAGACTATTCATATGGAACATAAACTCTTAAGTTATGTCAATTTATTAGTTTTATTAGAGTTTATGTCTCTAATAAATCTCTAATTAAGTACTAGACTCTTCATATGAAACATAAACTCTTAAGTAGAGTTTTTATGTCAATTTGTTAGTTTTTATTAGAGTTTATCTCTCTAATAAATCTCTAATTAAGTGAAACATTTTTCTCTACCCCATGTCTCTTGTATTAAAAGTAGGCTATGTGCCTAACTTGAGGGTTTTATATATAAAAAAAAACTACAAGAGTAAGAATATAATAAAGAGACATAAAGATATGCATGAAGAGTCTTTGGAGAAAAAAGTACTTGATGACCTATATGTTGGGAACATACAGAGATAAGTTTCTCTACATGATTCAACTACTTTTCTATTTTTAGTTTCCAAAAGGTCTAACACTATATTTTTATCCGGTGTAACCTCGGGCGCGTGGCCTTCTCCGGCAGTACAAACTGCTTCGGCTGTTGTACCCTGGGAGACAGACGTGTAGTCTTTAGTAGAGGCGCGAAATCTGTTTTAAGGGAAGCGTGTTGAACACGTGCCTCAGCCACAATCGTCAACATTTGTTTGTTATTTTTGTAGGAAATTATTGTACAAGTAGACGTGGTTCAAGACCTCGTTGAAGCCTACACAACGGACTGAAAACACAACGAACCATACAAGTAGACGCGGTTAAAGATCAAGTTGAAGACTTTATCTTTTGAAGATATTGGTTTGAATCAATTGTTTTATAAAATATGTTGTAGTTCATATTTATTTTCGTTTGAATTTGTACACGGTTCATGTACTACAATTTCCCAAATGTTTAAAGAGAGTATCTTTATTTTTTATTAGTTTTATTAATAAAATTGTGACCCATTTCCTACAAACTTAAAACAGATTTCGTGAGATTGTTGCTACAATCTTAAAACCTTATTTATAAGGATTTTGGGTTCACGAAAAGATTTATAATAAAAAAAATATTTTTAGAGATTATGATCTTATAAATATTTTTTTTGGGAAATATGTATGTAGTACAACTTGTTGTGTTTGGATTTTTTGAGATTGAGATACAATCTTAAATCCTATACCGTGGTACAAAACAAATAGTTTTGGTTCAAACGTTTCGTTTTGAAACGATTTTGGGAATCGTTAATTTTTCTAACTTTTGTGTTAGATCGGGTTTATTAGTGCAAACTATACGTTTTTTTGTAAACGTTAAATTCTCTAACATGTGTGTTAGACCGGAATTATTGGTGTAAACCATACGTTTTTTAAACGTTAAATTCTCTTAAGTAGAGTTTTTTATGTCTTTAAATAAGAGTTTTATGTTACTTGATTAGAGTTTTACATCTCTAATTAAGGCTCTATTTAAAGAAGACTCTTCATCCACCAATGGATTGATATAAACAAATAAGTCATATAATGATTTTTGTAATCATTTGTCTTCTAACATGTGTGTTAGAAACGTTCATGAAAAGCGTTAGCTTGGAAGCAATTTTTTAATTGTTTAGTTTCTAACATGTGTATTAGAAATGACTAATTTATTTGAACCATATATGTGTTTTTAGCAAGTCGAATTAACATTTTGTGGAAATGTTAATATTTCTAACGTGCGCGTTAGAATTTCTTTTTTTTGACATGATTGTTAAAAATGATTAAAATATAAATGCTTTGAAATGTAATGTTTTATGTAAACATTTTATATAAGTAATTTGTTGTAGCATTGATTTAGTGCTTTGTATGGTTTAGAAATAAAATGTCATACATTGAAGTTGATATTTGATTAGCTTCAAAATTAAATCACCATAAAGTGATGGTGTAGTTGTGTGGGATTTATCACCAACTTTAATTTATGATTTCTAAATTCATTTGAGTGAAATTATAATTACTAATTAAACTCTTCATATGGTGAAACTCTTGAGTAGAGTTTTGATGATGACATTTGATGAGTTTTATTCGAGTTTAAGTCTATAATTATTGAGACTCTTAACTCTTCATATGGTGAAGCTCTTGAGTAGAGTTTTATTGATGGCATTTAATGCTTTAATTTGGTCATATTTTGTATATATAAAATGACTTAAATTTTCTAACACGTGTGCTAGAAAATGTGTATCACGAATACAAGGTTAGAGATTGTTCATAATGAACAAGAATGTTTTATGTAAACATTTAATTGCCTATGTGTGCATTAAAAATGATGAGAAATAGTTTATTTTATAAACTATATCTTTGGAAAACGTTTTATGTAAACGTTCGATTCTATAATGTGCTCGTTATAACATTTTTTTTCTAACATGCTTGTTAGAAAACGTTTGGTACATGTGTAGTAAGACTAAAAAATATAAAACCATTTGATATTTTAGGTTTGATCTATGTTTTCATAACCCTAATTGATATTATTAATATTGTATATTGCAAAACTAAGAAACTGTTTTGAATGTTTTTTAAAACAAAGTTTTGCATAACATTGATAATTCAAATGATTCGCTACTCTTACTAGAAGTAGCATATGGTGAACAAAGTAACAGTTTCGTGGATGTTATTTGGTGAAAAACAACTTGGTGTTGTTGTGAACAAATTTAATTGTTCAAGTTTACTACTTAAATGTAGTCTTTGTAACAACTTGCTGTTGTTTTGAGCATAATTATCCAAGTTTAAAGTTTCAAGATGAAATGGGGAACTTGTACTTACAAGTGCATGGAGTCTTATTGATGGAGTACCTCAAGACATGCCATGGGACGATATTGTTGAGAAGATTTCGGTCAGATTATAAAGTGTTGAAGATAAAAGCACTTTGATATTTGATGTCTACATATCGTCCATGCTTCCGTTTAAATTTCAAAAGTGTTCGGCACTTATGATTTAATTTCCAATGTATGTTATTGTTTTGTGTTGAATATCTTCGGATAACACATGCAATTTCTTACAAAGAAATAAATCACTAATGTTTGTGACGTATAAATTATTTTTGTGGAAATAATTTTAACGTCAATTATACATTGTTTAACGGAATATGGTTTTAAACGGATAGCACATGAAAATTATTGGACATAAACAACTTAAGAGTTGTTGCATTGACTAAATGTCAAAGACGAGACATCAAATGTGTAACCACATCATGAGAGAATAATGAAAGAACGTACTGAGTGTATTGAGATGAAATACACAAACGAGATTCTTGTCGACATACTTCGTTAGAAGACATTAGAAAATTCACAAGTGTGAGTAATAAATCTTGCGAGATTTGTTCCGAGTGATCCACACGTAGATGCGTCTACCACTTGATTATTGTTAGAACTATATAGAGATTTTACCTTCGTTTGGGAGAGCATTCTAAATATACATATCTCCTAATGAATAACAATAATTGTGTGCAAATCACTTATGGAAAAATTATGAATGCCATGTTGTTGAGTGTCAATATAGTTGACTCTATGTCACACGTAATAGTGATTGTAGACAAGGAACATTCATCTTGTTGGTGATGAATGTGTTCACCAAGTGACTTGGATTAAGACTTATGTTTAAGTCCTTATGAGTCAATGGTAAAGTGTTGAAGATCAAAGGTAAACAAGTTATGTTCCTTAAATTAATGATAAAATTTAGCTATGTGCTATATACAGTAATTTGTGAGACCTTCCTAAATATTGATGTTTTAGGATTATGAATAAGTCTCATTGTTTTGTCTTAAGAAGGGATGAATGTTACAAAGTGTGATGTGTGTAAAATGAAACATATAAAATACATCAATTGAGGCATAAAACTAACCTTTTTTTAGTACTAATGTTGGAAAAAGTGTGCTTTTGTCTTCCTTTTGTATTTTCAAGACTAAATGAGCGTAAATGAACAAAAGGAACAAATATGCAGCAAAATCTAACCTAAATACAAGAAAAGGAATAAATGTGGCATGCCCGACCCCTCGACAACATCTTCCCAAGCAAAAAAAAAGAGACAGAAGGCTGACCACGGCCCCGTGCCCAGCGGACACTGGGGCGTGGCCAGGAGCCTGGAGAAAAGACAAAGCCATAGAAACTTCTATGCCCAGCACGGGGGCGTGCCCAGCTCCACACGGGCCGCGGTCAACGCTAAGATTCGCCGAATCTTACAAATCTTGATAGTACAGATACGCTTCTGCACACGGGGCCGTGCCCAGCGAACACGGGGGCGTGTGGAGCTAATGCAGACAAATTGCAATTAATGAAGAAAGAGAAAGAGGATGGACACTGGGCCGTGCCTAATAGACACGGGGCCGTGTCCGGGTATCTGTGCAGGCTAAAAATAGGGGTGCTTGGTTCACTTCAAAGGCATCCCTTGGCAAGCCACCTCTCTCCCACTTCACCAACACTCCACCACCACTACAACCCACATCCACCACCATCATCCATCATCCATTTTAGAGTGTGTGTAGTAGTCTCGGGATCAAAGATTGATAGTAAGAGCTCTTGACAATCAAAGGCCATGTTTGCCTAAGTCTCTTACATCACTTGGTGAAGACAAGCATTTAGTGTAATACTTTTGATTTTTAATCTTTTCACACTTTTTATTTAGTTTTGTATTAATGACTTTAATAACTAGTTTCTTATGTTGAAGGTGAAACTTCCTTATCATTTGTCTGTGGTGTCTTGGCGTTATTTTACTGTCTATATAAAATAAAAGATTTTCACCATTCATATCTCTACGGTCTATATAGAGATATGTTGGCTACCTAGTCGGCAGTTAAGGGAATGGTTTGGTAAAGTTCTTGCCTTGTTCAGTGTATAGATCCTGCAAGGACCTGGGTCAAGCTTACTAGGACCTCCTTCAATACCCACTGGTATTGGATGGCGGGGGTGCGAATGGCTTGATCCCCTCATATGTAAACTACTATTAATACATTAACCCGACTACTTGGGATTGTATCCCTGCTGACTCAAACCACTTAGCCGAGGGTAACGTCACCTTCAAAAGAGGGGCCTACCACATTACGCATTAATAACTTAATTAATTATCTTTCAATATTCCGACCCTGTGGGATTGTATCCTTGCTAACTCAAACCACTGGGTTGAGGGTAACGTCACCTTCAAAAGAGGGGCCTACTACTATAACTAAGATAATCTCTTAAAAAGTGCAAAAGTGCGGAAATCATCTAAGGTTACACTAAAGGCGAGTCGGATCCAAGTGATTCATCTTGTCTATCTGTTTTTATTTTATTTTTCAGCATTTTTAGTTTTTATTTACATGTTTAAAACCTTTTCTAAAATTTTTATTTGATTAGACGTTGAGGATAAACCGGTACTAAAAGCTCTTGTGTCCTTAGACGACCTCGGTATCTTACCAACGCTATACTACGCTCACGATGGGTGCACTTGCCCATATGGGTGTTTAGTGTTAGTGGAATATCGTGTTTTATAAATTTAAAACTTGACTAAAGTGTTAAAAAGGGCTTAAAATATTAATAAAAATATACCACACTCGACACGCATCAAGTTTTTGGCGCCGCTGTCGGGGACACAAGGATTTTAAGAAAGTTAGGAATCAACGGCCTAATCATTTTTTCTTATTTTTCTGTTTTTTTAGGATTTTCTTAATTTTTCAGATTCTACAGAGCTCAGCACGAGGCCGTGCCCGCTGAACACGCCCCCGTGCCCAATCTTTGGTACTGGCAATCCTGTTTTGTTGGGATTGAACCCTACCAAAGGAACAGTTGACAAAGCCAAAACTGGATCAGAACAGTGGGTTCACAATAAGCAGTTGATTGCAATAGTTCTTTCCCCTTGAAAGTGGCCTAACAACTGATGACCTCTATCTACTTTCCGTCTACAACAACTGCTGATCTTCAACAACTAATCAAGTCTAAAGACTGTTGAAGTGCAAGCACTGATGCTCAATCTACTGTAATGGTTCAAGTACTGTTGAAGACAAAAAGCACTGCTAGGAGTATAACAGTGGAATGAGAAGCAGTAGTTTAGCTTGTCTTTGTATTTATTGGTTATCAGTAGTTTGTAATAGCAGTAGTTGTATAGGTCAGTGGTTACAGGTTGTTAGGAGGTTAGATGTCACTTTCATGGTGACGTCAGCAAAGATGCCACAGTGGTTTGTTCTGTACTATAAATAGTACAGTACCCTGTACTGTTCTATTAGCTCTCTTCTTCTCCAAGTCATTTCGTACGAACAAACCATCTGTGAGCTCAGGCCGAGGGGGAGATTGTATGCATGCATGCATTTGTAATTGAAGATTGTAATAAATATAATCTTTCGGTTCAATGATAAACATGTTTGCTTAAAACAATTATCTCTTTGATTGTGTTGAAAGTTTATTTACACATTTCCGCTGCAATTGTTTATCATTCATCTTCATTTTAGTTAAACAAACACAATCAAATCAAACTCAGATCCTAACAATTGGTATCAGAGCTCGGACAGTCAAATTTGATCTAACAATCATTTTGACGTAAAAGTTCAGCTCAAAATCGTTGATACTTTTAATTGTTCGTTTTGTTGAAAAACAGAGTAAGGTTTAATCACGAGCAAAGTTGATTAATCAGTACCTGTAAAACAACCAGGATGACACCACAATCACAGGATGTTAACAATAACATCGGTTCACTCTTTAAACCACCTATGTTGAAGCGAAATGAATACAACATCTGGGAGCGAAGGATGGGTCACATCCTAGCTCAACAGAACACCGGATGTTGGAAGTCGGTTATCTTTGGACCACATGTTCCAATGGTGCCAAATTCTGAGGATCTAAAGGTTATGGTTCCTAAGAAAATAGAGAACTATACTGAACAATATTTTCAGAAAATTGAACTGGATTCCAAGGCATTTAGCATCGTTGCATCTGCACTACCTAATGAGATCTATGCTGGGCTGTTACACTGTAACAGTGCCAAAGAGTTGTGGGATGAACTTAAGGAACAGTTTGGGGGAACTAATGAAGTACTTGAAAATAACAGGGAAATTTTAAACCAACAGTATGAAACATTTTGTCACATTAAGGGTGAATCATTAACACAATAGTTTGAGCGTTTTAGCTGTCTCATGAGTGAACTAAAACTTGTTAAGGTTGAATTTACTAATGCAGCCCAAAATAGCAGGTTTCTTAGGTCACTTCCTGATAAATGGGACACAATTGCTTTTGTAACCAGGAATTCTGTTGGGTTCAAAGATCTGACCCTAACCCAACTTCATGGTAGACTCCTGACCTATGAAAGGGAGTTGAACCAGAAAAAGAAGTTACAAGAGTCTGGAAAAGTTGCAGATGACTATTCATTTGGCAACACAACTCTTTTGGGTCAGGAAGAGTCTGGCAGTAGTAAGGATCAGAGTTATGATCACTTTATTGACATAACAGCTGGTGGAAATTTTAACTCTGATTCTCACTCATCCAATTATGCTTTTACTGCAAATGGAGAAATCCAGAACTCTGATAATCTGTGCTTGAACTCAATGATCTCCAACATTTTGATCCAACTGATTTAGAGGAAATGGACATATTACACCAACTTGCACTGCTGAGTGTTAGAACCAGCAAGTTTTACTAAAGGACAGGAAGAAAATTTCCAGGGTTGCATGGGAATCTAAAAGTAGGGTTGGATAAGTCAAAAATTAAATGTTACAAGAGGTCATTTTGCTAGAGAGTGTAGGAGTCAAAAAGTGGACCAATTATCACACACCCTAGCCCAAGATCACAAAATAACCAAAGCACTGTGCAGTATTCCCAATATACCCCTGTTGCCCATGTAAACACTGCCCATTATGCACATCCTACAACCCCTATTCCTGTGCATTATGTCCAAACCACTGTCCCACAAATTCTGTAACACCCGTGTCACTCCAACCATCAGACAAATGCCAAACCAATGAAATATAGTATTTCATACTTGGGATTTGTAAAAATATGTGTATCGTTTACACATATCAATTCTTGTTCAATTTCAAGCTTTAAATCGCTTTCTGGAGGGTTAAAGTGCCAAATGAAATCCACGAGTTGGATTCCTGGTGTGCTTTAAGTATCCGCGTCCAAAGATAACAAATTAATAAACAAGTCAAACAACTATGTGTTTATGTGCTTATGTGTTCTCTTTAATGTTTTCGTGTGATTCAAATTCTTGTTATCCAAATCCTCGGAGAATCTTCCATATCTTTGTATAAGGTATTCATAGTAGGATATCCAAAGGTACTATCTTAAATCCTTAATGGACTTCTACGTTGTAGTTAAGTCCCTTGGATTATATTGTACCATTCCATACTTAGTCCCCTGAGTGGTCTAGGTAAACAGATTGATCCAAAAATCTGGTTAGGAATATCATGTGATGATATAGCTGAAAGGACTCCTTGGAGGTCTAATTAAAAAGATCATGTGTTGATCTGATTAAAAGGACCCTATGATAGTCTAGTCACACTCATCACAGGTTTGATATTTTCTTCCCCTACACATCATGAAATGCACTGTGCGGACTGTGCAAGGAATTACGTAATTATGGACGCGTACATAATTATAGAATTTAGTGCACAGAAACCACAGCAAGTTTTGTCATGTATCTAGAATTAATTCTGTTCATTTTTGTTTCTGAAGATGTAAAATGACTCATTCGGTTCATTTTTGTTTCTGAAGATGTAAAATGACTATTCCATTCATTTTTGTTTCTGAAGATGTAAAATGACTCATTCGGTTCATTTTTGTTTCTGAAGATGTAAAATGACTCATTCGGTTCATTTTTGTTTCTGAAGATGTAAAATGACTATTCCATTCATTTTTGTTTCTGAAGATGTAAAATGACTCATTCGGTTCATTTTTGTTTCTGAAGATGTAAAATGACTAATTCGGTTCATTTTTGTTTCTGAAGATGTAAAATGACTCATTCGGTTCATTTTTGTTTCTGAAGATGTAAAATGACTATTCCATTCATTTTTGTTTCTGAAGATGTAAAATGACTCATTCGGTTCATTTTTGTTTCTGAAGATGTAAAATGACTCATTCGGTTCATTTTTGTTTCTGAAGATGTAAAATGACTCATTCGGTTCATTTTTGTTTCTGAAGATGTAAAATGACTATTCCATTCATTTTTGTTTCTGAAGATGTAAAATGACTCATTCGGTTCATTTTTGTTTCTGAAGATGTAAAATGACTCATTCGGTTCATTTTTGTTTCTGAAGATGTAAAATGACTCATTCGGTTCATTTTTGTTTCTGAAGATGTAAAATGACTATTCCATTCATTTTTGTTTCTGAAGATGTAAAATGACTCATTCGGTTCATTTTTGTTTCTGAAGATGTAAAATGACTCATTCGGTTCATCTTTGTTTCCGAAGATGTAAAATGGCTATTCCGTTCATTTTTGTTTCTAAAGAATGCCTGTTGAAAATAACTCCGTTCATTTTTCAATTCTGAAGAATGTCCGTTAAAGAGAAATAACAGGATTATGCCTTTCATATCTCTGGTGGTTATTTGACACAAAGCCACAGTTAGACTCCTACGAATTAATTTCGGGACGAAATTTCCTAAAGTAGGGGAGACTGTAACACCCGTGTCACTCCAACCATCAGACAAATGCCAAACCAATGAAATATAGTATTTCATACTTGGGATTTGTAAAAATATGTGTATCGTTTACACATATCAATTCTTGTTCAATTTCAAGCTTTAAATCGCTTTCTGGAGGGTTATACGCGCTCTGATGTGTAGATATAACCAGTTTAATCCAACGAACACTCCGGAATAGTGAAATAGGCTTAACATACCTCAAATAACCTATACATAACTTAGATATAAGTTTTGGAAGGTTTGGTGTGGTGAAATCAAAGTTTAATCGCTTACAGGGACTAAAGTTGACAAACTGCGAAAGTATGCCAATTTGAACTGTAACAGACATTCCGGAACATGACCATAAGTTAAACACACCTTAAATATCCTTTATATAGCTTAGAAATAGGCTTTGAGGGGTTCGGTGTGCTAAAATAAACTTTTGGGTCATTCAGGGACTAAAAGTGTCAAAAAGTGCACAAGTTTGCATTTTCGCGCATAACTTACGTTCTGGATATATCCGGACACCCAAAAATTTATGTAAGCATGACTATATTATGCTTTAGTGTTTGGATTGCCAAAAATCCATTCGTCGCGTCTTTTGGTTCGTTTTTCGCGCTTATGCGCATTCCGTCGTAATTAACCGAACATCGCGTTCGTACGGCCAAACGAACCGACATCTGAGATATTTTGAGCATGTTTTAAGTTCCCTATACTTTAACTTCATTTTAGAGCTTTGAAATGGGGTTAACGGGCCTTAAACGTGTCAAAAATGGCCTAAATACAGTTCAGGGACCAAAACTGTAATTCTGCCAAAGTTCACCCATACGATGCGTATGGTATATATACCATACGATGCGTATGGGGTCTCCAGACCAGGTGCAATGTTTGAACAGCCTGTTTGCAGCTGGTTTCCACTCCCTAACCCCTTGCCAAGTGTTGATTCCTTATGGTGGTGAGCATTTTGAGGCACCATAACTTTCCGACAAGTGTACGGCCTTGATCGTGCCCTCTTTTCCATGAAACGATCTCAACGGTTAACCGAAAACTATATATACCCATCCACCCCCATTGCATTTCTCACTAGAATTCTGATTTTGAGAGCTCTAAGTTGAAACCATTGTTTCATACCTGAGTTCTTGAGTCGGGATTAGCATTCGGGGACCCTGGGTTAGTATTCTTTCGTTCTTTTCCTTATTTTTACTGCTTTTCGAGTCAGAAAGTCAAACTTTGTTTGACTTTCAGCGTTGACCAGTAATGGTCAATGCGAAGTTCGTTTGAACTTCGCAACGTGAGTGTAATCACGTTGGTCGTAGTCCCTTGAGACTATGCCCACTGATTACCACGTTGTCTAGGGTCGTAGGGTAGGCGATCTGATAAATCGCCTATACCTTCGAACCCGACCCATTTGGTCGATCATTAGGATCCGACCAAATACATTAGGTGACCATAGTAGGTAGGGAATAACCTTCCGAGGTTATACCCTATGGTCACATCGTTTAAGTAGTTGTATGATAGGTAGTTTATATGCCTTAGGTAAATTACCAGAATACCCTTTTCATGTATAATTGGTAATTAAGCATATGTAACCTAAACCTTTGTCACATAACTGATTATGTAACATGATTAGGCATATAACACTTGTCATAGGGCTAGTTAGGCGGTCCAAACGCGTTTCACGCGAACGACGCGTTAAAGTAGCATAAGCTACCTAAACGGGTCGTAATGGGTCGATAAGACTTAGGTTAAGTTTCATTTAGTATGTAGGCTTTGTTAAACCATATCACATGAGTTCCTACACTCATTTGGTTTACAAACCCTCATGCTACCCAGTCTTCCGATTTAGGTCCGGTTTATTAATGTAGTTACCTATATTAGGTGCCGTTTGATATTCCGCGATCTCTAGCATTGCTTGGTGGTTATCCTAGGACTTCTGAGCAATCTCAAGTGAGTACATAGACCCCTCTTTTACTGTTTTCCAAACTGTTTTGGGGTGGAACACATGTGCCTACTTGTTACTTTCGTGCTTTCCTGTTTTCATATCATATACTGGTTATGTTCATTAGTACACTATTAGTACATTGATTTACATGACTTTTCTGCTTTGTATGTTAACTTAGCATACTTAGTACATCGTTTTACATTACATTTCTGTTGCATATGTTTACTCAGCATATGGACACATTATCTCAGTTCACATGCTATGTATGTCTGTTGTTGCATACTTAGTACAGATATTTCAGTTCACATGCTATGTATGTCTGTTGTTGCATACTTAGTACATATATTTCAGTTCACATGCTATGTATGTTTGTTGTTGCATACTTAGTACATATATTTCAGTTCACATGCTATGTATGTTTGTTGTTGCATGCTTAGTACAGATATTTCAGTTTACATGCTATGTATGTATGTTGTTGCATACTTAGTACACTTATTATTCATTACATGCTTACATTTTGGCAATTGGTTTAAACATAGACATCTTACATTGTTTGGTTTGGTTTGATTAAGTGATTAAGTAACGATGCGTGTGTAATATGATACAAGCATGGTGGATACGCCGCTGGTACTTCCTATATATAAGTGTTTGTATGGTATTACATATTGTAGCGTTATCTGAATCATTTCAGGTTGAGACATAGAACATTTTATACAAATAACATATTTTTCACAAGACATTGATTTACAAACATCTTATCTTATGCAAACATATTTTACATGGTTATTCATTTAACCGTACATTATTTATACATATCATCTGATCTTATCGATTTTCAAATGATTTACAAAACAAAGCAAATAACAAGGTTCATGACTAAACATTTTCTCAAACATAAGTCATGAAACCTATTTTCACAAAACCTATGTATCTCACCGGCATTTTTATGCTGACGTACCTATTTTCACATGTGTTTTTCAGGAGCTGTTGCATAAGATGATCAAGATACACATAGGCAGACTTGGGCTTTAGTGACAATAAAAGATGCAAGACTAGTTAATTATGTTGTATTTCTTTGTTTGTTAAGACATTGTAACACTTTTAATCAATAAAACGAAACTTCAATTGCCATGGATTTGAAACAATTAATTCTGTTACAACACTCCCCGACGTTTCCGCCACGTTTTGTATGTTCTACGTGGTCGGGGTGTGACAAATTCAGTATGTCCAAGCTCCTGTCCCTCAGGTTCAAGTGCAACTAGTTGCACCTCAACAAGCTGCACCAACAGTGGTTCAACCAGATCAGCAAAGCTTTTTCACCCAAGGCTTTGTTGACTGGAGCAACTTACCTGTTCCTGTGCATTATGTCCAAACCACTGTCCCATAAATTCAGTATGTCCAAGCTCCCGTCCCTCAGATTCTAGTGCAACCAGTTGCACCTCAACAAGCTGCACCAACAGTGGTTCAACCAGATCAGCAAAGCTTTTTCACCCAAGGCTTTGTTGACTGGAGCAGCTTACCTGATGAGCTAGGTGATGAAAATTTTGCACTCTATTCTACTAATGTTGCTTCCAATGATGAATATTGTTTTATGGAATTAGAGTCAATACCAAAAGGGCTAGAAACTGAAGAAGGACAATCAAATGCTGAAATAGTGGATGAAATTGCTGAAGCAGTGGTTACTGCTGTTGTTGGTGAAATATTGTTGGGAGAGAGTTCAGAACCCCTGTTGGAACCACCGTCTGACCCCTGGTCTGAAGAAGAAAAGAAACAAGGTGAAAAAGAAGAGAAAGTACCAGATGAGAAAGAGCATGTCTGTGATTGTGCCATGATGGCTGCAGCTAAGGTATCATCTTAGGTTCTTAAAAACCTTTGATCAGACAAATGCATCATAGCATTTTCAAACATCAAAGAGGTGAATGAAAACCTTAGGAATAGAGTGTTAAATGATGAAGTACAATTTGAAAAGTCTTTAAAAGAATTAAAAATCAAATTGACTGAAAAATATAATGAAATCTGTAGTCTCAAACAAGAGCATAGCATAACCAAGGACCAACTCCAGACCATGATAGAAAAATATCAAGTCTGTAAAAAGGAGTTGGAATCCACCCAAATCACTTGTGAAAAATGGGTGGAATCCTCCAAAGGTTATGAAGTTATGCTTGAAAAACAGATCAAAAGCAATGTAAAATTTGGTGTAGGTTTTAGAAAACATGATCAAATTGAAAACACTGCTGCAGCTGAATCTGTTTAAACCTCTGTTGAAACCATACCCACCAACAAGGATGGCCAAGAAGTTATAATAACTGATAAACTTGGTAACAAAATCACTCTGGAAAGATCTGTGGGGTCCTCAACCTTTGAGGAGATTGAGAAATACCAATTCAAACCCACATGGTCTGATGAGTGTGACATCCTTGAAAACTTCAAACCCATGGACTTCACAACTATAGATGGTGTCAAAGCTCCTAAGGCCATGGTCATTCCTCTTAAGGACATCCCAACAGTAGTTCAAAACTCTGTTGCAAAGGAGTCTGAAAAGAAGAACAAAAGAGAAAAGATTAAAAACCTGTTTTGTGACTTTTGTGAAAAGAAAAATCACCTGACCAAAGATTGTTTTCATTTAAAAGCTTATGATCTTAACAAAACAAGTACTATTGTGCCTTCACAGAGCTGCACCATCTGTGGTAAAACAAATAATTCTACTCAGCAGTGTTTGTACTTGAAATCCTTTGAGGTAAAAAAGGAAGAGTACATTTCAAAAACACCAATGAGTTCATCAAAACCTCAAATAAAGAATCAACCACTGTTTGTGCCAGTTCAAACAGCTGTTACCAAACAGCTGAACCAAACCTCTGTTAAAAGAGAAGTTCTGGTGACTGATGCACCCCTGCTAACCAATACCGAAGAGGTAAAGGTTAACCACCATACCCAAGGGTCCCACATGTTTATGAGGTGTACAAAAGGCCTTCTAAACCAAGAGTGAACGGGCATCCCTTTGGGTATCAACAGCTGATAGGACAGGACCCCCAATAGTGGTTAGAGAAAAATAGTTCCAAAACTATCCAAACCCCTGAGCTAACCACTGTCCATCCACCCGAACTTAACACAGACACTGTTGAGACCCCATCCAAAGCCTTATTGGCTTTGGAGACCCTCATGAACTAACATTTTACTTGATGTGCAGGGAGCTTCTGCATGCTTAGATAGTCTTTGGTATGTAGATAGTGGAGGCTCCAAGCACATGACAGGATGTAGAGCTCTACTCAAAGAATTCAAAACTCATGGAGGGGGTGATATATCTTTTGGTAATAATAGTAAAGGGAAGGTGATGGGTTCTGGTACAGTACAGTCTGGAAATGTTAAGTTTGAAAATGTCAATCTGATAGACAATCTAAAATTTAACCTTCTTAGTGTCTCATAAATGAGTGATAAGGGCTATGGCTCATTCTTTACTAAGGCTTGTTGTAGGATTGTTGGACCAGAAATGGTTAAAATAATTGAAGAAATAATAAAAACTGGAAACACTCAACTTGTTGCTCAAAGGAGTGGCAATGTTTATGTAGTTTATTTGTCAAAAGAGAGCCCCAGGACTGATGCCTGTCTGTTCTCAGCTGCCTCTAACAAAGAGACAGAACTTTGGCACATGAGATTGGGGCACACAAATTTGAAGACAATCACTGCTTTGTCAAAACAGGGGTTAGTAAGAGGTCTTCCTCAAAAACTGTTCACCTGTCCTGAGCATTGAGTTTCTTGCTTAAAAGGAAAACAACATAAAAGCTCATTTAAGTCCATTGAAGAGTCCAAAATAACCAAGTGCCTGCAAATGCTGCACATAGTAAAAGTCATGAGTCTTAAAAAGAAAAGATATTGTTTGGTGATTGTAGATGACTTTTCTAGGTTTACATGGACTTATTTCTTACATTCCAAAGATGAGACTGCAGGCATTCTGCAAGACTTTGTCAAACAGGTTGAAAAGCAGTTTGACTTGCCAGTAAAAGTCTTCAGGAGTGACAATAGCACAGAGTTCAGGAATAGGGAGTTGGAAGAGTTTTGTGTGTCCAAAGGAATTGTGACACCTGGGTCACTGCAACCATCAAACAAATACCAAACCAATGAAATATTGTATTTCATACTTGGTATTTGTATAAATATGTGTATCATTTACACATATCAAATTTTTGTTCAATTCCAAACTCTAAATCGCTTTCTGGAAGGTTATACGCGCACCGATGTGTAAATATAACCAGTTTAATGCAACAAACACTCCGAAATAGTGACATTGGCTTAACATACCTTAAATAGCCTTTACATAACTTAGAAATAAGTTTTGAAAGCTTTGGTATGGCAAAATCGAGTTAAATCGCTTCAGGGACTAAATTTGACAAACTGCGAAAGTATGCCAATTTGAACTGTAACGAACATTCCAGAACATGACCATAAGTTAAACACACCTTAAATATCCTTTACATAGCTTAGAAATAGGCTTTAAGGGGTTCGGTGTGCTAAAATAAACTTTTGAGTCATTCAGGGACTAAAAGTGTCAAAAAGTGCACAAGTTTGCATTTTCGCGCATAACTTACGTTCTGAATACATCCGGACATCCAAAAATTTATGTAAGCACTAAAATATTTTATTTTAGTGTTTGGTATAAGAAAAATCCATTCGTCGCGTCATTTGGATCATTTTTCGCGCTTGTGCGCATTTCCGTCGTAATTAAGCGAACATCGCGTTCGTACGACCAAACGAACCAACACCCGGCATATTTTTGAGCATGTTTCATGTCCACAATGTTTAGGCATCATTTTAGGGCCTTAAAGTTGGCTTTACGGGCCTTAGAAGTGTCGGAAGTGGCCTTAAAACACAACAGGGACCAAAACTGTCATTTCTGAAAGATGTTTGCTGATCAGACAGGCCATGCGGCCCGCGTAAGGTTTGTGTGCACCTTTACACGGCCCGCATCAGGTCCACAGACAGTAGAAAACATGCAGAAACATTGGATCTGGTCCATTCCTCTTGTGCACATGGTATTGGGCAATACTAGGGGCTCAAATGGTTTTCAAAAACCACTATCTTGATGTGTATGGCCAAGATCAAAGCACGGTTTCCTAGAAACGATCCTAACGGCTAACCGAACACTATAAATACCCCATGCCATCCATTGCAAAACCCACAAGAATTTTGATTTGAGAAGCTCTAAGTTGGAACCATTGTTTCATACCTGAGCTACTTGAATCGAAATTAGCATTCGGGGACCCTTCGTAAGTATTCCTTCATTCTTTTATTGCTTTTCGAGTTTGAAAGTCAAACTTTGTTTGACTTTCTGCGTTGACCAGTTTATGGTCAATGCAAAGTTCGTTTGAACTTCGCAACGTGAGTGTAATCACGTTGGTTATAGTCCCTTGGGACTATGCCTACTGATTACCACGTTGTCTAGGGTCGTAAGGGTAAGCGATCTAATAAATCGCTTATACCTTCGAACCCGACCCATTTGGTCGATCATTAGGATCCGACCAAATACATTAGGTGACCATAGTATATAGGGAATAACCTTCCGAGGTTATACCCTATGGTTGCTTCGTTTGAATAGTTCTATGATAGGTAGTTTATATGCCTTAGGTAAATTACCAGAATACCCTTTTCATGTATAATTGGTAATTAAGCATATGTAACACTTGTCATAGGACTAGTTAGACGTTCCGAACGCGTTTCACGCGAACGACGCGTTAAAGTAGCATAAGCTACCTAAACGGGTCGTAATGGGTCGTAAGCACTTATGTTAGGTTTCATTTAGTGTGTAGGCTTTGTTAAACCATATTACACGAGTCTCCATACTCGTTTGGTTTACGAACCCTCATTCTATCCGATCCTCCGATATAGGTCCGGTTTATTAACATAGTTACCTATATTAGGTGCCGTTTGATTCCGTGATCTCTAGCATTGTTTGGTTGTTACTCAAGGACTACTAAGCAATCTCAAGTGAGTACATAGACCCCTCTTTTACTGTTTTCCAAACTGTTTTGGGGTGAAACACATGTGCCTACTTGTTACTTTCATGCTTTCCATGCTTTCACATCATATACTTGCTATATTCATTAGTACATTTATAGTACATGATTTCATTGTGTTCTATGCTATGTATGCCCATTGTGTGCGTACTTAGTACATTATTTTACATTACATTCTATGCTATGTATGCCCATTGTGTGCGTACTTAGTACATTATTTTACATTACATTCTATGCTATGTATGCCCATTGTGTGCGTACTTAGTACATTATTTTACATTACATTTTATGCTTACATTTTGGTATGACATTTGGTTTGTTTAAACTATACTATACATTCATTAACACTGATCATGCCGCTCGTTAGTAGGTAGTGGTACCATAGGACTTGACAAATCCCATTCCTGTAATCTCGGGTTTGTTTGGATGGAAGGAATGACCGAATCCGAATACATTTTTTGATAACCTTGACTAAAAGGGTTATCCGACTGTCGCAAGGCTTGGATGTATGAATTTTCACAAAAACCACATAAATGTTTGTATCAATGTAACATGCATTACTTTGCAAAACATAACCTTTTGATATATTCAAAATACCTTGTTTTGTACATTTCTACATTTGGATTATGTGACAATACTTTACTTACAATACATAACATTTGTTACACATTACTTGACTACTTTTGGACTATCAACATTTGACATGGTTTATACAAGGACTTTTTGACAATTGGTTTAAACATAGACTTATTACATTGGTGGTTTGTTTAAGTGACTTAAATAACGAGGCGTGTGTAATATGATACAAGCATGGTGGATACGCCGCTGGTACTTCCTATATATAAGTGTTTGTATGGTATCACATATTGTAGCGTTATTTGAATCATTTCAATTTGAGACATATAACATTTTATACAAATAACATACTTTTCACAAGACATTGTTTTACAAACAACTTATCTTATACAAACTCATTTTACACGGTTATTCGTTTAACCTTACATTATTCTCTTATTTATACATATCATCTGATCTTATCGTTTTTCAAATGATTTACAAGACAAAGCAAATTAAAAGGTTCATGACTAAACATTTTCTCAAACATAAGTCATGAATTCTGTTTTCACAAAACCTATGTATCTCACAGGCATTTTTATGCTGACGTACCTATTTTCACATGTGTTTTCAGGAGATGATGCATAGGATTTATCAAGATACACTTAGGCGGACTTGGGCCTTAGCGACAATAAAAGATGCAAGACTAGTTATTTATGTTATGTTTCTTTGATTGTCAAGACATTGTAACTACTTTAATCAATAAAACAATATTTCAATTTCCATGTGTTACGAAACAATGATTCTGTTACCACACTCCCCGACGTTTTCTGCCACGTTTTGTTGTTCTACGTGGTCGGGGTGTGACAGAAAAGTTGGTATCAGAGCTTATGGTTACAGGGAATTAGGTTATTAGTAATGCTTTGACCTAGTCTATTACCTTCCTAGGACCCTAACGCGAGTTTACTTGCGTTTAGTCATAAAACAATACCGTCACCTATCCTTAGGCGACGATCGCAACAAGAACATAAATTTCAAAACTGCTTTGAAAACTAATCATCTGTTCTAGGATAATTGATTACTAGGTTTTGAACCCTCTATTGTAAGGTTTTTAACCCTTTTGAATTTTCAAAATCTCGTCAAAGTTTGAGCCTTATGATGTGAACACGTGCAAACTGGAAGAGTGAATGCCTGTACCCTGAGTTTTCTATCGAAGGCTAGAGTGTTCGTATAAATCCGCAGTATCGGACCAGTCACTCTTACCTGGGAACTCTTGGGGTGAGTGTTCACTTATAGGCGAGCATGTCTTCAGTGATACATTAATATGACCCGCTTACTTTGATTTGTCACCGTCTCATTTGTTTGCCTTAGGTAACAAACAAATGATCGCAAATTCTTATGCATTGCCATTCTGTTTTGTTTAGCCGATGACATTTCACTTGTTTCTTCCTATGTCTTTCATTTTTTTCTTCTAGAATGTCTCTTCATCACGATGACGCCCAGATATCCGAGCAGACTGCCAAATTCGCTCAGCGAATAGGCGAAGTTGTCCTGAAGACTGTTGAATTAGCTACTGCCATGTATCGTCTCCAGGATGAAGCCACTCAAGAGTCGCCAAGACAGGAAGGACCTAGTCAGGTGACAACACCATCAGCCAAGAAACCAACCGAGGAATCAAAGACCATGGATGAACGATCC
The DNA here is from genome assembly GCA_030545235.1 of Helianthus tuberosus. Taxonomy (NCBI): domain Eukaryota; kingdom Viridiplantae; phylum Streptophyta; class Magnoliopsida; order Asterales; family Asteraceae; genus Helianthus; species Helianthus tuberosus. The sequence goes on from CM060430.1 coordinate 36,995,883, forward strand.
CCTAAGAAGTCAAAGAAGCGAAAGGCTTCTCAGAACTTCGCCATGATTGCTCACAATGGTCAAGCCATCCCCAACTAACCAGCTCAACCCCCTGCTAGGAAGCCATACAACGGAACTGCACCCTTGTGCAACCAATGTAGCCTTCATCATCAGGCTAGCGTGAAGTGCCGCAAATGCCAAATTTGTGGACTTATAGGCCATACGGCAAGGGTTTGCCCAACTACAGCAGTACCAAATCAAACAAGACCCATCCGGGTGGCAACACCACCTGTTAAGAAGCAATACAAGGGAACAGGACCAATATGCGACAAATGTAATGCACACCACTTAGCTCACCTACAGTGTCGTTTGTGTGCATCATGTGGGCGACTCGGTCACCTGGCAAATGCTTGTCGATTTACCCCAAACCAAAGTGGTCCAAACCAACCACAAGCCAACTCTGCTCAAGCTCGTTTCTCACGAGGGTCTTGCTACAACTGTGGCGAGATGGGCCATTTCCTAAGGGATTGCCCAAAGCTTGCTAATGCAAATCCAACCCACGGATGAGCAGTTGGCTGAGTAGAAGATGTTGCTATCTTATGCTTTTGTTTCTTTCGTTTTCTAGTAATGTGAAACAATCTGTTTTATTCATAAATAAAGTTGTTGTTCGCCATTCTGATATACAAGTATAGTTACATGTGTGTATGGCTTTTCCCTATAATACCTACATTAAGGAACTATGTTCCTTACAAACTACTCTTGTGATGCTCTCTTTCAAATGATCGCTCATGATTCCCTCGAAAATTTTAAGTACTCGTTTCATTCTAAGATACGAAGTACAGAAAAATAAAGTGACATTATGAGTAATCTTGCTCCTGCACATCTGTGCCTTTGAATCCTTGGTTAGATAACTAAGGGTATTTTCAAATCTCATACCCATTACGTTTTGATATTTCAACATACACAGTACAAGTATTTCAAAAACAATCTTCATGATCTCAAAACATTTCATATAGTTTGAAAACAATTTTTTTCAAATGCATTGTCTATGTTATTTCAAAAACATTGGTTATGTTTTCAAAAACAACTTTCACAATTTCAGAATATTTCATATAGTCTGAAGACAATATTAACACAGTACATTTTCTTATCAAGTGCATGATTTCGAAAAGCATCATTCATATTTTTCAAAAACCTTATACATAATTTCAAAATTCATCTCGCGTGATTTTAAAACATTTTTATAAATATACTTACCTAGTACACCTACTTTATGATTTCAAAAGTATTATATATAAGGTTTCAAAAACATTGAACATATTTTTTTAGAACCCCATGCATAGTTTTCAAAAATATTTTCCTCATACATTGACTTAACTTTCAGATTCTGCTTCATATGTCGCCTTGACATATCTAGCATCTCAACTTCATAAGCATTTTTTTTTACTTCATGTTTTGACTTAAGCGCATCCAGTGCAAGGTTTCAAAACAGGTTTCAAAACATCTTCAACTTCTAAAATCCATATGGGATCTTTTTATCTTCACATTTAGACCCTTGTGGATGATTATCATTCAAATCAGAATCCTTGATTGGATTCCTTTTGTACCTAAATTCGAACATTTTGGTTCCTTATAATCGAAATTGAATTTTTCTTTTAAAAATCTTTCTATCGTTATAGTTAGATTCTTGATAATGTTTAAAGTACCAAATGAAATCCACGAGATGGATTCCTAGTGTGCTTTAAATAAATGTGCTCTGTTAGCAGAACAAATTTTTAGTTAAACAATTTTGTGGTTATGTGACTATGTGTTTATGCACCTTATGTTTTCTTTTATGCATTTTGTGCTTTTACACTATGGATATTCGTTATCCAAATCCTCGCAGAATCTTTCATATCTTCATATGAGGGATTCGTAGCAGGATATTCAAAGGGTACTACCTTAAATCCTTAATGGGCTTCTATGTAATAGTTAAGACCCTTGGATTATATAGTACCGCTCCATGATTCATAAGAGACCCTTTTAGTGGTCTAGTCAAAAAGATTGTTTCAGAATCTGGTTAAAAAATGACATATGGTGATATGGCTGACAGACTCCTTGATAGTCTATTTAGATCATTTATTGATTTAATTAAAAAGACTCTATGGCGGTCTAGTCACACTCATCACAGGTTTGTTCATTTGGTTTTACCCTACACATTATAAAATAGACTGTGTGAACTATGCAAGGAATTGTCTAATTATGGACGCGTACATAATTATGAAATTCAGTGCACGGAAACCACAGTAAGATTTATTATGTGTAAGAACCGATAGTGGCAACAATAACGAAACGTGAACAATGTACAGGAGGTATGGTGGACGCACCAATGACGCTTCATATACTTGTATATAAGTATCCCTCTTACACTGCAAGCATGATGTTATTAAAGTTACTAGAAGTTCAGAACCCTAACCAGTGTTGTTCGATCTTTTTAACTTCATGTTTCAAGTTCTCACAAGTTTCCTCTAAATAAATTTCGGGACGAAATTTCCTAAAGTAGGGGAGACTGTGACACCTGGGTCACTGCGACCATAAAACAAATACCAAACCAATGAAATATTGTATTTCATACTTGGGATTTGTATAAATATGTGTATCATTTACACATATCAAATTTTTGTTCAATTCCAAACACTAAATCGCTTTCTGGAAGGTTATACGCGCACCGATGCGTAAATATAACCAGTTTAATGCAACAAACACTCCGAAATAGTGACATTGGCTTAACATACCTTAAATAGCCTTTACATAACTTAGAAATAAGTTTTGAAGGCTTTGGTATGGCAAAATCGAGTTAAATCGCTTCAGGGACTAAATTTGACAAACTGCGAAAGTATGCCAATTTGAAGTGTAACGAACATTCCAGAACATGACCATAAGTTAAACACACCTTAAATATCCTTTACATAGCTTAGAAATTGGCTTTAAGGGGTTCGGTGTGCTAAAATAAACTTTTGGGGTCATTCAGGGACTAAAAGTGTCAAAAAATGCACAAGTTTGCATTTTCGCGCATAACTTACGTTCTGAATACATCCGGACATCCAAAAATTTATGTAAGCACTAAAATAATTTATTTTAGTGTTTGGCATAAGAAAAATCCATTCGTCGCGTCATTTGGATCGTTTTTCGTGCTTGTGCGCATTTCCGTCGTAATTAAGCGAACATCGCGTTCGTACAACTAAACGAACCAACACCCGGCATATTTTTGAGCATGTTTCATGTCCACAATGTTTAGGCATCATTTTAGGGCCTTAAAGTTGGCTTTACGGGCCTTAGAAGTTTCGGAAATGGCCTTAAAACACAACAGGGACCAAAACTGTCATTTCTGAAAGATGTTTGCTGATCAGACAGGCCATGCGGCCCGCGTAAGGTTTGTGTGCACCTTTACACGGCCCGCATCAGGTCCCCAGACAGCAGAAAACATGCAGAAACATTGGATCTGGTCCATTCCTCTTGTGCACATGGTATTGGGCAATACTAGGGGCTCAAATGGTTTTCAGAAACCACTATCTTGATGTGTATGGCCAAGATCAAAGCACGGTTTCCTAGAAACGATCCTAACAGCTAACCAAACACTATAAATACCCCATGCCATCCATTGCAAAACCCACAAGAATTTTGATTTGAGAAGCTCTAAGTTGGAACCATTGTTTCATACCTGAGCTACTTGAATCGAAATTAGCATTCGGGGACCCTTCGTAAGTATTCCTTCATTCTTTTATTGCTTTTCGAGTCTTTTCGAGTCTGAAAGTCAAACTTTGTTTGACTTTCTGCGTTGACCAGTTTATGGTCAATGCGAAGTTCGTTTGAACTTCGCAACGTGAGTGTAATCACGTTGGTTATAGTCCCTTGGGACTATGCCTACTGATTACCACGTTGTCTAGGGTCGTAAGGGTAAGCGATCTAATAAATCGCTTATACCTTCGAACCCGACCCATTTGGTCGATCATTAGGATCCGACCAAATATATTAGGTGACCATAGTATATAGGGAATAACCTTCCGAGGTTATACCCTATGGTCGCTTCGTTTAAATAGTTGTATGATAGGTAGTTTATATGCCTTAGGTAAATTACCAGAATACCCTTTTCATGTATAATTGGTAATTAAGCATATGTAACCTAAACTTTTGTCACATAACTGATTATGTAACATGTTTAGGCATATAACACTTGTCATAGGACTAGTTAGACGTTCCGAACGCGTTTCACGCGAACGACGCGTTAAAGTAGCATAAGCTACCTAAACGGGTCGTAAGCACTTATGTTAGGTTTCATTTAGTGTGTAGGCTTTGTTAAACCATATTACACGAGTCTCCATACTCGTTTGGTTTACGAACCCTCATTCTATCCGATCCTCCGATATAGGTCCGGTTTATTAACATAGTTACCTATATTAGGTGCCGTTTGATTCCGTGATCTCTAGCATTGTTTGGTTGTTACTCAAGGACTACTAAGCAATCTCAAGTGAGTACATAGACCCCTCTTTTACTGTTTTCCAAACTGTTTTGGGGTGAAACACATGTGCCTACTTGTTACTTTCATGCTTTCCATGCTTTCACATCATATACTTGCTATATTCATTAGTACATTTATAGTACATGATTTCATTGTGTTCTATGCTATGTATGCCCATTGTGTGCATACTTAGTACATTATTTTACATTACATTCTATGCTATGTATGCCCATTGTGTGCGTACTTAGTACATTATTTTACATTACATTCTATGCTATGTATGCCCATTGTGTGCGTACTTAGTACATTATTTTACATCACATTTTATGCTTACATTTTGGTATGACATTTGGTTTGTTTAAACTATACTATACATTCATTAACACCGATCATGCCGCTCGGTAGTAGGTAGTGGTACCATAGGACTTGACAAATCCCATTCCTGTAATCTCGGGTTTGTTTGGATGGAAGGAATGACCGAATCCGAATACATTTTTTGATAACCTTGACTAAAAGGGTTATCCGACTGTCGCAAGGCTTGGATGTATGAATTTTCACAAAAACCACATAAATGTTTGTATCAATGTAACATGCATTACTTTGCAAAACATAACCTTTTGATATATTCAAAATACCTTGTTTTGTACATTTCTACATTTGGATTATGTGACAATACTTTACTTACAATACATAACATTTGTTACACATTACTTGACTACTTTTGGACTATCAACATTTGACATGGTTTATACAAGGACTTTTTGACAATTGGTTTAAACATAGACTTATTACATTGGTGGTTTGTTTAAGTGACTTAAATAACGAGGCGTGTGTAATATGATACAAGCATGGTGGATACGCCGCTGGTACTTCCTATATATAAGTGTTTGTATGGTATCACATATTGTAGCGTTATTTGAATCATTTCAATTAGAGATATATAACATTTTATACAAATAACATACTTTTCACAAGACATTGTTTTACAAACAACTTATCTTATACAAACTCATTTTACATGGTTATTCATTTAACCTTACATTATTCTCTTATTTATACATATCATCTGATCTTATCGTTTTTCAAATGATTTACAAGACAAAGCAAATTAAAAGGTTCATGACTAAACATTTTCTCAAACATAAGTCATGAATTCTGTTTTCACAAAACCTATGTATCTCACAGGCATTTTTATGCTGACGTACCTATTTTCACATGTGTTTTCAGGAGATGATGCATAGGATTTATCAAGATACACTTAGGCGGACTTGGGCCTTAGCGACAATAAAAGATGCAAGACTAGTTATTTATGTTATGTTTCTTTGATTGTCAAGACATTGTAACTACTTTAATCAATAAAACAATATTTCAATTTCCATGTGTTATGAAAGAATGATTCTGTTACCACACTCCCCGACGTTTTCCGCCACGTTTTGTTGTTCTACGTGGTCGGGGTGTGACAGGAATTGTAAGGCAGTACAGCATTCCAAGGATACCATAGCAAAATGGGGTTGTTGAGAGAAAGAACAGGACATTGATTGAGGCTGCCAGAACCATGCTTGCTGATTCAGGTTTGCCATTAACTTTCTGGGCAGAGGCAGTAAACACTGCTTGTTATGTCCAGAACAGAGTTTTAATCAACCCTAGGCATCAAAAGACTGGCTATGAACTTCTGTATAAAATCAAACCACTGATCTCATACTTTAAAGTATTTGGCTGCCCATGCTTTATTTTGAACTTAAAAGACTCAATTTCAAAATTTGCAGCCAATGTAGACAATGGATATCATTTGGGATACTCAACCACTGCTAAGGCCTACAAAGTGTTTAACACAAGGACCAAAACAGTGGAAGAGACTTTGAATGTGAAGTTCAATGAACTTTCTTCAATAAAAATCCATGCAAACCCTGCAGAATTGTTTGATCTTGATAAATTTACTTTTGAAAATGTTTCTGTCAAGACTAACAGTGCTGGTCCATCTCAAACTCCTCCATCAGATAATGGGTATGAAGTGATCCTTCCACTACAAACCTTCAAATGCATTGCAAGAGCAGCATATGTTCAAAACAGTTGTCAAAGCTCAACTACTGCTACACATCATCAAACACTGTTGATAAAAGTCCCCAAACAGTGGATAAAAGTCAACATATATCCACACCACTACCTCCTATTCCTCCACCTCCATTTCAAGAAACTGTTGGATCATCAAAGTTACCAACAGTTGTTTGCTCAGATGATTCACATCTGCAGCCCTCACCATTAAATGCCATTGTTCCAAACAAAGGAGATCTAATCTTCTTGAAGTCTCATCCACCTGACCAAATCATTGGCAACATCAGTGAAGGGATGCTCACAAGAAGCCAATCCCAAAACATCTGTCTTTTTGCTGGTTTTCTATCTCTCTATCAGCCAGTCAAGTACCAAGAGGCACTGAAAGACCGCTGGGTAGAGGCCATGCAATAGGAGCTCCAACAGATTAAAAGACAACAAGTATGGGAGCTTGTACCACTTCCAGAGGGTGTGAGTCCTATTGGCACAAAGTGGGTCTTCAAAAATAAAACTGATTAAAGGGGCATTGTTGTCAAGAATAAAGCAAGGCTAGTGGTTCAAGGTTTCAAACATGAAGATGGCATTGACTATGATGAAACTTTTGCCCCTGTAGCAAGATTGGAAGCTGTTAGACTATTCTTGGCCTTTGCTGTCAACCACAACATCAAGGTGTTTCAAATGGATATCAAATGTGCATTCCTCTATGGTAAGATTCAAGAAGAGGTATTTGTTTGTCAACCTCCTGGTTTTAATGATCCGTTTTATCCTAATCATGTCTACAAGCTAAATAAGGCTTTCTATGGCTTGAAACAAGCACCTAGAGCCTGGTATGAAACTCTTTCAAACTTTCTTCTTTCCATTGGTTTCACAAGAGGTAAAATAGACAAAACATTGTTTTTAAAATGGCGAGGGAAAGACCTGATGATTGTCCATATTTATGTGGATGACATCATTTTTGGAAGCACATGTTCTAAAATGTGTGAAGAGTTTAGGCAACTCATGACAGCTGAGTTTGAGATGAGTGCAATGGGTAAACCACAGTGCTTTCTTAGTCTCCAAGTAAAGCAACTGCAAAATGGTACTTTCATTCATCAAGGTAAATATGCCAAAGAACTTTTAACAAAATTTGATATGAATGATTGCAAACCATGTAGTACACCCATAACAACCACTAAGTTAGTCATGTCTAATGAAAAAGATGATTTGGTTGATCAAACTCTTTATAGAAGCATGATTGGGTCTTTATTGTACCTAACTGCATCTAGGCCAGAGTTCATGTTTGCAACATGTGTTTGTGCAAGATCCCAATCAGCCCCTAGAAAGTCAAACCTTATTGCTGTAAAAAGGATATTCGGATACCTCAAAGGTGCTCCCACACTTGGTATCTGGTATCCAGCTGATGGAAATATCAAGCTTTCAGGTTTCTTAGACAGTGACTTTGCTGGACGTAATACAACAAGGAAGTCCACTTCAGGAGGGTGTCAATTCCTAGGCAATTTCTTAGTGTCTTGGCAAAGCAAAAAGCAAGCAGCTGTTTCAACATCCACTGCTGAGGCAGAATACATAGTTGCTGCAAGCTGTACAGCCCAACTACTTTGGATTCAAAATCAACTTCTGGATTTTGGTATCACTGCCTTAAAGACACCTCTCATGTTGGACAGTCAGGCAGCAGAAAATATCATTAAAAATCCAGTTTCTCACTCAACCACCAAGCACATTGATATCAGACATCACTTTGTGAGGGATTGCTATGAAAAAGGTTTGATTTCTCTGCACCATGTTCCAACTAAAGATCAGCTGGCAGATGTGCTAACAAAAGCTTTAGACACATCCACTTTTGAAAGCTTGATCTCTAGGATTGGCATGCTGAACATGGAATAACAGGCAAAATCCTGTTTTTCTATGAATAAAAGCATTAAAATGTTTTCAGAAAATAAAAAATTCATCCTTAAAAATAGCTAAAAATGAAAATTTTCATTAATCCTTAAAAGTCTGCCACAACATCTATTTTTGGTTCAAACATCTGTTTTGTTGAATATTGTCCACTACTGAAAGTCAGCCTCTGTTCTTTCATTCCCTTGTTAATCACTGTTGATCAAACATCAGTGTTTTAATCCACTGATAGGCTATCCACTGATAGTTAAAAGTCAGCCACTGTTTTCATTGTAACCGTTGCAAACCACTGATATTGCTCCATCAGTGCTTTCCTAAAACAACTGTCATCCATTATTCATCAGAGGTTGTCACGTGGACAGTACTTGGCCGTCAGATCTTTTGTAACCACTGCCATGTCATCATACACTTTTTCCACTTATAAAACCCTGATCAAAACCCCAAACAGGGTTTTCACTGTCGAATCAAATTCAAAATTCCCTTCACAAAGCAGTTTCTCACAAATTCTCTAAAAAATCACTCATCTTCTTCATTCGTTCTTCACCGAATTCATTTCATCATGGCTCTTCCATTCAAAACTCATCATAATTACTTGGGTTTACTTGAAAAACCAAGTCATACCACAACCTTCAACTCTGTAATTGATGCTCTGTCGTATTCAAAGTACAAAACTTTGTTGACCTGTGATGCTCTGATTTACCTGGATACCCAACAAGAATTATGGAAAAATGCCAAACTTGAAACTAAGGACAAAAAGCCCTTAGCCATTACTTCATCAATAAAGGGTATTTCAGTCACCATCACACCTCAAACCTTTTCGGAGGTCTTTGAACTCGATGATCTTACAGGTAAAACCTCTTTCCCAAAAACAGAGTATCAAACTGATTTCATTGAGAGAGGGTATGAAGAAGAAATGAAAAAAAGATACTTTACAAAAGGGCAGTTTTCCACCTGCCACAAGATTTTTATTTCATACCCTCCTAATGTGTGTGTCAAACAAAACCACTGCTTTCAATGAAATTCCATTGAAGATCCAATACCTGGGTTATGCTATACTGAATGAAGAAAATTTTAACTATTCCCAGGAGATCTTCAATAATCTTGTAAAAAATGTCAATAAAAAATCATTTTTATTATTTCCAAGGTTTTTAAGTTACTATTTTCTAAAGAAATTTTCCAAGGATAATGCTCATGTACTTATTCAAGGAAATCCTTTTCAAATAAACAGCCTAACCTCTGAAACCTTCACGAGGCTGTCAAAATCTTCCAAAACAAAAAACAGAGGTTCCTAAGCAGACTTTAGCAGCAACCACTGCTCCACAGGATCCTGCTGTTGAGCCCACTGCTCAAGGTGATCACAGCAGCACAACCACTACTATGAAACCCACACCT